>CM051456.1:124643634-125270133 GCA_028274465.1 Plantago ovata | reverse complement strand
TCGATATATTCGAATTATTATCTTAGTTAAGTTTGTATTGGACCGCCAATTATAAAAATTTGTTGATTAACATAGATGTATACATGATCATGGACCTCATGGTTCTACAACTGCCGTTATAAGTTTGAAACCATGAATTTTGAGTTGTATACGAGATTCCATAACCACAAGCTCCATGCTTCAATATAGTTTTAAACGGTTTTGATTTTTATTCCATAACTATGAAAATAACATTTTCATCCTTTTTATCCTACATACCGTTCCAAACGGTTTTGATTTTGATTTCATAATCATCAAAATAACAAATTTTACATTTTAATTATTCTAATTACATGAGTAAATCAATCCAGTAAAAGTCTGATAAAAACTTAACTAAACCTAACCTAAATGAAACAAACATGTATGGAATCATATGTCAATACACAACAATAAATGAGTTTACAAAGTAGACTTCCCTGAATGTTGATTCAGTCACTAGATCTTCCTTTGCACGCCTCAGGAAAGAACCAAGTCATGTAAGCAACCATACAACAAGTAAAGAGGGAGGTGAATAGAGTTGATGGTTGGACCATATATATATATATATATATATATATATATATATATATATATATATATATATATATGAC
Organism: Plantago ovata; assembly: GCA_028274465.1. Lineage (NCBI taxonomy): Eukaryota > Viridiplantae > Streptophyta > Magnoliopsida > Lamiales > Plantaginaceae > Plantago > Plantago ovata. The sequence goes on along the minus strand of CM051456.1, from coordinate 125,269,504 downwards.
AAATACTTGCCCCATTCGTGGTGCTTACGGAATTAAGTCAAATTGTCTCCCAAAATAAAACTACTCAAGAAAACTAATGAGCACTACAATAGTCAAATATGACGAACTTACTTTGAATATATGATTGAATGCAAATAGAGCAAAGGGGAGGAGGATATGCACAACAAGTGTGTGCTTGAATAAATGAATAATTTTCCAAGCATCAAAGCCCTTAAAAATGTGTTCATATCATCATCCAATCCAAATGTTGTAAGACGGAAATATATGTTTAACACAAGTTACGGGTCGTGTACGTTTAGAAAGAAAACCAAAAATTCGCCTTTACGGCGAAGGAACACATCCTTCTGCTATGTGCGTCGCGACGCGCCCAAATTCTAGACGTCTAGAACATTTTGGCGCCGTGACGCGGCAAGAGTGCCCTGCATCGCCACTCCCTGTCGTGGGACCAAAATAAGTTTCTGGTCCCGAATCCTGATTTCGATTTGCGGCTTCGCTCTTTCCATAACTTGCTAGTTACTATTATGAATTTTAGCACAATGGAGTGCACCCATGTGTATTTGAATTACTTACTCATTTATGTATTGATCGACATACTAAGTGCATAATTAACCATCCTTTCACCACAAGGATTTTAGTGGCTTAACACGTCTAGTGACATCTGATTTAACGAACGGAGATACATGATCATGAAAATCCCATTTCAAACGTGTTGGGCTCATTCGACCACTCCATCAAACGAATTGTAACTCATTATTTTCACTAAAATTCCTCAACTTTCATAAATCTTTTCTAATGCCCTACATACATTTACAATCCATAACCATGAAAATAACGATCTTTACGGTTTGATTGTTCAATTTATGGTTGCATGCACGAGTCAGCACTCACCACCCTTGATTATTAAAGGAGAGAAGAAATCAGACAACTTTTCCACTTTTGTGCCGGTCTACAAAAGAAGATTATGATCACTGAGAGACTACGAAAATCTTATACGAATGTGATAATAATTTTAATAATTCAATGTAAGAACAGTACTCCACATCACGTGTATTTTGTCAGTGAGATTAATGTGTTGAATTAAGGTGGAAAATACAAATCATTAAAGATTTATACGCGTTGGCATAATTAAGTTGGAGTACACAGCCAAAGTTATAATCAGCCTTTAATGGAGTAAGCAAATTAAAGTGAAGAGTCATTGTATTTAGTCTGTTTTCCATTACACCAACTATGTTTCAGTGGGATTATGGATTATTCACCAAAAATAAAAGTACTAAGTAGGTCTTTGGAATTTGGAATGTCAGTCTACACGAAGAGTAAATATCTTGGAGACGGTTTACACAAAAGTATACCCGAAAAATAATATACGGAGCACTTTCACATGGAGAATTTTGTTTTCATATGCCATTTAGAGGTTTTACTTGCTTTATGCTCAATCACAAGATTAAACTGTATTACTAATACATTTTAGTAAACTTCAATCTGATGACATACATGGTCACAACTCACAGGTAACTTACAGATGATTCAAAGAGCTACAAAGAGATACAGTAAGTACATTGTTTAATGCACCATTGCCATTTCATGCAAAATACCCTCAACTCTTGCATTCAGAGCATTGCTATCTCGTTCTAATAAGTTATAAGCGTTGTTGGATTGTGGACCATTAGCAGGTTCTTGTTCTCGTAAAATTGCCCGGGAGCCATTTGCTGGTAAAGTCGCATTGGCGTCTGGTTTTATGACAGCGGGATCTTCTGCTTGTAATGGAGCCTCAGTCTCATCTTTTTCATGTAAAAGAGCATCTTCTTCCATTTGTCCTCTTAAAGCGTTAGCACGTTCCTGCAAAGCTAGTTCTTGTTCTCTCAAACAGCATCACGTGCCCGTAAAGCATCAATTCCCGTCTCACTTTCCATATACGGAACCTTAGCCACAGTATGTACACCCAGGTCTTACACATGATCAGTGCGTAAGGGCAGACAACCAAGATGACAGAAACACAGTCAATAAACAGTCTGAGTTTTGCGACTTTAAGTGTCAGATACCCTGCATGTAAAAGTTGTAGTTTAGAGTTTCATGTTGCAACTAACGCTCACATACACGTTATGAATATATAGTTTTGACTTTCAGCAATAGCGTCTATATACTTCACATGAACAAGGATTATGTAAATTAAATTTATGTGTTTGCATGTGCATTTATGATGCAAAGAGAGAAAACGTGCATATCAAACTAAATCATTTCCAAGGAGTCATGTGAAAAAGTACCTGATGGAAGAAAGTCATGGTACAAGTGCAGGAGGAGACTCAGAGTACACTGCCATCGAAAAACAATCTTAAATGTTAAAGCAGGATGTAAAATTTAACCTCAGATTTGATAAGCTATCTGTGAAGGATTATTGAATGTGTAGGTTGGTTCTAATAAAGAAATATCGCCTTAATGAATGCAGATTCCTTAATATGACTAGATTTTAATGCAATAAAGTAATTCAAGATTACTCAAAAATGTCACACAAACTGAGTTTAAGGCAAGATTTACTTACTTAAGTACTTCTTAATGGGGTAGGATCAAGAATATGTTTGTTTTGTCTGTAATCATCTGAGAAGTTTGAGTGGGAGGCGAACTTACTGCTATCATTCGTACTCTTGGAAGGTAGAGGCGGATTCTCCCTGGATGTCTTATCAGACCAAAATTGCTCTCATGAAAAAGACAGGTGACATAATAACAAAGAGGACTAGTGCTCGGAACAGTCTCCAGATGTGCAAATGCAACAAAGGCCCATGCTTCCGAAAATAAAAGGAAAGTAACTGCACTTGAAACCAAAAGGCATGTAGTTACACTAGTATTCATATGCTTTCGCAGAAACTGCATTGAAAAGCTATAAAATCCAAAAAATAATCTATTGCATAAGAGAAGGAATTCCATTATTTTCATGCCTGCGTTAAAAATTCAAGAAATTGCTTTACCCTGAGAAACATCATTTAAGCCTTGAGAAAACCACAAGTTTAACTTCGAACTGATTTTGGAAAAATAATAAATCAATTAAATCTGAAAAAGAGGATGATGTGGCAGTTGATTCCATACTGTGTTTCTCTAAAACGTACTATATGCAAAAGATATTCAGGTCTACTGTGACTACAAAAGCACCACTACATTGTACATTTTTTATATAACTCTGCTCTGCTCAAGTTCAGCACTACACGACAAGCGCAATGACTAGCCAAAGTGTTTATAGCTAAATATATCAACGGTGGTTAGGGAACTATACCAGGAAAAGGCCGTGTGCCCCTTCAACATAGTAGCTGTTGTAGTGCTGAATGTTTTCAAGGACCTCAACAACTTCACTTTCCTTCTCATTCATAACTGATGCTTCGGGTGTCAATTTACTAATTGAAGAACTGCAGAAGGGGCATTTGCACCGTCTAGGTCTTGATCTATACTCCCATAATTGCAGAACGCAGCTACCTGGACCAATGTAAGTAGAAATTCATAATGGTCTGCGAGAACATGGGCTGCCATATAATTTAACTAGGGTAACGATAAAAATGAAAAGTAACATTTCTTTTAACCTCAACAGCAACACAAACACTAGCTCCAGATTCCCCACAATTAAGGATGTGGAACTAGGCTAATATACTTTACTCATATGGTATTTAAAAAAACAACCCTAGATCTACGTACCACATCAAGTATCACTTCTTGTTTCTTCCTCCCAATATTAGTTTGAACACTATATTCCTGAACGTGTTACGTTGCAAGTATTCTAGGTTTACATATTGTCAAGTCTCTTCTCCTGCCTATTCATTTTAAAACATGTGCATGTTTTAGCTTGTGAAGAACAACCACACCACTAAGCCAACTGATTCAGCATGCTACAACTCAAAGCTCAAAATTTCCTCTCCAACAGTAAGTACATGGCTTAAAAGTTAAATTTGTCGTTGAAACAGTTAGACACGCGTCAAACACCTTACACCTTGGAGATAATCATACCACCACCTACCCAACTGTCGGCATATTGCCATAATTTGCACCTCAGCCACAATTATTATTAGTAACAACTATACCACTCCCCGCCCCAAGCGCTAGTCGCATTACCCTAGTTAGCATCTGTCTAACTCAAGTTCTTCGCTTTCTCAACTAATTGTTCATAAAGTTTATTAGTTTAACTACATTCAAACCTATATAACTAGCATATGAAGCAACAAAATAGGAAACAAATGAAGCAGTTAGACGGCCAAACCGTTAGACACACCTTGTACTTTGGAGATAATCATACCACTACCGACCCAATTGTCGTTATGTGGTGGTCTTAAATATCCCACTCCCCGCGCCCCGCCCCAAGGGCTATTCGCATTCCCCTAGTTTGCATCAGTGTAACTCCAAGTTCTTCCCTTTCTCAACTAATTATTCATATAATTGAACTAACTACATTCAAGACTATGTAGCAAACATATAAAGCAACAAAACAGGAAACAAATGAAACGGCAGAAATGGAAACAGGATCACAAAACAAGGCCATTGGAAGATCGAAACATTAAATGAAGAAAGTAGTAGTAGTAGTAGTAGTAGTAATATTACCACAAACCAATGGCCACAATTAGCCCTGCAAGGAACTTTAAAGTCCCCAAAGCAAATGGGACAGCAATCATCCTGTGGAGGTTTCTCCTGATTAAATCCTCTCCCTCTCATCTCCTCCTCATCATTCTTCTTCTTCTTAACCTCCTCAAAAGCTCCATTTATCATCTCCATCCCATCACCAGGGACATCATGTCCTTCCATTTCCCCTGGAATGAGAATAATAATAATAATTGAGAGACACCCTCTTCTTTCTTTTTAACCCGAAAAAGGAAAGAAAAGAAAATCTACTAGAAAGACTCAATTTTTATCCCAAGAAAACCAAAGAGAGGGTCATTGAGATATATAGGGTTTAACGAAATTCACATAATTGAGGGGATATATATTTATAATGGATGATGAAGAAAATGGAGTTGCAGACAAGGTGTTTGGCAGAATGAGGGAAAACGGAGAAGGGAAAGAGAGAGGATGTGAGAGAAAGAGATGCAAAGAAAGAAAAGAGGAGGTGCCATATCATATCAGGGAGCAAAGAAATCATGTATGGGGGAAATGGGAAAGAAGAAGAAGAAACAAAAAATCACCACCAGAATAATCTCGGTTACCCGTAAAACAAGGTCATCTTTCTTGGATTTCATGGCAACACATTTCTGCTAATAGCCCCCTTTTACCAACCATTGACTACAAAACTACAATTGCCCATACCATTTTCGTGTTTCAACAACATACAATACATACATACATACACACATGCCCACCATTTTAAGATGCACAAATATCTATCTACTATCTATCTATGCCAAACTCTAGAAAATTCATTCACATACATACATGGATGATGAAGATACATTCCAATAAGCTATACTACTATATATGTAGCTCAAAATCAACAAATCAATTGGCCTCTCATAGTCTAAGATAATCGATTTGAAATATCGAATAACTTGTAGCCTGTAAATGGACAGCAACAATGGTTGGAATCGATTTAGCAGAGAGAGAGAGAGACATGGCTGAAACGATTTTAGCAATATAGTCATTTTTTTTTATTCTAACGTCTGTTCTGTTGATTTTTTAAATCTAGTTTGATCTTAGATAAATCCTAAATCAAATCGTAAAAATAATTAATAAAATTATATTATGAAATGGAGTGACTAGACTTTTATGATATCATTTTACATTTTATTTTTATGTTTTAATTTAATTTAAGATTTATTGAAAGTCAAACATGGCTAAAAAAGTCAATAAAACAAATGTATAAAATTCAAAAAACTGATGAGTAGTGAATTACGAGTAGGTTTTAATGAAATTATATTACTTCTTTATGGGTACTGTCTTAAATTTAATATTTTCTTTTGTTTACTTTTTCAAGATCTGATTTGACCTCAAATTAATACTAAATCGCATGAGTAAAAATAATTATAAATTTATATTATGAAAACGTAAACATTCTAGTTTCATAATATAAACTTTTAATTTTTTTATCGTACAATTTGAAAATAATTTGAGGTAAAATCGAATATCGAAAAAAAACAATAAAACAAAGTGCTAAAATTAACGCAGGACGAAGGAAGTATAAAAATATATGCACTATATTTTCACAGTATCATTTTATTATTTAATTTTTATTCTAACTTAATAGTAATCGGAGGTCAAACAGAAAAAAATTCTAACAACAATCATTATAGTTTCAAAAAGAAAAAATTGATCGCATGGTTGCCTCAGTTGGTTAAAGAGAATAATATCTTCTTCTTGGTCTCAGTATTCGAATTTTTAGGAGAGTTGAAATTCTAATATCAACTAACATCAACCACTAACATCAACCGTAAATAAATGTTAAAAACTAGGCCGGTTCATGAAAATCTCCCGTAATGTTTTGCATGCGATGTGGGCATCAGTGGCGGATCTACATATGCCACTGTGAGTGCCCTTGCACCAATAAATTTTTTACTTTTTCCCCAGATCTTTTATGAAATTATATTTTACCCCCACCAAATTAGATATTTTGCACCCACTTAATTTTATATGATCTATCTCGCACCCATATAATATGTGAGAATATGTATTGTTATATTATTAAGTACTATAAATACAGTTGAAACATGAAAACAGTAAGCATTTTTATCAATTAAATAATAGTTTAAATTATAGTAGTGAAAAAACATCATTTTTCATTAGACTTACTGTAAACATTGTCCATCTAGATGTGTTTATAGATTACAAAATAATAATTTTAGTATGTAATTATTAAAATCAATGTATATTAAAAGAATTGTTTTACTAATAATTAATAAATTATTATTTATTTATTTTAATATTAATATTGCATTCATTTGCCCCCATTAAACAAAAATTCTGGATCCGCCCATGGTGGGCATGTCTATAACTACTATTAACTGCACATACGGTGTTCAATCGTTGGTTGGATATGATTATGGTGTTGTATGTATGGGGTTATGTTTTACTCTCGTATTGTAGTATTTGCATCATTTCGTTTGAGTCTCAAGGTATTTAGATAGATGATGATGTTAGTGGCACCATAACTTCTTAGGTGATGAGACTTTTGAAATCTGATGCGTTATAATCACCTTGTTTGTGATGAAAGAATATCACCTTATTAAAATTAATTAATTAATTAATTAATTAATTACGTTTAACTTTTTCAAAGTTAAAGTTATGTTCATTTCAACTTAATTTCATTTCAGTTTAAATAAGTTTAGTTCGGTTCAGATTTATTAAGTTTAGTTCGGTTCAGATTTATTAAGTTCAGTTCGGTTCAGATAAATTCAGTTCAATTTAAGTTTGTTTAGTTAAAATTTATACTTCTAATAAGTTCAGTTCAGTTCAATTCAAATTTATTAAGTCCAGTTCAGTTCAGAAAGTTTCAGGTGAATCAAAGAGAGCCTTATCCTAATAACAAATACACAAACTTTATCCACAAGACCACAATTATAAATCTATGTTGAGATTTCTACGTGCACGAGCCGTCCAAATCGTAATTAGTTTGTGGACTGACAAATCCATCGACATGAAGCGTCTAGAATAGTATTTTATTTTTTGTTTAATTATTATATGTTAAGTTGTTGTTCTTATCCGTTAGAGCCTAAATTGTTCTTTTTGTTTTTACTAAGCTCGTCAGGCCTATCACTTGTGGAATACCATATAAAGTTATTGGTTTCTTATATAAACAACAATTTGAAGTCATAAGAAGACGTCAGTTCTGAATCTGTCTTTCTTTTTGATGGGGCCACTTTTTTTTTTTTTTAATCTATTTAACGTCGTATATTTCTTATGTCGTTGTTCCTTTCGTGCAAGAACGTGATCCATCCTTCCTATCCTTCCTACATGAGCTAGCCAGCAACACGGTCTTTTTTTTTTGAAATCAAACTGATTCATAAATAAAACTACTTAAACGTTACAAACATTGTTCCTAATACTTCTACTAAAAGTCTTATTATCCTGATCTATTACATTTTTAATCCACCATGGGCAAGAGTCCCACACAAAATAAAAGCATTGATTCGCATCTTCATTTCCAAGTCTTTGTGGATCACCAAAAGTTAGCTTGCTTGCTTCTTTTGCGATTGTGTCAGCTACTTGGTTGCATTCTCTATAAACAAATTGGATCTTGACTTCTTCCATTTCTTCCATTCTTTTGACCGCTTCCTTCAGCAAAATTTGTTGGATTGGTGTTGCTATCTCTGGACTGCACAAACAGTTTATGAGAACTTTTGAATCTGTTTGTATAATCACCTTTTTTAGGCCTAAGTTTGTGCACATATTTATGCCAATCTTTAGGCCATAAAATTCCGCAGTGTTGTGATCAGTTCTTCCCACGAACATTGCAGCAGCGTTAACAAATTTTCCATTCTCATCTCTTATGATGCATCCAGCTCCTGCTTGTCCAGGTTCTTGTAAGACAGAACCATCTATATTAACACAGTGAAATCCGGTAGGTGGTGGATTCCATTTACAGGGGATTTCACCTACTTTTTGTACTATTTTCGTGTTGATACTGTTTTTTGTATGATTTATCATTTCCAAGAGTTGCCTCTTGAACTGATAATCATTCAATGTTTTTCCCCTGAAAATTTTGTCATTTCTAGATTTCCATACCATCCAACAAAATAGGAGAGCATTGATTTGTTCTTCTGAATTTTGTTGTGTATGAAATATTATATGAGCCAAGGGATTGATGTAGCTACAGACTTCAGGATTAATGATCCATGGTCTTATATTCTGAAGAGCAGAACATCTAAAGAAGAGATGTTCCATGCTTTCTTGTTGCGTTCCACACAGTTGACATATATCATTTTGTACAATGTTGTACTTAATTAGTCTGTCAACTGTTGGTAGTCTCCCATGCATGCAAATCCAAAGGAAGAATTTGATCCAGCAACACGGTCTTTAATCAATCTCAATTAAGTTTAAATTTTGACTAATTTTAAGTTTAACATAGAGATACATGAAACTAAATTATAAAATTATACTTCATTTACTTTCATAATATAAATTTATTAATTAATTATTTTATATAATTTTAAATTAATTTGTGGTCAATTTGATCAAAATTCTAGCTTAAGAAAGTACAATAAAATGGATTGAAGTATGAAAATACACATGTCATGACTAGGACTATGACACTTAATCCGATCATGCACGTAATCTTTTCGCCATGGATTTTTATAATGAATAAAGATATATATATATTTTATTTATTTATTAAGACACAAGGGTTGAATTAAAGTCAATATGAGTCAAAGAAAACGGAATAATCTCTTGTGATTTACCCCGAAAAACAAGTGTGTATGCCCGAATTTAATGTTCCCTGAATCTTCTTGTCTTCCAATGGGAGGAGGCAGCTTCCCTCAAAAAGCAAAGCAGAGCAACCCAGAAATTCAATCTGCACATAAACACTTCTCCTCTGGAGAAAAACCCTTTGCAGATTGCGTTTCCTCCTGCCCAACAAAATCAATAGGTATACCATTCTTCAACCACCTTTTCTTTTTTCAATGTATTATTATTATTATTATTATGTGACCAAATTCTGATTTGCTTCAATTTGATTCCCCAATTGCGTCAAAAGTAGCATCCCATTCCCAATGCGTGTCTTGTCTTGACTTTCTTCTTTCTACAACGCGTTTCTACTCTTTCTTTCTTTTATGGTGGGTTCTTGGTGTTCCTAGTTCTTGTTAAATGCAAACATTGTTTATGCCCTTTTCAGCTTTATATAATTTGTAATTGCCTGCACTTTCAATTCATACATACTATTATTGTTTCTGCTTTTGTTCTCGAAATTAAGGTAAATTAATCAAATAGTATGATGGGAGATTTTAGATATATTGGATGATGACATGAGCTGCTTGTTGAATCTTGACAGGACGGTTTGGTGGTTCTGAGTTGATTAGCAAGCAATGCCGCTAATCTCTGATATCGACTCCACAGCCCCGAGTTATTGGTTGAATTGGAGGTTCTTGGTAACTGCAATATGGGTCTTCATGGTTATGGTGCTTTCAGTACTCATGGTTTGGAGGAAAGAAGGATCTAAGAAAGGCCACCAGGCAGTAGGGTGTGTGTATGATGATGAAGTTTGGGGGACGAGTTCGAAATCAATCCATCCCTACTGGCTTCTTGCTTACAGGCTGGCTTCTTTCATTGCAATGGTGGTTTTGACTGTTGTGGATGTCTTGGACCGCGGATTTGGCTTATTCTATTTTTATACTCAGTAAGGCCTTATGTGTTTTTTGTTATCTGTTGCTTTGGTTTCCCGGGTTTGAGGATTCAAATTTCAAACAAACTGTGCGTTTGCTCCATGATTTATTGTTGTGTATCGTGGAGTCTGGTATAGTAATTTAGACTAGCAATGACATCAAATCAAATGCTAAATATACGTATGATATCCTCTCAAACTGTACTTTAACTTTGCATTACTCTTTTCTTTTCAAATAGGTGGACATTTACGTTGGTCGGGATCTACTTTGGGGTATGTTTTCTATTGCTGAAAGTTGCTTTGTATTTACAAAAGGAATTAAAACCATATATGATGTGTACTCCAGTTTGCTGATGATTTTTGTCCCCTTTTCTATTAAACTAAAGTGATTTGTATCATAGGTACTTATTTTGATTTCCGATTTTGTAGCTGGCTTCTGCAGTTTCCATCCATGCCTGTCTGTCTCGCCGCCATGAGGCAGACCCTCTAACCATTGGCCGTGATGATAGGGATACAGAACAAGGCTCCTACATACCATCATCAGAGAATCAAGATCTTCCAAGCAAGACAGGAAGCTCGAGTTTTCCGGATCAAGATAATAGCAGAATTCCTGCTTCTGGCTGGGGGTACGCCTTGCAGATACTGTTTCAGGTGACTATTGCTTGTATATCCTAAACATATTTCAGTATATATTCGTAGTCGCTTAAGTTAGAAATATTATCAATCAAAACATGTTCTGTTGTAATTGTCTTCAAGTTTGGTTGGGCTGTAATATTGTAGTGTCATCTTATCCTATCTCTTCATCACGGTTTTTACTTATATTATATGCAGGCGTCTGCTGGGGCTACGGTGCTCACCGATTCTGTCTTTTGGTTGGTTTTGTATCCGTTTCTCTCTCCTTCATGGTACCAATTAACTTTTGTAAGTATTGTCTTTTCACAAATATATTATTCTTGCATTACAGTACAATGGAATATTAGTTTTGGTTTCTGTCATTATGAGGCATATATGAAATCTAAACTAACATGGTCTAAATGGGATTCATATACATATCCGTATCACTGGATGCTTAGCCATTATGTCCATACTGAATCTGTACTACTTTCTGCAGATGATTGTTATGAAGCATGCTATCAATGCTGTTTTCCTCATTGGTGATGCAAGTTTAAGTCGCATGGTATGCTGTGCTCTTTTCGTCTTTAAATCCATATTTGAGGTCAAATTTATAACTTAATATATGGAATTATTTTCTCTATCCAGCGATTCCCCTTCTTCCGAGTTGCATACTTTCTTCTATTCACTCTCCTGTTTGTCGTGGTCCAGTGGATCGGCCATATTTTTATATCATTAAGGTAACTTCATCTTTCCTTATTATTTCGTCCAGCTTGCATTCCTACATTTGAGTGAATAACAAAGACAGAATGCAGGCTGTCTATAGCTGGCATAGAACTCCTTGTATGGCTCTGGGATTAGCTTAAAAAAATCTGAAATGGACGGAACTCAACTGATCTAAATTGAATTGAACTGAACTGAACTCATTTGATGTATAAAGTTAAACTAAGCAAATGTGAGCTGATCTGAATTTAAGGTGAAAGAAAAAAAAACCCAACTAATTAGCATAAATCCCCATAAACTCCGTTTGTAAATTGTACTAATACACTTGTAGAACTGTCTGTTATCTGGATCAAACTATGACGTAAACTCACCCTTTTTATGTCGGAATTGTTGTTTTTACGATTTACTCACATACATACATGATACATGTCTTGTCTTCATCAAACTAGATCCTTGATTTTAACCTGTCTAAAAAAATAGCTTCTTTGCTCCAACAGGTGGCCTTATCCTTTCATGGAATTGGCATCCCCATTAGCTCCCGTGTGGTATGGCCTCCTGCATTCTCGTACCTTTTTTAAGTTTGCTTCAGCTGTAAAACCTGATCCATTTAAATTGATACTTATAATGCATTTGTCTATTTTTCAGGTACATTGGCGTTAGCCTACTGCATGTACCATGTTTTGCTGTCTTTACTTTTATATACTGGTTAAAAAACCGTATTTTATCAAGATGACAACTTCTCAGTGGTGTAAAGATTTGCTGACTGGTCCGGTCTGATTGCTTCATATTTTCATCGTTGACACCGAGAAGACTAACAGAGAACAGAGTGACAGAAAGCAACCTGTATATCTATATACCAAACCATTGCAACTCTTCTTTCTTTGTCATGAAATAGCTATCAACAATCTTGAACGTTACATTGGTAGGATATGATCCTCCTTGAGTACTAATCTGACAATTAGAGTCGGATTATATTGTTTTATTAACACTTTATGATGATTAATGTGTTGATGGCAGAGAGTATGTTATTTTTTTGTAGACTCCATTATTCGGTTTCATGTGATTCGTTGTGGTTTTGTGCCATGTACAGATTAATGATATATGCTATCTTTCTATAACATTCTACTATAGTCGGTTACAATCTCTTTAACATCATCTGCGTCCTAATAGTGGTATTTGCCCAACTATTGGGCCTATATTTAATTGAATTTGGTCCATGTTAAAATCCAAATCCTCTTATGCATGATTTTAAACCCGAAATTAATGATTCTCTTCTATGACTTTCAAGAGTACTATTCAAGGTTGATGTTGTACCTAACGCGCAATCTTTTACGAGATGGACAGATTAAGTAAACATATAAAACTGATCTCATGCCCACTGATTCAATCCTAATTTTTGCAAATTTCACTGATTGTTGTAGCTGGTCTGGTTTTACACACAACTTGTGTCTCAAAAATACACTCTCCAAGCCAAAAAAATGATTAGAAAAACTGATACTGGTGGCAAATGGATTCCCATTAGCCATTACCAATGTGAAAGTGTGAACCAGTCCTAAATTTCAAGTCAAAGGCAAATAATTTGGAGGCAGCTATTTGGTACTGACTGCTATTGGCTTACTACTAATGTCAACTGTACTTAAAGGGCCCCTGCCATTCATTCTCAGTTTCTAACGTCTCTAACAAGGTAAGTTAAGAAAGCAATCAAGAAAATGTTCCACATCTACAACTACACATTCAAAGAGAGAGAGAAAAAAAAAAAGAGATAATGTGAACATTCCAATTCTTGGACAAAGTGTGACTCAAGTTCCATTTCTTGGACTATAGTATGAAATTTAATACGTAGTAATATTTTCATATCTATTGTGGTAGATCCATAGCCATTATCGGGCCGTCAAGATCACTCGTATAATGCGCGGGGTATTAAAGGTATAGTTGGTGTATTCCGGCAAAAGAGCATTTTCAGTCTGGTTAGATTAGGTACCTACATTCATGTCAAGTTACACCAAAGCAACTTTCATGAACTAAGTTCACTACACAGTTATTCCAAAACATGTAGACACCAGATTTCTTGCGACCAACTGCTTCAAGCAGGTGCATCTGTGAACAGCACCAGAAAAAATTCTTTTGTGAGCCGCACTTTAAACCTCAACTTAATCAAAAGACACTCAACTGAAAAGAATATAGTTTTGCTGAATCAAGCAATTAATAATAGCATATGGGAACGGATGGATGCATTATTCCGCTTCTGCTTCGAGTTTGACTTTACTATTGACTTCGAGTTTGACAGGTGATACTACTGGCTGACTTACTCCACCTTCAGATGCATGAATTCAAATAGCAGGAATTGTGGTTTAATACTTATGCTGAATCAAGCAGTTAATAATGGCATAGGGAAATGGATGGATGGAAGCATTACCATTTTCGGCCTTTGCTTCGAGTTTGACCTCACTTTTGACTTCGACATTGATAGATGTCATCATTGGCTGGCTTACTCCTCCACCTTCAGATGCATTGAAAGTAATTAGCAAGAATTGTAGTTTAATACTTCTGTAGAATAAACAGCTTTTCTGCAGCAAGTTGTAGCCCAGCAGGTAACCCAAAAAGCACAAGTGGCACTATGTTACGGGACGAGGGAATACAGTTTAGTTGCAACTTAGCGAACATAATTCATGTATTATCCCATAGAGTTACAACATTGGGGGTATAGTGAGACACGAACCAAAGGTTGGGACTTGGGGGTAAAGTTATAAATGTAATTTTTTTTATTATTATTTTTTTTTTTTTGAAACGGCTAAATATAAATATAGTCCGCCAGTAATAATCATCACTGGTAAAAATGACTTGTCATTCTCAGATGTTGAAAAATGCAAGATACAGATTAAATCAGCAAATTCAGAAATAGACATACCATTCATTTTGCCCTCCTCATCTGCCTTAAGTAACATCTGCAAAATCCAGAAGATGAGGAGAAACTTAAAGACGATGGACATTAAGAATCTAAAGGAATATATGACGAAAAAGACAATCATACCAGCTGAATGCATCGATTCATCATCATTCCTGTAATCTCTGAACGGAGGATATGCTTTCAACATATTCTCTTCATTAAAATTCAGCATGGCCTCTGCACCTACCCAATTATCCCAACTGATGTAAAGACAACAGAAGGTTTTGTTAGTAGCCATGTCACTTACACTAGAATCACATCATGAGGTAGAAATTATCTTTAGAGGGGAGGGGGGGGGGGGGGGGTGAATACAGTCATATCTGAAGTTCCATCATAATAAAAAATAAAAAAAAGGTTCCCATATCAGCTTGCACACAATATTGCACTACATCCTGAGCTCTAGGTCATCAATGAACTATGATGCTATGATGTATCATTAGCTAATACTGGCATCTACTGTCTGCGCCAAGAGATAAGTATAGGGCCTAAATTCAAACATGTAGAGGTGTTATTGCAAGAAAGTAATGGAGTGGAGCAATTGATGATTTCAATCAATCATGGAAATGCACCGCGCGCTGCATCAATATACTCACTTCTTAGTGAACCCTGCAGGAAAAAAGAAGAGACAAACCGTAAACTTAACACTACTCCAGAGAAGAAAGAATGGCAAATATTTTTAAGTAGGGCTAGCATGGTGTGATCCAGATATACCCGGGAAACAAAATAACCAAACCAAATACTACTCCCTCCGTCTCACTTGATTGTATATTTTGTCATTTTCATCCGTCATACTGAATTTTAGCCGACAATAAAGAAGAATTGAAAGGTAATACTTTTGTATGCAAAAATTGTATTTCTAATAATTATTTTTATGTTAACATGAAGCTACAATTAAAAACTCAAGACCAATATGTTTCAGTAAAGTAGCGTGTGTCCATACCAGCATATTAATACGGATCCTACTACTGCTTGTTTCACGTATCGGTGCTACCTAGCTAACAGTGCTTCATACAATGCTTAGGTTGATGGTGTTATTTGCAACTTTATATGCATGTTTATGTCATGACTCATGAGTCATGACATAATAGATCAAAGAATGATTATGATCTGCCATTGTGCAAAATTATTCATGGTCTGCCACTGTGAAAAATTATTCCCAGAGATCGAGCCCCGGACAGGCCGCTATACTAATATTTTTAAAATGTACTGTATGCTTTAATTTGCACTCACATTTATGCTGGCATTCATATGTCATGCTTCATGACTTAGCTACAGATCATCCTTAAAAAAACTGATACCACAGGGCAGAGGGCAGAGGGAGTACAAAGTATAAAACATGAAAAATAAATAAATCCTACTAGTTTGATTTCACTTACAGCCAAATGAACAAGATATTTCCATTCGCCATTCTGAATCCTAGTTCTTATGACCTGATTTGCACCAAACAACAATAAGTTAAATTAACTACGTACAAATACTGTACAATCATATAGCAAACAGAAGTATTAGTGTTGAGACGTAATAATATGCAAAACCAGAAGTATCTGATTCACGGGTTCACTCCACAACCATCAACCAAGATGAGAACATTTAGAATTTGTTTAGTATAATATAACATGTTAAATGAGCTTACTTTTTGCACCAAAATAAATCTTATTGCATGCTTTTGTACATATATTAGCTAATTTAGTGACTGTTTGCAAATGCTTATATAGATACTTTCGTGATTTTGAAGTAGAATAGATAGCGTAATTCATTATTTTATTTCACTGCTTCTGCAGCAACTTCTCACTGAATTTTTTATATATAAAAAAAGTAACTATCAGAAGCAGCGACGCAACTCAATGGCCTAATCTAACCGCTTAAAAAATCAAACACTAATGAATTTTGGCTAAAATCAACTTTATATAACTTTCAGCACAAGCAAGCGAAGATTACATTGTAAAAGCATTTGTAAACAGAACCTTAATATTGCTAAGATTGATTTTTATTCAACTTTGCAAACTTTAAAACTAGCTTGTTACGAATAAGGTGGAGAATGAATTTTTACATTACATCTTAATTTTGCGAATACACACAGTAACACACATCCAAATTCACCCAACTTAGTCACAGAATGGTTTCCTCAACCAAATATCCACTATAAGTCTATAACTACATGAGCATACATATTCCACATGACAATTATTAGGAGAAATGAAAAGAGCCCACAAAATAATATACAAAAGGATGCAGTGGCCAGTGAGAAACTAGTTTGACATAATTCAGTTTGAGAAATTATAAAAGAAGAAACAG
Organism: Plantago ovata; assembly: GCA_028274465.1. Classification (NCBI taxonomy): domain Eukaryota; kingdom Viridiplantae; phylum Streptophyta; class Magnoliopsida; order Lamiales; family Plantaginaceae; genus Plantago; species Plantago ovata. The sequence continues at coordinate 125,252,654 of CM051456.1, read as the reverse complement.
AAAAAGACAGGATATAAAACTGAAAAGCGAGAAAGATATAGAGAATTGCCTTGGAATCCCAGAATTTACAGCCAAAGTAGGAAAAAACACGCTCTCCTTCAGAGAATAGTCTCTGGGGTTCATCTTCCACCGTTTCTTCCTTGTACGTTCACCTTCAAGCTCAAGGTGCTCGTCACCATGTTAAGTTTCTGAAGCCTTGATTGGTTTTGATTCAGGCCACTGTAAGATGTACAATTCAAATGAGGTATTTGCCTTAATTAATTGCAATTGAATCACGGAAATTTCAAAATAAGAAATTGATGCTGAAAATTAAACTAGTGCTACAATACCGAACAGGAGAGTTGCTGCACCGTTTTTAAGTTTAATTTTTGTTCATTCCTAGTTTTATAAGCTTTTATTCCAAAGTCCATACCGAAATCCTTTACATAAAAAAAATACAATCAAGGCCCATTGGATAGAAAGTGAAACCAGGAGATTCTCAAGTTTGAAAAATACCATGAGATACTGTTTATTTCCATGTTCAAAATTGTTCTAGCTTCTACAAATCCCTCATTGCTATAGTATTCCCTCATTCAGTAAATATCAGTACCAATTCTAGTATCACATTTAGATTTAGGAAAAACAAAAAAATTCACCAGCATACAAACAGCCATAGAGGCAATCATTAAACCATCTAAGAGAAGGTGAAGCAAGGACCTAGTAAGATACTAATATTCTAAGGTACTCGAGTACTTCTAGTCTAGTACGTATATATTCTCTGCAAATCTTTCTGATGATTCAAAGTGATTACAAACACTCAATTAATTTTTGTTCCTAAAAAGGAAAAACAGTTAATCTGATTATATGACCTAAAGTAAGCAACAAATAACCTAGGAACACAAAAACAACCCTCTCATTCATCAACTCCTCTCCCGAGTAGTAGTACCTAGGGCTGCGAAAATTGTACTCAGCACGAAACACGTACAATTTGATAATGGCACTGGCAGAGAGTGGTGAGAAAGGAAAAGTGCAAGTTGATATGTATTGCAGTCTTGCAGAGAGAGGTAATTCGAGGGCAAAATTGGAAGTGTATAAAATACTCAAGCGTTTGGCAAAGACGTTTTTTATTGTTGTTCATTTTAATTATGGGTATTAGAAAAAGCATCGGCTGGAGTCAGCAGATTGTGCCTACATTCGGTTTGGTACTTTGGTTTGACTCTGATGGGTCACGTATAAGTCAGGACAATTTAATTATTATGAAAATTATTATTTTGTTCGGAGAATATTGAGAATATTATTTTAAATTTTTTACGTCGATCGAAAAGTATTGTGATAATATTTTATCATTATAAAATTGTCGATTGTGTACCTGTGAAGGAATAAGGTAGTGTGGTTGAGCAGTTGGAAATTCCAATATGTTGAATTTGTTGAGAATTCAAAGGTGGAACCTACCAAGTTGTTTGGATTATCGGTAACCATAAGTAGCATTTGTTGTGACTGTGACTGTCTGATGGTTAGTAAGTGGAAATCTCGGCATAAGAATTAGTAACCTGATGGTTTGGACACCTAAATGACAAAGGCGAGCATTGAGGTTCCGTAACGAGGAGTCAAACAGACAAGACATTACCTCAAGTGGTTTAAGAGTTGGAAGTAGGGATGTGGCGACTTATTATCAATTTTATTTTTGGTTATGATGACATCACCAAATGGATTAGGAAAAGTTGAGAGCTTTAATGATGGCCGTACGGAAGAAGAAACCGAGGTTTTTTATCTGAGAGAACTATTGAGACAAGACGACGAATCATTTCTGAAGGTCAAATGATCACCTATTGAAGATTCGAAGCTGCTCAACCTTGAGGACAAGGTCGATTTGAAGGGGGTAATGATAATATTGATATGGCGCTCTAGTAGTCCAAAACTTTAACACGTCCCGTGCGGCCCAAATGTGTCAGAAACTGATACGCCCAAGGCGTCTAGGTTCGTAGAGAATATATTAGAAGACTCACGAAGATAGTTTCTGATAGACTTCCTAGATTCTCTCTCATATGCTAGGAAATATTTTCTTACCTTTTCTCATTGTACCGTTATAAATAGTGTGAAATTATTGTAAAAACTAGTAATATGTTCTTAAACGTGAGAAAAATCAATACTTATTATATCCAAGTGTTGAGCATAGCCCACTAACATATACCAATAAAGTGTTGATTTTCATATTATTTAGGAAAAACACGATTTTTACGAGATTTATTCATAAATAGTTGCGTAATTCAGTTGTAATGCTCACGTTGATGATAATAACCAGTTGTTGACTCAGCTTCTCCCCCGCCAACGACATTTTTGATCGACAACTATTGATCGTGTTCTTTCCCGACCAAATCTAATTATCTGTAGTAGTAGTAACCTAAGCCTCATGATATGATCGTTCTAGCCCATTCTAACCAACCAAAGGGTCAACGATTCACACTGATTCGTTGAAGTCCCTAATTCACTTGTTAATGCGCAATCCATCTTGAGAGATATCTCATCATAATAATAACAATTTATAGCTCTCTTCTTCTCTGCCTCATCATTTCTTCCATCTCTTTCTTCACACTTCACTTCATCTTAAACTATGTTTGATTTCTTCTCTATAGAATTGTTTCTCATGTTTGATATTTCATGTCATCAAGATCCAATTATCCATGGCGTTTGATTGTGATTTGTGACGAATGGATCATCAGGATCGGTTCTACTTCACTTCTTTCTCCTCTTCGTACAATAACAACATGATTATTCATCGTGAATTGGCACAAAAACTTGTATAAAACTGATCTCATGTCCACTGATTGAATTCATTTTGCAAATTTTCACTAATTGTTGTAACTGGTTTTACCCCCAACTTGTTTATCAAAATACACTCTAGCTCCAAGCCAACAATGAAGTTAGCTGATGATTATAGAAAAAAAAAATGATATTTGAGGCAAATGGATTCCCATTAGCCATTGCCAACGTGAAAGAGTGAACCAATACTAAAGTTAAAGGCAAATAATTTTAAGGCTGCAATATTAGCACTGTATGTATGACTTATTAAATGTCAACTGTATTTATTTGGCTGCTGCCATTCATTCTCAGTTTCTAACCTCTCCAACAAGGTAAGTTAAGAAAGCAATCAAGAAAATGTTCCACACCTACAAAGTCAAAGAGAAAAAGGATAATGTGAACATTCCAATCCTTGGACAAAGTGCGACTCAAGTTCCATTTCTTGGACTATATAGTATATGAAATTTAAAAATTTTATTGCTATGGTGGTAGATCCACATCCATTATTAAAATGACAGTGTGTACATGCAGTTTTCCAGTTTTTACCAGATAACTAACTGGTTGGTGTCCCAACTCCGAACCCTTTGTCCTGTGTGTTTGAATTTTCGATATCGATTTAACGACTTTGATCAATAATTACTCTTAAACAGTAAAACTATACTACTGTAGATATAGAATATAAAATAAGTGTTTATGATATAATTTGTAGTCAAAATCAATCACTAAAAGTCAAACGTCACATTTTTTTACGGAACAGGGCTCATATTTCTGGCAAGATAGCATTTTCAGTCCGGTTAGGTTAGGTAGCGCTCTCTCTCTCTCTTCTTGTTGTTGCTGCTTGTATGGTCTATTTTGTCTGTGTAGACAATTTCCCGCTATATCGACAGCAATAACACAAAACACATGTTTTCTTATATTAAATAAAAATAAAAGAAATTAATACTACACCTCCATTACTAGTAGCCTTCCACACTATAAATACAGGTCACTGATAATTCCCGAGATTCAATCTGCGTGGCCTATTATCAAATTCTCTCGCACTGCCCTCTGTATTTTCTTGAAAAGTAAGTTAAGATCTTTCTAACCTTTTTCTTCCATCTGTTCGAGATTATTATTGCTATAATATCGCAATGTGTTGTGTTGTATTTTACTTGAGCAGATCTGTTTATTGGTTTGATCTGGAGATGGGATCTCATGTTTGTATGATTCTGATTGGAAATGTACGGGATCAACTTTGTTTGCTTAGGTTTGATTGGAAATGGCGAGGAAGAAGATCAGAGAGTATGATTCCAAGAGGCTGTTGAAAGAGCATTTCAAGAGGATTTCTGGTGGGTCTGAGTTGGCCATCAAATCTGCTCAAGTGAGTTGCTTTTATTCGGATTTTTGTTTTAATGTTCTTCATGAGTTGTTGGACTATCTTATTGTATATTAGTTGTGTGAATGGAAAGATGATCAATGAATATGCATAGGTGGTGTTTGGACTTATGGCTTAATATTGAATGTGTCAAGAATTTCATGTTGCTTTAGAAACTAGTCATGATTTCGAAGGCGAAAAACAGATCAGGGTTTTGGTTAGTGTCTTGAACTTTTGGTAGAGAAAAGTAGCGTAATTAGGTTTGGTTCGGGTTGGTTGTTTACTCGAATATCCTCCGGCGTTGCTATAAGGTAGGTTAATGTTAGATCATTTCTTGTTAGCTACCTAACAATAGAGACATTCTATGTATGTGTGTTTTGCATTTGTATGGAATTTGTTTTATGAAATTCCATTGTATTGCATAGTTTTGTGAATGTATCAGATGATAAGTTTTAGAAAACGGCTAACTATAGAAGTAAAACTCAAATGACAAGGCAATTATGTGGCATTATAACTTCTTCCTGCTTTCGACATGTATCGACATTCGCTGTATTTGTGTTTTACATTGGTATGGAATTCGTTTGATGAAATTCCATTGTATTGCATATTTTTGTGAATATATCAGATGATTTAAGTTTTAAAAAACGGCAACCTATGAAAGTAAAACTCAAATGGCAAGGCAATATGTGGCATTAAAGTTCTTCCTAGTTTCGACATGTATATAGAGAAATAGACTCAACAGCCTTGAAATGACTGCCTGTTATGTAAATGAAGAGTGTACAATCTTTGATGGTGTTTGCAACTAGTTGCCTGTAGAAACGACTCAAATCGGTAAATCAGTTTTCACGTTGTGTTCTAATATACAATCTGTCTCTTGATGGTGTAGGTCACTGAGTCTACAGACTTCAATGATCTAGTAGAAAAGGAACCGTGGCTCTCATCCACAAAACTGGTTGTTAAGCCAGATATGTTGTTTGGAAAACGTGGCAAAAGTGGCCTTGTCGCTCTGAACCTTGACTTAGCTGGAGTTGCTGCTTTCGTTAAAGAGCGTCTTGGCAAAGAGGTATACTTATCTACCCCTTTCTTTGAATTATTTCAACCTGTCACTAGGTATCTATATCACTTGGTGTAATTTTAATTTGTATTTTCTTCTAAAAATACTATGTCTTATGTGAACAGATAGAGATGGGAGGATGCAAAGGACCCATTACGACATTCATTGTTGAGCCATTTATCCCACATAATGAGGAATTCTATCTCAACATTGTCTCTGAGAGGCTTGGTTGTAGTATCAGCTTTTCAGAATGTGGAGGTATTGACATTGAAGAGAACTGGGACAAGGTACATACTTCATTTTGTAAAGAAAAGTTAGTTGGGGTTTCCCCATTATGGCTTATAATTTGTCATTTTATTTAACCGGATGTTGAGGTTTGCTTCTTGCTGTATCCAGGTAAAGACTATCTTTCTGCCAACAGGTGCATCTTTTACATCAGAGGTCTGTGCTCCACTTGTGGCAACTCTTCCCTTGGAGGTAAATTTATCAATTATCAGTATTGTGACATTTTATTTTATCAGTTACAACTCCTATGATTCTACGTCGCACACCTGTATCACATTTATACGGATATAGTGCTGACCTTTTAAACACTTACTAATTGAATTCTTGAATGTGATTCAGATTAAAAACGTGATTGAGGAATTCATCAAAGTTGTCTATGATTTATTTTTAGGTATGTCAGATCTGTCTCTTAATGTATTTAAGATGCCTTAACATCTCTACAATTTTTGTTGATAATGGACATATATTCTGTCGACACAGATTTGGACTTCACTTTTCTTGAGATGAATCCTTTTGCCTTGGTTGAGGGAAAACCATATCCATTGGATATGAGAGGCGAGCTCGATGACACTGCTACTTTCAAGAACTTCAAAAAGTAATCTGATTTCTTTTTCCTCTAATTACCTTTGACTAATGCTTGGAATATATTTCGATGTTCCTCACATGACCTTCTAACTTGCAGATGGGGAAGTATTGAATTTCCATTACCATTTGGAAGAGTTATGAGCCCCACTGAAAGCTTCATTCATGGACTTGATGAAAAGGTACTTACTGAAAACCAAACTAGTCTATAGCTTTTTCGTGCCTTCATTAGTACTCTGTTACTCTGTCGATGTGACTTGAATAAGCATCGAACTAGGTTACGAATCTTTATTGGAATGCTTACTGCTATTCTATCTTAAATTTGGCCTTCATTCTGTTTTCCCCCGTGAAATTGAAGCTCATTCATATCCATTGAAGTCTTGAGCCTCGACTCTGTTTTTTGGTTATATGTACCTCCTTGCAGTTACTAAGCCCTTGCTGGTAGCTCCCTGAGAAACATACATATATGATATATTCTTTTAATACTATTTTTTGTCAAACTCACACTATGATATAGTATGTACCTTATTTAATAACTTAAACGTGTCTATACGTTCCGGTTAATCTATATTGTCTGATGAACTCTTTGTTTGCTGTTTTCTGCAGACAAGTGCATCTCTCAAGTTCACAGTTTTGAACCCGAAAGGAAGAATTTGGACCATGGTTGCTGGAGGTGGTGCTAGTGTTATCTATGCCGACACTGTATGTTCCTCGCCCCTAAGTCATTATAGTACACTGAAAATAGCATAATTTCATCATTATTTGCTATCTCTAAGTCTAACTTAATCTCTTATCCATTTCTAAAGGTTGGTGATCTTGGATTCGCTTCTGAGCTCGGGAACTACGCTGAATACAGTGGGGCTCCCAATGAAGAGGAGGTTTTGCAGTATGCCAGAGTTGTTATTGATGTAAGGACTGCATTTTTTATTTGAAATACTATTAATGAAAGCTATTCTTGGGAAAAACGAAACCACAATCCACCCAAGTGGTTTGCACATTCTGCTAATTCATTATAGTGGACTGGTGTTTCCTGATGTTTAACTCATTTAAGCTTCAAAAAATGTTGTTGCTCGAATTTGACTACCTGAATATCGATAAGTATGCTAAGTTGCTAACCAATTGTTTGCAGTGTGCAACTGCTGATCCTGATGGCCGAAAGAGAGCCCTTGTAATAGGTGGTGGAATAGCTAACTTCACCGATGTTGCTGCCACATTCAGTGGCATCATTAGGGCCCTAAAAGAGAAGGTATGGACTCCATATATTCAACAAACATAGTTGTACTGTACCCAACAAATACCTTCAGTTGTAATTTGGCTTCTCATTTGATAGGAGTCGAAGCTTAAGGCCGCCCAAATGCATCTGTACGTCAGGAGAGGAGGTCCAAACTACCAAAAGGGTCTTGCACGAATGAGAACTCTTGCTGAAGAAATTGGCCTTCCTATTGAGGTATGTCTACATTGCGGTTCAGTAACAAATTCATGCTCGTATTGTCAATCGTATCCTGCTTGTTCTTATTACGTTGTTTTGTTGAAGGTGTATGGACCTGAAGCAACTATGACTGGCATATGCAAACAGGCTATTGAGTGTATCAGTGCAGCTGCATGAAGTTGCCAATGCTGCTGATTTACTTAATTTTCGATCCACCTGCTTTTCATGGAATATATATAGTGAATTTTGTACTTGATGTTGTTTAAAGGATTCAGAATTAAATTTGCACTTGTTTTGCACTTTGGACATGACCTCTGGGCTTCCATCATGTTGATTCAAGTAAAAAAGCTTTCTGTTTTCATATGATCTTCTGCTGGTTACATAGGTGTTACTACTAACTGCATACAGCAGCAATTGGAAGTGTTTTTCGTAAAGAAGGATTTATTTCATACTATTATGCTAAGTGTAATGCACCTGCACCTACAATACAATGGATGTATGTTCCCCTGACCCATTCTATCCTAGCCCAACCAAACGTCCAAACCTGACTATTTTATGAGGGATAAGCTAAGAACAAACAATTGAATTGGATGATGTTCTACACTGCATTCTACTGTAGTCTTTGCCCAATGGCCCATTCTATGCTAGCCAAACCAAACTCGACTGTTTTTTACAGACCCAGCCCATCTTCAGCTTCTCCATTTTTTTTTTTTTCTTTTTTCTTTCTCGCTTTAGCTTCTATTTGTTTGAAGTTTCTATTAATTTTTGAGAAATTTATACATTAGGAATCTTGTTAGATTTAATATATATATATATATATATATATATATATATATATATATATATATATATATATATATATATATATATATATATATATATATATATATATATATATATATATATATATATATACATATATATATATATACATATATATATATATATATATATGTATATATATATATATATATTTTGAAGTTTCTATTAATTTTTGAGAAATTTATACATTAGGAATCTTGTTAGATTTAAAATATATATATATATATATATATATATTATTTTTTTTATTTATTTTTTATTATTTTTTTTTTTTTTCAAGTTTCAACCCTTTAGAGAGACTAACTATTAGTTTAGTTTTTTTTACCAACTCAAAAAGTATAATGGAAAAAGTTTTGTAGGATGAGGAGAATAGAGTACTTGTAACTTAGTGAAATCTCAAAGAACTTAAATGTGGTTGAAATTTGATTTTTTTTTGAATTTTTTTATGATCTTATAAACAAGGTACACCTATATTTTTGAAAATTAATTCATAAGTAACCCATAATTAAGTATCATCTATGTCCACCATATTAATCATATTAATCAGAATATCATATCAGTTCAAGCCCAATGAGTGGGCCTTCGGCCGTCAGTGGCGGTGCGTTACAATATTAGTTGGGTAAGATAGCATACTGGTGTTTAACTTTTTAAGCATTTTATATTGATTCGTTGTTAGTTAACCGGACATATAAACAATTCAGAGGTATTAGTTAGGCATATGATGCAAAGTAGTTACTTGTGCCTTTCCATCTTAATTAGTCTACCAAATTACTACCAACTTTTATTTTCTAATAAATAACATTGTGCTGCATACCTTGACGAATGATGGAATTGATGCTTAAGCCTTTCTAATTTGAATAATTTTCACCTGCAATTGAAGAATGGAGCAAATTAATTACTTCACTTTACGGCCAAGTTTTCTTCGTTCGTTTACTATAATGTGTTAGTGGAAACTTTATGACAATGTCGACGTATCAAAAGGTGGAATGTATCAAGTCAAAGAAAGCTACTCTTAGATGTTGCACAATATTGTGCTCCATGCATATGCTAATATGTATGTCAAAACACTTGCTAGACCAAATATTAAGATGGAACAATGTCAAACACTTCAGCTGTGGGCCGAGCCCATGATCGCTATTGCTACAATACTAGTGCTATGTGTGTTTGGTATAGATATGGTTAACCTTATTTGACCATAATAAGTATGTTTGGTAAATATAAATAAGTACACATAAGTTGATTGATTTGAAAATTACTCTATGTAACTTATTAAAAAGTAAAGTGTCTGACCAGCTAACAGCCATCTTATCATTTTAAGTTAGCTTATCAGTTCGTTTTACTAAACATATATTTAGTAGTATTATGCTCAAGTAACAAATGTAAAAGATATGAAGTGCGATAACGGATACGGATATATGAAATGAAGACATCCCTTGCAAATCAGTGTAAACCTGTGCCGATCTCTCACCCATCTTGAAGTATCGATAATGTATAGTATAAAACTGTAGTCCTAAAAAAATAGTGATCATGTTATTTTGAGTCTGAATAGACTGTATTTATGCGGTTTAAATCAATCCATGTAATTTGCAAGATATTACGTGAGTTATTAGAATTTATCTATTACTCACCTAAAATGTAGCATGGCGGATTCTAAGTACATATATTTAAAAATAAATAAAAGTATCCTAGCCCTAAATTCTTGGCTGCTCTAGTATAGCGAAGCAGGGCAATGACCACGAGGCATGAGAATTGAAATATCCATGAGTCATATACAATGAACAACTAATTATGCTCTCTCCACTTACCGATGCCAAGAATAAGAAATATCCCCTTAGAACTAGTAGTAGTATTAAGAAATTGGTCAATGGGAATTACTGGTCGTTAATCTAGGTTTATGAGTAGAGATTATTATAATCTTGAGTGCTAATGATAATAAAGAATGGGAATCATCAGTAGTTTATGAGCAAATGTAAACTAGAGAATATTTATTCAGCTTTTCCAATGCGACAAAAATACCCTTGTGCCTAGGGTTCTACAATTTAGCACATTAAGGCACCTTCCCACAATTATAAAAATAAATAAATGATTATAGAGTATTTTAATACTACTAAAATACCAGGAGTAACCATTAGTTAGGGCATATTTCATAAAATTCCCTCTAACTATTGATAATTAGCACAATTACTACGTAAACAATTTGACAAACGGATTTATAAATTTATTTTTCACTTTATCGATTCAAAATCCAAAAGCAGACAAGACAAGCACGTGACCTGCAAAGAAAATATTGTCGTGTGATTATTTGTTCTTTGCCCTTTTGCATTTTGGCCTTAGAAATTAGAGAGATCCATCCCATCATCCTTTTTATGCACCAGTGACGCCACAGCCACATCCCTTCGGACTACATTCAAATACGCTATCCCAAGGTTTATCCACTATGGTAAACTTTTGTAAAACCGAGGATTAGACCATACTAGTATCAAATTTATGAAAATTTAAGTATATTTTACTGGTATATTTACATTTCTCATTTTTATTGAATCAACTACTAATAAATTTAAATCTCATTCATTGGATTGACTTATTAGATCGAAGGTGGTGTTATTTACTTATTTATAATTGGATTGTATAAAACTATCATTGATATAATATTATCTGTCCTGAAGTTCTGAAGTACGAATTTAATTTTATTACCACCCGAAATTCGGAGTCTCATCAAACATATTCTCCATTTCAACAGCACTATGTAGTAGTACTTGTAGCCAACAACTTATGACATTCCTCGTACAAAACCACTCCCTTCCGTTTTTAATAATTGGCGTTTTAGTTTTTTCACTATTTGCAAAATATTTGTTGTTTTACATTTTTCAAAAAGACTTTCATCATAATTAATGTATTTTGTTGAATTTCATGCAATTTAAAGGCATCCTATTGGTTGAAGTATCATAATTACTTGTAATTATTGTATTATTTTTAGAAAATTAATGAATTGAATGAGAAGTATTAAAATGTGTGAAAATTCTAAAATGACAATTAAAAAAAAAAAGATAGGAGGGAGTTTCATTTAGGATAAAATTGATCAAACCCCTGAACTTTACTACAATTGAGACATTACCTCCTAACCTATTAAATTTTATACTTAACCCCCTCATCTATTTAAAATGTTACGACATACCCTCTATATAATATTTTTCCTTTAATTTAATATTTTTCATTCAATTTAATATTTTCCTACAGTTTAATATGTCATTTGACTCCAACTAATCCTAATTCATATCGAAAAATAATTTTAAAAATTATATTATAAAAATATAAGATTTTACTTATATAATATAAGTTCAAATCTTATTTTTTCAATACAATTTATATTATAAAAGTGAAAAAATAATATTTTCACTAATTATACCGAAAAAATAATATTTGAACTTATATTATATTATATTATAAAAGTGAAAATCATGTAGTTTCATATTATAATTTTTAAAATTAGTTTTTCGATAGGTATTATGATTAATTTGAAATCAAACGAAAATATTTAATTAAAGGAAAATATTAAATTGAATGAAAAATATTAAATTGATAGTAAAATATTATATAGGGATATGTTACAACAAATAGGTAAGGGGGTTAAGTATCAAATTTAATAGATTAGGAGTTAATGTCTCACTCATAGTATGAGTAGTATAGGTTGGGGTTTCCTTTCATTTAATACTTCAAGAAAAAATGAGTTCCATAAAAAAGAGTAAAACCTTTGGTTAGTTAGTATATTAATGCTTGATAATTATAATAATTCCCAATAAAAACAGAGACACAGGACTGTAAAGACTGTATTTTTATGCAGAAGTGTAAACTTTCCTGTTTGCTTTTATTTAAAAAAAATCGACACACTCACTGTCCACATCAGTATCTGTGATGGCCTTGGCCTTATGCTTTGGACTTTTGTAGCGTGTTTGTATCTTTTCTGCTACTAAAGAAAAAAAAGATACCCCATACGCAATACCAGTTACCTTACCTCAACCAATTGTATGTCAAGTGTGAACTAACTACTACTCCTAATCTTATCAACCCTTTTCTTGTTTATTAAAATAAAAAAGTTTTGATTTTTAGCAACTGGGGAGATTAGATTAGATAAGCATTGTTAGTTTGTTACTTACTCTGTTGTTGTGTAGCTGCAAATCTTGAAAAGGATATGAAGTGGAATTGACAGTACTGAATTTTGAGGATTTCACTCTTATTGTTTTCAAATTGGCAAATAGAATTTTGTTGGGATACACACTAACCACATGAATTTCACTGTCTAACAACAAATCCCATTCTTAGCCCAGATCTCAAGAAGTCTCTCTCACAATTTCCAGCTCCATTCTCTCTGTTTTTGCTCTCTCAAAAAAATACACCCATCTGGGCTCTTTTCATTTTTCTTTCTATTTGTTTGAGTAGTAGATTTGGTGGGTTCTTTAAAAAAGGGAATTTTTAGTTTAGTTGAGTATAAGGTAAACAATATTAGTGCATTTGCTTTATGGGGTTCTGATTCTTGGGTTTACTACTTTTTGTGTCTTGTGTCTGGCTTGTTTTTGGGTTATAAGAGGGAGTTTTAGCTATGTGTGGAGTGTATATGGGGTTGGCTTGTTGTTGGTCTGCAAATGGAATAGAAGCTAAACAGAGGAGGTGAGGCTTTTAATGGAGGTTTTGTTATCAATGGAAAGAAGAAGAAGGTGGGTATTGGGATTGGGTATTTTGGCATTGATGGTAGTAGGTGCTTATTCAACCCTTTCTCCTTCTGGTGTCAATTATGAAGGTAAAGATATAACCTTAATTTCTTCTGAATTAAAATCTTTCCAGTAATTGGTTCTGTAATTGCTGTTCACATTAAGTTTTTCTGTTTTTGGATTCAAATCTTCATATGATTTGCTTGCTATATTTGGTTGCCTTTTCTGTTTCAATGAGATTCAAATTGCAGTGCCCCACTAGTTTATGTTTTCCCTTTTTTCCTACATTTTTTTCTTATTTATTTGCTCTTAGTGATTTAAAAGCTGGATTTAATGACAATGGATATTGATATTACTATTTCTTGACAATGTTGTTGGTGTGAATTGGCTGCAGTTGTGGCTTTGATCTCTATAAAAAGTGGTTTTCATGATCCATCTAATGTTTTGGAGAATTGGGATGCAAATTCTGTGGATCCTTGTGGTTGGAGGATGATTAGTTGCACACAAGACTATGTATCATCTATGTAAGTTCTGAATCTGAATTTGGTGTTTTGAAGTGTGAATCTTGGTTTCCTGATTCTGAGTGGTCATTATTTCTTGATTTTTCAGAGAGCTACCGAGCCTCGGCTTATCGGGTATGATATCGCCGGCAATTGGAAACCTCACTAATTTGCAGTCTGTGTAAGTTCCCTGCTTGTCTGTATCTTCATACATCTAGGCTATTAGTTTTTTACGGCAGAAACATTTATCTTCAAATTTGCCTGTTTAGTCCTGTCAGTTTTGTGAATCCAAGCACTCCTTGCAGTAGATTTTTGAAACTGAGTAAGGCTTTTGTGGAGAGCATCTAATGTGAAAGAAATTGGTTATTAACTTATTATTCGTAAAAACATTGCTTTTATCAGCTTGTTACTACTCTTGTGCTATTTGCGAGCCCTTCCATATTCTTTTTTGGTACATCATTTAGTGAATCGTGGCTACACTCCCTTGATGTGTTATCCGATTACTCAAATTTGCTGTTTTGAACTTCCTAGGTTGCTGCAAAATAATTTAATCACTGGTCCAATTCCAGATGTTATTGGCAAGCTAGAAAAGCTTCATACACTTGATCTGTCCAATAACAAGCTCACAGGCGGAATACCTTCTTCTCTAGGGAATCTGTTTGATTTAAACTATTTGTGAGTCATCATGACCTCTACTAATATGAACTTCTGAGAGATTATGTATTTGGATATTTTCTTTGGACTGATTCCTATTTTCGGTTATTCTTTGAGCAAGTCAGGCGGCTTAACAATAACAGCCTTAGTGGACTGATACCCGACGCCCTCTCGAAACTTGGCAGCCTCAACCTTGTGTACGTCTTATGCTTTGATGGATTATACTACTCTTTATGAAGTCAACAGTTTGTTTTCATAAACCAGTTGAACTTAAATTTATATGAATGCTCACAGGGACCTTTCGTTCAATAATCTTAGTGGTTCCTTGCCGAAAGTTTCTGCTAAGACTTTCAAGTGAGTTGTCTTTCTTCTGTGGACCTATTGTTGTCTTTGTGCTATGTGTGTATTGTATTTAATTAACTAGCATTGTTGCTTCAATTCTCTTGTAGAATTGTTGGGAATCCATTAATTTGTGAGCAGGCTTCACAAAATAATTGCTCCGTTATTTTTCCGGAACCATTATCATTTCCACCAGATGCTGTGAAAGGTAAATATTATCCTCCCCACAGTCAAGTTTTATTCTCTGTGGCAATTATGCTTTAGGTTCTGGTGTTAATATCTATTACCTTTCCAGATAATTCAAAATCTGGAGAAAAACATCATGTTGCTATTGCTTTTGGAGCAAGCTTTGGCGGTGCCTTCATTACAATAGTAGTTGGATTCCTGGTCTGGTGGCGATACAGACGCAACCAACAGATTTTCTTTGATGTTAATGGTACTCAATTTACATTTTTATATTTTTCAACTTTGAAACATTTGTGTTTTGGTGGTGTTTTCCTTTGTGACCGGGTGGATTGTGTTTCATAGTTGAAACTTATTTGTTTCCACTTTACCCTTCTGCTATTCATCTTCTGAGTAGGTTATGCATTCTTTCGCAGATCAATATGATCCAGAGGTACGTTTAGGCCATCTGAGAAAGTACTCTTTCAAGGAACTCCGAGCTGCAACCGATCATTTTAACTCGAAGAACATACTGGGGAAGGGTGGTTTTGGCATTGTTTACAAGGGCCGGTTAAGCAATGGGAGTGTAGTGGCTGTGAAGAGATTAAAAGACTATAATGCTGCTGGTGGTGAAATTCAGTTTCAGACAGAATTAGAGCTGATCAGTTTAGCTGTCCACAGAAATCTTCTGCGGCTCATGGGATTCTGCTCCACTGAAAACGAGCGGCTTCTCATTTACCCTTACATGTCAAATGGAAGCGTGGCATCTAGACTCAAAGGTCAGGAACTTCATTACACTATAGGCACATCTGCTGCTAACATTGTAACAAAATTTGTCTTGCATATTGTGATGAAATAGTTTATTAAAAATACAATTTTTGGATAGTATTCTTCAGAGACCAGCTGTGCGCCAAGTTAAGGAATAATGCTACTTACAAGTATATTGTAGAGAATTAGATTAATATGTGAAGTTTAGTATTTACTCGAGTGAGAAGAGCCTGTTTTTGTCCATGAAACTTGTTTATGTAGGGATTGTTTGATGATTGATGATGAATGCTTGTGGGGTGTGTATTGTGATTGCCTGCTTAGTTTCTCACATTCAATTCAAACTTGCTCATGATGTTTTCTTAACAGATCATCTCCATGGCAGGCCAGTATTAGACTGGTCAAGACGTAAAAGGATAGCGTTGGGCACAGCGAGGGGATTGGTTTATTTGCATGAGCAATGTGACCCCAGAGTTATTCACCGAGATGTCAAAGCAGCCAACATTTTGTTGGATGAAGACTTTGAGGCCGTGGTTGGTGATTTTGGATTGGCAAAGTTGCTGGATCACCGAGATTCTCATGTTACAACTGCAGTACGTGGCACCGTTGGCCACATAGCTCCTGAGTATCTGTCAACAGGTCAATCATCAGAAAAGACTGATGTTTTTGGGTTCGGGATCTTACTTCTCGAGCTCATTACAGGCCACAAGGCAGTAGACTTTGGGAGAGGCACCAACCAAAAGGGAGTGATACTTGACTGGGTATGTACATTTTCCCTCCACAGTCCCAACTTTACGTGTCCAAATTGATTCTGGTTTTTGTTGTATTTGAAATTTCTCTAGTCCACGTATCTTGTCATGCTCATGTCAGCTCATTCATTCTAATCATGCGAATTACACTTGAACCAATGTAGTACTAGTACACAATATTAATCATATTCTCTACCTTTCTTATTCAGGTTAAAAAGCTTCATGAAGAAAAGAAGCTGAACCTTATGGTAGACAAAGACCTAATGAACGAATTCGACAGAATTGAGTTGGAAGAAATGGTTAAGGTAGCCCTTCTTTGCACTCAGTTTAATCCTTCATACCGGCCTAAAATGTCAGAAGTGTTGCGAATGTTGGAAGGTGATGGATTAGCCGAAAAGTGGGAGCAATCGCAGAAGGTTGAGACTCCAAGGTACAGAACATACGATTATCATCCTCCTCAAAGATACGCAGACTTAATAGAGGAATCATCCCTTGTAGTAGAGCCTTATGAACTTTCTGGTCCGAGATAGCATTCGATCTTTGTTACACGATTGTCTACTGTAATGTTTGGTTGGTATGGTTAAAAATGAAGTGTGGTTCTGTTTATAGTAGTAGTGGACAGGAAACCATGTATTCATGTGTACAAAAGAAAAGAAACCCATGTATAAACATTTTGTTCAATTGTTCAGAGCAAGTATTAGATTGGTTAAAGCTTAAGCATAGCCATTTTGCCTAATGTCACTTTTATAAGATGTCTCAAGTTCGAGTTGTGTGGGAAGAAAAGAAAGAACATGATTGAACACTGGATCTGGAACATGCTCTGCAGAAGCATTAAGAAAAACAATCCACCAGATTACATAACTGATAACGCCAATTTGGAGATTAAATCAATCTCTTATTGAATACAATGGAACATGACAACACAAATAACAAACAAGTTTACAGAAGATAAAAAGGAACAAAAGCCAAGAGAAGACTCAGCAGAGTCCATTGCCGTTTGCGTGACTTGCCGGTTTGCTCGGAATTAGCGAAAAGACGAGACCCTTTTTAGCGAATTCTGTGAGCAGACTAGTTGAGTGAACACACACATTTAGCTGATCACTCCATGTACATTCCATGGTTTTCAAGAACCATGAAACTCTTCATCCCAACACATCTTTTTAGCTTTCAGCTTCTGCTTTTCTTGTACTGATATACAAAGTGGATTTACATGAAGCTGCTGGGAGTTTTGGTTTATGGATAGAGGGGGGTATAAATAGGGAGTTAATATACAGAAGCAGCTTATCATTACATCAGCATCCACTATATGTGATTCAAGGCTTATCTGGTGTTCACCATATAAAGAAGGTGCTTTTTTACTTGGCTTTCCTTAAGTTAGATTTACATTGATTAAAAAGATACAAGCTTTTAATTTGCACTATTGTGGCTGCTTGTTTAACAAGTCTATGACTATGCAGTGCACATTTCATTTCATCACTATTGAGATGACTCACAATGTTTTGGTGGGTCAGTGTTCTTGGTTTTACTTGAGTTTGGTCCTTAGCAGTATGATTGATGATCATATCAACAAAACATAGGTGGAAGGTTGATTGCTTAAAACAAGGTAGAAACACAGATGGCTATTTGTATGTAATGCTGGGCAGGTGTAGCTTTGGGAAGTTTCGATAAAGGACTTGATTAGGTGGAGGTTTGGTATGTGGAGATATTGGGAAAATATAATTGTGTCCAAAATAGTATTGTTATGTGAATTGACACTTAACGAGGTGAAGTTCTTCGAGCAGAAGTTGAGTCTTCTTTCAACCTTATTTTACAAACGAATCGAGCATAGCTTGGTGTGGTGATACTCATTAGGCTTGATAAGACTCTTAATAATAATTTTTTTTCTTTATTTTTTTTTATATCACGAGTTTGGTTCAAACTCAGTTCGATAAGGATCCTCATACTAGGTGAGTTTTTTTCTCTCTCTTTCTTTTCATCACGAGCTCGTCTCAAACTCCAGCTTGTTCATGCCTTCCGAGTTCTAGTGCAAAAATATAGTTCGAGCTTGCGCCAGAATATTTACTCATTTTTCTAACAACCGATTGTTATTCGAGCTGGACGATATTTGACTCGGCTTAACTCTAACAACACTCGCCGAAAATTTCGAGTATAAACTTTCTAAATTACCCTATATATTAATATTAAGTATCTGATTTATATTATATGATAGATCAAATTTACCGATAAATATAAAGTTTATTATCGAAATAACATCATAATGAACTATTTTGGTTTTTTGAACCTTTAGTATTGCTTTTGATAATTGGTGTTCTTTATCTTCTTAGCCCTAGGTGTGTCATATAGGTACAGTGTCTCCACTAGTTTGTGCTGCTAGGCATGACTTTTATCTCCAACATTCCAATAGACCAATTACTCCTAATCCACTGAATATTGTACACACGTGTCGACCACTAGCACGTCCTATAAGCTAATTAACACAAAGGATTTGCATTAATCATCTTCGTTTATGGAATGAACTCTCGCCGCTTCTCGTATCCGCTTACCCCTTCCGCGCGCCTTGGTACGTAGTGTTGTAAAACGATCCAAACCAAATGAACTCGATACTAACCAAGCCTAGAGTCTCTTCGACGAGTTCAATCTCGACCCAATTAAAGTCTTAACGATCCAAGCCATGTCCCTGGTAAAGTTTGACTCCGATAGACATGTAATAAGTCCAACTTTTTTCGAACAGCTCGAGTTCAACTCGAGCTTGAATTGAGCATGTATTATAGCTCAATACATTAATTGAGTCGAGTTTAAATTTCTACATATTTGGCTGGAAAGCTCGACGAGCTGCTATATATAGAGAGAGAGTTAACGAGTCGAGCTAAGTTCAAACTAGACAATCTTTGAGCTTATGAGTCGACTTAAATTCGAGCTTTTTGAGTTTCAATCAGTGGGGAACATAAGTCTCCAGCTCCAACTTGAGTCCAAGTGGTGAAACTTGGTCGAGCTCAAGCTCAAGTTCGAGCCCATGGGAAAAAAGCTCAACCAGTTGTGCGCCTTGTGAAAGTTTGATTTGGCTCGGCTCATTTACAACTCAGATAATACCACTAACTCTTGGAGTCACGAATTCATCATGAACCGACTTAATATAATAGTTCAAACCTTAACGAGACAAGTCAAATACCCGTTTTAATTCATGAACTCATGATAGAATATTCAAAGTCAAACCGATCCAAGAATCTTTCTTTTCGTTTTAAATTTGAATTCTGGACCTAGTTGCTATATCAAATGCATGGTTAAAGTTCTAACACGCAGACCATCCACTAATGACGTTTTATAGATGGCCCCGTTTCCCTTTTTTTGCAAACAAACAAACCCTAATTTGGTCCATGTTGCTTTCCTTTTCCGATCTACACTCCCGCTTCCTATAATTGTGTCCTGTTACGTCAAATTACACAATCTGAAGTGACTCACTTGTTGTTAAATACTTGACTTATGACTCATAACAATTGTCATTAACGAAGACAATGAGTAGTGATGTGATGGAGATGTGAGATCTACATACATGATGTGCGGAGATTTTGAAAATGAAATTAGGGTATGAGCTAAAACCTAAGAGTATGTTTATTGGTAATATGATTGTACTTCAATAATTAATAATTAAAGTCGAGGTTCGATGCATTGTGAAGTAACTGGTGATTATTGGTGAACCATAATTGATACTCTTTTTGCATTATAGTAATTAGACAAATTTAACTATTTATGAAACCACATCACCACCTACTAAATTAATATATGCTTTGTGATGCGACACTTCATCAAATTTCTTTTTCCACGAGTATTCATTGCAGTTGACTAATCGGCCAAGCACTATTAGACCCTTTTTAGGAGGGCGCCTCTCTCAGTAGTGTACACCGTGTCAATATATATGGTAAGTTTTATGTGTGATTCATCTCGTTGAAGAGAACTTTATGAGTCACTCATCACAACATTCAACATTATTGTCATCAAAAAGAAGAAAAAAAGAGAAAGGAATCTCGGGGAATCTCACACGGTTAGCCCAAGGAATCTCAGGGAATCTCGCACGGTAAGCCCATTCAAAAAATAAAGCAGCAACTTGTTGGGCCATGATGGTACGTTAAGTGACATCTGATCAGTATAGCCCGTTCTCTGATTCTATAGTAGTCCACTAGGCCCTTTCATAACAAAAGAGGCCGGTTTCATGAATTTTTTAAAAGGCCCATTTTTATCTATAATAAGTAATAAACAATTCATTATGATCCGGAACGATTTGCCACCCCCCCCCCCCCCCCCCCCGTTCTCCATATTGTTGATCTCGATCATGCACAAAAGGCTGGTTATGTGTCGTGTTGAATGTCGAATGAAACGTTAAATTCTTCCCCGGCCTGGCAATGATATACGAGTATCATGTAGTTGTAATTTCTCTTTCCAAATATAAGATTTTCAAATATTTTATCTCCGTATTGATGTTTACTTGCTTCCTTGGTCTCCACTTTTTTTCCACTAAACTCCGGTTTCTCTATATAATAAACTAAAGACCTAGAATTAGGTTAAATTATTAAAAAGATAAAATATATAAGGTGTCAAATAATTTTTTTTTGAGGTGTTGAGAATACCACTGAAAAGTGTTGAGAACACCATTCATGACACGTAACGTCAGAGAGACAAAATTACTTGGTCTAACAACCTTTCTTTTATCTTTATAAAATATAAATGCACTTTCATACAAACTCAACCCAAATTCTACCAAACATAAAATCAACTTAAAAACTATATCACACCTCTCACCAAGTGAGTACATGAAACGAACCTCTCTGCTAAACCCAACACATAAGTTAGAGGTGAATATTCCAGCACCAAACCATCAATATAATTAAAATAACTAATAGGAGATTCTTTAAAATAATTAGTTAAGTTGGGAATACCCATGCTTAAATTCATTTTACACCAAAGTAGAAGGAGTTATATATAACAAAAATACTACTCCAGCTAATATAAAGTGAGTGATCGTTGTTTATAAGTTTACTGAAAGTTGATAAGATAATAAATAGATTAGTTTTTTTTTTTTTCAACGCTAATTAGGTAGTTTTTCAAATCAATCAACTTTTTTAGATTAATCAAACATATTTAGTGTGTGTTTGGCGTCACATTATAAAGTGAAATCACCTTATTTAACTTTTGACTATATAATTTTGTTTGATGCAAGTACGGATCACTTGAAAGACTGGGTAAGCTCGCTCAAGCCTACCCAAAATTGAAATTATAGTTTACTACCTATACATATACAATTAGATTTTTTGTCCCATTTGTTTGGTGGTCAGATTCTATGGTTGTGTGTTCAATCCTTATTTTGCTCAATGTCAATCGGAGTAATGTTTGAATAATATTTTCTTTTAGCTTATCACTTCCTATACTAGAATTCTAATTTACGTATTTCTTTATGTGGTGGCAGTTGACACTATATTAAATTGTTTGCATTTGTGGGGTCCCTACATTTGTTTTTTTTCTAAATTATATATAATATAGTAATATAAATCATTATATATTTGAGTTGTGTGGTGCAATTTATGATAAAAATAGCACAAAAATAAAAAAATAAAAAAAATAAAAAACTAAAGAATAAGACGGATAAAATGAGTGCAATGATTTATTTTATTTTTAATAAAAAAGAAAATACGATAGAGCAAGTAATTCATAATTAGCATGCCCAAAAACAATTTCTGGATCCACCCATGATTTGATGAATGTCAATGAGGTGATTGATTTGAAAAGTTACTTTGTGTAGTTTATCTAAATTAACTTGACTAATCAGCTATCAGTTACTTATTAGTTATCATTCACTTTATCAATTCGTTTGTCAGACTCACACTTGAGTTTTGTTCTCTTTATCTTTATCTGAATAGGACTCAACAAAATTTATTTGTATTACAACTAAATAAATCTAAGTTAGTCTTAAATGACTTAACTGAGTTGAAGTGTTCTTAATTTTTTAAAGATAAAAATAACAGAACTTTTTTTATAATTAAACAGTAAAATAAAATAAAATCAAACGTAACTAATAATTTTACACAAACACCCCTAGAGTATTATATCATTTGAACATGGAGAATTAAGGAACAAACATATCACATACCACACTAGCATGAAATAATATTAAAACTATATTGGATCCAATATTAAACCATATCTTATATTTAGGAGAAGAAAAGAAGAATATTATCATGGAATGTTGTTCCTTACCTCAATCATCATGATCAAGATTTAAAAAAGAAAACAATAACTGTCGATCAACAAATTGAATCCCACTAGTATTAATGTGTCTCCTTGAATGTGATACATGATTTGATTTGATTGCATTTTTATCCCCAAAATGGCTAATGCCTAAAAGAATCTTAGCATATTTTGACCAGAAACAGCCCCAATCCAATGTCGTATATACCCCCATTTGAACTATTTAACCACACTTTTAACAACTTGTGCCTTAAAAACTATACATACATGTTGTAATGATCAACTAATACACCTGATGACATGATATTTAGCAACACTTTATTTGCATGATGATCATTAAAGCACAAAGCTAATCCCAATAAACACACTCACTTAATATTGGGGGTCAAGTTTTTATAGTGAGTGTAAGGCTGTAAGCAACATAAACATAATAGTCAACTTGAAGTTTAATTAATAGATTAATCCAGAAAGTCTATAGAACATTTGGCACTAAGTTAAAAGAAGGAATGAAGCTGTGAATGATCCCTAAGGTGTTTTTATAGAGTTTCATAAAGCATTGGCATTCGATTTCGTGGTTACTTAATTTGTCCGTTCGCACAGAGCATTCACTGACACGACTATCATCGTCCAGTAGTCCCCTAGCTAGTCCCCCTATGACTATGAGGGAGGTGGTCTAGACTTAAATGTTTGCCCTACGTCTCTAAATCTCGGTATAGTTCCTTCAAGATCACTACCTACGCATTCTTTATGAAATTTACAAAATTGTCTCAGTCCATGTTGCATGGATTAGTAAAATGGTGAATAATTAGTATTCACAACATTGTGTTGTCGATAATGTTTATCACTTTGTCGTCTATTCACCAATTATGTGGGAAAGTTTGAAATATTTAAATAGAGGCGTGTTGTTTTCATCTTGTCACAGGTTTGAATTCTAATGAGATTGAATTTATAATTTATGCCTTGTAACAGTTATACTGATTACTCTGACCTTTTTATAGGTAGCTAGAAAATATAGAGGCGATAAGATACATTTCCTTTAACTACTACTACCACTTTTTGATTCCACAATTAAGATAAGATTTTCCGTGTGAGCTTTTTTCATGGAGGTGCAAAATATATTTCCCCAGGTACGTGGCTTAAGGATAATCGTGTTATGTGCATGCACAAGAAAGTCAATTAGTAAATAATATCAATCACCAGCCAACTTAAACAAATTTAAATTAACCTGATTGGTCTTTGTAGATCTTTTAAGATTTAATTCGTACCTTTTGGTCATGAGTGAATTATCAATATCTCGACCCATTATGCTTCCACGTTGTGTTTTGACTCTGTTTCCTATTTATCCCACTGAACATGGGAAAACACATCCATCATCAACTTGGATATGCTATGATACCATATCAGAATTGGGTCATCATTCCCTTAAAATACCTGTAAGGGTGAAGGTTATCCAATTTTGTATGTTAATTTTATAATTATCTATCAACTATGTGGGGTTTAACATTAAATTTAACATGTACTAGAATAAAATCAATGTGATTATTACACTGAACTCCGCCAAGGGACGATATGAAAAAGACCCACAACGACTATAACCTGCTAATACTTATGCTTGGTTAAGGAAAGATCTACAAAACTTGGTCTCAACGTACAAAACACATTGGTACATTTGAAACTATATTGAATAAAAGTTGTAGAAATACACGTTGGTGTGATTTACGAAAAGCGAATACTACTATTATTTTACCAATTGGCATATGTGTACGTGTAAACTTCTGAGTTAAATTTTAAAGTAAAAGCATACAATTTTTTTTTTTCCCATATCAACAGGAAAAAACGTAAGTTCTTTCCTTTTTTATATAAACATACACAAAGTCTCTAGATCTCACCATTGATCCATGACATTTTCACAAGGCACCTCTAGTAAGTCTTTGTCTTTTGCGTAAGACATGCACTCTTAAAATTCTCTGCAACTGCAAACGTGTAATATTGTATCAATGGCAGGCTGCGAAAAATAGGGATTCAGTGATCAGTGCCTGAGCTGAATGGTTCCATCAATCGGCTCAACCAGCTTCATTCCACGCACACCCCATTTCTACTTACCCTTGCAGTTGCAGGTAACGCATGAAACCCTGTTTTTTTCCTTCATATTCTTAATCATATTCTTAATCATGAGACCGAGAGAGTAAATTTTTACTAAATAACTTATAGTCACACTCCTCCGGGACTCATTTAATTTTTGCCACCTCAAATAGGTCGCGTGGGGTTTACCCGTTGCGCATCCAAAGGATAGCGACGGTGAATTTTCAACGTCATAAAAACAAAATTTAAAGTTAATTTTTTCTCGAAACTTAGACTACAAATTAATAGTAAAGTACACTACCAAAGAATATATAAATAAAATTATGTTATGAAATACAATAATTAAGTATATTTTTTAAAAGTAAATTTGCCATAATATTCTGAAAAATTAGATTAGGGATAATAAAGGATTAAAATGTAACATAAGGAATAATAATAATGTACCGTAAATTATATGTAGCTATAAACATAGCACCAAAGAGTTAAAACTATGATACATGGAATCAATGGAATAAATGTGGCATAGTTTTTTTTTTTTTTTTTAAATAAACAAATGTGGTATAGTTATATACTTATATATGTGGGAGACAGTCGATGTTTGTTTTAGGAAAAATACTTTAGGATGTTTTGAAAAGGTTCCAATTTGTTATAATAATTAGCTCAATTGTAAGCGGGTTTTTTTTTTTTTTTTACTAGAATTCTAACAAAAAGTTGTTAATTAATATTGTGCATTATTATAGATTTTGATGTGTTTCAAACAACTTTTTTATTTTTTATAACCAATATACTTACTTTTTATTTCTAATTCAAATAAGTACAAACCTAATGGATTCAGGCGAGATCATATCGGTCCCAACCTCGATTGACTAGTCTACACGAACATCAATATGCTGAACCAACTATTTAAAAGTTAAAATAATCGAAATTAATTTCAGTACATAGTGCATGAATAAAGTTCGGCTAGACATTTTAAAATAAAGAGATCGTACCAAGTCCACATGGCAATCATCTAATGGATACCTGCTCTTAGATCAGTACGAAAATGACATGAGAATATAAAACCCCAAAGTAACAAAATAAAGTTTCATTTTAGAAAGTTAGAAACTTATTAAGTATTAACACTCCAATATTTGTGATTTAAAATCTAAAGTGGAGTAAATATATAATTAATGAGAGGTGAAATGTATAAGACCATATATGTAGGGATGTGAGTGCAAATTCATGTTCCCGCTTGAATGCTAGTGGAGTGAAGGAAAGAATATAAATGTAAAATGGGCATGAGCCATCACAGCTTTAAACTGCTGCCAAACATTTCATATCAAATCAATCAATCAATCTGTCAAAATTTTGCCTCCCTCGATTTAACGTGTTCTTCTTTTTTCCATGCCATGCCAATATGCCATCATTCATTTATCAAGCACATTTTGCAACATATAAAGAGGAGTTTTAAGTTTGGAGTTCAATTTGGAAGTTAATTTAATAAAAAGTTGTAAAATGATGAATAGTTACCTATATTAAGGGCGTGGAGAAAATTTGTGTTTGGTGTTAATTAATTTGGAGAAAAATAGATATATGGAGCAGAGTAATGATGATATGTAAGAAGAAATTTTTTTTGTTTTGTACAATTTTGGAAATTGAGTAGAATGGAGGATATGAATGATATGGATATGGAGTATGAGTGAAAAAAATGAAAATTGTAATCTTTATTGGAGTTATTGTCTAGAGAGAAAAAAAGGAAGTGATAAAATAAAATGAGAAAATGATATTAGAAGTAAAAAGATGAACAGTGTTGGTCATTTTACAAAATGAGCTCCAAATACAAAACTCATTTTAATTGCAAAATAAGAGAGCCAAGTTGAGCTCCAAACATACTCTAAGTCTTGTTACTTTCGCAAGTGTTAATTTGACCCAAGCTTTGTTTACGCTTGAACCAAAATCGTATGTGTGATAAAAAGAAGATTATAAAGTTTACAACGATGCACACGGACCTCTTCCGTGAACTAAACTAGTCACTAGTCACTACTCTTATGTAACCACGGGACAAGTTCTAGCACCCCTCTTAGTCGATTTTATTACAGATAGATTCTCGTTAGTCAAACGATTACATCCACCTCCACTGTTAGTCGATTTAGTTACATCCATGCCCACGAACATGAATTTTGGCGAACCAAACCAATGAAGACATTTTTACCCTTAGTTAAATATTGAACTTTGACTGTGACCAAACAACTTCAATTTTCATTAATTACACATTTGCCTCAAATCTTTTTAATTTCACCAATTTGACACTTAATAATTCAACATAAGGCATATAACTTTTTCAATTTCAAAATTGACTCAAATATTATTGCAAACTGAACCCTAATAATTTTATATCTTAAAAGTAATCCAAAAAGATTAAACCAATTTAAAAAAAAAAAAAAGGAGACGGTCGGAGTTGTACAGCTCGTTGGAGCTGTACAGCTCCGATAAGGTTGGAGCTATAGCGAGCTTTATTGTAAAGCTCCGACTAGATCGGAGCTTTACAGCTCCGACCTGATCGAACCTGTTAGCTCCAATTAATCAGAAAGAAGAATAAGGAAGAAGAAGGAGGAATAAGAAGAAGGAGGAGGAGGAAAGAAAAAAAATGAAAAATGTTAAGGCCATGTTTGGTTTGAAGATTTTGAACAGTAAGCCTTAAGTTGATCAAATCAATTTTGAAATTTTGGACCTAGATGTAATAGTTTGACTAAGAGGGGTGTATCTGTAATAGAGTCGTCTAGTAAGGGTGGTAGATGTAAAAAACCCTTTATTTAATGACCTATTCGGAGTCTTTAGCATTTCATTACAATCTTCACATACAAAATAAAAAAATTGATTATTTAATTTCCACCAAAAATAGCCATTATAAATCATAAATCTTTGATTTCCACGCATGTAGACAAAAATTTGAAACCGATAATAAATGTTTAATGAATATTAGCACAATGAGATATCCTTTCATTATTCACCATCCATGTACTTTTACTTTTGTAAACATATTCACACAAATTCATGAAGCTTAGATTCATAAATCATAACTCATAGTCTCCACTAGGGGTGTACATCGGATTGGATCCGATTAATCCGATCCCGATCCTGTTTTTTGGATTTTTTTCGGATTCGGATTGAAAATCACTAAATTCGTAATCCAATCCGAAGCCCTCAGATCGGATTCAGATTAATCCGCATCGGATCGGTTAAATCCGCGGATATCCGTAATCCCAAAAAATATCAACGTTACCTATATTTTTTTTCAACTTTTCACTTTTAATTTGAACGACTTTGTGTAAATTTTCAACATTAAATAATAAAAGAGCATAACATGATAGTAGTCCAACAAAATAAATTACTACATATTTCATGTCTATGATTAAAAGTTTATAACGAAAATAAATTACATATACTTTAAAGTACAATACAAAATTAATTCACTCACACATCAATGATCTTGAAGTTTGCCGGTTGTGTCTATGCCTCTCTAGTGTGTCGTATGTGTATATTTAAAACGGAGAAAAGATAAGATACTGGCATGATGGAGTGAAACTGTGAAAGAGACGTGGGATGAGTGGGTTAAATGAGTCTTCTAAACTGATTCTTCTATTTTATTTTATTTTAATTATGATTTATAAGCCTAAACTTCTATATATTTCATTTTTAGGAAAAAATAAAAAAATAAAAAAATATATATAGAAAAGTAAATATCGGACTGGATCGGATAATCCTCGGATTTTCGAATCGGATCACCGAAATTTTCGGACTACTAAAACCTCAATCCGTAATCCAACCCGAAGCCTTAGGATCGGAGTGGTCCGGATCGGATTATCGAATTTCCAGATCGGATTTTGGATCGGGGTGATTATCCACAACTTATTGTGGGGATATTGGCATCGGTATCGGTACTGGTGTGTTCTTCATCAAAGCGTCGTAACCCATACGGATCGTGTGTCCTTCAAGTATCGCTGGTTTCGAAAATAGAGGAGAGAGAGAGAAAGAGTTAGTTTAGACAAATAGACCCGGAAAGTCATCTTATTATTTTTATCAAAACGCAACTAATGAGTAATGCTCTTTATACGGAGTACTAGTTATTTGATAACAGTATTACGTAACTAGAACTCCAAATAGAAAAAAATAATCTAAATAGATATATAATATTCACTCGCCTTATCTTTGAAAAATCTATTGGGTACCTATTATAAGGTCATGTTCTATTCATCTGAACTAAATTGTATTTAATTGAACTGAACTTAATTGAAGCTGAATGATTTTGAACTTCGGAACAAAAGTGAACTGAACTTATTTGTAGTATAAAAACAACTCACAAAATTTGAACTGGACTAATTCGATCTGAGTGAATCTGAACTGAATTGAAAATAATGAATTCTCAGAAAAATATTCTTACCATTAAATTAGCCTGCAGACTATTCATCGGTCAACAGAGCGATGAATAGTAATCCCTACCCCTTAGAGCATTCACAACAGTTTCCATATAAAAATTTCTTAAAAATCGTTTTATACTCGTTCCCTATAATATTTTAGTACGTATTTAACAATTCACTAAAATCATATTCCATTTTAGTGATTTAATATAAATATAAAATAATAATTTTAATAACCACATATTCCAAATATAGTATATAAATTAATTATTAATACACTAAAATAGTTTTAGGCATGCACAAGTTTTAGGGAAACTGATTTGTTATGATTTTGACATATATTTTGATTTTTTGCCAATAATTAATCAAAGAATACAATTTAGGAAAGCTGCTATGTATGATCTTAATACCCTAGCTAGGTAATTGCATATTTTTAAAATTTAATTTACAATAGCATATATATGTGCAAATTATCCCCATTATTTGCTTTTAAGTCCTCTCAAACAAAAGGTGTTTCACACAATTAAGTAATAAAACAATATTCAATTGGCTATTGATAATGCCAAAGCTGAAATTACTATTGCCAGAGCAATTTACCTTTTATATTCACTAATCATTCCTAAAAATTCCTAAAAATGTACAAATTATTTTGGCATTAGTATTTTAGCTCTGACATTATCACTAGCCTATTCAATTTGATATTATGATGAAGAATATATTGGGGATAATAAACCATGTTTCTTAATAATTGGTATACAGTATTAGTTTATTACTGCATGAGGCAGATAATTTTCCTTTCTGGGCAAATTCACATTGTGCTTTTCCTTTCCAAATTTACTCAGGGTGGGTAGATGTAGATCATGGAATAATCTTGTGGTAACCTAAGAAATTACTACTTCTGTTCTGTATTATCATGGAATAACCTTGTTTGATCAAAATGAATATCTACTAATAGATATAAATTTTGCCATAAATAAACTGAGAAGGAATGTTTACGCCAAACACGAATTTTTCAATGTCAGATACGATTTTATTAGTATCGGATAGTATGATTTTATTAGTGTCGAGCACAACAATCTTGTTACATGACACCGTTATTTCAAGGTTAGTCACGACATGTAAAATGTAAAAGAATTGTTCTATCAGTGTTGTTGGACATTAAATATTCTTAGGGGAAGCATACGTTAAATCTGAAAAATGAAAAAAAAAAAAAGATTTTTAATATAGTGAGAGTAAATAGAAAATAAAAAAAGAAAAGAAAAAGGGAAATGGGCCTCTCTTCTGATAGGCACAGGCACAGCCCGGGGGAAGCTGAAAGTGATGATAGTCCCCTTTTGAGCATCTACCTCTTCTTCTCTTCCAAATTCTGCATTTCTACTACTACTACTATTTGTCTCCTCCTAAATACTCCGTAAAAGAGACTCAAAAGCATTTTGCCTCCAAAGAATCAAATACTTACTAGCTAGCTCATCACCATCTTCTATATATTTTTTTGTTTAAAAAAAAACAAAAAAACAGTAACAGTTATATTTGGAATTTGATCATCATCATCATCAATTGTGGATGGATGGAATGTACGGGTATAATGATTCAACAAACAGTGCTACTAGTACCAGTAGAGTTGGCGATGATGATTATTCTGAGAGAGCAGTAACTGGTAGTGGTGCTTTAAATTTTATTATTTCTTCTTCTGATCCAAACATTTTTCCAGCCATTGATTACCTTCACAACTACACCTCCTCCTCCTCCATGCTTATTCAATCCGATCGCCGCTTTGGATCCGATCATTTCGGAGGAGGAGTGGGAGAAGGAGAAGGAGGATTCCACTGCTCCGCCGCCCTATCCGATCATCATCATCATCATCAACAAACGGATTGTAATTCGATTAAAGCTAGAATTGCTTCTCATCCTTGTTACCCTAAACTCATCGATGCTTATATCGACTGTCAAAAGGTACGTTACGCTTTGGAGTATGTACTTATTATAAAATTTTCTACTGTTAATGTATGATGATGATGAGGGTTTTTTAATTTTTCTTTTTTAGATTAGTACTGGAACTTGAACAGTTTGATTACTACTAGTACTGTTAACTAACTGAAGTATAGTATAGTAATTAATGAAGTTTGAAATTGTGAATTGTTGCAGGTAGGAGCACCTGCAGAAATAGCTGGTTTGCTGGAAGAAATCAGAAGAGAGAAAGACCAACTGTGCAACACCAAATACCAAGACTTGCTAGTTCCTATGTGCTTGGGAACTGATCCTGAACTCGATGAATTCATGGTCTCTATCCTTTTTCTCGTAATTCATACCATTAAGCCTGACAATTTGAGTTCGATCCACCACCGACTTTATTTAATCTATGATCACTTCATTTCTTCTCGTCTTAATTAAGCTAATATTATTAAATTTATACAAACAGTATGAGTTGATTTGGATGGCTACATACATATATGCAGGAAACATACTATGAAATATTGGTGAAATACAAGTCGGATTTGTCGAGGCCTTTTGACGAAGCAACCTCTTTCCTCACCAACATCCAAACCCAGCTGGGAAATCTATGCACCACCACCACCAAAGGTACACCTACAAACATATTTGTCCTACTTCATTTCATTTAATTTCATGTACGTGTACGTGTTTAATCTCTTGCAACATGGCTTCTAGTGTTCCAATCGAATCGATAAACTCTAACATTGGATTATGCTTACATAGATGTGCTTCTAAAGTGATCGCGAACCTTGCCACAATACTACAAGATCTATTGTTAGTGCATACTTAGGGGAAATGAAATATAATGTTTTGAGAGAATAGGTAGTAGAACAAACTACTAGAACCCTAGAAGAATTCCAACATTTATGTGAAGAATGTAGAAGTATAAGATTGCTAGGCATTATGTTTTTAGGAGTGGTTCAGAATGTCTTTTTGTTTGGTTAAAACATTTGTTCT
Source organism: Plantago ovata (assembly GCA_028274465.1). Lineage (NCBI taxonomy): Eukaryota > Viridiplantae > Streptophyta > Magnoliopsida > Lamiales > Plantaginaceae > Plantago > Plantago ovata. The sequence continues at coordinate 125,220,810 of CM051456.1, read as the reverse complement.
CACTTATACTGTTTGCATTGAAAAGAGTAAACCTTAAAAAATACTCATAAACAATAGAGTCAAGGAAGTCTTTTATTTGTGCAGTGAGTAATAACTTGACACAGTGATTGGGACTATACTATACAACTGCCTTTCTCTTTTATTTACAGACACTTCCAGTGCTGTTTTTTTTTTTTGCCTTCATGCACTATAGTACCACTATGTCTATGAGTATGACTATCATTTTCTCTCGTTCTTTTCCAACATCTTATCTTTGTTTTTTTCTTGTGTCAGAGTTACCAAGGTAAAATTAATCAAACTTTCTCAAAGAAAATTTCTGCTTTGATATCTCTAAACCTCAGTTCTTTTCTCACTCCTTTCATTTTGAATTCATACATACGAGGAGTATTATTTAGTTTATTCTAAATTACTATTTTATGTTAAATATATTTTTGATTGAACTCCCAATCATTAACGTTAACTGGCTGATTGATTAACAAGAAATTGAAGATTTTACGTGCATCATTAGGCACATTGTTGAAGCAATGTAAAAGTACATTTAATCTTGAACGTTTAGGTACATAATTTACCGGGCTTACTTTCTGACTAATTGAGTGCAAAAATCAATCTACTAATTGAAGAGGAGTTTCTCTATTGCAATCTATCTGTTAATGTGGTTAATTCATAATGATACATGATGCTGAATCCCGTTTCACTACTAAAACGTTTCAAGAATCAGGTAGTCTGTGTTTTAGAGTTTCACTCTTGTAACGAATAAAGAAGAGTGCACAAACTTCTACTGGTTCTATATATAACATTTGTCTGGCATAGGTTTGAATCTGTATGTTAGAAATTAGATATTCATCGTACTCTTATTGAAACTCTCGTTCAAGTTCTTAGTTAAAATCTTCGTGTTATGGCTTCGATGATGTTCATATCCATGATTAAATAAAACTATATAGTATTCAAGTTCCAATAGATAGATAATGTGCTTGCTCACGCTTCACGTGCATGAGAGATGAGGATCACTTGAACATTGCGCATTGCTCATTGGTTGGCAGTTAAAGCCACGGTTTCTTTTGAATGGTAGTAGTTGCTTAATTAAGTACTAATGAATGTTCATGTACTTGATTACAGTTAAAATAGGCTTTTAAGTATGCTACTATGTTACTGTGTCATCACATGTCATTTAAGAATCTGATAATCTTTTTTGCGCTGGCATTCTTAGCTGAACTTAATTATGGATTCGAACTGTACTTAGCCTATTAGCTGTACAAACAAGTACAATTGGGATCTGTTATTAATTCACTTAAAATGTACTTCTAATCTGTACTTGGCTTGTTAATTACAGTGAATTCACACGGAGACAAAGCAAAGAACACTAAAAATACTCGAAAGGTGTTGAGAATTACTTAATACTTTTAACATTAATACACGTATTGCGGCAGCCTTGGAAGTTCAATACTTAAGTGCTTTTTATTAACTAAAATATGCTTAGGATGGCAGAAAAGAATGGTGATAAAGGTGTGTAAGATTGGAATGGTTGACAACGATTAGTCCTTTTTAGTTGGAAGTACAATTAACTTTTCAGATGTTTTGTTTCTAAATACTTATATTTTGTAGCTGGATGATCCTCTTTGTGCTCTAAATTGTCTTTGCTTTAGTTGATTCGCACGATCATGGCATATGTTGAGATAAGATCAATTGCTTAATTTGTACCAGCGTGTGCCACACTATTGACGGTTTTTCACTTGTTTTATAGAACACGGCACTGTTGGTTCCTTTGCATATATATCAAGATGTAGAATTTGAATGTGTAAAGCTCTTGGGGAAAACCGCTCCACACCATTCACAGTTTTAACTTGTCTTATAGAACACGATTCCGTTAGGTTCTTTGCATGTGAATAATTCATGATGTAGAATTAGACCGGAGTGTAATTCTTTGGGAATACGTAAAGGTTGGGCGTGGTGTTGATGTCTAAATCAACAACGTAACACGGGTGTGTCGAATATTTGTGGTATACTGGTTCTGTGGAAAAATACTACAGTATATGGAATGTTAATACTCCGATGATATTATAGAGTATAGACACAATGTTATTTGTACATGTTTTCACGTGCATCCATAGTGTGAAAGTACCATGTCAAGATGCTGTCTCCATGATATATTTATTTTCTTGCTGCCTGACCATTGATTTATGAGCAACCTTATCTTCAAATTGACCATCTAATAGTTAGCATTGTGAGCTTTTCCTAATGATAGACCAACATTAAATTCAACTTACCTTTTTCCTTAACCATGTAGAGCAAGAACAGCGTTCGTGTTTTGATATTTAATGTATAGCCTCTGGTGGTTCATTCTCCACTACCCCGTCCTATAATGACGTCCGATGTTTTAAATGTTAGGCTTCGCTACGTGATCAAGTGTTTTCATTTAGAACCTGTGTGATTTGTTAAACACATGGTTAGTTCTGCGTGCACATCTTCCTTGTGAGTTTTAGGGTTAGAAGTTTTTAACTTGTGAATGATTGAGATGTGTTATTAGATGGAAAATGACTAGTCACTAGGGAGAGCGAAAGGGAATGAAAAAAATAAAGAAGGAAAAGGTAATGGAAAATTGGTGTAGGAGGGTCCACAAATGTGGGGTTAGGATTTACGAAAATGGACATATAAAATCCAAATAATTTATAAAGAGATGGATCCAAAATTGTTAAGAACATGAACATGTCGACGATAGATCATATTTTAGACCACATACATTTGGCAGCTAAGATCACAATTCACAAATTTATAGTCGTAATGAGTGAATTATTATGTCGATGAATATAACACTATTTATGTACTGCATCCAAACTTTGTATGTATCATAATGATTTGAGAAAGAAGAACCCAGACCAAATCAGATAATGTTAGACACCTCACGTTTGCTAGGTTGCAAGATAAACAATTCTTTTACACATTGCAGTACACACCAGATACGTCACGCCATGGTGTGTTGGAAAATTTTGTAAATAATTAACATTTTGGACACGTATTTGTTATGCTTATGATGGTATGGAGTGTTTGATACACGAATGGTTATTTTTCACAAAATTGATTAATTTTGGCGCCAAAATATTTAGAGAACAAAAGTGTTCTACTTGGAATTGCTAGTCTGATCTTGGATGAGTGAGAGTTGGAGTGAATTTTGCTTGCATATGTGGTCAACTTGGATCCATTAAACTTTGCTAGTAGTATTTTTAGTATTAGATGTTTTTGGATATTTCACACAGGGACATGTTCTTTAATATGTGGGGCTTTCCTTCAAAGAATCCACGCGCATTAACGAACTAGTATCTTCAATGAATCTATGCGAATCGTCTACTCGTGGGTTGGAAAATTACTAAAACGTGTTGGTGATATGATCGATCTAAATGATTTTTCAACCCAAGAGTCGGAGATTCGTATAAATTTGATGGCCCTAATATGTCTTTCGTCTTTCGTTGAAGGAACTCTGAAGTTTTTACGGATGTACTCTACCAGAGCTTCCTGTTTGCTATTAACAAAACAATTTTAAAAAAATAATTAAAAATAGATAAGAATTTAGAATAAAATTATAAATACAAGTTTATAATCCTTACTATTTTTTTTTCGAACTCTTTACTATTTTTAGTTATTTTTTGAAGTTATTATGGCAATATCAAATAATAAGATTTAAAGAGAAACGTGGAAGTATATTTTTTTTTAATGTTCTTGTTTACATATAAATACCTTATTTTAGTTAATGAAAATGAATTAATAAATAATGGGCTCGCCCTCGATCGAAACACACATGTATTTGCCGATTTGGTATGAGTTGGTAGGGCCAAGAGAAGAGTAGACTTGTTGTTAGCAAGGGAAAGGAGTAGCACAAAAATTGTGGGCCAATACAAGGGGACAGGCTTTATTGGGTAAAAGCCCGGATAATGCGGCCGATTAATTATTCACGTGGACGCCCGGGGTTTTCGCTGCTTTGTCCGGCCCACCCACATTCACTAGCCCACACATGCACATTCCAGTAGCATGACATGAATGAATACGTAATGATTTTTGTGAGATGAGACTGGGAGTACCCTTATGTGTCTTATCGTTGGTTTTAGTTTTAAACCGGTTTATTTTTGAATTATTTGCATTAATTCTTATAATAAGAAATGAGGAGAAACAGCAATCCAAGAAAATATGGGGTGTAAATGTGATACTACTAAATAATAATAAAAATTGGCGCATGCTAAGAGTTGGTAGGGCTGGAGGGGTTCTATCCTTCTAGCTCACCTTGTCTCCGCCTCCTAGGTTGTAACATAATTGTTGTAGGGTAAGTTCGAGCTTTTGATAATTTGTCCAAGTCTTAATTCAGGAGCGTAGGAGCGTACTCTGAACTAAGTGACTTTCATTTCGGATTGAGAGGACCTGAAATAAAGCTTGAATTCTGGGGGAGGGCCGGAGGGGGTTAGGGACTCTTGCCCGGTTTAATCTTTACGTATAGGGAGTCGTGTATACTGCCCTAGTAAATATGATGTGGTAGACCAATAATTGGGTAATGAATGAATAGTTAATTTGTGTATTGGATGAGGTGTCTATTTATAACTTTATCCCAAAATAGGTATTACCCTTGATTGCGTCAAGTGTACTCCCCCATCTCCTAATGTTTAGGCTCATAGGTACTTAATGGGCCAGGTCTATGTCAGAATTAGTCTTTTTCATTGCCTGAAGCTTCTGGAATGCCGCCTCTCTTTACTCAGTCCGAGCTAGCGTCCGACCATGAGGTTCGGACTGCCAACTTATATGGCCCGAGCAACCATTCCATACTCTGGGCTTCAACCTTTCCCGTTGAGAGTGTTTGGTCCAAGTGACCATGTTACTCGGACCACTTGCTTAGTTAATCCCTCTTTGACATATGGGAATTAGCCTCCGCCGATTTAGTTATGTCAGCCCTTTCTTTGTAGATTTGTTCAGTTCGAGTATTTTACTTGAACCGTAGTACTCTTTTCAGTCTTTTGGTCTTGCCCTCTTTTCACTGCCTGGGTCGAACTTAAGTCGGCCCATAGGAGATAGGTATCGGACTTTATCTCGTGGTTGGCCCATATAGTAGTTGGCGATACTTCTTAGGCTGATGATGACTTAGGTCGAACCATGTTAATATGTGTATCAACTGGCCGGACTTAGTTTCTTGGGTGTGTCTTTAAGAACTCTTAGTTTGTAATTCGCGGATTGGACATATTTTGACACCAATAGTAATAAGGCTCTGTTCGTTTCACCTTAATTTCAGTTTTATTAAGTTCAAATAAGTTAAGTTCAGATTTATTAAGTTCAGTTCAGATAAATTAAGTTTGGTTCAGTTCAAATTTGCTTAGTTAAATTTATACTTCAAGTTCAATTCAGATTAATTTAATTAATTTCAGTTCAGATAAGTTCAGAGTTTTTAAGTTGAAATAAGAGTTTTTAAGTTGACCAGAGAGCCTAAGATTAGAATGCAATTTCATATATGGACCTAGTGCGCCCGCCAAAGGTGAACCTGTTAGCTAAGTGGGAGCAGAAACATTTGGGCCGGACACAGAAATAGTGGTGTCAGACCCCATTAATGGTTCTATTATAGACTACTTGTGTTATTTAATGTTTGGAGATGTCTACTGCACTTGCTTCATGTTGACCGACGTCCACAGGCACTTCGGATTTGACTAAGAGTATCTCGAAACTTTATATTGGGATTACCATATTTTTATTCCGTAATAGCAAAAATTTTAACTCTTATATTTGGCGTAATTTATTTATTTTGTGTATAAATTCATTGTCATTTACTTTGAAATGTGTAGCAATGTGAAAATAATTGTACATTCGCAATGTTTTTCTGGATAGACGAAGGCTCGGTATCATCTGATGACGAGCTCAGTGGAGTGGAAACAGAATCACAAGATGCTCAATCAAGGACCGAAGACCGCGAGCTCAGGGACAAGCTCTTACGCCGGTATGGAAGCCATATCAGTAGCCTAAAGCTCGAATTCTCAAAGAAGAAGAAGAAAGGAAAGCTACCTAAGGAATCGCGACATGCTTTACTCGAATGGTGGAATGTTCACAACAAGTGGCCATATCCTACGGTTAGTCAACAATTACTATCTCAATCACAGTCGCAAAGTTCATAAAAATAGCTCATGCTTAATACACGCATGCAGGAGGCGGATAAAATCTTGTTGGCAGAAACGACAGGATTGGATCATAAGCAAATCAACAATTGGTTCATAAACCAAAGGAAGAGGCACTGGAAGCCATCTGAGAACATGCAACTGGCAATAATGAACAATCTCTCTGGTCATTTCTTTTCAGAAGATTGACTACTACTCACTTCAAGTACTCCGTATAATTACTTGTTCATTTGCAAGTTGAGTAAATCGATCTTATGGTTTAGTTAATACTAGCTGTTCTACGTGTTCTCAATCAAGAATTGGATCCCAACTGACTTGTTGTTACACTATTAGTGTTCAAATAATTGTTAGTTGTATAAATATATGTATGATGATGATGTACCCTACTAAGCGTTGATACTGGTCTAATGACTAATCCATTGCTTAATGGCTCTGCTTGTAGTTATGTTAAAGGCCTTGTTGTAAACCTAAATCTAAATCACTGTTATTGACTTATTTCCTACGCGATCTGTTTGCATAATGTTAAATAAATATAGCGATTGAAATTCTAGCTCTCTCAAAAGTTTGAGCTATTGGAGGTGTAAAATTTATGGGGTGTTTGACTGTTTGCAAAAGATTCAACTAATAAAATAAGTGGATTAGTTTAAAAAGAAATTGATAAAGTTGACTTATTTATTTGAGAATTTAATAACTGTGTAAAATGACGATACTTAAAAGTTCGATAAGTTATAGGACCATAGTAGGTTTTGGACATAAAAGTACAACTTAATTTAAGAAGAAACAACTTAAGGAGGTCTAAGCCAACTTATCCAAGTTCAACTTAACCAATTTAATTTAAGAAAATATGCAAGCTTATATGCTTTATATCTCCGTTAGTGATTTATGTCCATCACCATGTCAGAAAACAAAACAGTAACCTAATTTTATCAAGATTTATCATATAATGATCAAAACAAATAACGTATGACAATGCCACCTATCAAAATTCAATGAGTCGCACAAATGTGGATGTGATGAATTACCTACTTTGCATGCAAGATAAATAACACAACAAAAAGATGCATGGTGGTGCAGGTTGGATTTGTAGGTGATGTTACAGTTAGATTCATGATTTTCGCACCTGGGGATCTAAAAGAGTAGATAGTAGTAGCCTGAGAGCTTTATACATCCCAAATCATTTACTCCTGTAATTGCAATTTGAGTAATTAAAAAGAATTAATGAAGTGAAAAAGAAAATGAAACTAATGGAATATGGAGGTAAAATGGACCAGTTACAACTTACAACATGCCCATTGCATAGTTTTGAATATAGTCTCGATGTAATTGTTCATACTTCTACTTCTATGAATCTATTTATGAATCTATTGTGATTAATTAACTGCAGTTTCAGGGACTGTAATAATAATTCACCCTATTTCATATAAAAAATTTTGGTTAATGTTTTTCCGAACTTTAATCACAAATAACCTCTAAATTCAGATCAATATTTTAATATTATTATATTTTATGGTGATATAATTCAAAACTAGTTCAGAGTTCAAGCTAGAGTTAAAAAACAAATGTCAACATAAAAATATTAAAATGGAACATAGTGACCCTCAAAATTAGTTCAATTGGTTAAATGAGATAATTAATACTTAGAAATTTATTATAGTAGGCCTTGTTCTCTTCGTTTGAAAATTCATTATTTTCAATTCAATTAAGTTTTGGTCAATTCTGTTCAGATATTAAATTCAGTTCTGTTCACACAAAAAGAAGAGTTCTTAAGTAGTACTAATCATAGCCTCATATGTTCAAACTCCACTAGAACTCTAGGAGTAAATTTATGTGATTTATGCGGTTCAAATTGAGACTTGCGGTTCTAATTGACTTACTTGGTTTGCAAGTTATCACGTTTGACCAGTCGAGTTTACCTTCCCATTATCGTTAAAAAAAAAATACTAGTGTTACTATAAGGGGCATTTTTGTCTTAGAAAAGTATCTACAAACGGTAAAGTTTACAGTGTAAAGTGTAAACTGTAAATTAGATGCAGAATCACATAACATAATCTCTAGTTTTCCTAAAACGATGGAGTATTATTATTAGTCAGCAGCAGATAAGCCGATGGCTGTACTTCACTTCACTCTTCCATCAAGCCGACCCTCAACTCGGTCCCTTCACCGGCCGGTTCAATGCGCCGCCGCTGACCGGCAGGCCCTTTTCAACCGCATTGCACCTGTCTATGACAATGTCTGCCATCTTCCCTTATCTTCTCTTTCCTCGGCTCGAGAAGCTTATTCAGTAATTTCGTCAATTGGGCTTTTAATTTTTGTTTTGTTTTTTTTTTAAATTGCAGTTGAATGATTTGCTTAGTTTGGGAAGGCATAGAGTATGGAAGAGGATGTCGGTTTCTTGGAGCGGGTAATCTTTTCTGTATTCTCCTTTTTACCCTTATCTTTGTTGCATTGTAAATCCTGAATCTTTTTTTATTACTGATTGAAGACATCAAGATACTTTATGATTATTGCTTGTATTGTGAAAGTGAAGGTTATGTGCTTAGTTAGGCTCTTGTTTGATTCGACTGAAAAACAAACAAACTCTAAACTGAATTTAAGATGAAATGAACAAAGACTTGATGCTTAGTTAAATGTGAGAAAGAAAGAGTATCTTATTTGTACTAATTGTCTAATTAACAGAGCCAAAGAAGGAGACACTGTACTGGATGTGTGTTGTGGAAGTGGAGATTTGGCATTTTTGCTGTCTGAGAAAGTTGGACTCAATGGGAAGGTTTGCTTACCTTGTCTTCCAGTTTCTCTTGCCTAGTACTTGATTGTTTCATCAACCAGAACAATTGTGCTTGCTCCTTACGAATCTAAACTAGCTGAATGCGCTTTCAGTTTTACCATCTTCGTAGTTCATACCTTGGTGCAATAACACACGTCTATGAACCACATACTATATGAGTATCTCTTATTATATGGCATTGGTTTTTGTGTTCATTCTAATTGATGGCTTTATTATTCTAGATATAGTATAGAACTAGTGCATGCAATAAGTGTCATAAAACTTAAAATTTTGTTGGTTCCTATTGATATTTTCGTGCACTGAACCAAACATAAACATATCCAAGTAACTAGCAAAGGGGGGTAAATAACAAAATCTTAACAGTTTGTTCAGAGAAACATTCAAGATTTGAAATTGATATGAGCTCGAACTGGAGATGTGTTGCCCTCAAGTTTGTTTATCCCGCCCCTCTCCCTTCTGGGCTTAGTGGGATAATAACTCCAATGGTTAACGTCTTTTCACAGATAGCAAGGAGAAGCTACCATGTTATTTGTAGGCGAACCTTTCGTGATAGGTTGGGAACTCAAATACTTGTAAGAAAATGCAAAAAACAAGTGAGAAAATGCAAAGTAAATTAAATTTCTTAATCTCTTCCTTTAGCTACTTGGTGATCTCTTTTATACAGTGATCCAAGAGCTTAGCCATAATCAACCTTCAACTCGGGAATTAAACCACAACATTAAAGACGATCAGTTTACGTATTTAATTGGTCATGCAACCTTCTCTATACTCAACAATATTATGAGGACTGCCAATAATGTTGGCCACACTAACAACATTTAATCTCAAAATTTCAAAACAAAAGTCATGGCTTGATGGCCAGGAGAATTTAGTCGGTGGTAACCCGAAGGTCTAGCTGGTGGACACTTGGCCTACATGCCACATCTGTTCAAATAGTCGGATGTTTAAAGTCGCTCAACTTGTATAAAGTGAATAATGCTAGGTTACCGTTGCAACATCTGAAGTTGGAGTTCAAGCTCCTGTTTGGTCGATTTCAGTTCCAAAATCTTTTCTGACCAAAAGGGCAAGTTCTTGTTATTTTCCCTTTTCTAGTTTCTCGAGTTATGTTTCGGCTCAATGCACGAAGATATTAACCAGAACCAATACTTTTTACAGCAGCACCATCCCACCTCGGTAAGCAACAAAATATCGAGTGCAACTGAGTTTGTTCTTTGTCTATTTAGGTGATAGCTATTGATTTCTCGAAGGAGCAATTACAGATTGCTGCATCCCGCCAGCGTGAGCGGTCAAAGGCCTGCTACAGAAACATAGAGTAAGAACTATCATTTGCAGTTTGTAGCTTTATCTGATTGAGACGGGAAGGTACTACCTTTTTTTTTTTTTTTAATAATTAAAAAGAAAGAATGAATTAGCCTACACCTGAGGCATGCTTTCTTGGAAAGTCCGACTTTTAAATAAAGTAGACAGAAGTGATGCATGAGTGTTTGGCGAAAAGAATGAATAATGGAGAAAACTAGTCATTTGAAAAGGCAGCAGATAGAAGCTAGTGTAGGCAAGGTTCTGTTCCTCAGCTTAACTTTAGAGCTATATTATAACCTCAAATATTCCTGTTTTTACTAAAAGCAGTTGCAAACAGCCACTTGACGCCCCCAAAAACCACATCTCTACTTCGTACTATTTCCTACGTATGCTTCTTTACATTTAAGTGCAATTATAGGTGGATGGAAGGAGATGCAGTTGAATTACTATTCCCTGATTCAGCTTTCAATGCTGCTACGATCAGCTACGGGTTAAGAAATGTAGTAGATAGGAAAAAAGCTATGGAGGAGATATATAGAGTTCTAAAACAGGGCTCAAAAGTGTCTATTCTTGACTTCAATAAAAGCACTGACCCTATAGCCTCTTCGATTCAGGTAATTTCCAGTTCATAAGCCTTTGAGTTTAAACGTTGTGCATCTTCTTAATACTTGTTGAACCTCTGATCCCGGTCGACCTGTCATTCTTCGTGAATATAAGTGTTATACTTCTCAGGAGTGGATGATTGATAATGTGGTGGTTCCTGTTGCAAGTGGTTATGGCGTTGCAAGTGAATATGAATACTTGAAGAACTCAATCAAGGAATATCTAACAGGTATGTTCTCGTTACCCTTTAGTTAGATCCATTTCTACTTCCATAGATCAGGTAAGTTGTAGAGTGTAGACCCTGTGGCTAGCAATTAACCACACCAGTTGAGGAATGGGTCTAGATGATTTTACAACAAATATTTCAAGCATGTGGCTCATTCCCAACCGCAAGGTCCACTAGACCTAGTCTATATAGAAGTATGTTCCACTTACAGCAACTGTTTGTGGAAGTTGAAACACCCCCACCCCCACTGCTGACAGAAAGTTGTGTACACACGTGCTGTGTTACACGCCTTGATGCAGGAAATGAGCTGGAGAAACTAGCTTTTGAAGCAGGCTTTTCTGAGGCCAAATTTTACGAATTTGATGCTGGCCTGATGGGGAACTTGGTAGCATCACGCTAATTGTTAGGATGAAGGAGGTAATATTACTATGTGAAATGTACGTAGTGAGAAATAAGAACATGTGCATGTATGTATTTTGGATTCATGTGAATATTCTCAATAATATGTACAACAATTGATAAACTGCATACAAGAGAAGAATTATAGAACCAGAAAAGGTATAGATATGTCAGGTAGTTAATATGAAAAATCACACTCTATCCAGTTCATGTTGATCTTAAATTCTTAATGTGCCTGCTTGTCAACACGACTTGATAAGGTGACAGTCATCTAATCAGTGAACTTACTTTTTTTTTTGAAATGTATCAGTGAACTTATCGATGTTCACTAAATATACTTTTTAGAGTGGTTTTTATTCTTGGGTTTTCCCCAAAAGACCTTATACTTATACCAATTAGTTTTTATTTTTTATTTTTTATTTTTTTATATGTGTGAGAAACTATCACGTTATATTATTATATCATAAGTAAGAAAAGCTAGCTCTTTTTAATCCTTAATCTTTCTACACTTATGTTCAAACAAGTCATAGATTCTTTATCAATGCATACTTAAGTATTATTCTTTGCACCTTTTTCTTTAACTTCCAGCTGTTCTTGAACTTGTAATATTCAATATACTTGAGAGCATCTTGTGCATTGGACAGAGAGTTAATCGGCCCTGCCTGTTATTTTTTTTTTTATCTCCCTCTATTGTGAGTTGAAATTTTCATTTGAGTTCACATTTACTATAATTTTGTCCATATCGATAATTGATTACTGGTTGGCAAAAGTACTTGTGAGCTGGTGTACCCAGAGAGATTTCAGATTTGTATAGCTAGCTAACAAAATTAAAGCCCAGGTTATCGATCATATGCATGTGTAATACTACAAAATTAAAGTAAGTTTCCACTACCTACTTTAATTTCAGACTTACTATCTATTTCTGTAGTTACATCTATGCTAGTAAATGTCTAGTTATGGTAGTAGTATTACCAGATCCTGCAGCATTTGCAGATCCCAAAGCCCAGGTTATCCATCATATTCATGTGTAATAATACTACAGAAAACCGCACTCAGCAGACTATGCTCCGACATGACTTCAGTTCCAGTTTTTTGGTAGAGTTATAATTCTATGAAGACATCGTGTTATTAGGGTCTTATTTTCTGCATGGAGTCTTGTTCTTGATTGAGAACTACAATTTTATTCGAGAAGTGCTGAAGTACACATCATTACTAGATTAGTATCTATAGTAGAAATAGAAAGTGAGACCGAGGAGGTTAATTTACCATTAAGGCTCCATTTGATTCAACTTAAAAAATCTGAACGTTATTAAACTGATTTCGTTTCTCTAACCAGAACAAAATTCCAAAAAATGGAGTACTGCGCTTTTTGTTTATTGTTTTGGTTCACATGGGTAATTAGTACACCTGTATTACTTAATACTTCTTGTCTGTACTCAATGGAAAGTATTGTTGTGCGTGATATATATAGAATACAAGGAGTTGTTGTTGAGAGAAACAGATAATTATATACTGTATATATTACTTATTATAAGGCTAAGAAGAGCATTATGGTGATGAAGAAAGCATTAATCATCAGTAGTCCATGGATTTGGAGCACTCTGGTAATATGTTCCTTAATAGCATTACCGGATCATGCGTCATGTGTAGTAGATCCGAGAGCCGAGGTTGTTGATCTTAGGTGTAAAAGGGAACGTAGCAACAGCAGCAGGAGCATCATTAGACGCCCTACTTTTGATGCAACAGTCGAACCGATAACATCAGATATGGCGACGTTTGGCAGTGGAGATACAATAGACCACATCGGAGACGATATGGCTTATGGTGTAGGTGAATGCTATGGTGATATGAGGTATCGTTGCACAAGTTGTATCTATGAAGCACGTACTAGTTTGTCACGCTGTTTTCCCATTTTTTATGGAGGGATGGTCTTCCTTGATGGCTGCTTCTTGCGGATCGAGAGCTATGATTTCTCTCAGGAGAACTACACATTGGGGCAGCATACTATCTGCAGTAATACTACCCGGCCAGATGGATCCAGGTTTCAAGAATTTGCAACACGGGTCATAAGAGATGCAATTCACAGTATATCAGTAAATCAAACTAATTTTGCGGTGATAGCTGAGCAAATACCTTTGTCAACTGATTTTGCCTGGATTAATGTGTTGGCTAATTGCTGGACCACACTAAATGTTAGCCAGTGCACCAGTTGCTTGATCAACGCTGCTGATTTCATCATTTCACAGTGCCTTCCGTCTTCTTGAGGCCGGGCACTCAGTACAGGGTGCTTCTTGAGGTATTCCGATAAGGTATTCCTTCAAGAGGTACTTGGAGATATTCCATACAGAGCAGGTTAGTAGATCAGAACAACTTGATATGTATTTCGTCACATAGCTAGTATCCAGCTAATATGTTTTGTTTCATCCTTCCATATGTTTTCTATAGTCTCATTCGTGCTACATCTTATCTGAATCTATTGGGATCTTGAACAACACATGCGACTTGTAAAGTAGCAAATCACACAATTACTCGAACACACAGATTTTTTTTTAAAAAAAGAAAGAAAAAGAAGAAGAAAGCTGCAAACCTATCAATATTACTTCTAGTTATCCCCACCCCCACTCGACGAAGTAGTGTAATTTCAAAATGTGTAGCCTCACCTAATCATATCATGAATTATTTAGTGGCAGGTGGTAGCCGATAGAGAGACATTGCAGTTGCAACTGGTAGTGCAGGAGCTGCCGCTGTATTGATCATTGGAGCAGTTATAGGAGTTTGCTTCTGGATGAAAAGAAAGAATTTCAACGAGGGAGGAGGAGGAGGAGGTGAATGAGACATCTTTACACATGCGTAACAGTTCATTTGCTGCTTAATTTCTGTATGTAGAGCAATTTGTTACTTTTCAGCATTAGCTAACAGTACTAGTGTACTTGCAGGCACCTCCAAGTTCATGTCAGAGTTTTTCAGGGGGGACTGTGTATTGTTTAGACTTAACAAGGACAAAACTGAAGCCGAGATTGACATTGAACTTTTCTTGAAGAACAACGCCAATGTTGCACCGAAAAGGTACAGATACTCCGATCTCAAGAAAATCACCAATTCCTTTGGTGATACATTAGGTAAAGGAGGATTTGGCAGCGTGTACAAAGGAAAATTACATGATGGTCGTCTAGTGGCAGTGAAGTTACTGAATGAATCGAAAGGTGGTAGTCGAGAGGAGTTCATGAATGAGGTTGCCAGTATTAGTAGAACCTCTCACATTAACATTGTAACTCTCATTTATGAGTTCATGCCTAATGGTTCTCTTGACAAGTTCTTGAGCATGACAGCTTCTTCAGCTACACAAGTTCAATTAGGATTAGAAAAGCTATTTGATATTGCAGTGGGAATCGCTCGAGGGTTGGAATATTTGCATCAAGGCTGCAACACTCGAATTCTTCACCTCGACATTAAGCCTCACAATATTCTCTTAGACAAGGATTTGTGGCCTAAAATAGCTGATTTTGACCTTGCTAAACTTTGCCCTGATCGAGCCAGCATTATATCCATGTTGGGTGCGAGAGGGACTGTGGGCTACATTGCTCCGGAAGTATTCTGTCGAAATTTTGGAGACGTTTCTCACAAGTCGGATGTTTATAGTTTCGGAATGTTGGTGTTGGAAATGGTTGGAGCAAGAAAAAAACTTGATTCACCAGGAGTCGAATCTTCGAGTGATGCCTACTTCCCAGATTGGATATACAAACAACTTGAAGTGAACGCTGATAGGGGTGTTGATGATGATGCAGTGGATCAAGATGAAATCAAATCTGTGAAGAGAAAATTGACAGTCATAGGGTTGTGGTGTGTACAGACTGATCCAAACCAGAGGCCATCAATAAGCAGAGTGTTAGAAATGTTGGAAGGAGAAGTTGAGTCTTTGAAGGTCCCACCTAAACCTTACTTGTTCTCACCTACAGAGTTAGCTGCTGAATCTTCTTCTTCTACTTTAGTCTCATCTTTTTAGCAGTACTGTACTTTACCACTCTTCATGCAACTAATGTAACTGAGTCAGAATTCTTTTTAAATGCAGCAAGATTAGCTGTGACTTTGAGTGTTTGTACCAACACCGTCGTTATTGACAAAACATTGAATTATGAAATACAGAAATACAGAAAATGGATAGATACGGAAGAACAATTCATTTCTTATGAAATCGACTATTGATAAGAAGTTATAGTGGTCTAGGATGCTCCGATTCTGCATCAAAATTGCTACAGTGTTGACAGAAAAGTTGAATCTTCTTCAGCTTCTACTTTAGCAGGTGAAAACAAATGGGGCTTAGGTGGGATATGCAAAGTTTCCAGTTCTCCTTCCAACATTTCCACCACTCTACTTATTGATGGCCTCTGATTTGGATCCGTCTGTATACACCACAATCCTATAATTGTCAGTTTCCTCTTTAGAAGTTGGCATTCATCTTGATCCTCAATATCACCAATGCCCTCATCAGCATTCAGTTCAAGTTGTCTGTAAATCCAATCGGGGAAATAAGCATCATTCGTCGTAGCTCCTGAATCTGGCTTCTTTGTCCCTCCTACCATTTCCAAAACCAGTATTCCGAAACTATAAACATCTGACTTATGAGAAACCCCTCCGAAATTCCGAAAACATATTTCTGGAGCAATGTACCCCACTGTCCCTCTTGCCCCCAACATTGATATGACACTGGCTCGATCAGGGCACAGTTTTGCGAGTCCAAAATCAGATATTTTTGGCCGCAAGTCCTTATCCAGGAGAATATTATGAGGTTTTATGTCAAGATGAAGAATTCGCGTGTTGCAGCCCTGATGCAGGTATTCCAGTCCTTGAGCAATGCCAACAGTAATCTCGAACAATTTTTTCAATCCTAATCCACTTTGTGTAGTTGTGGAAGCATTACAGTTTAAGAACTTCTCAAGGGAACCATTCGGCATAAACTCATAAATGAGAGCTCTTCTGGAGCTTTCGTAGCAGAATCCCACAAGTGTTACAATGTTAATGTGGGAAGTTCTACTTATACTTGCAACCTCATTCATGAATTCTTCTCCATTACCTTTGATATCATTCAGTAACTTTACTGCCACAAGACGGCCATCCTGTAACTTCCCTTTGTAGACGCTGCCGAATCCTCCCTTACCTAACCTGTCACTGAATGAATTGGTGATTTTCTTGAGATCAGAGTATCTGTATCTTTTGGGTGCAAGATTCTCATTGTTCTTCAAAAAGAGTTCAATGTCCATGTCCTGTGCTCTAAACATCAAGAAATTCCTCCTGTTGAAAATGGACAACATTTTGAAGGTGCCTGTAAGAGAGAATACCAAGTTAACCACTACCTAAGACAGGTGAATGTACATATCACGCCAAAGAAGGTGCCTAATTCTGCCTTGGACAATCAAGAAGGTATTAAAAAGGTGAAGACAGACAATCTTAGGTACCTTTTTTCTCATCCTGAAATGTTTCCTTTGAGAGTCTTCTTTTCTTTCGCATATAAACTCCAGTGACTGCTGCAACGATCAAAGTAACAGCAGCTCCAACAACAGCTAAAATGATAACTGTGTTTCTCCCTAATGAAGCGAAATATTCAGAATCAGCCAGGAAATGAAATACGAGTTTTATGAACAACATGATATATATACTTTTGTCCCATAACAGATGTCTTGTTGGAATTTCCATGCCCATTTTTGAACACGAACTAATCGGAAACTATGTTAAACCGTGAAAGACCACTAGTTGTACAAATTGAAACAATTTTCTTATGATTTATGGTCAAGGACGGGCACGAAAAAAATCAGAAAGTATATCTGTTTTGGGACGGAAGGAGTAAAGAATAACAAGTAAACTAACTGTAGCATTTACCACTTGAATCTGAACTGCCATTTTGAGCTGGTGCAGGATAATTAAGGAAGAACCTGTCAGAGTACCTCAAAAAGCATCCTGTATTGAGAGCCCTACCCTCGGACGAGAGAAAACATAGCGAAACGGACGCAGATGCATTCTGCAAGCATCTTCGGCAAGCTGTTGCATTTAACGTCCTCCAGCAATTGGCCAGGACGTAAACCGACAAGTTACTATTTCTTGTTCCAGGGACTGCCATATGAGCCCATGAATAACCATTATTGTTTGGTGCTTCAAGAACTGCCTGTGCTATAGCCCGTTCTGCTGTCCCTGGAAAAGCGGAAACACTATGTGTAGTATTCTGACACACAACACTGTCGTTTAGACTGCTGTACTCATCGAAGAAACTGTAATTTGAGACCCTGGCAAAACATCCATCGAGGAAAATCCTCCCTCCAGTTGTAGGGAAGCACTGAGGCAGAATGGTACGAGCTTCGGCATAGCACAAGATACAATCAGTGGAGTTGAGATCGCCGTAGCATTGTGCGAAACCGTAGCTGGTATCGACCCCTGGTCCGGCCACTGCCATGCCAAAGCCGGTGTTTCGCAACTGCATGTTTATGAATTCCATAGTGGAAACTAGGTTGGGAACACTGACAGTAGCGTTGTTTACTGAATGCCTTTCACACATCATTCCAACAACCTGTTCTCTTGGATCTGCAAATGACTCATCTGCTAATAATAATGATAATAATAATAACACCATGACCATACTAGCTCCTGATATATTCACAACCATGGCTTGCTTCAACAGCTTTTATTACTTAGTCAACAAAATCCCCTGCTTCTACTCGAACAATGAATAATTAAGAACTGACTTTTCGTACTCTAATTTCTATCACAAGGTCGTCTAATAACGCCAAGCAAAATTGGACAAGAGATCTATAATGATTGATAATGTACTATTCATATACGAACAAGTGGAACATACCTTTTTTTTTTTTTTCTCTCTTTGAAATATATAAGTGTGCTGAAAACAATTAAGATATGTTATTAATATATCATTCGATGAACGGCCATTTTGACTCACAGCGCGTTAGTTAAATATATTTCATATATAATTGAAAATTTACTTTTGGTCATACTAGTAGTAACTTTTCTGACTTAGAATGTTATGGCCTTATGGGTACAATGGTCTGTTAGTGAAGCACTGGATGTTGAATAATAGCACAAAACGAAAGAGCTCATGTTAGATCGAGTAAATACTACTTATTTCATTCCATATTAAATGGACACTTTTAACTTTTTAATTTGAGTAGTTTTCCGGTTCCACACTTCAGAGCAAAGAATATTGTGACTAAAGGCAGCCACATTCTTGAAAAAGAGCTGCTAGCTTGCCCATTTTGTTCCCACATGTAACCAAAAAATGATGCCAGGAAATTGAGTGTTGGAGATAAGGTTACATGACGAAGATAGCACTGCATGCTTTCAGATTAGCTAAATTAACCCCTAGGAAGTTTCCCAACAGGATCATCATCTTATATTAAATCATATCAAAAAGCTAATAGTAGCTATTTTTTACCTTAATCTGTCAACACTTAGTCCAAACAAGTCATAAATTTGTTATCACTAATTCATACTTTATGTTATCCTATACACTTTTTTCTATTACTTAGTTTCAGCTATTCTTGAATTTGTGCTCTGAACTGGACGGAGAGTTACACTATGTTTGATTAAATGCATCTGAAAACATTTTAAACCGAAATAATGGGAACTGAACTTCTAATAATATAATGATGAGAGCATCTTGTGCATTGGATGATCGATGGCGAGTTCATAGGCCCTGTCTTTTTTGTATTTTATTTTATTTTTTCCTTCACCTAACAGAAGTTGAAATTTTCATTTGAGTTCACATGTACAATTAGTATACTGTAATTTAACATACTTCTTTTGTCCATACTGCTTTATGATTAGTAAATACTTCTGAGCTTTTCAACAAAATTTTAACCAAGCCTCTCAGAAATTCAGAAGGCTAAGACACCACTATTCTAGTCATGAAGAAAGTGTTCATCGTTAGTCCATCGATTTCGATAGTGTTACTACTATTCTGGTAATATTTCTGGTACTGGTATTACCAGATCATGCAACATTTGCAGATGCAAGTTCGGAACTGTAATACTGCCTCTGTTCCACCAGAATCAACTTGATTTGACTTTTTTCGGTCAACAACTTTTAACTTTGATTCCCGATTACTATTAAACTATAACGATAAAGTATTTAACTAATTTATTTTATGAAAATATAGAACCTAACATAGTATTTAACGAAATTATAGTATTTACGAAATTATATTATGAAAATATTGTATTTAACGAAATTACATTACGGTCTAGGCCAATGCCACGGTGATATCCCCTTGGATGAATGTCCAAACTGTATGTATGAAGCACGCGCCAATTTGTCTCACTGCTTTCCTTCGAATGGAGGTATGGTCTTCCTGGATGGCTGCTTCTTGCGGATTGAGAACTACAATTTCTTTCTGGAAAAGGAGAACTATACGACAAGGCAGCGTACTATTGTGGCCAATTGCTGGAAAACACTAAATTCTAGACGGTGCACAAGTTGCCTGATGGACGCGATTGGATTCATATCGCAATGCCTTCCTTTGTCAGAGTGTCGAACACTCAATGCTGGATACTTTTTGAGGTACTCCGATGAGTTATTCAATAATTTAAGACCTGCAGTAGCTGGAGTTCCCAGAGGTATGTAAAATGTATATCATTCTTGTAATTCATTTAAAGTAATTAACAGCTATCAGAGTAGATTATTTAAGTAACAGTTAGCATTGACATGATATGGATCTTAGGACAGAGGACTAAAATACATTTCTCAATCCAGATTTAAATGTACTGTGGCATTAGGAGAATGTTCTTTCTACTCATACAAAAGTCATATATCCAATTATCCAAGTACCTTCAGTCTAATAAGTGCATCTAATGTGTGCAATAATTGTCAAAAGGAGGAAATTTCTCAGCTTTGCTTGTTGTATAGTCCTGATCATGAATCTTTCTAGTGACAGCTGGAAGACGAGAGAATATCATTGTATTTAGATCATTGGCAGCTGCAATGATCGCTGGATTCGTAATTGGATTTTGCTTGATGATGTGGAAGAAGAGAAGGAGTCTAAATGGAGAAGTTGATACAAAATATACATACATGCATTAACTACAGTTCTCTGCTTTCTTGTTGTAGTTATAGAACAATTTGGACTCTATAATCATTTAAATTACAGTAAGAAAAATGCCTACTTGATAAATCAAACAAACTTGCAACAATATCTTTCTGTTGATACTTGGATTTATTAATTTATAATTCTAGTGTTGCAGGAACCTCCAAAATCATGTCGAATCTTTTCAGGGGCAAGTGTGTTCCCTTTAAAGCAGAAGACCACATGGACATTGAGCTTTTCTTGAAGAACAATGCGAATCTTGCACCAAAGAGGTACAGATACTCCGATCTCAAGAAAATCACCAATTCCTTTAGTGGCACATTAGGTAAAGGCGGTTTTGGCAGCGTCTACAAAGGAAAATTACATGATGGTCGCCTCGTGGCAGTGAAGTTACTGAATGAATCGAAAGGTGGTAGCGGAGAAGAGTTCATGAATGAAGTTGCAAGTATTAGTAGAACTTCCTACATTAACATCAAATATCATCAAATACAGTATACAGAGTGACATTTTTAATAGTTGAAGAAGCAGTCAAGCTCAGGACCTTGTCAAGAAGCAAATAATGGCTCTCTTGACAGGTTCTTGAGCCTGACTCTGCTTCTTCAATTACAGAGTGTTGGAAATGTTGGAACGAGAAGTTGAGTCTTTGAAAGTCCCACCAAAACCTTAGTACTTGTTTTCACCTACGCAGTTAGCTGCTGAATCTTCTTCTTCTACTTTAGTCTCTTCTTTTTATTAGTACTAGACAATGCAACTGTTTAACTGAGTCAGAATTCTTTTCAAATGTAGCGTGAGTTTTTGTGGGAACACCGATACGATGTCGTTATTGATGAGACATTGAATTATATATGGAGGATGTGAGAGCAAGATACATAATATGATAGCAAGATCAGTTGATTTTTGCAGAAATACAGAAAATTGACAGATACGGAAGAACATTTCAATTTTTATGAAATCGACTACTGATAAGAAGTTACAATGGTCTAGGATATACATATCCGTTTACATCAAAGAATTAAATGCTCCGATTTCTGCATTATACTTGCCTGCATAAAAATTGCTACAGTGTTGACAGAAAAGTTGAAGCTTCTACTTTAGCAGGTGAAAACAAATGGGGCTTAGGTGGGATATGCAAAGTT
This sequence comes from Plantago ovata, assembly GCA_028274465.1. Taxonomy (NCBI): domain Eukaryota; kingdom Viridiplantae; phylum Streptophyta; class Magnoliopsida; order Lamiales; family Plantaginaceae; genus Plantago; species Plantago ovata. Next base: position 125,199,146 of record CM051456.1, on the reverse strand, counting down.
TCCAGTTCTCCTTCCAACATTTCCACCACTCTACTTATTGATGGCCTCTGATTTGGATCCGTCTGTATACACCACAATCCTATAATTGTCAGTCTCCTCCTTACATGTTGGCATTCATCTTCCTCCTCAATATCATCAATGGCCTCTTCAGCATTCACTTCAAGTTGTTTGTATATCCAATCTGGGAAATAAACATCATTCGTACTCACAGCTCCAGAATAAGTTTGTTTTGTCGTCCCTCCTACCATTTCCAAAACCAACATTCCGAAACTATAAACATCTGACTTATGAGAAACCCCTCCAAAATTCCGAAAACAGAATTCAGGAGCAATGTACCCCACCGTCCCTCTTGCCCCCAACATTGATATGATGCTGGCTCGATCGGGGCACAGTTTTGCGAGGCCAAAATCAGATATTTTTGGCCGCAAGTCCTTATCTAGGAGAATATTATGAGGCTTTATGTCAAGATGAAGAATACGCGTGTTGCAGCCCTGGTGCAGGTATTCCAGTCCTTGAGCAATGCCAACAGTAATCTCAAACAGTTTTTCCAATCCTAATCCACCTTCTGTAGTTGTGGAAGCATTACAGTTTAAGAACTTCTCAAGGGAGCCATTCGGCATGAACTCATAAATGAGAGCTCTTCTGGAGCTCTCGTAGCAGAATCCCACAAGATTTACAATGTTAATGTGGGAAGTTCTACTTATACTTGCAACCTCATTCATGAATTCTTCTCCGTTACCTTTGATATCATTCAGTAACTTTACTGCCACAAGACGGCAGTCCTGTAACTTTCCTTTGTAGACGCTGCCGAATCCTCCCATACCTAGCCTGTCACTGAATGAATTGGTGATTTTTTTGAGGTCAGAGTATCTGTATCTTTTGGGTGCAAGATTCTCATTGTTCTTCAAAAAGAGTTCAATGTCCATGTTTTGTGCTCTAAACACCGCAAAATTCCTCCTGTTGAAAATGGAAAATATGTTGAATGTGCCTGTAGGAGAATACCAAGTTAACCACCACATAATATCAGGCCAAGAAGGTGCCTGATTCTGCCTTGGACGATCAAGAAGGTATTGAAAAGGTGAAGACAGACAATTTTAGATACCTTTTCTCTCATCCTGAAATGTTTCTTGTGTGTCCTTTCGGGATCTTCTTTTCTTTTGCATATAAACTATGGTGACTGCTACAACGATCAAAATAACAGCAGCCCCAACAGCAGCTAAAATGATAACTGTGTTTCTCCCTAATCAAGTGAAATATACAGAATCAGCCCGGAAATAAATACTCCTTTCATGAACAACATAATATATACTTTCTCGTCCCATAACAGATGTCCCGTTTGAATTTCCATGCCCATTTTTGAACATGAACTAATCAAAAACTATGTTACATCGCGAAAGACCACTAATTATACTAAATAACATAATTTCCTTGTCAAGAACGGGAACGAAAGTTCAGAAAGTATATCTGTTTTGGGACGGAAGGAGTACGAAATAACATTAAAAAGCAGACTAGATTTTACCACTTGAATGTGAACTGCCATTTTGAGCTGCTGCAGGATTAATGAAGAACGTGTCAGAGTACCTCAAAAAGCATCCTGTGTTCAGAGCCCTACCCTCAGACGAGGGAAAACATCGCGAAATGGATGCAGATGCATTCTGCAAGCATCTTCCGCAAGCTGTTGCATTTAACGTCCTCCAGCAATTCGCCAAGACATAAACCGACAAGTTACTATTACTTGTTCCTGGCACTGCCATATGAGCCCATGAATAGCCATTGTTGTTCGGTGCATCATGAACTGCCTGCGCTATAGCCCGTTCTGCTGTCCCTGGAAAAGCCAATACACTATGTGTAGTATTCTGACACACAACTCTGTCGTCTAGACCGCTGTACTCACTGAAGAAACTGTAATTTGAGAACCTGGCAAAACATCCATCAAGGTAAACCCTCCCTCCAGTGGTACCAAGGCACCGAGGCAGAGTGATACGAGCTTCGGCATAACACAAGTTGCAATCACTGGAATTGAGATCCCCGTAACATTGTGCCAAACCAAAACCGTAATCAACCCCTGCAGGTCCGGGCCCTGCCATGCCGAAGCCGGTGTCATGAACATGCATGCTTACGAATTCCATGGTGGAAACGAAGTTGTTGGTGCTATCATTATCTACTAATGACCTTTCACATATAGTTCCTACAAGCTGTGCTCTTGGATCTGCAAATAACTCATCTGCTGCTAATAATAATAACAATAACACCATGGCCATACTAGCTCCTGATTGGTTCACAACCATGGCTTGCTTCTGTGCTTTATTCTTCTGCTAGCTACTCAAGAAAAAAAAAAATTCACTACTAGGTATATCAAATGATGAAATAATTATGAACTGAGAAGTAATGAAGAACATGTAAAGAGTTTCAAGTCAAAGAAGTAGAAGCGACTCACTGACTCTTACTTTTCGACGCCATCTAGAAAGTATCTTCTAATAAACGGCCAAACACAATTGGACACAAGATGGAAAATGTCAAAATGATGATTGAATAAATCATATACTTACGACAAGATGTGATTTCCTTTTTCAAAATAATTTATATTGTAGTACATCCGTTCCATGATGATAGCTTCCTCCTATGTTGTCAATTTGTCCTCTAAGAAGAAAAAAATAATAGCGGCGGAATATTAGTTTCGTGTTGGTATATTACAAGTTTTGATCGATTTGAGGACTAAGATTTATTTTTTTTTCTGTAGCATTTGGAAAACATGATTTCAGTTAGTTAAATTCAAATTTATTAAATTCGGTTTAGTTCATATTCGCTTAAATTGTGATTTTTGATTAGTACGTGCCACATTATCAAACTAGAAATCGCGTTCACACGCTACGCGTGTGAAGCGTAATCTTGTAAAACATTATTGTTTTATTAAATAATATATTGAAATAAATGGAGTGAATATATAATCTTCACATAATGACTTCAAACGTAATAAAAAAATAACTAATTGAGTAATTAAACTTAATATAAATGGTGTGCTATAAATGTATATAGTTTTTGTAGTTATGCAATTAATAGTTTTGAATTGAACTATATTAGACATACGAAAAGTATTCTTCCGATGAGTTAAGAACCATCAGATACATCTCTAGACTTTGGAAACATTCAACTTCAAAATCTGCAATGCATCTTTTTCGCATGTTAATTGGTATTCTTCATCAGTTGAATATATTGTCAAGTGCTTCATATAAACATTCTAGTTTCATAATATGATGTTTTTAGTTATTTTTATCGTATGATTTAAGAATAATTTAAGGTCAAAATGACCATCGAAAAGTCAACAAAATCAAGTGTTACATTTATTATTGGACGGAGGAAGTATGTCTTTTTTTATAAGAACATATCATGGTTATTTTTAAAATTAAGTATAATACATCATACAACTTTATGTTAAAAAATAAAAATTTAAGAAGAGAATAAATAAAAAAGAAGAAAATTACGTCAATAAGATTCGAACCCAACACCTTCAACTAAAATAATGATACAAATAATAGAGAAAAATCACGCCAACAAGATTCGAACCAACACCTTCAATAAAAATAATAATAAAAATAATGGAGAAAAATCAGACCAAAAGGATTCGAACTCTACATATTTTAATTAACTAATGACACATATACGCACCAGATTGAAATTGGATAAGCAAGATCAACGGATTAAAATTGATTGGTAGGTCAATCAATTGGGTAAATCAACCGGCTTATTATATTACTTTAATTATTGACGTAATTTTTTTCTTTTTTATTTATTCTCTTCTTAACTTTTTATTTTTTAACATAAAGTTGTATGACATATATTACTATTCAAGCCTGCAGTTTTTTCTTAATTAGCTAGCTAGTTAGGTTGGTTAATTAATTAGGTGCAAAATCCTGAATCTTATCCTTTGAAGTTGAAGAGCTAGTAGCCCTAATAATATTCTAAAGAGTAATGCTGAAACAAGAGTTATATATTTTCAAGGTTTAAGGTTTTAATTTTTAAAGGGTTGGAATGTCTGATATCGAGCATCAGTATATGCTGTATTGCCTAATCTGGCTATCAATGTGTAGTTTACACTTGATTTAAATATACTGATCATGTGAACTGGAGAATTATTTCATAAACCGGATTTATGATGTTACTCATGTACTTTATGAGTTTGATGATCAATATATAGTGATGATCAATCACATATATACTTAAATTAATTAGATTTCTGTAGGCTAGGATACGTACATGCACGTTTGCATTCCTGGATTTGCACGAATAATAAAATATTAGTCACCAACCCGATAAAATTAAATATCTCAATAATTTTTTTTATATCAAATATCAAAATAGGAATTTCAAAAGGAAAAAATAATTAATGACACATGTACGCACCAGATTGAAACTGAATAAGTAAGATCAACGGTTTAAAATTAATTGGTAAGTCAATCAATTGATTGAATCAACAGGCTTATTATATTACTTTAAATAAGAGCCCCTGCATGCTTTAATTCCCCCTTTTTCTTCCCACATGTTATCATAAATCACAATTTCTAATTATTCCTCAAATGAACTCAAATACTCATGAATAGTCTACTGACTACTATGCTCTTTTCCAATGAACTGCCGTTCAAGGTTTCATGTAAATTTGTCCAGATCCATTAATGATTTGGGTAATAAACAAACATGTGGTGCAGAAGGACAACCTTAATAGGCCATTCTCATAAGTGAACTAGAATCTATGAGACCTACAATCATCTCATCATCCTCATTAATATCTAACAAACTCTCATAATACATGAGCTAAAGTAAACTACCAAGGCTTAATTACTCTATCCATCAACTATATTTTGAGAAATTAAAGTTTGAGAGCCTTTTTGATAGTTTAATGTGGCACTTTTTTCCTTTTCGGCTGAGGTTTTAGTGAACGATTCTGTACTCTTTGCTATAATATGCTATACTGCCTCACCGTATAATTTATCGAACGGTATTGCAGTCTGCAGATTGGTGGAGTGGGGGTAACTTTGCATTTTTGTTTCCAGAAAGCCTTTCTGATCGATTATTGTTTAAGCCTAATTAAACAATAATCAGAAACATAAACATTAGTTGTACAGAGCGTTGTACGACTATTAGTACATGTTAAGTTCCACTAATTCTTTGTTAATCTTAAGGATAACACAACAAAACATAAACAACTTTCACAAACAGCAAGAAAGAACTTAACTTTACAACACTGACCAGGAATCAACAACATAAACAAACTTTCCAATAATATAAAAATGTTCAGGGGACTTTTAAATGTATTTCATACATACTACATCTTTCCAAAAAGAGGTAATCAAAAGAGCAACTTATGCTATAACTTCATGATGACAGACAAAAAGGGCATACTTGAGATTTCAATCTATAACATTGCCTTTTTAGCAGAGCATGCTAACTATATAAACCTCCAAGAACTACTTCAATTTTGTTTTACAACTAAATACTACCATCTGAAAGCTCACTCACTCTATCATGAAGAAATCCAACAACTGTATAGTGTTCCTTCTAGTCCTTTGCCTTCTCATTGTCACACATTTTTCGACAATACCAGCCGAAGCAAGGAAGAACTACAGCAACAAAAACAAAGGGCATAAGAAAAAACACAAGAACAATCATGGGAATAACTCACCTTGTGATCCTGAAACCTTGCGAGTTTTCAATATCTTGAGCTTCAGAGCAAAGGGTAATGGGGTTAGTGATGACTCTAAGGTATTTAAAAATTTGCACATTTGTTTCCTAAGCAAAACTTATAGTTTAATCTTTATGTCTTTATGTATGATATTTCTCTAAATGCATAATGTACAACGGTTCGAGTAGGCACTTTTAGCAGCATGGAAATCTGCCTGCAGAGTACCTGGAGCTGTAATCGAGATACCGTCAGGAAATAACTTTCTGATCAAACCTGTGACATTGCAAGGTCCTTGCATGCCAAATCTTGTTTTACAGGTCAGTGAACATATTATTTTCTACTAGTCTGCTGAATAATATAATATGTTGCAGGTTCATCTAAATTTTTTGGGACTTTTAAACAGATAAATGGGAATATTTTAGCCCCTCCAAAAATCGGAACATGGGCGAAATTCAGTTTGTATCAGTGGATGAATTTCAAATGGCTTCAGAATTTTACTATACAAGGCTCAGGCACAGTTGATGGCCAAGGCTTTAACTGGTGGGGTAATTCTCAACAGTTTAATAAGGTAATGTAGCAATTAAAATCGACGTAACTAAAGTAAAGAACAAGAGGCAACAATAGACATAGAAAGTACTTAAGTTTTCTGCTTGGTACTAATTTTGCAGAAGAAGAAACTTAAGAAGATTCCAGACATGAAGCCAACTGTAAGAACATGTTTCTTAAACTAAGTATTCGATCTTTTTGTTCTTCTCTAAGCTGATTTCTAGACATTGAAACATATACTTTTCATCTGGAACAGGCATTGAGATTCTATGGCAGCAGCAATGTCACGGTTCGTGACATTACAATCAGAAATAGTCCTTTATGCCACTTGAAGTTTGACAATTCTAAAGGGGTTAAGGTCGATAATGTTACAATTTCTGCCCCAGAAAGAAGTCCAAACACCGATGGAATTCACCTGCAGAACACTCAAGACGTTGAAATTAAGCATTCAAACATTGCATGTGGTAATACATTTTGCCAGATTACACAATGGACCATTGGGATTTTAATGGTTAAACATTTTATAATACTATATTTAATTTGCATTGACAATTAAACATTGTACAGGTGATGACTGTCTGTCGATACAAACCGGTTGTTCCAATGTCCATGCACATCATATAAACTGCGGTCCTGGACATGGTATAAGGTAATTGGATCACAGATTAAGTTCAGATCGAACAGAATATGTGAAATAATAACCAACAATACTAGTTAAGGTCTTTCTCATCAGCTGGTATTTTTCAGCTAAAACATGTACTTCTTATTATCCTGAAGGTAGATTAGGACATGTACCTTATTGTGAAAGGCATTCATTACCCTCACTGTCCCACACATGTTACTATATTCTGTATTGGAAAGAATTATAGCTTGTCTATTCTTATTTGGTAACTGTATTTTCCAAATGCAGCTTGGGAGGCCTAGGGAAAGATAAAAGTGTTGCATGTGTCTCGAATATACTAGTCGAAGATATCACAATGCAGAACACTATGTATGGTGCAAGGATAAAAACATGGCAGGTAAATTGTGAATGTGTAAAATGTACTACTATAAAAAAATCTTGTACATTCCTCTGCTCATCTTGTTCTGTTGTTCAACACCAGGGTGGTGATGGATCGGTAAAAAATGTGACATTTTCGAACATTAAAGTAACAGATGTCAAAGTCCCTATAATGATTGATCAGTACTATTGCGACAAACAAGTGTGCAAAAATCAAACAGGTGCAGTGGCAATATCAGGAGTTAAGTTTGATCAGATAGTTGGAACTTATTCTGTCAAGCCGATCCATTTGGCCTGCAGCAGTTCCATTCCATGCACCGATGTTAATCTTGTTTCGATCCAACTGGGACCATCAAAAGAGTACAGTGGGTTCCAAAAGTTCTGTGCTTGAATTCTTATGGAAAATCACTAGGAAGGCTTGTTCCTGAAACAATGGACTATTGTGTACGAAGTGAGAGTGATTTTGTACGGAGGATTTCGCGGTCACATGATCATAATACTTGTTCATGAAGGATTACTACAGACTATAGTAGTGATGTAACATGTGTATTTTGTGTCTGGTGTGATCATTTTGCTTCCCTTCTCCAGTGTTTTAGACTGAGAAGGTGATGGTTTTAACAACTTGTTCAGACTTCTGACAATCTGTGGAATCTGCTCTATTTCAGATATGAAGTGAGTTTGAAAAGTTAGTTGCTTAAATTCTTTGTCTCTTGACATTCAATTGGTTCTAGTAATTAGACTCATTGTAACTTATTACAAGTTGTAATCCTGTTGATTTTCCGATTACAATGAAATCTTTGGGTACAGCCGTACAGATCACAAGGTGTCTCGGCTTTAACAAAAACAAGGTGTATTTATGGTCTAGAAAACTGCTAAAAAAGTCTGGGCTGCATTTCATAATACACCAGTTGTTGTATTCTGCATTTCACAACCACTCATTGTCAGGGTTGATGTATTTCAAAATTACTAATGCGTTTTTAAAAGAACATATAGGCTTGGAAATTGGTTTAATTCGACCCGGATAGAACCGGCACACTAATGATCAAATTCGTGGAAATTTATTTTATTATTTATTGGTCCGGATCTTATCCCTCTTCATGTGGGGAGCATATGATTTTAAGGTTACATACTTACATGTGAACCATTACTCTTATAGTGTGCATAGCGGAGTTAAGGGAGTGTCGCACCTCAGACTTTTGAAATTTTTTATTATGATGTTTACATCTCAACAAAATTCATGTTTCACTACCCTAAATTTTTCGATAATATATTTATTTAGTTAAAATTTCTTAACTTTCATACAAAGTTCTTGTTATAATATATCTTGTCACCCCAGTTTTTCATCCGGACTCCACCCCTGTCCCATGACATACATTTAATGTTGAAGAACCTTTTGGATAAACATTCTTATCTAGACGATTAACTGGTTATGAATGCACAAAAAGTGCTAAAGTAAATGATAGAATTGCATAAGCTATCCACTCAAAGAGAAGAAGAGCCCCCAATATTAATTCATTGTATAGCCTGATCCATTGCAATATTAAACTAACCGTTTTCTAGGTAGTTTAGCTGGATATTTTTTTTAGTACTATGTCCCATTCTAGCTAGAAAGTTAAAAGAGAACAAAGATCATAAAGTTTATATAACCAGCACCGCACTTTCAGTTCTGATCCATCACTATTGGTGGATTTTCTGGTCAGCCATGTGAATTAGAGCAAAGAATTTAATTAAGCTATCAGTGCTATCAAGCTATAAATTTGCATTATCACCCAATTGTCTACAAAATTATGAAGCATTAGAAAGACTAGTTTCCATCTTAAATGCTCTAAAACATAATCTGACCCTTCATATGTAGGTTGCTATGTGATCAAATCAAGTTTAAGTATGGTGGCTAAGTATCCGATAACATTCTAAAACACGACTGACTTATCAGGTAAACACATCATATTTAGTAACTGATATATAAATGTAATGGGGAAAGAAATGGACGGTGGAGGGAGTGGAGTACAATATAAAGGTAAGTTCTTGTAGGTTGGCAAGTGGATTTTGCAGTGACATGCATGACATAAATTTGTTTGGGATATATGGAAAGGTTTAATTTTTTAAGGTCTGTTTGTTTTGTTGTGTGATCATGAGAAAGGCTTGTTCGGGAGAACAAGTTATTGTATACTATACACTTTTGGTTGCACGCGCACTAGCAGTGAGAAATCATTAAAAGTTCAAGCAAAGCTAAAAGCATGTATATAATGGGGTTACTGTTCACCGAGTAGTGTTAGATTTACTTGAATAAATTTGAATTTAATTAATTTAAACCTGATTTATTTGTGATATAAATTTAGATTAAGTAAATCTGAATTGAACGGAAGAGTTAACCAATCGAAAAGGGTGGGTAATTTCTAAGTTCTAACTAATAACTAATTTAAGGAAGTATTGATAATCTATAACAAAGGGGAACCCTGTTTCATTCACCAAACAAACACAAACTACACAACCACAACATTTCCGAAGAAATAGAATATCCATGCATTTTTTTAGACATTTTATCTCAATTTATATGCAAAACAAATCTCACTTAACAGTATCATTCATTTACGTGCATAACTCCACTCTGGATTAATTTGATCCAGAGCAGTAATAATAATATAAGAGAGCAGATCTGATTATAAGGCCAAAACACAGAACATTCAAACAAATAATCTCTGCTTTTTAGTGTTGTTAATATGGCTGACAAAAGGTCCAGTTCTATTTTTCTAGCCACGGCTATGCTTCTATTCACCGCGGTGGCCGTGGAAGCCCAAATGCGCAACTTTGTCGTGAACCCGTTTTGCCGCACCTCTGACTACAAGCGGATGTGCAGTAGAATGGTAAGGGGCGCAACCAACCAGAACCAAGCCTCAGCTAACGCCATGACAAGCACATTGGTTCTTGCTCGTCATGCTCGAGCCATGGTTTTTCTGTTGAAGCCAGCCATAGGTCAACTCGAGCCACAGAGCCAGTCCTCCCTCATGACTACATGTACCGAGCATTTCGATAGCACAGTTAGCGACCTTGAGGATAGCCTTGAAGCGCTCAAGAAGAACGACATTGGCTCTTTGAGGTCGAAACTTAGTGCAGCTACTAGAACCGACTGTGACGATGAGCTCAAGCAGTTCTCAGTCCAGAGCCCTCCGATCAAAAGGCTTACCTCACTTTTACAGAAGATGGTTGACAATTGCTTGGCTGTGGTGATGCAGAATTAAGCATCAAGAATTGTATCAGAAGGGTATCGTATGGGGATTTTGGTTGTTATTTTGTGATATTATAAGTCTGAATTATTTATATCTTTTTCGTGTTGATTATAGCTCTGGTTAGCACGAGCTTATCAACTACTAGCTTATAAGTTAGATGAGATTCCTTGACCATTCGACAAAGATAAGCTTGTCATGTTACATGAGCGCGCCTAACCGGCAGCTCCTAATCCAAGTGATTGCATAAGCTACCTAGGCAGTGCACTGTGAGTTGTTTTCATATTCTAAATTTAACTTCTCGTCTAATTTATCACACAATTTCATTAAAAGCAAGCTAATTTTGCTAAACATAGTCCATACTAGATGGTATCTAGCCGGTTCATGTATGCCATGACCACAGAAAAATGACATTGTAGCACCATGAATTGAAAAGGAACAGATATAACATCAAGCACAGTGCCTTGTCCAGAACTCTATCACAATGTTGGTTCAGCATGACTAGAAAATCTAAACAGCACAAATGCATGGAAGGGAAAGAAAACCTGGATGAATGATTGAACCTAGCCCAGAGCTGCTTTTTTAGCAGCAGCTTCTTCTGCTTTCATCTTCTCTGCCCACCTTCTCTTCCGATAGTCTGCCAACTTCTCAGGCATCTTCTCCATCAATTCAGCTGTGCGTGCTCGCTTTTCTGCAGCTAGTCTATCGACCTTGTGCCCTTTCCTGTTGGTCTTCATCTCCTTTCTTTCTGGATCATATGGCCAATCAGCGCCAGATAGGAGGACTTCCTTGCGGAGTCGAGCTCTGTGACGTGCACTAATACCGAGAGGCTTCCAAGCCCCAAGTTCCCAGTAGCCCCACACACCTTTTGATAGCTCATCCTTGTACTTGTTTAACTTATCCTTCCATGGATATTGGTACTCTCCAACTGCCTTAGCCACAGATTTTGCCACTTTTCCAGACATTGCTCTTCAGAAGAATCTGATAATGCATAAAAATCTCTACAAGTCACACAGATGAATAAGAATCAAGATTTCAAGTCAATGAGAAGTAAAGAAGTTGGTTCAAATTAGTACAAAGTCATAACATTGAGACCTAATATTTAGCTTAGAAAAAGACATGGTAGGATCTTGACGATGTCCGCAGAGGACACCACGACTTCTATTCTACTCTAATTTTCAAAGCTAGCCCTAGAGGACTACTTAAAGATTCTGACAGATGGTACAGGTTACTCAGAGTCTGGATCGCCTTTGTTGCGAATATCATCCAAAAATCTGACCCTACACACATCTCAAACCCAGTAAATAACACCCTTGAATGAGATTTAGCACTTATCAACATACTACATATTTTACTTGGCACATTTCCATCAACTTTCCTTTTTCCAATTCATATCTTATTCCTCAACTCAGCCACCCATATCCTAAAGGAATAAAATTGAAATCATTACACAATAAATGAAAACAGCTGTAAACAAACGAATTTACTCGAATAAGACTGCAGTTAGCCATTGAAACCTTGAGAATCAGCCTAGAATTGTTATTCATAATCTGAAGATAAGTTCACATGAATACTTAAGCTCCTCAGACAAATAATCCCAACCCCCAAGTCACCCAACAACATTACCAGCCTGCAAAGTCTATGTTCCATTCGTCTGAACAGAATTGAACTGAACTGTTATAGTAAAATCACTGAACAAATCTAAACTGAACTGAAATTATCGAAATGATCTGAACTTTTTAGATGAAAATAACATAGCCTAACTGAGAACAAATAACATATCATACACTCATGATACTCAGATTATCCGAAATTGAAACAACCAACAATACTGGCTAATCAATTCAATAACACAAAGCAAGAAGAAACGCAGACGCGATTAATTGTTTACAGAGGCATAATCGATTAATGAATGGAATAATCGGCGAGGATTTTGTCCGTACCTTTTCCTTGAGCGTTTTCCGGTGACCTGGGGCAGTGAGGGTTCAACGAAAATTAGGAAAAATTGGGTTATAATCAACTAATTCGTTGCGCTCTACAATTGGCTATATAAGGAGAATTATATTTTACTAATGCGCGAACTAATTAAGAACGATGAGATAACCGCAGATGGATTAAATTTTTTGGAATAATAAAGCTGTACATGGCCATGGGCTTAGCATGTTGGATTTGGATAATTTGATTGTTTTTAAGGGCCAAAAAAGATTTGGTTCGGTATAGATTTTATTAAAGATCGATAATCAATAATATAGTTTTTGGTGTTTAGAGTATCATTATTATTAGCCAACGTGGCAGGAGAGGTTAGGTTTGAAAAATAAATCAAACACGAAATTAGTAAATAGTACAAAAATAAATTCCTACCTACAAGAAGTTTTATGATCCGAATAAGTTTCTAATCCGATCAAGATCCGAAATTGAAACACCATCTGACCCAACCCGACCCGGTAGGATCTCATTCCAAAATAATATTTGGACTTCATCCGATCCGAATGGACTTAATCTGAATCTGGTCCGAACGATATGCTTTAATTGCATATGCAAAATAGATTTTATCCATAATAATTTTGCATGTCATTTACTAAATAACCACCCGGATATGATTTATATTGATTCAATCTGAATATACCAGATATAAAATAATGCGAACTTTATAATTCGAACAACATGCACCCAAATTTGAACAAGATTTGAATCTGATGATATCGGAATTGCTGCAAAATAAATCACGGATCCAAACAATCCGCTACCCCAATTCCAAGATTGCAGTACATTCACCAAAAATAGAAAGAAATTTAAATTTTTTGACGAAATTCACCAAGACCAGAAACTCAGCCGAGAGATTAGCAAGTCCATTGATCCAATCCATCTATGATTCTATATTAGCAATCCAAGAAGCAAACCTTTCTCGAGCCATTACCCATTACCAATTTTCTCTCTTTGGTAAAGCTTCTTTTCCAAAGAGAGAAAATATATAAATATATATAAACATAAATAATAATAACCGGACCACATGACACAGAGGGTCACAACCATGGCTCTAGTCATGAAACCCATATTCGCCCTCATCGCCACCTTCATGGTCCTCTCCGTGACCGCCAAGGACGACAGCCCGTTTTGCTCGGGCGCCACGGAAAAGGCCCTCTGCACCGAACTGACCCGAGGTGCCACGACCTGGCCCGAAGCCATGAGCAATGCGATCAACGGAGCCATCCTGAATGCCCAGGCCGGTAAGAAAATAGTTGACACAATCGAACCGAGGCTGCCCGTGGGATTGCGCCCAATCACAAAGAAATCAGTCATGGTCCAGTGCTACATGACGCAGGCGGGTATCATGAGGTACCTGAAGCTTAGCTTGGTGTGCGTAAAGGAAGATCCTGAAGCTGATGGTCTCAACTCCAAGCTCTCTGAGGCTCGGTTCGATGATTGTGTCGAGGCGTTGGGCAAGTTCGATGTTACGTTGCCTGAGGTGTCTCAGTACGCTCAACATACAACATTGGTGTCCAATGTGCTGTTGGCGATTGAAGCAAGTAGGAGGCCATGAGGGTTTGTGTGGATGATTATCGACGGACTTGGAAATTAGGATTATGGGGAGGCGAAATTACATATACATGATTATTTCGAGAGTTTGGGGTCAACACTTGAAAAATCGTAAATATTACCTATAAATTCTTTTTACCCATAATTTTACTTTGTTATGTGGTCGGAATTATTATCATTACATGAATATATATTAATTGATGGTAATATTATAACCTTTTAATTTGTATAGTGATGAGTTATAATATGTCCCAATTACTGAACTGCCTGTTGGTTGGTAAAATGAGCATCTTGATGGACGCCTTCTCCAGGAGAGAATCTTGCCTACTACGGAAAGATCGCGCATACGTACAGTACACCGGAGGGCGGAGGGGACTTTGTTCTCCAGAAGCCGACCCATTTTGTTGTAATTCTGGGAGCTTCCAAAAGGAGTTATGCTGGAAGTGGAGCTCATGCATGCAGAAGGACCACCACCAAGTTCGTGGCCCATGATCTCAAAGAACGTCCAATTCGATAGTGGCTGATCAGAGCTAGGTTTTGTACGTGGATGAAGGTTTCTCCGTTCTCCTTTTTCACTTTGTACAAATAGTTGGCCTTTGTTGTACCGGGGGCGGCTCTAGATTTTAGGGGCCCTGTTCGATCTCGTATGATAAGCCCAAAAAACAATGTTATAACAAAAAAAAAAGAAAAAAAGAATGAAATGAAAAAGGGGACAAAAATTGTTTACATCAGGAATTGAACCAGAGACATTTCAAATGGAATTACACTTAGACTAGCTTTTCTGCCAACTGAGCCAATGCAGTTTTTAATTCTTTTCCATAAACGTACATATATATAAATAAGTATAAATAAAATTTGAGGCCCTTAATTTTTGGAGGCCCTGTGCGGTCGGGCTGACCGCACGGGCCTTCAGCCGCCCCTGTTGTTGTAAAAGAGACACTTGTACCTAACATCATTCACCTGAAGAACTACAAAGACATTATATTATAAGAAAACTAGAAAAGTATCTTTACCGGATATATACTTTCACTCTCAAAACCTTGCAATCTTTGTTAATTTGTACTTCCTCCGGAAACTTTATAGTTTTACACTTTATTTTTGTTGACTTTTCGATGTCCGGTTTGACCTCAAACTAATAATAACTCGTTGAAAAAAAATAATTTAAAAAATTATATTATAAAAGTATACTTCTTATATTCGTATAATATAACTTTTAAAATTAATTTTTTCGTAATCAATTATGATTATTTTAAGGTCAAACCGGACATAAAAAAGTCAACAAAAACAAAGTGTAAAACTATTAAGTTTCCGGAGGATGTACGTGTTTGCTCTGTTCTCAAAAGGTTTAATTTTGGGAACCAACACTACTCGATCAAACAAGTGGCTAAGCAGTACTGTCTAGGCCCACGACCAAGTCGCTTGAGGCCGACCCACCAGCTTGTCAAGGCCTGTCAAGCGAACTGACCCCCCCCCCCCTTTCCAATGATCAATTGCTAAGCCACGTACTACATTTCCAACATATTTTGGATTTGGAGGATGCTCAAACGTGAAGTATCAAAATGTTGAGAAATTAAAACGGCCTAGCATGTTTTCACCCTCGCCATGTACTACTTTTGGTATTATTTACAAGTTTGAGTTATAAGGGTGATCGAGTGGTAAGGTGTTAAAATTATCAAGGATATGTGTGGCAGTTTAAAAAGGAAAAAAAAAATCCTTCCAAGCTTAGGTGTTGTATATGCATTTGGAGTGTGTGTGGCAGTTTAAAAAGGAAAAATAAAATCCTTCCAAGCTTAGGTGTTGTATATGCATTTGGAGTGATTGACTGGTGGGTGATGTGTGGTCAGCTGGACTTTATATACTGCAATCAACTTTAATTTACGCATGGATGGAAGATGATTAGTTAGATCATGTATTAGGAAACTGGATATATGATTGATAGTTGGAACTTTAGTGTTCACGGAAATGTCAAAGTTAAAAAATGAAATAATAGAGAGTGTTAATTTTTAATATAACAATAATAATATAAATAAACTTATACACAAAATCAAACTTGTACATTAATATATGTCAAAATATAACAAGAAATGAATTTACAAAGTAAAATTTTTTGTCCTTTTTCACGCCAAAGTATATCATATCTTCAAGTAACTTCAGAATGGTGACGAACAACAAGACATGATGAGTAGAGTCGATAGTTGGATTGTCTCTCCTTAAGACAAATATGTGCCCCACTCATGTTGTTTACAAAAATATTACGATCTGTCCTTCAGAATAAAATTACTTTAAGACGACTAAGGATCTCTCTAATAGTCGAATATGTCAAATTTAATTTGAGTATAGTGCGCGCAAAGAGAAATCAAATTAGAAGTATGATGTGTGAATTGGAAAAATGAATCATCTTCTATATTAATACTTCTCAAAATGTGATCAATTAAAAGTGTGCAAAATTCTTCAAACGAGTTTCAAAGTAGTCACACAATTATTTATTAAGAATCATACAATTTCGAAAATTAACCATCATCCAAAATTCACAAAACTTGCCATCTACAAGAACATGTATAAATTGCACACTTCTATTCACCAAAACATGTGTTGTCTCACTGGCACGTACATGAGATTTTCAACCAACCGTTTGTGAGTTTGATAATATTATATCGTTGTTGAAAAATTATTAACAAAATGTATTACCTTTGGCTTGTTTTTTTAGATTATTTATATTTTTTTGTCCATTTTTTTAATGGTTTATGTTTTCATTTTTGACAACTTTTTACCTCACAACTTTCCGTCACTAAATCAAATATCACAATCATTATAAAAATCTCATAAAATTCCGTTTTAAAATTAAACGTAAACAATCTAAAAAGACGGATAAGTATGAAAGTAGATTGTGTGGGTAAATTAAAAGTTGTAGACTGGTAGTTTAACAATTTGATGGGATTTCGTCTACAAGTTGTAGTAGAGACCGGTAGTTGTAGTCTTGTACATATGAAACTTGGGATTGGCTAACTTCAGTACCCTTCGCACTGCACTAATTTTAGTACACCATTTAAAAGTTGACACTTGGCAAAATTTTTAATAAAATAATAATTTATAAATACAACAAATTGTATGTCAAAATAGGAGAAAATTTTTTTTTTTTTAATAATTATCAATTTTCAAATGCCAAATATTAAATATTAATATTTTAATATTCCACCACCACCACGCCGCAGTCCAAGCCACCACTACCACCCTCCCAATCGAAATTATATAAAGATAAAATCGATGATGAAAAGATGGGCTATGGAAAGACAGGCGATAAGTTCGAAAAAAATTCACGAAATAAGCAATGATGCAGCATTGTATTAACATTGATGCAGCATCGCTTGCGGCAATGTAAGTCAACAGTATGCATCAATGCTGCATTGTTGTAAATACATTGCAATAGCATTACACTAAGCATCAATGCTATATCGATGTAAACACATTGCAAATGGCATTAGACGCTGTGACGTAGAAGAACTTTCCCAATTTATGCTGCAGCATTATAACAAAGTTGATGTTGTATTTATTGTAATATTACAAATACCCTAAACCCTAAAACCCTATAATAATAATAATAATAATAATAATAATAATAATAATAATAATAATAATAATAATAATAATAATAATAATAATAATAATAATAATTTGGTGATGATGATGGTGATGATGATGATGATGATGATGATGATGATGATGATGATGATAATAATAATAATAATAATAATAATAATAATAATAATCACACTCAAACATGTTGAAAATCATGAACGTGTATCCTTAAAAGATATGCACTATCTAGAATACGCAGTGGAAGAACAAGTGGTTAATGGCTTCAACGCTAACGTATAAGTAGCAGAGGCCGTATGTAAACACACGACATCGTGCCAGTATATATAGTTGGTTATTAGCTTTGGTTTAATACTTCTAAGTTCTAACAGTATTAGTCATGACCTAACGTAACAGCCTTAATTGAACCGAACATAACTTAATTAAACTGAACTTAATGAGCCCGAACTGAACTGGAGTTGATGAATCTGATTAATTTAACTTATATTAACTAGCCTCAATTTAGTTTAGTTAAGTTAATATGTTCGGTCAATGTTCGCGCTTTGATTAGTTCATATGCCCGGTGAATGTTCGTGTTTTGTTTCGAATCACAATTTGAAAATAAGAAAACTGTAGATGTTCGTTATTCGCACGAAAAAAGAAGAAGTAAATAATTTGGATGAAATAATAAGAAAACATACCTTGATGTTATTCTCGAAATAGAATTAATAATAAGAAGAGAAACATGAAATAGAATTCACAAATATATGAAAACATATCTTGATGTTATTCTCGACCTCTGATTTTCAGACTAGATGGAAAAGGATGAGGAGGTTTCAGACTAGATGGAAAAGGATGAGGAGGATTTTGAGTTTTGGTGAATTTTAGAATACAAACCTATTTAGCAAGACATTAATATTTTAATTTGTGTACTAAATATAATATTTAATAGAATACAAGGATCATTTTACAAATAATTATTCTAAACTATAAGCCGATGCTGCTGCAACAATATACATCGCTACATCAATATATCTTAAAATCAGTGTATTAGTACGTATGCATGCAATGCAGCGCAATTATAATGTTGTTGTAGCATTGCATACGAAAGTATTTTTAGATTTGCAGTTTGGTTTTCCGTAGTCGTATACTTCTGGTAGTGGTCGCCGGATTAAGGTGGTCGTCGAATTTCGGTGATGGTTGCCGGATTCCGGTGGTGGTTGTTGGATTCCAGTGGTGGTTGCCGGATTCCGGTGGTGGTCGCCGGATTCCGGTGGTGGTGGTGGAGTTTTAAATACATTTTATGTATTTAATTTAAATGATTATATTAATATTAATTATAATTTTTTTAATTTAATTTATATTAAAAATTATTTTTTTCTATTATGCGACCACTGCGAACTTATTATGCGACAACTGTGAAGTCATGTCGCATTAATAAATAATCAACGGTTGAGATTGAATTTTGAATTGATCTAATGGTTGAAATGGTGTACTAAAATTAGTACAGTGCGACGGTACTGAAGTTAGACTCCCATGCTTTCCCGTTATAAAGAGACTCCCCTAACTTTCCATAAATTTACAATATAGATGAAACTTTTGAAACTTCAACTTAAATAAGCAAAAGTTACCAAAAATAAGAATTACCAAAAACAGAGCCGTCTCATATTAGAAACATTTTTATCCACCAATATTTGATTGGTAACAAATTTCAAGCACTAGACTGAGTTTACTAATTTTTTAAATTGCAACAATATCATTAACTAACTCTAACAGTACTCTAAAATTGAAACTTCTCCCTAAAAATCTCAATTCCACAAGTCTATTTATACAGCTCTCAAACCCACTTAAACTTTCTTCTCAACTCGAACAAATTTGTTTAGGAAAAAAATATAACAAAAAAACAAGAAATGGTTTCCATCACTCAATCCACAATTTCCCTGTCGATTTTGGTCCTGGCAGCCTCATTCGCCCTCTCCTGCGGCCAGGAAGTGAACCCATTCTGCAAATCGGCGGACGACAAGGTCCTCTGTTCCCAGCTAGCCCACGGTGCGAAAACCTGGAAGGAAGCCATGGTGAACGTTTTGAATGGAGAGCTAGCCAAGGCCAAGAACGGTAAGGGCATCATCCTTACAATCGCGACAAAGCTACCTAAAGATGTCAAGCCCGTTACAAAGAAATCCATCGAGGGAACGTGCAACAGGGAATATCACGAAAACATGGACAACCTCAAGCAGTGTATTGGCTATATACTAAAGAGTGATCCAGAAAATTCATTCATGGTCAAGCTCTCTGCGGTTTCGTTCAGTGACTGCACCGATGCGTTAGGTGAGTTTCGTGTTATGGTGCCTGAGGTGACCCAGTATGCTAAGGAAATTCTTAAGCTCACTGGTATCGCTCTTGCGGTTGCTGGCCAGAAGCCTTGATCCAGCTAGCCATGGTCACATGAGGATTAATGTTTGTCCTTGTGTTGTTTGTTTAGTTCCTATTAGCCTCTTTAAATTCTTGTTAATTAGGAAATTAATATGCTTTGAGCATTTTAGGTTGATGAATTCAAAGAACTGTGGAATGCATTCATTCAGATATAACTTATAAGGCCTCTTCCTTTTTAATTATGTTTATTAGAGATTTTTAATTTTCATGGAATGTTAGGTGGTTCTTGTTAGGGATGGGGAATTGGGTTGGGTAACCTGTAGGTCCTGAACCCAACCGAGCCTAATGGGTAATTACTAATTTGGTTTGGGTAGCTCGGGTTATGGGTATCCAAATAAAAAACCATTCTACTTATTTTGGAAACTTTAATTAACAAAGTGAGTTTCCGAGCTATTTAATGACTCAGTCATGAGCCCCCGCACATTAGAAATCCGATTTTTGTGAAACCTGTATTTCTATTCTACGAATAGGAGTAAAAAACGTATTAATTATTAAAATTCGATATAAGGTGAAACGGTAATTATAATGCCTATAGTGTGTTGACACTAAGGCATAAATACAAGAAATAACTTTTTCTTTTTTTTTTTCTTTTTTTGAAACGGCCACCATTTTATTAAGCAACAAAAAAGGTTACAAAACAATACAAGAGCAAATTCATACCCGTTATGACCGTAACGATACTTGACCCCCCTCATATACTATGTCCATCTTTCAAGAAAGCAGCCAAGATTTGGAGAGTTTACAAATTGTACCACCAACTCTTAGTCAAGTCCAAAGGAATAGGCATACCTTCCGTAGCAAGTCTAGTGGACTTAACTAGAAACGAAAGATGATATTTCGATTTGAATCACATGACAATCACGAAAATGGAAAGTGGCCTATGTTTACTCATAACATGACCTAAACCACTACCAAATATGCAAAATCTAAAGCAAAAACAACACCAATTAACAACAAGAAAGCCGAGGCTAGCACTAAAACACCAAAATCGAGGGCCAAAAGTTGCTTCAACGCCAAGGGGCTCAACTCTTCAAACCCACCAAGCCAAAGGCAACACCCCCAAGAAACAAGAAACCGAAAGGACCCAGGAGCGCAATAAAACAAAGCCGAGGGACGGAACAGCTCCAAACTAAAGACCTCACAAAAAACCCGAAACTTACTTATACCCCACTCCTACCCCCCTATGCCTGAAAATAAGCTTAAAGTGAGCAACTTTAAGAAAGGAACATTGAAAGCTCTATCAAATGTCAAACTCCTTTCTTGAAGCGGGATAGTTGTCGACAGATGTCGGTCCTTTCCCTCCCCTTAATCTCATTATATAACCACCAAGTGGTAAGAAATTTAAAGTAATTTAAAGTGTGACCATGAGTAAGTAGTGGAGATAAGGAGTCCAAACCAAGACAAGAAAAAACAAAGTTAGAAAACACAAGATCCACACCAAAAGGCCAAAACAAGAACCAAGGACACCAAGAGAAGAGAGGAGGACATAAATGTAGTGAACAACTTGACTACGTAGGTGAAACAATAATCAACGCACAATATGGACATAAATGCAATGAACAGCTTACGAACCATATGAGTGGACTAGGTATAAAGTGGACAATATCATATCAGTGAAACGTGTGTGAATCATTTTACGAGTAATTGTGCTAGTCTGAAGGGTCAGGTGTCGACCCACAATGTTTTTACAAAAGTGGCCATTAAAGTTATCTTGCAGAGCAAGCAAATAGGAAACACAAGGCTTGATCACTCTACATTTCAATATACCTCTAAAAAAGTGATGGGGATTGGAGAATCGCTGCAAATGTTGGAAAAGTATCTTCAAGAACAAGTTCACGTAAAATCATTATGATTCATGCCGAATTAACGTCCGTGCGAAAACTAGGCATATACTACTTACTTGAAGAAAGATCGATCAATATTGGATTATATTCTTGTTTCTATAGTAATGTTAATTCAAAGTAGAAAATAATCGCAAAACTAATATGTCGTCTGTTAAACAAACGAAAGTGAAAGGTGAAGTAATATTTGGTACAAATTTTCAATCATGGCATATTTAGTTAGTTGACGATTTTATACATCTTCCTGTATGATCTTATAGTCCCTCCAAACATTAAAATTTGAATCCGACTCTAGAGAAAACTGGAAAGGGTAGGATGACACTTCCCATTTATACTCACAAAATTAAACTTTCGAGATAAAATCACGTGTATCACGTAATAATTATTTCCGAGTACGTAGACGTAGTCACTACTCATACTAGGCAGTAGTACCTTTATAGTTTATACATACACTTAAATTAAATTCGGTTCCCTATCAAAACCTGTCCGTGTGAGTATTATAATAATAATCGAACCGAAAACCAAGTAAAATAAGAAAGAAGTAAAGAGTTCAACAAAGACCAGATATAATTACTACTATAACTGAAGCAAGTTGTCAAATTGAAGTCAACTACTCAGATAATTCCATCCAAGTACATATTGGAATTAAAACCGACATAATTTCCACAAAAGATCTAAGCTCAAATATCCTACTACTAACAATCTAGGAAACGGTTTATTTTCACTTGCACTCCACTTCTTCTTAAGTTTCGTAAATTTACATTTTGGGTTCCTATTAGTCTGTTAATTTCATTTTAATTTCAATTAAAATAAGTTCAATTTAGATTTATTAATTTCAGTTCAGTATTGTTTAGAATAATTAAATTCAGTTCAGATAAATTCATTTCAGTTCAGGTTTGTTTAGTTAAAATTTATACTTCAAATAAGTTTAGTTCAAATTAATTAAGTTCAATCCAGTTCAGATTTATTAAGTTTAGTTCAGTCCAGTCCAATTAAGTTAGAATTTGGTGTAATTCATGATCACATCTTTAAATTAATTGCCACTAGGTTGACTATGAGTTGCATTGAGTTCTTAATTTTTGTTGGATGTTTGAATAGTTGCTGGCTTGGTCTTTTCTTGGGCAAGCTCTTTGGTGCTTTGGAGGGGTCAACGTTTTTAGTTCATTCCCTGTAGTCCCTTGGTTACTTTTGGTGCTGACATAGCGCATTTTTTCTGTTTTTTTTAACGATTTTGTTGGTTAGACATTTGTGTGTATTTTTCAAAGTATCTCATACTCTTTGTATTATAAACGTTTTAGTGTTATTAGTAAATTTCTTTAGCTGATTAAAAAAAATATTACAAATGCCAATGGAGTGATTAATTTCAAAATATAATTTTGATTCATTTCGCCAAACATACATACACATAAAATATTGTTTGCCGGTGTAGCGATTTGTGCAAATAACCGCAAAATTTCCGCCAAAGAAAAGCCAACAAGGGAGCCGCCGATAGTCACGGACCCCACCACCCACGCACGGATCACGTGACGGTTCCCAATCTCCCAAAAAAAGACTTCTATTTCCAGTGCACCCCTCATATTTCGCCACGTGTCCCGATAACATTATTATTTGCAAAATAAAAAAAATAGGAAAAATTAACCATTGACACCGTCTCCTTCTCTTCTCCTCACGTCTTCTACTCTTTTTCTTCTTTTCTTCTCCCCATGCTAGATATTTTTCACTTCAATTTCAATCAACCTATACATACACACATACTACATTACATTGTATATATACATACACACATAGAAGCAGAAGAAGCTTAATCGCAACTGTATAGTGCTCATTGTTGTTGTATTTTGTACCTATCTACAATCTATATACATTTTTGAATGAAGATGAGCAGTATAATAGGGAATAATCTGCTGCAACAGAGCTCGCTCTCGCCGACTGTGCTCGATCGTCGTCACCATCAAGCTCGAATCAATTCTTCGGTTTGCCTCGGAGGAAATACCTTCTTCAACACCCAAGCAAATTCACGCTCACAGAAGAGACAATTCCGTGCTATATCAGCTCAATTTCGAGGCGTTAGCAGATTCACATTGCGGACTAATAGGTCAGGGGGATGGGTTGCTCACAGAACAAGCAATTGCTTCCTGTATCGACTCAATTTCGCGGTGCTAACGGGTTTGCGTTGCGTGCTAACAGGTTGAGGATGGGTAAGCAGCGTTCCTCGAGATCTATCAAGGCTGTTTTCACTGCTAATCCTTCTTCTCAGGTACTCTGCGATTTTGCTACTCGTTATTCGAATCGACTTTATCGTTACAGGAATTTGAATTTGAGTAGAAAGTGTAATTTGGGTGATTTTTTTAATTTTGATGTGTTGTATTCTTATCTCCACAGTCCACGGTCTATGATTAGTAATTTAGTACTATTAATTAATTGACAATTAATTTATGCTGGAAAGTGAGGAATAAACTCGTTTGTTTATTTTTATTATATTTTGATCAATCATCTGTCTGGTGCTTTAGCAGGTTTCAGAGAAGTTCAAACTTGATGACAAAGTCGAATTACAGGTTTCATATTTGACAGTTTAATTTAGAATTTTTGGCACTTGTTGGATTCAGTATGAGCTTTGGATGTGATCTGATGCCAAAATATACATTATGTTTAAAAGGTTGATGTTGCGGCGTCAGGATCTGCAACAATTGTTGATATTCAAGTAACGAGCAATAGTGACAGCATACTCCTGCATTGGGGAGCATTAAAAAGTCATAATGGGTGAGTTCAACCTGTGTGTGAAATTTGATCAATGTTGAGCATGATATTCTTGCCTGGGTTTACGTACTTTTAAGTAGTTTTGAAGTTTCTGTGTTTTCTCTGCCCAGATCCTGGATACTCCCTCAGCGTCGTCCTGTTGGAACAATGGTGTACAAGAACAAGGCACTAAGGAGTCCTTTCGTGAAGGTAAGCTTCAATTAATGTAGTAAGTTATTGAGACGGGCATAACTATTTCAATACATCTGATGGACATTATTTTATATGGTGATGATTTCTCAGTCTGGTTCAAATGCGTCCCTGAAAATAGAGATTGATGATCCTGCAATACAAGCTCTGGAGTTTCTGATTTTTGATGAAGCCCGGAATAAATGGTGAAGCAACACTATGTCCAGAGACTTGAGTTTCAATTATATCATGTCATTGAAAGCATTTCTTTCTTACAGTAATAATGTTTCAGGTACAAGTACAATGGGGGTAATTTCAATATTGTACTGCCCAAGGAACAGGGACAAACAAGTACTTCAAGTATTTCAGTTCCTGAGGATCTTGTACAAATTCAGGCGTACTTGAGGTGGGAAAGGAGGGGAAAACAGATGTATACTCCAGAACAAGAGAAAGTATGTGACTTTGTTTCTCTTTGGTTATAATTAAAGAACAAGTATTACGATTTGGTCATGGTTAAGACAAGTGAGTTCAAGCTCCAATTGTCTCCTTCTGCATAGTTATATAGGTCCCATGTGTTATGACACACAAAGATCTGCTTGAGGGATTTTAGCATCTGTTTCTGCTTTCTTAACAATTATGAAAAATGAAAGTGTAATTAATTACTTTGCAGTTCACACCATGTGTGAGTTTTGAAGTATGGTTGCAGTAATCTAAAAATGATACAGAGTGCTAATGCAATGCCAAATGAGAGCAATAAATCATTTGTGCTTTCTGTAAAACTGTTTATGGTCTTGGTAACGTGGTAAACAGAGGGCAAGAAGCTTGATAAATATTTGATATATGCACTAGCAATGATGTATTTCTGTAAATATCATCTTTATAGGTTTCTTATTCGTGTACTTCATGTGCATGATTATGTTTATGAAAATTCCTTCAACAACAGGTGGAGTATGAGGCAGCTCGGTCAGATCTGCTGGAAGAAATAGCAAGGGGTATTTCCATTCAGGACCTCCGGAAAAAGTTAACTGGCAAAAATGATACGAATGAAAGTAAGGAGAAACTCGTTTCTGAAACAAAGAGCAACATAATACCTGAGGATCTAGTTCAAACGCAAGCCTATATCAGATGGGAGAAAGCGGGGAAACCTAATTATTCTCCAGAACAACAACTTGTAAGGGTCAAAACCGTGAATAGTTTTCTTTAACTGAACTTATCTTCATGTGGTTATGTACTTATGTCTCTATTTATAATTGAGGTGATGCACAGGCTGCTATCTGCTGTAGTTTTATGGCACCTTTTTATTATTATTTTTTTAATATGTGAACTTTATCGCTTTAACAGAAAGAGTTTGAAGAAGCTAGAAAAGATTTGCAAGTCGAACTACAGAAGGGTGCGTCCGTTGATGAAATACGAAAAAAGATAACAAAAGGAGAGATACAAACCAAGGTCGCTAAGCAATTCAAAGAAAAAAGAACCTCTAAAGAAGGGAGAATACAGCGGAAGAAAAGAGACTTGATGCAGCTTCTCACAAAGTTTGATTCTAGCCCCGTAAAAGAAAATGTTTCCTCCGAACCACGAAAGCTTTCTGCAGTTCAGCAGTTTGCTATGGCAAAGGAAGAAAATATTGATGGCCGTGTTTTAAATAAAAAAACATACAAGATTGGTGATAAGGAACTTCTGGTGAGTACATGACATCTTAACTGTTTTTGTCTCAAAAGGAGAAATTATATTGAAACTTTTTTTTGTGGTTTTGTTATGAAGGTACTTGTGGCAAAGTGCTCTGGTGATGTGAAAGTTTTTCTGGCTACTAATCTTCCAGAACCTGTTGTCCTTCACTGGGCTCTATCCAAAAGACCTGGAGAATGGATAGTACGTTGATATTTTATTTATTTCTTTTGTTTTTCTAATTTATCTACTGTCTACCAATTATGATTCTTCTGAGAAGTAATAGCTGTCCGCATTATCTAGTAAGAATTTCGTAAAGATTACTCTATATTGGTTTTACAGGCACCCCCTTCCAGCGTATTACCTCCTGATTCTGCTACATTAGACCTGGCCGCTGAAACAAAATTTGGCACCATTTCTCTTGAGAATCAAAAGGTTTGACAGCTTGGCTAGTCATATTTTGTGCATCTTTATATTCCTAAATAGTATAAGGATCAGATTCTAATCTTTTTGTTCCATCATACTTTCAGGTTCATTCATTGGAAATGACCATCAAAGATGAAGACTTTGTGGGTATGCCTTTTGTCCTTATATCTGGCGGGAACTGGGTAAAGAACAGTGGGTCAGATTTTTATGCTGATTTTAAATCTGAAGCTAAGGAGGTTAAGGTTCGAATTTTCTTTATTATTATTATTATTATTTTTTTTTCTTATGGAAAGAAACTTATATTATCACACAAAAAAAAAAAAAAAAATAAATTATTAACTGCTCCTTTGTACCTAGATGAAGGATGCTGGAGATGGGCAAGGAACATCCAAGTCCTTGTTGGACAGAATAGCAGACTTGGAAAGTGAAGCGCAGAAGTCTTTCATGCATCGGTCAGTGTTCTTTTTACCACTTTCCATATTGGTTTTGCGAACTTCTCTTTCCAAGTTCCCATCTTATCATTTTTATTTTTATCAGTCTTTTTAGTTCTTTGATTGCTACAACATGGAAAATTTATTGTAAGATCATGTTTTTTCTCTTACATACTGGGGACATGGAACAAATGATTTTCTGGCATATGCATGCTATCATGGATCAGCTAAACCATGCCACTTTGTGGGTTTTGGGATCAGTTAAACCTTACTCTATGGGTTTTAAGAGTTATTAATAATCACTTAAATTTTCTCATTAATACTAATATTTTTGATCCTGGATCTGAAATTCAGCCTGTAATCTAATGTCTTTGATTGTCAATCACTCAATCCTGCATGTGAGAGAGAGTTAAGCACAAATGCATTGCAGCCGGCAGTCCTATGTTAGTATTGCAGGCTGCTTTGTAGGTTGACTATTTAACATTGTAGGCATTAAAGCATACAGAGTTCAAGTTAATTCAAGAATGTGATACTTCGGGAACATTGAATATTTCATATACGTGTTCTAGAGCTATAGATTTAAGTGTATGCTAAGCCCCTTTCCAAACCCTCTTTTTAAGTTCAGATAACAAAATGTTTGCAGATCTTGTGCTGATAAAAGTCCACTGTACTTACTATACTATGATCTCAACGAATTATACTGTATTCTCTCAAGTTTTTCGTTTTTCAGGAATTGGATGAATTATATGTTAATTTTGAACAAAACCAATATACTCTTCTGTACAGATTCAATATTGCAGCAGATTTGATGGAACAAGCAACTAATTCTGGTGAGCTGGGTCTTGCTGGGATTCTTGTGTGGATGAGATTTATGGCAACAAGACAACTGATATGGAACAAAAATTACAATGTGAAACCACGGTATGTTTCACATGCTCATATTTTGCTCTCTAGATTAGATGCACACAACTCCAGCATGTCGGTAGCCTCTCTTTAATTTCATTCTCTTTTGTTTTGGGCTGTCTAACTTCGAATGGAGCATCAGCAAATTATATTTGTGTGCTTGTATTAAAAATGAATATTATTACCCTTATAATTTGTTGTTTTACTTCCCTGTTGTAGTGAGATAAGTAAAGCTCAGGACCGGCTGACGGACTTGCTACAGAATGTGTACAAAAGTTCTCCACAATATCGTGAAGTTATACGCATGATTATGTCAACAGTTGGCCGTGGGGGTGAAGGAGATGTTGGGCAACGTATAAGAGATGAAATATTAGTTATTCAGGTCTTTATATGAATCGTTACTATTCCGTCCTTCCTTTTCTTTTATTTGATCTTTGTATTCGTTAATGTTAACCATTATCTTGTACAAATTGCAGAGAAATAATGACTGTAAAGGTGGAATGATGGAGGAATGGCACCAAAAGCTGCATAATAATACTAGTCCTGATGATGTTATCATCTGTCAGGTAAGCATAAAGGAGAAAAATGAACAATCGTTGTGGCTAATTGGACTTGGACTCCATATACCTGATGCTCTATACAATTCTTTGTGGATTTCCATGTTTTCAGGCACTAATGGACTACATTAAGAATGATTTTGACATTGGTGTTTATTGGAAAACCTTGAACGAAAATGGAATAACGAAAGAACGCCTTCTTAGTTATGACCGTGCGATTCACAATGAACCAAATTTCAGAAGAGATCAAAAGGATGGGCTTCTGCGTGATCTTGGAAATTACATGAGGACATTGAAGGTAGAATCATGGTTCAAAGTTGCATGGCTTACTGAGAAAAGTCAATAATCTGCAGCTCAAGCATGCTAGACAAGATATAGCTTGCTCATTTAATATAACACTATTCATATGCATGCTAGCTGCACATGAATTTATCAGATAGATTCTTAAGAAGATTTACTTGTTCCAAATAGTATTTATAGGGCCTTTGTATGTGATTAATATGAATAAGAAAGACACAATGTAGTCCTTAGCCCTTAATTTGAAATTGAATGAGAAATGATTTAAACTAAACGCATCAAAATCTTCAAAATTCTTCCTTGTAGAAGATACTGATTTTCGTTATTTATTTATATAAGTGGCCAACTAATATACCCCGAATTTCATGGCTGTTAGATATTGTCACAGAACAGCCAATCTGTTCCTACAAGTCTGCAAATAAGTGCTTGTATAGAGAATTAAAAATTTACTCCTGTAGCAGAACATGTATATTGTTTTACTTTCATTTCATAGTTCTTACATGTGTATCTGTAGGATAAAATTGAAATCCTATTTTGACACTTTTGCAGGGGTAGTTACTGAGTTACTGAGCTGTATTTGGCCCTACTAGTTGTAATGACCGTGTAACATTTTCTCTTCCAACATTTGTATATGCAGGCAGTTCATTCTGGTGCAGATCTTGAGTCTGCTATAGCTAACTGCATGGGCTACAAAGCAGAGGTATGTCCATCAAATACAGCTTATGGTAGTCAATGTTCATCTCTCTGCAGTTTTGCCTTAAACTATACTCTTTATGTTTCGCCAGGGACAAGGCTTCATGGTTGGGGTGAATATAAACCCTGTGTCTGGCTTACCGTCAGGATATCCGGTAGTGTATTGACTCTAGAGTTAAAAGTTTTCTTATAAATCGAGTGGGTAGATTATTTATGTTTTCTTGGCCAACACTCTACAATGCAAACAGGAACTGCTTCGATTTGTCCTGGAGCATATTGAAGATAAAAATGTTGAATCCCTTCTTGAGGTACATCGTTTGTGATGGTTTTTATTTGGCTCTCCAGCCAAACCCCTAATTATTTTATATGAGGCTTTCTTATAATTTTATTTCTTCTCTGTATAATTTAGTTTCTTACACAGCTATAATGTTACATTCAGGGATTGCTTGAAGCTCGTGCAGAGCTTAGACCATTGCTTTCTCAATCCAATGACCGTCTTAAGGATCTTATCTTCCTGGACATTGCCCTTGACTCTGCAGTCCGTACTGCTGTAGAACGTGGATATGAAGAATTAAGTAATGCAGGTCCAGAGGTATCTCATGAAACTCTATTCTGAGCGTTTACCTAGTTGTATCCTTTCTCATGCTTTGAATAACTTCAAATTATGTTGTAACTTTTTCCATTATACTTCTACAGAAAACCATGCACTTCATCTCTCTTGTCATTGAAAACCTTGCTCTCTCGGTGAATAATAATGAAGATCTTATTTACTGCTTAAAGGTGAGGTCATGGAGGTTGCAAATATTTTCTTGATGTGTATAATTTCTTATTTCATGCCATTATCAAATTTCCTACTTATTTAGTGCCATCTTTAATTGATAAAACATGGTCCGGAGTCTCTGATGAATAACTGGAGATGAGCATGATCTAAATTCTTAATCCATGCTCTCTGATTTTTAACTAACTTGAGAAATCGGAATAAATTCTGTTGATTTAGCATTTTGAGCTTTAAGCCTTTAATAAGAATACAACTGCAAATGGGAAGAAAGAAAATGTCAATAGGAAGGTGAAAGGAAACAATCTGAGCAGAAACGAAGAAGATAAAACAATGATCTTTCTTGCTTCTTGCAAGTGGCAGTGTATTCATTTCCCTCCACTTGGTATGATCCTCTATTTTCTTTATATAGGGATGGAATCAAGCTATAAGCAAACTGAAGGCCAGAAGTGATGATTGGGCATTGTTTGCTAAATCAGTCCTTGACAGAACTCGACTTGCACTTGCAAACAAAGCAGAGTCATACCATCAACTGCTGCAACCTTCTGCGGAGTATTTGGGTGCACTTCTAGGCGTGGAACAGTGGGCAGTATGTATTGGGAAATTTTATGTCTTCTTTTGACCTTTTCCCATGATTTATTATCAACTAACATCTATAATTACGTAATGCAGGTCAATATCTTCACTGAAGAAATTATCCGAGCTGGATCTGCTGCTGCGTTATCCTCCCTAGTTAATCGTTTAGATCCAATTCTTCGACAGACTGCTAACTTGGGAAGGTTGATATGATTTCCATTATTTATTCTCTTAAGAAAATGTCATTTCTGTATTCACATATATCAAAGCAAATGTGTTGACCAACAGAGTTATACTTAAGATCATAGCAGCTTATGCACTACATGTTCTTAACAGTTGGCAGGTCATCAGTCCAGTTGAAGCTATTGGATATGTCGTCGTGGTTGATGAGTTGCTTTCTGTTCAAAATAAGACTTACTCCAAACCTACAATTCTGGTTGCAAAATCTGTGAAAGGGGAGGAAGAAATTCCTGATGGTGCTGTTGCAGTTCTGACTCCGGACATGCCTGATGTTCTGTCACATGTCTCTGTACGAGCAAGAAATTGTAAGGTAGTATTTCTTTGACCGTATTAACCTCATGTATATATATGATGATATGATGGAAGTATTTCTGTATAACTTGTGGTTTTTCCTTGTAGGTCTGTTTCGCCACATGCTTTGATCCCAACATATTGGCGGACATTCAATCAAAAGAAGGAAAATTGTTGCACTTGAAACCAACATCGGCAGATGTGGTATATAGGTAACCTCAGGACTGAATTTATCAGCTATACCTATCTATTGAGAAGGACAACTTTTAGGATCAAATTTCAGATAAAATTTCACCCGTATATTTATTTATTTGGATTAGTCCTCTCTGAGCAGGGTTAAACCCCACAAAGTGCAAGTGCTAGGCCTCCAATCTATAAGTAGTCAAATTTCGTTTCATCCCAATTAAGTTTGTTTTGCTCATGATAATTATACATGTATATAACTGTACTGTAGTGAGACGAAGGAAGACGGACTAGGGAGCACAACGGCATCGAATGAAGATTCCTCCATCCCATCTTTGACTCTGGTCAAAAAGCAGTTTGCTGGGAAATATGCAATATCATCTCAAGAGTTTACAAACGATATGGTTAGACTCTCATTGCGAACTTCGTATTTCACTTATCATGTCATACATATACCTCGTGTCTATTAGTTGTGCTGGTTTAAATTGATTTGAGTTTTGGTCAAATTGAATATTGAGTTATTGGTATATTAAGCAGTTGTAACATGTCTTTCAATTTGTACAGGTTGGAGCCAAATCACGCAATATTGCGAACCTCAAAGGAAAAGTTCCATCCTGGGTCAATATTCCAACTTCACTTGCATTGCCCTTTGGAACTTTTGAAACGGTACTTCATGATAAAATAAACAAGGTGAACACCTGTTTTCAAATGTGGAGAGATAATAACTTTATCTTATTAAAAATGCCCTGCTGTCCTGTTTTTACTCAATGAACCTGCTTCGATTGACAACCATCTGGTTCTGCAGGCTGTAGAAGCAAAATTACAAAGTCAGAAGGAAAAATTAGATACAGGAGACTCCACAGCTCTTGGTGAAATTAGAAATACAGTGTTAGAACTTTCTGCTCCACCACAGCTGGTATGTCCTTTTGGTTGTTCTGCTTGTTCCTGACTTGTTACTTTAAATTCAGAGGTGCATAAAATTTGTAATTTGAAGTGGCTGCCTCTGATAAGTATATATGGACTTATGCACCTCAATGCTTAAAATCATGGAGTTACATAATTTAGATTCCACAATCAATTAATATCAACACTGAAAATGTCAAGTTCTGGCCATCGCAATTAACAGACTCCATAATCCTTGACATTTGAATGAAGATGTATTTCACTTGAGTAAACGTTTTCCAGGTTAATGAGCTTAAAGAGAAGATGGTTAGTTCTGGCATGCCTTGGCCTGGTGATGAAGGTGCACCGAGATGGGAACAAGCATGGGTGGCTATAAAGAAGGTAACAGGTTTATAAATCATTAAAGCTATGATTTTTGGTAGGAGTATACATAAAAGCAATTCTAAAACTTTTTTATAAATTATGAATGTTAAGCTTACAATACTTTCAACTCTTATGTTTTTCATTTCCATTTGAGCTCACTTTGTAGGTTTGAATTTCGAACATGCAGGCATGCAAAATAAATCCATCTGCATGTTTATGGCATGTCGACAGTAGCCACACTTACTTCATTGGCACTAATATCTTTATATTTCCGTAGGTATGGGCTTCAAAATGGAACGAGAGGGCGTATTACAGCACAAAGAAAGTGAAACTTGACCATGACTGTCTTTGCATGGCTGTCCTAGTCCAAGAAATCATAAGTGCAGATTATGCATTTGTTATCCACACCACCAATCCATCTTCAGGAGATTCATCAGAAATATATGCTGAGGTAACTTTTATTGGTCTTTTGTTTTACAGTACATACATAAATCAGAGGGAAATACCTACATCTATACAAACTGGCTACGGGAGTATGCATGAAAAGTTCTCGATAATAGAAGTTCATTAATAAGACTCCTCTCTGAGATAATTAGACTAGTAGATTTTAAATTGCTGCAAATGTTTCCATTGTAGGTGGTCAAGGGGCTTGGAGAGACACTCGTTGGAGCTTACCCTGGTCGTGCATTGAGCTTTATTTCCAAGAAAAATAACCTCGATTCTCCTCAGGTAAGCTATGATTCCCAGACTTGAAGCAGTTTCTTTGATCTGCAAATGAGTTGTTTTGGGTGCTCCATTGATCTTTCTTAAATGTAAATTCACGATGCTGCATTTGTGTGCCCTTTATTCAACAGATAATATAATTTGGTATTACAACAATGAGAATTCTGTTGTTTAGTGATTAACGGATTGCTAACATGACCATGAACCTCTTTAGGTTTTGGGGTACCCCAGCAAACCAATTGGCCTCTTCATTAAGCGTTCTATAATTTTCCGGTCAGACTCAAATGGTGAAGATCTAGAAGGTTATGCCGGTGCTGGACTTTATGACAGGTAAACATTAGAAAACAATATATTGAAAGATTACTGCTACTAAGTTTGCTCGGGACAGTTCCCTTGAGTTTTGGGTATGTTACTTGCTGTTCCTTGCAGTGTCCCCATGGATGCAGAAGATGAAGTCGTACTTGACTACTCGTCCGATCCACTACTCATCGATAGTGACTTCCGGAACTCCATCCTTTCGAGCATAGCTAAAGCTGGGAAAGCCATCGAAGACCTATACGGATCTGCCCAAGATATTGAAGGAGTGGTGAAGGATGGAAAAATTTATGTAGTCCAAACTAGACCTCAGATGTGATCAAAACCGTAGTTTGGTAATATGGACCGCAGATATCTATGATTTCGGGATGCAGCAACTAGTATTCTTGAGCGCAGTTCAACTCCATGATCATCTGCTGTAAGTAGCACTGTACTTGGCGGATGCTTCAAGTGCCAAGAGATGAAACAGATACTGGTAAATTTATACTACTACTGTTAACATAAGTATAGGTAGACTACATAGATTCAATTCATGCCAAGGCTGCAAATATTTCTTC
Source organism: Plantago ovata (assembly GCA_028274465.1). NCBI lineage: Eukaryota > Viridiplantae > Streptophyta > Magnoliopsida > Lamiales > Plantaginaceae > Plantago > Plantago ovata. The sequence continues at coordinate 125,164,492 of CM051456.1, read as the reverse complement.
AAGTTGGTATATAGAATGTATGAATAGCAATATACTACACGAGTACACTTCACGGCCTACTTAATTGTAACTGGCATGGTCAATAAACAATGTTGTAACTTATCATTGTATCGAAGCTGTAAAGATTGTCAATTTCCAGTCTCTGTTAAATATACTTCATTTCATGAATCTTCCGTACTGTGCCGTTCCTAGTAGCTATGAAGCACCCGCTATTGTTTTGGGCAACGTATTCGTATTGAAAATGCATGTCGCTCAGATACAGTAAAAGCGTGACATACCGTAAATGTACTATACGTATTTTTTCTCTAACTCTCCAACGTCAAGCAAGCCAATGAGAAATGCATTGACCTGGCCTAATAAGGCTATGTTATTTTCGTCTAAAAATTAATTATTCTAAGTTCAGATCAGTTCAGTTCTGCTTTATTCGGTTCATCTGAACTGCATTCAGTTTAGTTCAAATCGGTTTTGTTCAGATGAAGAGAACAGAGCGAAAATAAAAATGCATTAACCCATCATTTTCTTTCAATAATCAATTTCTCTACTCCGGAATGGAAATTTAACAAAATATCGTGGAAAAGTCCATGAATGTTTATTTCTTTTTTAATAGGCCCATGTAAATATATTGCTTTAGTGGGGATCGAGTAAAAATTAAATGCCGACACATTCTTCTTAGGATTTTTACTTACTCAAAACACTTCTTCATCCTTTATACCTTAAGCCTCGAGATTTAATTTTTTTTAACGATCAATCTATCTTACTCTACTCCTCCTTCTATACTGCAGAGTACTCTTTAACCACTTTTATGTCCCCGTCAAGGTTCAAACCCATTCAGCCACCCTTATTAATCTTGCCTACGAACCACCTTGACGATCTTGGACAAAACAGTTGGTTAGAAGGTAATTTTACGTACCGTACTCAGTATATAAATTTAATGTAATTTTATCCACCCGAATTTGAAAAATTAAAATAGCAACGAGTTTGGAATATTGAACGCATTGTGGAAAGCAGATATGATGAATGAGCTAAGACATTGATGATTCTTGTCCTAAGACTCTAAGAGCTAGGCAGACACAATCAATCAACAACTACTAGTCTACAATCTTAAATAACGGTGAGAAATCAAATCTTTGTGAACCATAAGAATGGAATAAAGCAAACATGGGTAATGTCTTTCGTAGTGACCTAATAATGGGTTATGCGGCTTATTATTCAATGAAGTTTGTAACTGGAAATGATCCATAATCGATACAATGAGTAATGTGGTATTGTTTCAAAATTTAAACTATAAGGTGTATGAAATTAATTTATCTTTGTTCGTTCACACGTAGCAATAGCAATAAGGAACACCATCATCTTATACATCATGATGATGCAATGCAATGGGCCAAAAGCTTATGATGGACAAAGCATGGTGATGATATATGATATTCCCACCTTCCATAAAGTATGACACCCAAACATTCCTTAACTCACCCATCATTCTTTTTGGAAAATCTCCACTTTGGACATTTCCTACTTGCATTTTCTCCCTTCCTTCTTTCGCGTGTTTATTTTTAATGTCAAATTCCTAAATCATGAAGTAGTAAAGATTGAAAGACTGTTTAGTAGTACGCCCAATATTTGGGAAATGAAATGACACCACTCAAATTTATCACCAGTGTTCAATCATAGTTTTGAAAATCTTCACTTAATTTTGACCTTTGCTACTTGGATTTTTGATGCGGAAGGTAATGTGAGAAAAGTAAACATAAGATAGCAATCTCTTGTAGTCGTGTTAAAGCCCCACCATAATCGACAAATGTACAACCTAAAAAACAAGTGGTAAAGAGGTGACTACCCCATCCAAATTCTGAGTTTGGGCTACGATTCCAACATCAACTCCTTTACATTTGGGTTGTGGCTATTTCGCGGACCAGGTGTGATTGCATGATGCATTTAGAATAGTTATAGATAGTCCAGTATATGTGGATAAATTAGAGATCTTCTCATGGCTGGGTGATCTCGGTTCGTTAATGCTTGATAACCTAGGAAAGTATACATCAATCCTGGATATATAATGGTTTTTAGCACACGTCGATGGAAGGATGTTATGTGGATAATTAATTAGGTTCAAACGCAATGTCAGGTATCGCCATTCAGGTATGAGCTTACTCCGGATGTCGAAGATCTGGAAGGACCAGATGGAAGTAAAATACATGACAAAGCCAGCGTAGTTGAAGCTGCCAAAAGATATGGTGACTAAAGTTGAAGATCCGACAGAAGATATGGTGACAAAAACATAAGGATGAACTATGGGAAAAGTTGAAGATCCGACAGAAGACGCAATAAACTGGTGTTGCATTCAGCTAGAGACGGACCAGACTGAAAAGGATGCCTACAAGAAGACTAATAGCCCAGGGTTTGACAGAGGAGGTTGAGAATTGATGTACTATCATAACATGTAGAAACCTAGGGAGCGGATGTACCATACATCACTATATTCTACTATGTTTCTAACAATGAAGCCACAAGCTAGAGGAGTCACCACATTGGATGCAATACATAAGGAGCTCGTGAAAGTGGAGCCTAAGAAAGGTGATCGTGGACCTCGGGCACAACGTCCATTTGAAGGGGAACGGAGGGTAGTGCTGAGCTTCCAACATGAACTTCTTTATGTTTGGGCCGTGGATAGTTTGCGGCTTGTTAGTGGGAAGCATATAGAATAGTTATGAATAGGTCAGTATCTATGGATAAGATAAAAATGTTCTAGTTTATCCATAGTGATAAGTTGAGTAGATCATATCTAGGTTAACACACTTATTACTATATATATGTTACAACTTTCAAGGCAATACTTACGATTTGATGAAATAAAACGATGATTTCCCTAACTAATCTTTATGTCTAAATCTGTTCTCTCTCATTCGATTATGATCAATCACGATTTCCTTTTGTCATTTTTCGAATCCATGTGAGCTCGATCTTTCTTCCATTCCCAAGCCAATTATCATTGGAGTATGTACGCACAATTCATACAGAGTACGATACTTTAGCGACCTAACTCTGATATCAAGATCCGAGCAGCTTGACACATCATGTGATGAATATCTCTTTCAGAATCGAATCAGGATATAAGAAGACTAGTTGCAATACTGTGACACCACTGAAATTGGTCTAGCTCCTTTTTTTCTTTAAACCATCTCTACAATCTACAGTGATATTGAATGAATGACTAAGAAAAGCTGACTTGAATCTGAGACAGAATGATTGCTAAACATCCCTCTTTTAGGGGGTATTAAGAACTTTGATTCATGTTACTAAAAGACTGACTTTTGTATTGGTAATACAATTAAACGGTGTGGGGTGAATAATTAAACTTTTGCTAACATGATAATCATGACCAAACATAAACTACTATTGCTGCCTCAAAACTATTCCATGAGTAATTATCTTCTTTCATTACCTTTATTCCTTGAATTCATCAGAACAAATTAAAGATAATGAAGTACAAGTAATATGCTTCTCTTTTCTTCAGTTGAATTTCCAAATGAGCGCCTACAAACAAGGATCACTCTCAGTCTCTCACAGACATGTATTTGAGAATTGAGAATAATCAACTGGTTCTTGGATTAACAAGTGCATACATATTGATCAGTTGGTTCACTGTGAGAATATCTCAGCTTGTCAAAAGATTCCAAATAGTGAAAGCTTACATATTCTCTCTAGTATTGATGTAAACTGAAACGTTTCGGAAATTTATGAGTTGACATACCCTCTAAGGGTACATGTATTTACATTTCTAACATTTAATAAACTCGTTTCTAGCTAGACAAATAGAGCACTATAAACACTGAAATAGATGTAGCCACTAAGAAATGAATCCATTCTTTATTACATATCTTGGAATTGTACCCTTTCAAATGTGACATTTTAAGAATACTCTAGTATCAAATTCAACTTTCCAAATACTCCAGTGGTAGAAATTGGTCCATAGGAATTGGCAAGTTATTGAGATGCTTTCTAAATTGGATTCTCATAATTTCTCTGTATAAGTTCTATTTGATCAGCATCTGAACATGTTTCCTCTGACTAAAATTTAGCATATAACCTGAAATTCACTAGTTTTAATAATTACCATGGCTGATTTTGGTAATAAGATTCCTAGTTTACATAGGTAATTGAGTGGATGTAACTTAATTGATGATATATCACATATTAACATGCATGGTAATTAGCTATGCATGCCCAGAAAATCATTTCTGACCAGGAAAATGGAATTATTAGAACAAACTGGTGTAAAAAGAAATTTTGAAAACTTGAAAGAATTAAAGAAGGGATTAAGCCAAACATTATGATTGTGATTTGAGAACGTATACATAACATGTAGGCATGGCATGAGAGAAGGAATGAATTCGGGTCAAATGGATAAAGGAAAACTGGGCCCTCCCAAAGTCGGTTTCAACCGCGCATCATTCCTTTTGTAAACAGGCCAGGCCCAGCCGATTTCAACATTTTTGTAAAGGACGTTCGAGTGAAAATTTAATATGAAGTGGGAGTTTGTTTTGGCGGAGATTACCTGTTGGGGAAGTGTAGCACGAGATAGGTCGGGAGGTTGAACCTCAACGGAGGCATAACATTTTTGTGGAGGTTGTTCGAGTGTTCGAGTGAAAATTTACTATGGAACAGACATTAACAGTTGGAGAAATGTCAAATCTAACTATTTATATTAATTCTTCAATACAAACATTTTAACCCTCTACTAACTTTTGAGTTAGACGTACTTGATGTGATCAAAATTAAGTTATGATGAAACCTTGTACGGATTTGACCGATTTGTATGGTGCTCAACGACTTGAGCGGCTCCATCGGTCAAAATTAAGTTATGATAAACTACTATCTCAGCGATTTGACATGGCAGTTCCATAAGCATGGAGAAATCTCCTTTTCTAGGACTTCTTGCAGAGAGTAATCAACTCGATGCATAATTCACATACTCATACTTTTTTATCAGTAGTTAAAATACTGAGCCACTTATATATTGGAGTAAATACAACAGATATGGAAAGATAATAATGAAAGATACTACCTGATAAGTATGGAAGATAATATTTAGAGAATATTCATCAGCCTTACCTTATAAGTAACTAACTACCTTTATTAAATAGATTTGCAGAATCATAAGAGGTCCTACAATATCTCTAACCCTAATCTACTTGACTAAGATAAACACAGGCTTGGACTGTGAGACTTGGGCCGGTCGGTGGGAATGGTGGTGGTGGTTGGTGGCGGTTCGGCCACCGTTCCTCCTTGCCTCTCCCTTCTCCCATAGTTGCGGGCGATGCGGGGGTGGCCGATTGGCCGTGGTTGAGCCGCTGCTCCTCTCTTTCTTTCTCCAGCTTGAGATGCATGGTGGCGGTGCTGGGCAGATTTGCCCTTCTTCCTCCTCTTCCGCTTTCTTCTCATCAGATCTAGCAACGGTGATGGTGGTTTTGGGTAAAGATGGTGGTGGTGGGGCCGGTTTGACTTGTTGTTCCACCTCATCTTTTTCTCTCTCCTTGCGGTGGTGATGGGTGGGTGGTGGCTTGTGATGCCGCCACTGCTCCTCCATCTCCATCTCCTCTCCCGCTATAGCAGATCGACTGAGATGGCCGATCCTTCCGTCACAATCGCACGCGGATCCTCCCAGGACGCGCTGTCCGTCGTGTCTCCTCTCCTTGGTGGCGCGTCGATCGGCGTGTTGGTGGTGGAGAACCAGCCATTGGCGGTCGTTGCTCCTTCTCCTTTCTCGTACTCCTTCGCTTCTTCACCATCCTTTGAGAGTTCTTCAAGCTCTTCATCCATCTTGTCGAGATCTCGCAAGAGTTTTCATACACTCCTTTCCAAAGTTGGTAGGGTGCGCGGGGGGTGTTGGCAGTGGTCCAGGCCGCCTTGGTAGGATCTTCTTCTTTGATGCCAATTGATGGAACCTTATATGGATTTGACCGATCCATGTGGTGCTTAACAACTTGAGCGGCTCCATCGCTAGAGGTCTTCGGATATGGCCGATCCGAACAATACCAATCGACATTGGTAGTTCAATAAGCATGGAGGAATCGCCTTTTTCCAAGACTTATTGCAGAGTAATCAACTCGATGTATAATTCACATAATCATATTTGTTTCTTAATGAAAATAATTAGCCACTTATATAGTGGAGGAAATACAAAAGATATGGAAAGATAATAAAGAAATATAGGAGTACCTGATAAATATGGAAGAGAATATGTAGACACTATTCTTCAGCCTTACCTTATCAATAACTAACTACCTTTATTAAATAGATATGCAAAATTAAAAAAGATTCTAAAATATATCTAACTCTAATCCTAACCTACTTGACTAAGATAAATATAGACTTGGACGGTGAGACTTGGCCCGGTTCGGCCAAAGTCTCATCAAGTTTCTACCCTAAACTATTAAACATGTGGATTAACGAATGGAGATACAGGGTAGAGCATAATTTTTGTTGTAAATTACTACAGTACTATGTAGGTTTTGATCTTGTGTTTATCGAGTATATTGTGCGTGCATCTCATACTTTGGTTTGAGTTATAAATAAAAGAATATACTCTAACTAACGCAAAATTTAACGATTTAAGTTTGTTTCAGTTGAATGGATCACAACTCACAAGAATGCCAGAATTTTTTGTGAAACAGGGAGTAGTAAATGCATGATTATTATTTTCCCTATTATTCATTCGACTTAATTTATTAATTACTGAATTATTTTGGCAAAGGGGACCATGAAAGTTTGTGATGAAGACAATGCATCAAAAATGTGGTAATAAGAGATCAAATTTGGTTACACATCACCTGTAACGTATCAACATATTGCTGCCTTCATTTTGTTTCTTTTTGCCATTTTCGTAGACATGCCTCTGTAATTTCAGCTTTTCTTCTTGTCATGACCAAAGACAAAATAAATATATTATGGGCTATGTAAGAAAGAAAAAAAAAATAAAAAAAATGGACGTTTACATCACTATTAATATATTAAAGCGCGATACCTGCGTGATAAAATATACAATTGAATTTTAAAAGTTGATAAGATATACTGACGAGAAACAAATAATAAAACTGATGAAAAAATATTTTTCATCTCATCGATAAATTTAAATTATACGTACCTCATTTTAGTACTCTCTTGCAAAGGAAGTATTAACCAAACATTTTTTAAGTTTTTATTATTTCATAGTAATATTTTTTTTTTTAAATTATTAGGGGCAAAAAGTATAGTTGGAACGTGACGGAGATAATTCTAAGTTGTAACCAGCCGGTCCCAATATATTTCACTTCAGAACTACATATGTTGTCCCCTCTTCATATAAAGCAACACAAGTTCTTTTGCAGCCTTGCAAGTATACAGTCAACCCATCTACTCTTTCGGACTAGAGGAATTCCAGAAAATTAGAGACTAGATTTCCCCTAAATTTGAGAAATAGAAGTTATACTAGTATTATCCAACGATCAACATTCAACAACCACCTAACTCCTGTCAACACCTACACTAATTGATTCGTAAAAGCGTGTAATAAATTTCCTTAGAATAATTTACACATTCATACTCCTGTTCTCATCTAACAAGTAACAACAGTCACAGAAGACAGTCTCTCAGTACCAGTTTTATGAGAGAAGAAGAAAATGCAGGGCCGGAGGGACGGCTGGTTAAATGCATTCACTGCATGACCGTACAGCTAATTAAATTACTACCTCCGTCCCATTTTAATTTAGTCTGATACATTTTTTTCATAGGTATTAAAACGATGACTATAATATTATATTGTGTTATATTGTGTGTTGATTTTACTTTATTAGACGTATTGGTTGTAATTTATTAAATACAATTATAAAGACTAAAAATCAAGAAATAGTGTCGGTGGAGTATTATTAGCTCGAATAGAGCCCTTTATAACAAACATGTTGGAGAAGTAATATAAATATCTGAATTTCACATATACTCAAAAGTTCAAACTAGTTCTTTCATCTTATAAAAATCCTAACAGATCCAGTTGTAGAGATAAAACCAACAAATCAAAATATAACAAAATGATTAATAAGTGAAAAGAAAAGGATCAATATAGAGCCGGGGGTGGTGGGGCAAAATGTTTAGAGCCCGAAAAATGAGAGAACCCAAAAAGACACGCATGCACATGCATATTCATATTTGATCTTCTTACATGATATATAAAATATACTCTATTCATACAGAAATGATTTTATTTATACAAATACAATATACAATACAACGCCTGCATAAGCACGCAGTGCAAATTACCAGGCGCGCGTGACACCTTAATTGCACTTCACTACACAACATTATAAAAATACAGACAAATGCATTAGATTGTATTGCTAGTTTATAAATTAAACAACTTTTATTATGATTATGTTCATGCATCACTTTCATTGGATAAATCGATCCTCCAAATGAAATCATCGTACGTAATTCATCCAGACAAATGCATTGAGATCTCCACAGTTTATCTTACTGCATCAACAACTTTACTTGCTCTAGCCTCAAATGAATCTTGAACCCGAGTAATTTTTTATTTCTCCAAATAAAAGTGTCACCATAAATATATATAAAAAGCTACTAGTAGTATTTTTTTCTCACAAGGGTTGGCTCGGCTCAAATGGTTAAATCCTCTTGGCATAGGTTTGAATTCTATAGGAGGAGAATTTGTGATTATACCATCCTGACCATAGCGAAATACCAATGCATGTGATGTGATGAAGAACTTGTTAACTTATTGAAGTTCAAATCTTAGATATTTTAGATAGAATATTTTTAATTTAAATGCATGTTAAACTTATTCGAAGCTTGGTTTTCAGCTTTGACTTTTGAAACACTTGGAATACTAAATTTAATTTTGACTTAGTCTAAGAGCATTCCTTATGAAGGCTTTTTTGGGGCTTAATTGAGGCTTTCCAATGGGGGCTATAAAGGGGCTACTAATTAGTAGCTTCAATTTAAGCCTCAAATATGGGACCCACAAGGAACATTAAGAGGATTAATGTGGGTCCCACAAATAAAAAAAATTAAATTAAGCCCCCAAACTATTTGAGACTTCATTTGGAATGGGTTTTTTTGGAAATTATATGTTAAAAGCCTCTTAATTAAGCCTCAACCATAAGAACCATAAGGAATGCTCTTATTTAAACACAAACTTTACTTGGTATAAATATAGATAAAATATGTGGCATTTGATATGAGACAGAGTGAATACTATATATGCAAGTTGAATCGGTTATAATAATAAAAAAAAATATCTGGGTAATAGTAGAGCAACAAATCCTTTTATATTTCCCATTCAAAAGAGTTTGTAAAGTTCTTTTCCAGTTTTAGTGAGAAATGTAGTTTAATTATCACATATGAGCTTATACTAAACCTCCAATAAATAACTAATTTGGAATTTATGGAGAATTGAAAGTTCCAAATTAATTAAAATAAACAAGTTAGCAGCTGCCACAACACAAAGAACATCTAGGGAAGTGAGAAAGAGAAACACCCAAAGTAAGAAACCAAGCCACTTTGGAAAATCCAGAATCACTTCTGTAGTTCCCTTTCTGTCTTCAAAGTGAAAGTAAAGAATAAGTAACATCTCCATACAATAATAACCCATAAGTCAATGGACTTAATTGCAATTTCCCATACTAGTAAAATTACCAATCCACCCTCTACTCTACAATATTTTTTGACACAAAAAGTTAAAGTTTCAGTCTTTGTATTGGAGACTGGAAACATAAAACACCCCACCTCCCTATATATATCATTCTCTTTCTCCACCAGTTTTATTTCTCTCTTCTTTTCTCATTCTCTTTCAAGTTGAAAATGAAATTAAACAAGTCATAATTGCATGTCTTGGGCACAACCCCATATTTATATGGTTTACATCCCTCAAACCACATGGGCAAAACTCTTAAAATCCACCCCCAAATCCATTATTTCCATGTTTTTCTAATCAATATTCAGCCTTGAAGTCCTACACTTTGTCAGAATATAAAAACTAGCACCAGGTAGTACTGCTACAAGTGCACCAGAAGAAGAAGAAATAAAGAAAAAAAAAGAAGTTTCAATATTTTTTGCTGGGGAATGGTGAGCTGTTGCTGCTAAGCTGAGCTCATTCTATAGGCTATGGAAAATTCTGAGTATCTTAACACAAGAAGACAACATCAATGTGTACAAAGAGTCTTGTTATTAGAAGAAAATACAGACAAGAAGAATTCCCTCAAAATGGCTGCTTCTTCTTCTTCTTCTACTTCTAAATGTTCTCCAGTAGTTTCTACTTTTGTTTTCTTCTTCTTCTTTATTTCCTCTGTTTGTCCGGTTCAATCCGACGGTTTCAACCGGACAAAACAGGTTTTTCGACCCGTTGATGAGGCCAAGAAGTTGAAGTTTGTCAAGGATCAGCTGGTGAAAATCAATAAGCCTCCTGTTAAGACATTTCAGGTAACTGATTAGCTAGTCACTTGTGTCTGCCCTGTTTTTACCCTGTTTTGCTCTGTTTCTTTAGTGTCTTGAGTTGGTTAATTAGCAATTTAAATATGCCATAGAGATTTACAGATGCAAATGAATGATCCCATGTTGTCTGAAGCAAGATTAAGTGACCTTTTTTATTGCATACCCGTTCATTAGAGAGGGAGTTATTTGCAATGTTTGAAGGTTTTACAAGTAAAGGCATATCCTAATTTACATTTTCCCTGTTTTTGCCCTGTTTTGCCCTGTTCTTTAGTGTCTTAAGTTAGTTGATTAGCAATTTAAACATGCTATATTGATTTCCAGATGCAAATGAATGATTCCAAGTTGTTTGAAGCAAGATTAAGTACCTTTTTCTTTAGTACACATGACTTTATTTTGTGAAGGTTTTGCTCAAAATAGAGGGAGTTATTTGCAATGTCTCAGTTTTTCAAAGTTAAAGGCATATCCTACTTTTCGTTTTCCCACTCTATTTTTGTCCTGTTTTGCTCTTTATTCGTCTTGTTTTCATTTTGTTTCTAATGAACTTTTGTTTTGTACAGAGTCCTGATGGTGATATCATAGATTGTGTGTTCTCTCATGAACAACCAGCTTTTGATCATCCCCAATTACAAGGACAAAGGCCTATGGTAAATCTTTAATGAGCTAATAACATTTGCTGTACTACTAAGTACTAAAACTAATTTTGTGCATTTTCTTGAATGTGAAGGATCCACCCGAAAGGCCAAACGGATACGAATCAACAACCGGCATGTTCGAAGAGAACTTCCAGCTGTGGAGCATGTCAAACGAATGTTGCCCGGAAGGCACGATTCCGATCAGAAGAACAAGCGAACAAGACGTTCTTAGAGCGAGTTCTATCCGTCGATTTGGACGAAAAATAAGGCCAGTTAGAAGAGATACCTCAAGCAATGGCCATGAGGTCAGTACTTAGAAATTTTTTACTACTACTACACACACCACAATTTGATAACTGCAACTCCAACTACTAGCATTGAAGTTGTTGTTCATGTACATTTAGAAAGTTTACAAGTAGTTGGCATTTAACTCTTTGATTATGCTTGTGTCAGATTTCTAAATGTATGCAATATATTTTTTGTCTTTTGACACTTATGCAGCATGCGGTTGGTTATGTGTCTGGAAATGAATACTATGGGGCTAAAGCAAGCATAAATGTGTGGGCTCCTAGGGTTGCAAGCCAGTACGAATTTAGCCTGTCCCAAATGTGGGTCATTGCTGGTTCATTTGGTGATGATCTCAACACCATTGAAGCTGGTTGGCAGGCATGTCACTACTTCACACTCCACTCCTCTCTATGTTAACTTTAACCGCATACTGCGATTTTACGATAAGTTATAATCATCTATCGGAGTGTGTTACCGTTTGATGGAAACCCGTTAAAGGGGGTATGTCAGTTACCATTCCTTAATGGTCATTACATTTTGAGAAGTATTTGTGAGAGACTGTCTCTTGGATCAACATCACATGCTCAGCTAGAAACTTATGTGACGTTGATTACGAGAAGCGGGAAGACTGTATATGTATCCCATAAAGTTTGTAGCAGTACATTTTTACTACTCTCAGAAGCAATTACATTTTTCAGCTACCCTTGCACATAAAATTGCAGCTAATTGAAGTGTTTTTATGAAAACAGGTTAGTCCAGAGCTATATGGGGACAACTATCCTAGGTTCTTCACCTACTGGACAGTAAGTTTCTTTTTTTTTTTTTTAATAACTTTTTTACTAAACATTTGGTTGGTTTTTATTTTACTAAAAGAGCAATGTTTAATTAATGTTTGTGTTTACTTTAATCATTTGATCAACCACGCATGCATATGGTTAGTACGATGGTGATTAATTTTTAATTATTCAAGATGAGGAGTGATTAATTAAAGGTTAATTATTATGATGTGTGCATGCAGAGTGATGCATATCAAGCAACAGGCTGTTACAATTTGCTTTGCTCAGGATTTGTGCAGACCAACAATAAAATTGCAATCGGTGCTGCTATTTCCCCTACCTCTTCTTATAGAGGGGGTCAATTTGACATTAGCCTCTTAATATGGAAGGTAAATAGTTATTTTTTTACTGCTAAATTTTACTTTCTTTATTTGACTTCATTTCTTGTTCTTTTACCAAGTGTTTGAAGCTTATTTCTTGGAGCATGAGTCAGAAATGTACACCATAACTAAGTGAATTTTTTTATTTTTTTTAAATAACATAACTAAGTGAAATTGGTTAACAAGAAATGGACTAAAGTGCAAAGGATATGTAAACTTTAGGGGAAGAATATAATATAATAATATTCTTGGCGCCCAAGATGTACACACCGACAAAAAGAAATTAAAGGATAAATATTGTCATATTGATGGATTGTCCTTTAAGTAAAAGAAAAGGGGAAATAATAATTAGAACTTTGTTTTTAATATGCTATACTAGAAATTATTTGTATTCTTTGAATGAGAGGGAAAAGAAAAAGGCAAAGTTGAGCTAAACTTTCATCATGCATATGTTCATCAAGTAGCTAGCATACTCATATAGTCATGTTGTGTACATATATATGCTCTCTATGCATGGCTAAAAGAGTAGATAGTGCTATACTTGAAAGAGTGGAATTTTACCTTGAATTGCTAAATGGACACAATTATTTTGCTTGTGGCTTTTTTCCTTTCTAAGATTCCTCTCCACTCTTCTTTTCCAAGCAAGGATATTTGATCTCATTTGACCCACTAAAGTTTAGTTGGATTGTCTAAAAACCCACAAACTAGTTGAAGTAGTGTTAAATACATTAACAGAGTATATACGTTTGCAATCTTTAACGTGAAATGCGTAGAAATGAAATTGGAACATAACACTCTTGTCGATTATGCAGGACCCAAAACATGGAAATTGGTGGCTAGAGTTCGGAAATGGGGTTTTGGTTGGGTATTGGCCATCTTTCTTATTCACACACCTTAGGGATCATGCAAGTATGGTGCAATTTGGGGGTGAAGTTGTTAATAGCCGGAGTACAGGGGGGCACACGTCAACGCAAATGGGGAGCGGGCATTTTGCAGGAGAAGGGTTTGGAAAAGCATCTTATTTCCGGAACCTCCAAGTAGTTGATTGGGATAACAGTTTGATCCCTCTATCGAACCTTCGTGTATTGGCGGATCATTCGAATTGTTACGATATACAAGGGGGAATTAATAGAGTGTGGGGTAATTATTTTTATTATGGAGGACCAGGGAAAAATTCGAGATGTCCTTGAGAGAAATTTAGATAGCACGTATATGGGTGGGTCTTTTTATTTCTGTTTTTTTTTTTTAATCTTTTTTGATAATTTATGGGGTGAATTTAGGTTAATTTTCTCTCGAGATTTCAACCTTGGGTTATTCTTTTGATTTTTCCACGAGATCTAAAAAGTGATCTGTTAGTTATATACCTCCTTTTAAGGGCTTTGTATCTGTAAATTTTGTCAGATGAAAATAGTGAAATATATTGTGATTTTTGGGTTTTTGGCTCTCTTGGTTTGTTTTCAATTTTTCTTTTTTATAAACGGCCAAAATTACCATATACTATTAAAAATGGCATAAGAGATGCTCAACAACAATTGCAAAGTTTAACCGAGACGGAACGGGTGAAATCAACTCAAATCCAAATATTTTGAGGTATAATAATTTCCGTTTTGGAGAAGATAACTTCACGAATTTATTTTAAAATAGCTTGAAAGTTTTGGTACCGATGATTTGTATCTATATACTATGCTTTTAACCGATGTGAACGCAGGGTATCAAGTGAAACCCCCTTCAATACTCATAAATTTGATTCTATGACCATCCCTGTTTTAAGGGAGGTGTAAATATACATGGTATCGCCAGAACAAGCACAGAAGTCCGAATTCGGTCATTACACATACGCTCGACCGACTTAAAATCTCTGGAGTCTCAAGTACATTTCTTTAGTACCTCTAACCATAAGATTTCGGCAAGCATTTTCGGTGGATAATAATGATTTTCCTAAATCATGTGCATCTATATTATAAAATATGAGAAAAGATAGATCATAGATTAAATGAATGAAGTTTTCAATACTTAAATATTCCTTAACTTATGTTATCTACTCCGTACATTTGAGAAACAAATTCAAATTCAAGCTAGTCGGAAGAGATATCATGGCTCATGGCTTTCAATCTATACACAAGACGCAACGGTACATTAACTAATTATTATTAAGCTTATAAGTAAGACTAGAGAATTAATGTGCACAGCTGATCAGAAATGTGTGCAATTACTCACAGTCATTAATGTTGCAGCTAAATGTATTATGTCATTCATAAACATATTGTTGACTTTGCTTAAGCTTTAAGGATCAGCATTAATTAATTAGTACTCATTCATTAGAGTAGTTGCTTTATCTTTAATGAATTTAACCACTACTATGGAGGCGATGGTAGGCGGTGGTGGTGATGATTTTGGAGGTTGAATGGTGGTGAGGCGGTGGTTACGATAGTGATGACTAGGTGGTGGTGGTGATTATGTTGGTTGTGAGGAATTTGGAGGCGGTGGTGGTGACGACTATGGTGGTGGTGGAGGCGTTGATTTCGACAAGTGGTGACTTTCGTGGTTAAGGTTTGGGTTTTAGCCCAAAGGTGTCCGTTAGGTTTGGATTTTAGGTCAAAGGTGTCCGTTAGGTTTTGGTGTTTGCTAGGTTTGGGTTTTAGCCGAAGGTGTATGTTTGGGTATTGGGGTTTAGGTGTTGGTCTCGCTTGTATTGGATTTGTTCCGAGCATTACTTATGCTCGTTTAATTAATGAAATTTTTAGCCGTTTTAAAAAAAAAAATGAATTTAACCACTACTAAAAAAAAGTAGTCCAACATGCATGAATCTTAGTAAAACATTATTATCATCATTGTGAACTTATTTTATTATTATTATTATTTTATTTTATAAATAATGCACTTTATTATCACGTAAAGTTAAATGGAAGTCTAGCAACAAGTTGTGCTCCCACCCCCTTCTAAATACAAAAACTTAATCTATGAAACAGAAAAATACCACTCTTAGCACTATTAGAGTGACTAACGGAAAGATGCTTAAGACGGGAAAGTGTAGTCAGAGCCTCCGTGTCAAGTTCTCCAAACGTAGAGAACGCAAAGGGAATGAATGAGTACATGTTCTCTGCACATTTGGACGAATATTATTATTATTATTATTATTATTATTATTATTATCCTACAAAAACATTATTATGGAATTCATAATGTCGCAAAATTTTAAACATTTTAGACAATTGAAAACGATACTCATATCAACAAGGTGAACTTTCATTTTATGTAATTCATTCATAAAAACTTTAGTGTTAAGGTCATTTTCTATGAAGAAATCTAAGATGGGTGACCTACTGTAATGTTTCTAGTGCTTGCACTAGTGAGGGTAAAATGTGGTCCACTGTTTCACCTTGAAAAGCAGTTCAGGAATAATCGTGTTGGCCCAAAAAGTCGGACTTTTGGCCCATTAGTGATTGGGACGTTACAAAATACTCATCTTTTTTCTGGATTCTATACGTTTGCTTTTGTATAGGAGTTTTATGAGGTTTATATAATGAGTGTAGTGTGTTGGTATAGTGGCAGGATCCACAATAAAGTTGTGAGATAAAGATTTGCCAAAAATAGAAACGTATAGAATCAAAAGAAACGGACAAAAATAGAATACGTATATAATAAAAAAATAGATGAGTAATATGTAGAGATTCAAAATTAAAAGTTAAAAATGATTTTATTCATATATATGGTGCACTTTTACATTTATAAATCTTGATTATTTTCTCAAAAGGATTAGAAGAAAGATGACATCGGAATGGAGTGAGTTGGGTTCGGACACCGTCGGCGCAAATTGTTTCACCTTCAAGGTGTAACTAGGCTCAAAGGAGTTAGCCCAAGTCTTATTACTGGTAAGTAGCCCACGGGCCTAATAACGGTGATGGAGACTTTTGTAACAAGCAACTCACTAACTTGTGTCCGTGTGATTGAAGCTCTTTAATCAGCAAAATAACATGTACGAGTACAAAACCGTGCATAAGAATTGCACGCCAAATTAGACTCACAACCAAAACCGACAGTGATCTAAGACTAATAAAATGAATATGCATCACCGAACAAACTTTACCGACGGAACTACCTTAACTAACTTGACAATCTCAGTTAACTATAAAGTTAGACATTAAATTTTGATTAAGGGATAGTATTTGATGGGGCATATATATGTATGGTTTATGAGATGCTAGATTTAGTCTATTACACCACCAAGACACATACATGTGTCTTGGTGGTGTAATATACTAAGTCTAGCATGAAATAAAGACATATCTATAGCACACCTATGACCTATCTACGTTCAAGGCAGACAGGACTTTGAGTTCGAGGTCAGCCATCATGACTTTTCACCCCTCGAGGTCCATAACAAGTGTTGTGCACTTTGAAGTGTATTACGATTTCTTAGCTTCTCATATTACAGATATTACAAATGGACGAAGCTCCAACCAAGGTTACCTATTCATAGTACGCCTAATTCGAATCCGTAATACGAATACGTAATACGCCAAAATGTAGTTGATACGGTGGGGGGTTATATGTGTTACATAATTCGTAATTCTTTTTCTAATACACTTAATATTTTTCCATATTTTTAATACGCTTAATATTATGTTATTTTAATTTTTAATTTAAAGTAATCATGCTATTTCAATTTTGATGCAAAGATACTCTAGCCTAATAGTAAATGTTAAATTTTGAGTTTTGGGCCACTACTATCAAACCCAACTAACCTATTTAAACTCCAATCCTATGTCCAATACTCCAATTCAAGTCCAATATCCATTAACAGTCAAGTCAAGGGCATTTTTGTACTTTTGGTTTCTTCTTTCTCACTTCATCGTCTTCATCCTGCGTGCGTTTCAGATTAAAAGTCGATCTCTGTAAATTCAATCAAATTCTCCATGAATCTTCTTCCAATTCCTTCACAAAACTCTTTCGAGTTCACCATTACAAAAAATAATTCATCCATGTTCTGTATTTTTCGAGTTTTGTCGAGTTCGATAATTCACATCTTTCACCGGAAAAATACGCGAATTCCAGCGATTCGTTCGATCCCGTATTTCGATTTAGTACGGAATTCGCAGCCATTCCGGCGAATTAGTTAACCCTCGCTCCAACGTCTTGGAAACTATCTGAGCCAATTATGACAAGTCTAGGGGCACCTCCATATCTTAAGTAGGAACGTGTTGATTCGATACTGGTTACAAGCTAGGCTACTCGTAGGCGTTAATCTCGAGAAACATGAGAAGACACACCAAACATGTCAAGATATACCCTCATGGTCTCATAAATGAAATAGCAAGGTAAGCACTATTCAACTCAACTCTCTAGGCCTTACTTTGCTAAAATCTTCACTGCGTTGGATCAACTCCAACCTAGTTAAACCATGCTGAACCTTAACACTCACAAATTTCACTTCTCTTACTAGGTACTTCAAGTTGCTACTTCAATCAATCTGGATTGAGTTCTTAATTTAGAGAAGAAAATTGTGAAGTTAGTTCTAAGGTCTCTAATTATATCTTCATCAGTTCATCGGTGTTAAATTCAATTTCTATTCTTCCAATCAAATCGCTTGTAAGTTGTATCTTTTAGTTTGTAAAACTTTTAAAGAAACCAAAGTAGAAATATTCAACCAGATGTCCCAAATTGACTAAATATCTGACGTTTGACTAATTAACTTTTAGCTTCTATTACTAAAAAAAATAAAAAATCCATCGTTTCTACTTAACTCATGTAAACAATACTCCATATTTCACTGATGAACCTTCAAGGTACTACGGAGTACTCCGTATATGATTTGGCCTTTATTTTTAAATTATTTGGCCCCTATTGTCGACGGAAATAGAGGTGACTCAGCTAAGGAATAAAGTATTTTAATGGAGGAAAATTCTTTATCAAAACTGACTGTTCTGGAGTATAAATATTCACTAATTCACCTGACAAGTTTCCAACTGTTTGCAGCTGCATGTGCTCTGCAATGAGATGAGAGTGGGGAGCTATGAAGCACTAAATCAAACAGCAACTCTTTCCCGCGAGTGTGGATCACGTAAGCTCATATACTATTGGGTAAATTCCAAATCTTGAAATCTCCAAAACGTCACATATTAAAAGATTAAAAGATGAAGGGAGTACTAATTGGGTTAATTGCATATACCTCCGTACCATTTAAGAAGTTGTTTGGACGGAGCCAAACCTCTTACACTTGTTGGAATTTTGTATTAAATATTTCTATAAATTAAATTTAGCACACTTTGTAATTATGAACTTGGTTTTGCTGCTGATTGGTTATACTCATTCAAGTCCTATTTTTAGTACATAGTGGTCTAACTTTGCTTCCTAAAATTAAGCTAATTTAGTTGGATTTGTTGATTAGTTCTGAACATGGGAGACCAGTACGGTATATATTTGGTTACTTCCGCATCTGGGTGCAGAACTTTTTTCAATGTTCCAAGCCAACAAAACCTTTCTATTCTAGACCCTACAATCTTTTATTTTGTTCGAAGCACTTGGGCTAAACAATTTCATTTCTACTAGTCATTGATACCGGTTTTAACCGAAGAGTGCATTTAATCCTGGGAGGATATTCGACCGTTAGGCGAATAATCCTTTAGGACAGTGCTCTGCACGACTTGCACTTTTATTTTCGTAGCGTTTGTTTGCATCTTTTCAAGTTTTGCCAACAACACTTTCATCCCTTTTCCGGTCTTCCTATACTGATTCCTCTTTGTGATTGTTCCTCTTGGTGTTTGATTCCTCTTACTATTCCAGATCAATGATTTTAGCACTATAAACCAAAATTTATTCTTTATCAATGAGTTTAAGCCAAGAATTGTCCACACAGAAAGTAAGTCACGCGAATTAATTTATTTTAGTTTGTGAATTATTAAAACTTCTTACTAGAGCACAAATTCTACTCCCATAGCCCAAATTTGCACTTGGGGCAAAGAGAGTGGCATGAGTCTTGCGAATTATGTGACCTATAGCTCTTACTACTACTATATACCTAGACTATGTTCATTTCACCTTAAATTTAATTATATTAGATTTAGTTTAATTCAAGTAAATTCAGTTCATTTAATTCATATTTATTAAGTTCAATTCAAATCATTTTAGAATATTTCAGATAAATCAAATAAAGTCATATAACACTCAGGAAGTGTGGTGGAGCTATATAAACTTTCCCTAGTTCCTTTGAACTTTTTGAGTGGTTTCATAATTTTCAAAGAATCTGAGGATGGTAGGAAGTAAATAGTATTGTTATACGAGTCGATCTTATCAAGAGTTTGGCTCAACTAGACCCATTAAGGTTCGAGTTTGACTCACTCAATAAAGATTTCAAATCGGACTTGAGTCTCTTTTTTTAACTCGTCTTATTAACGAGTTGAGCTAGGTGATACTCGATAGGCTCGGTAAGACACATAGCATATCACATATCCATACCATTATAAGCTCGATAAAGCTCGTGATAATAGATTATTTATTTTACTTTCACGTGTTCTATCACCATTAGTGCTCGAACTCGATTCAAACTCAGTTCGAACTTATTTGAATCAAACAAGTTGAGCTAGAGTAAGAAAGAATAATTTAAACTCGAGTCTAAATCCCGTCTTTAAAATGAGTCGAGTGTTAATTCAAACTGGAGTCAAATTCGATAGTAGTACTCGATTCTACTCGATTAACATGAAGGTAAACCAATTTCCTAGAATTGGCAAGAAAGTTTCCGCACATATGCAAGCTAGCGCGTGAGATGACCATTTGGGAAAGCAAAAACAAGTTAAGATTATGAATTTATGATGATTAATCAATTAATTATGGATAAGAGGAAAATGATTCGTGACAGAGGGGAGTTGGCCACCGGTTGGTTGGTTGTTTTGACGCCGCATAAATTCAATTAACCGTCCAGCTCAATTCCAGCTATCACCAGAATCCTCTAGAATCTCACCTTTTTCTTTTTCTTTCTTTATTCTCCAATCAGAACTAATTTTGAAAATACTTTACTCCTCCCACTTAAACTCCCCATTTTTAGGATTATTATCATGTCCCCGTATATCTCGGGTTTCTTTCCCCACCCAAATAGCTATCCTCCTATATCCATCATTTTTCTTTTTTCTCAATACACATTTTGACAACATGATACATTCGAAAATTCGAAAGAAAGATTGTTACGAATTTAATATAATTGAACTAATTAAATTTTAATTTATTTATAATATTAAAGAAAATTAAATGAATTTAAAGTGAACTGAATTGAACTTTAGTCTGAAAATAACGAAATCTAAGATTTTGTTCTTTTTTTTTAATCACAAAAACACTTCAACTCATTTCATATATTAGTTCGGTTCAAATTTAATTAGTTATTTTTATATTACAAGTAAGTTCAGTTCAAATCAATTTTGTTCTGTTGAGTAATGTTCAGACGAAGAGAACAAACTTAGATGAGAACAAACTTAGATATAGGTATGTAATGAAGAAGTCGCTGAATTGATTAGTTTTAATTTTTATATTATTAAATACGTAAGTAAATCGAACTAATCCACTTACGTCAAGTTTTGTTTAACAAAACAATCAACAAGAAATAAAAACGTAGTATCATATATCTAATTCTAATCTCCAACTTCAATTTCTAAATTCGTCAATGCAATTCCACAACAATCCAACCAGCACATGTTAAAAGTTACACCAAAGTCAATATAATATAATAAGGAGACCACCTCTAAGAAAAAGGAAGAAAAGGCATTTCTAAGATTCTCCAATTATAGGAATAATCACCCCTTAATCTCTTGTATTATCCACAAAACACGTGCCTAAATATCTCCTCGTTCTTGTTAATACAAGTTATAACCAACTCCGTCAAAATAAAAAATATGCGGGTCCCAAACGTGTGTGAAAATCTCTGAGAAACATGCCACCTGTCACGAATTCCCACCAATATTAATATTTTATTAAATTAAAAAGAAAGAAAAAAAAAAGAGAGAGACAATGAGAAAAATATTGTTCACCTCTCTTCCTCTACAAATTGGATGACCAACAAAACACAAACACCATTTTCTCTCCTGTGGTAATAGGTCTCTCCTCTTCAAATTTCTCTTCCCCATTTCTCCTCTGAATCAGCTTCGTGTGAGATAAACAGCAATTGCTTTGTACTGATTCTTCTCAGTTTGGGTTGAAAATCAACAGCGAGCGCTTAGAGCCTTCTCTGAGTTTGTCTTGGGAGAAGGCTCGAGAGTGATTTGTTTGTTTATTGTGATTTTATTTTTTTGTTGAATTTGTGTTTGTTATTATGATTCATAAGCTGAGATTGATGCAAATGAAGAGAATGTGGATCACGGCGTTGCAGTTGGTGGAGCTTTTCGTGAGTTCTATGGTTCATATGCTGTATGGATTTTACATATTCAGCACGGCCATAGCTGGTGATCTCTCACAGGCGCTCAGCGATTTGTGTGCTAAGCCTAATTTGGCGGATGAGTTGAGAGGTGATGATTTCAGGAAGACCACTACTTCTTCTGATGATTTGCCCCCCATTGTTCTGGTTCATGGTATCTTCGGTTTTGGGAAAGGGGTATGTTATTTTTAGATTGTTTACATTTCTTAAATAATAGTACTAAATATTAAATCAAAACCAAAAAATAATTAGGTTGCTTATGGTGTATTGCATTTACAGCGATCTTGTATTCATTTATTATATGTGTGTTTTGTAGAGATTAGGAGGTTTATCGTATTTCGGTGGAGCGGAGAAGAAGGATGACAGGGTGCTTGTGCCTGATTTAGGCTCATTGACTAGCATATATGATAGGTTTGTAATGTTAATCACTTTTCTTTTACTGGTTTCTGATGTCATTTGGGATTGATTTTAATTTTTTGTGGATTGTCATGGGGTTGATGGATCAGGGCTAGAGAGTTGTTCTATTACCTGAAAGGAGGGAGAGTCGATTACGGAGAGGAACATAGCAACGCTTGTGGACATTCTCGGTTTGGGAGAGTTTATGAAACAGGTAGGGTGTTTTAGTGGTTTGTTAATCTGCATTCCTGTCTTCACCTTTTGAGTAGTTGGTCATTCATGGTTAAAATGAATGGGATTGCAGGGAATTACCCTGAGTGGGATGAGGATCACCCAATTCACTTTGTAGGGCATTCGGCTGGAGCTCAGGTTGTGCGTGTCTTGCAACAAATGCTTGCTGATAAGGCAAGTTCTATTCACCTTCTCCTTCCTTGTAAATTAGCTAAACAAGTTCTTTAAAAAATTTGAAACTAGTGATGAAATCAGCAAAGATTTTGAAGTAGTAAATGATAAGCTTTTACATTATGCAGGCGTTCCAAGGACATGAGAATACTTCACCGAACTGGGTGTTGAGCATAACGGCATTGTCTGGAGCATTCAATGGTACTACAAGGACCTATTTGGATGGAATGCAGTAAGTTCTCTATTTCTTAATGTCAAATAATTCTTCACTGTTTTATATAGCTCATCTTTATAGTCTTATAGATCATTATGCCATCTCTTGTCTTCTTACTGAAGCATACCAAGAATCAAAGGTCTATTGTTGCTATGGAATTTAGAGTTTAACTGGGTTTAAGTTCTTTTACTATTGGTTAAGTTCTTCAGTTGAATGAAGCTTTGCCAGTGGGGGTCATTGCTTGGAACATTTATGTCCCTTGCTAATATTCTACAAAGATCTCTTTTACTGTATTTAGTTATGTCACCCTGTTCGGAAATTGGTTGATTGATCTTGATTTACTGAACTAAAATGATTTGGCAAGTACTATCTACTTATCTCTCCTTACTATTATAAGTTCATACCCAAATGCACAACAAAAACTTGATTGACAATTTCACCTACTGGCTGTCTTCAACATTTTCCACCATTATAAACTTTGAGACGTATTGTTTCCAACTTTTTCTATATTCATATATGATAGTAATGCTTATTATTGACAGGCCTGAAGATGGGAAGTCTTTGAAGTCCATCTGTCTCCTCCAATGGTTACGCATTGGTGTAATTCTGTACGACTGGTTTGATATCCCATGGCTTAAGTCCTATTACAACTTTGGTTTTGACCATTTCAATATGTCTTGGAGAAAAATTGGCATTTGGGGTCTTGTGAATTGCCTCATGGGGAAGAGTGGTCCATTTGCGTCAGGAGACTGGATTCTTCCTGATCTCACGCTACAAGGTTCTATCGCTTTGAACAGCCACATACAAACTTTTCCTGATACATACTACTTCAGTTATGCTACCAAACGTACGAGAAAAGTAATGGGGTTCACAGTTCCGTCGGGTATTTTTGGAATCCACCCTTTGCTGTTCATCAGAGTGCTGCAAATGAGCCTGTGGAGACATCCCCCAGATGTCACTCCCCCTTATAAGGGCTACAGGTTAGTCCTACTTAGTAGTTGGTGTTTGAATTTGTATGGCAATTTATAGATACTAGTTCTGGTAGCATAAAGGTTAGGCTACCAAACTTACATAGTAGGTGTTCAGAGACCTGCTCTGCATGGCGCTCCCTGGTTTCTATAATTAGATATGCCCCCCAAATTGTAAGATTTCGTGAAATAAGAGGAATTAATTGTGAACAGAATTTAAATTAAGGAAAAAAATGGGTGCATGCTTAAGTAAACACAGGTCTAGGCGTATAGTTACCGGCCTGTGTGCAGGATCATAATCCTATAAGATACACTGCAAGTACTTCGTAGGATGTATGAATTGGAAGCCATATATCCTGAACCTGGCTGTGTAAGTGTAATATATTCGCCCTAAGTTTGTTTGTATGAATCAGGGATGAAGATTGGTGGGATAATGATGGAGCACTCAACACCATATCTATGACACATCCTCGTTTACCAGTTGAGCACCCAAGTCATTTTGTTGTAAATGATGCAGAGTGCCAGCCACTACAGCCAGGCATCTGGTATGTTGTACTTGTTGCCATTGATGTCCTTTTATTTCCCTTTCGTCTGCTTTCCTAGTAATTTACTGTATTTCATAAGAATATGGTTTGTTATGCACAAACAACGTTACAAACTAGTTGGTTAAAACGAAAGAAAAAATTTACAAACTGGTGACCATAGTCTCCTGTTATTATAAAAACTATCTCATGGGGAAGTTTGTGTCGACATTTGCTCATTTTAGCATATTGGAAAACGAACTGTACAAGATCCAGAATATCAGCCATCACAGTTCTAGAGTTCTAAAATGTGTATGATTGATGCAGGTATTACAAGATTGTCGAGGGAGATCACATTCTGTTCATTGTGAACCGCGAGAGAGCTGGTGTTCAATTCGATTTGATATATGATAGCATTTTTGAACGCTGTAGAAAACACGCGTTCAGGAAGAGTATTCCGACAATGCCAAATCATGTTCTTCAATAGCTATAGCTTAATGTAAATCTCATATTTACACCTCAAATGGAAGAGATTAAAGAACTAATGGAGGCTGCCAGCTTGCTTCGCTGTCTCTGCTACTGGGGCGTGGGCCGGCAAACTGGAAATAAATGTGAATATGTGCAGCTGAGCCTCACTTGTACATGACATCATCTATCCGATCAAGCAATGTGATGTTCTAGTAATACATGTAGTTTTTAGGTATTTTCCGAATTCAGTGTATTAGACATGTGAGGCGAAAGGATTTGGAATCAGTCGCATACTGTTGCGTTTCTTGTGCTATAGCCTTCTTTAGTTCGGCTATATGTATGTATTAGGCTTTAGAGGCAGACAAAAAATAAAGATTAATATGGAAACAACAGATTCTCATTCTATGGCATCATTTTTATTGGATATAAAGTTTGTCTTCAAAATAGATGTAGCAATATTGTCTGGTATTATTTCCCCCTGTCTGTTGGTGATTATCTGAAGGAATGCAGGTTACCATAAAAAGAGAAGCAGACTTGGATCTTTGAATATCTGTAATAAAGCCTGTATAGATAATAGCTAGGCAAAGAAAGGAATGTTTAACAGACTGACATATATATCATATAATGTCTTGTTCTATGATGAATCAAGAACAACCTAATACCTTTTCTTTGTTCTGTTGCATTTACCTTCCACTCACCACGGGCCCACAGCATCCTATATGCATGGCACACTGTAGCGGTTTGGTCTGCCCCGGGGGTGGCCTAATGCGTTGAAGGTAGGGTTGTAACCGAGTCGAGCTTTTTTCGAGCTGCTCGAGTTCGGATCGAAAAAAGCTCAGCTCGAAACTCGATTATTTGAGTTTGAGTTCGAGCAAAATATCTAGCTCGTTTAGTTTATCGAGTCGAGCTCGAATATTGAAAAATTCGGCTCGAAAGCTTGACGAGCCGCTCGAAAAAAATATTATTTGTTTTATATATTTTATTTATATTTTTCATTTTAAATATATATTTAAAAAAATATTTCTTATTTGAGCTCGCGAGTTGAGCTCGAATAAGAAAAATATGTGTCGAGCTCGAACTCGAGTGCAAGAGCTGAAACTCGATTGAAGTTGAGCTCGAGCCGAGTGCTAAAATTCGAGTTCGAGTCGAGCCGAGCCAAAACTCAACTCAACTCGGCTCCATTACAGCCCTAGCTGAAGGGCGAGGCACATTAAGCCTCACCTAGGATATCCTATAATCATAATTGACCATTCGTTCGTTCCATATTGAAATTTGTATTTTAGAGTGTTGTTTTTTTGAGAGTTTGTATTTGGCAGCCCACAACCCTCCCCTCCCCCCAAAAAAAATTTAATGCTTAAATGTAGATGGTTCAGCTGATGCCTGTTTGGGGAATGCAGGTGCAGGCTGTATCCTGAGAAATAATAATGGACAGCTTATCAGAGCTAGTGCTACTTTCTTAGGAAAGATTGACCATAATCTAGCTTTTAGGCATTAAACTCTGCCTCCCCCTAAACTGTAAAACTTTGATTATCCAATCTGACTCTAAACTTGTCATTTCTTCTTTATCCAGGAGGGAGGCACTTGGGATGCACTCACAAACTATTTTGGAGGAGGCACTTGAGCTACTTTAACAATTGGAGCAAGTAAGAGTCATCTTTGTATATAGAGAGTCGAACAAGGCTGTTGACCATATACCCATTGAAGCAAGAAATTAACTTTTGGAAGAACATCCCCAATCTTGAGCACGAATCACTTTGTGTGCGATGAGTGCCCATTGTGGCTTAATGTAGTTTTATCGTCTGAGTTCAAACCTACTACTCGTTTTGTGAAGCTTTAATTTCGTATGTTGGGTCTGTAATATATCGTGAACTATTTATCGTTTTATAAATGAAATTTGGATTTTCAAAAAAATAAAAAAATAAATTTATTAGACAATTATTCGTGGTACTTTGTATGAATTTAATAAGTTTGTAATTTACTTGTAATATTTGTAAAGTAACATAATTTTTTATAATTACAAATAAATGTACAATATTAGTAAAATGGTATGACGTTTAAACCCTATCTAAAAATAATATTTGAACTTAACTTATAATAACGAAAGTGGAAATCTTATTACTAGTAAATTCAGTTCAGATGAAAGTTTTTCCGAACATAACATAACCTTTAGAAAGGAACAAACAAAAGACCAACGGTTGTTGGCTCAAGTGGTAAGGGACTTGAGCTCACTTAAGCAAGGTCTCGGCTTCGAGTCTTGTGGTTGTAAAAAACACCGCTGGGAGAGCCACTCCCACAAAAAGGGTCCGACAGTGCTTGACTGTATTAGTCGCCAAAGCGGATACCAGTATAAATCGAAAATAAAAAAAAAGAGCCGAGACCCCCGGGAAGCCAGAATTCATAAAGGTGATTCCAATAAAGCAATTTCACAATAAAAAAATAATCTGGAAATAAGCGAACAATATCAGCATTTTGTACAAAATATGTTGAAACAAAAATCCAAAACTTCATTTTCGTAACAAATAAGGCAAATGAATACTGTGATCCCATGATACAATCAGCAACAAGAAACAACACAACCAGCCTCAAATGATTTGCTCTGCCGTACAACTCTTCGATCAGGGTGAAATGGTTTCCCTCGGGTGTATGCATCCCCGCCTCAACCATGATGATGGGTAATGATATGCTAACTATTTGATCGAGCACTCAAACAAGTCTCAACTCATATTCACCAGCCATTGTAATGTATCTTACCCATGGGAGAGCCTGGTAGCCACTCTTCTCAATGATTTTCAGGTACCGAACCTACAATCCGAGTTTTGGATTAGATCATTAGAGGATATTTAATGATGATAAAGTGGCTCCAGAATGCTTAGTCTGTGCAGGAAAGATCTCAGGGCGAACTTAAAGTCTTAAGAGTAAGAGAATAACACTGAGAAAGCACAGCCAGTTGAAATCTTAGCATTCAGGAGTTTAGTTAACTATCCCAGATATTCTTCGTCAAACTATCTTAAACTATTCTTCTCACCTAAGACATGTCAGTGTACGCGATTCATAACATCTTAAGGGGTGTCAATAAAGTCCAGACATGTAGATTGATCGGCATGACATCAAAGTTAAATAAAGTAATCCTACCCCATCAGCCCATCCTCAGATTTACTTTATTTAGTTCGTTCTTTGTCCATGGAATCATGGATCATTCCCAAGCAGACTGCTTAAGATCCAGAACTAATACCAAATCCCATTTCAGAGGTCATTGGTTGGGAACAGAGTTTCTGCTTCCCCAAACACAATTCAACACGATACTGATAGAAGTTCCAGGATTTCAAGGAAGACTTGGTAGAAGTGTGCAGAGAAAGTGAATAAGCCTCTGGTATTTAGAAAATACTGATAAGATGGTTATAGATTTGAACCTAAGCCCATCATGTTGGTCTAATTCTAATGAATGCCGTTGCAACTAGTATTACTCAGCATGCAGAGAAATTTAAGTCTATTTCAAGCTTTTCTAGACAAAATGTGAATATTCATATTCTTTGCATGTAACATCAATCATGTGTGGTGGTTATAGTTGTCATGCCTGTGTCTGAGACCGTGATAATACAGTGGAAACCATGTTTGTGGGCTTTACCTGTATTCCTGAGACAGTGAAATATGGTATTTCAAACTTCACTCGTATGGGAGCTTTTCTTTCAGGGGCTGCTTCCTCGGATGTTATACTA
This sequence comes from Plantago ovata, assembly GCA_028274465.1. Taxonomy (NCBI): domain Eukaryota; kingdom Viridiplantae; phylum Streptophyta; class Magnoliopsida; order Lamiales; family Plantaginaceae; genus Plantago; species Plantago ovata. Next base: position 125,135,855 of record CM051456.1, on the reverse strand, counting down.
GGAAGCCTAAACTCTGCTCTCAGCATATATTCCTAAAATGGAAAGAAAGCGGATTAGGCAAGTTAAGATATGTAAAGGCATGTGAATCCAGCACCTTATTCTAAAAGAAGGATGTCCAGATAAATTGAAGTACAATGCAGGCAAACCAGATCCAACCTTGCCACCAGGAAAAGATTTTATTTTCCAGACTAATGCATCATTTTCCGGGGCATAAGAAGCAGACCCCATCGATGTTCGGATATTAGGATTAGTAGCATCCGGTGGCACGGGCATCTCAATTTCTACATTTGTTGCAGTGCTGAAATTTGAATAATCCAGGAACAGAGTTAAAAATCCAGAAAACACTGCTAGTGCAACATAGTATTGGAAGTAATAAACCCTGCTACATTATTAAATATAGGTGCTGTTAACTTAAACTAAGTTGACATACCTACGCTCCTTAAACTGGCTGCGAGCTTTTACCATGATTTCTATCCGACTCCTGGAATGTCTTTCAACCTGAGCTTCTACCCAAATTAGAGGCTTTACCTGAAAGAAACAGCATGAGTCATACTCATTTTTGCATCTAGAGATTATGATAACACTAAATAAATTAACTGAACTGTAAAATTTATTATCTTACTATTTAGTACTCCCTCCGTCTCAATAGGTTCTAAATGTTTTCCTTTTTCGTCCGTCTGAACAAGGTCCTATATATCTTTTATCGGCATATTATATTCTTATTATTTTATTTCGGGGACACCACTTGCCTATAAATAAATATACCCAACTCAGGTTATCATAATTACTTTATAGTTTATTACTCCGGTCCACCAATTATTTAACAAACAAACGTATTCCACAAACGCTCCTTAATAACCATGAGCCAACATATAGAACCTGTTGGGACATAGGCAGTACTAGATTCACACTATCTCCAAGTAGTTTGAAATTGGAGAATTGGCCAAAGAAACTATGAGAACATGCATAAAAGGCCCAAGAAATAAAATAAAACCTGAGTGCTCAGCCTGTAAGTCATGAGATCAAAAGATCCATCTGGAGGTATAAAGGATATTGTCCGGTCAGTTTCAAATCGGGCCAAGCGCACACACCTATAAATAGAAAATAAAATAAGATTCTTAGATTACCAACAACCATGGATTAGAGACATAATAATACAGAGAAAAATGCACATTTTAGTATATGTATATGTGGTTGTGAGGGTGGGAAAGAGTGGTGTCGTGGAGTTCACAGATATACTTTCGTACATGTAAACAGATGCAAGTATACACAAGCATCCTAATCTCCAACTCAAAATACCAGCAGTATCACACACATCTTAATGATTCAACTATAATTCTCTTTACAAGAAATTCATTTTACAAATTGAATTTGAATGAGGAATTACATACTGATGAAACTTTATATCGTCCAGATCAATGGCTTTTCCCTTTGTTGCTCGCCCTTGTGCTTCCAACAACACTCTATCGTTTAGCCCAAGCTTACATTCTGGCATACCACTGTAACCCATAAGACAAAGTATCAATCATTTGGTTATTATTATTGCAAAAGTGAGTACCAGAAAGTGGATAACATGTATCTTATATTCATATTTCGACCTTCTGGCCAAACCTCTAATTCTTATGCACAATTCAGCTTCTGAAGTTGGAGGTGGGTCCATTCTCAATATTAAATGATAAAATAAATTAAAATGATCATAAAAAGACAAAATAATAAGAATAAGAATAATAAAATGTGGAAGAAACATACACAATTAAATAATATATTTAGGCTGTAGCCTTCTGATCAACAATACATGAATACTACGAAATAGCCTAATTATTTTATAAACTGAAATTTTAAACACAAAATGCAGATTTAAATGAAATTGCAGAGATCAATACACAGTGTGAGTTTGTGTGGTCGACACTACAGATGGGCTTTATATCTCTTCACAGTCACAGAAGTTTGGTTTGCAATTACAAATGGGTCTGATAACAAGAATATGAAATAATCTAAATGCCAAATAATATCCTAATAGCAAGATATTTTTCTTAATTTGACTCAGAATTAAACAACTAACGATTTAGATAATCACAAACAACAGAGCCGGTCCTCAAATTAAGTCAAAAGATCCATTGTCAACCTTTATGTAGATAGGAAATTTTGAGAATAGAAATCAAATCAATTTCCACAAAGAAATCAAATTAAGTTCCAAGTAATTCCAATGTATTAAGAGAGGTACTTAAGAAGTAGAACAAGAAACAAAGAACAAACCTCAAATATGTGCGCATTTTTAGTGCCCCAACGACGTCTGACCTGATTATTTGGCCATTACTATTGACTAGTATATTAACACTTTCGACAACATCAAGGAATACCTGAACAACCAACAGAGCTAATTAACCCACAGTTTGACAAAACAGTACGAACAAGTCAGCAGAAAAAATAAAAAATTTACTTCATTCTTCTTGTAACGTATCCCTTCGCTGCGCCATGAGACTGCATTTGTAACAGCCATAGGAGGTCTCTGAGTGACTTCCATTCTGTACGCATCAGTCTTTATAAACTCACTGAGAATTTTTGCTTCGGTATATTGTGGGTAACCAAAATCCATAATCTCATCGAGTAACTCGTACTGAAAAGAACATTTCATCAGTTTTTACATTTTCCAACAAGATAAATATTCTCAACTTATAAAAGAACAAATAGAAAGTTCTCTTACCACTACAACGAAATTGTCTCTAAGGGACTCCTCTTCTAATTCTTCAAAATAATGCTTAAACACCTATAAGAAAATTTCCCAAGATTTATCAACAAAATCCTCACTTCTGCGGATATAGAACATGGTCTGAAACTAGAAGTCACTGATCAGAAGAATGCTTACATCAACTATTCGGTGTAGGAACAAAAGAAGACTAGCAGCATTGCAGTTCTGCCTTGATGCAGTCATGAGGTACACATTGTTGTGTTGTATAAACATATATGTTACACCATCTTCATACACGACAGGATCCTGAGTCTCTGTATCGCCCTATAACATTATAGTATCGAACTTAGTTATTTCTTGTTCAGACAAGCAATAACTCTTCATGATACAAAATGACACTCGTTTCACATCAGCAATAATAATGTAAAATGGGGTGAATGCAGCTAGAGCTCCCAGTTATCAGAATTTATAGTGTTATCATCCATCTTCAGCTATGAAACTACAACCAGGTCTACTTATAACACACTGGCAAAATTTGAAGTAATAATATGACAATCAAGCAACCTATTACACAATTCTTGATTGGAAAGTGGAAAGTTAACTACAATCTCTAAACTCCTGGCTCAGACTCTTTTCATCGACACCACCATACTACTTGATTCCAATTGAAGCCCAACGAAAACAACGGTTCAACCAAAAGCAAAGATGATCAAACTCTACGCCATTAATAATAATGTAAAATGGAGTCAAATACAACTAGAGCTCCCAGTAATCGGAATTTATAGTGTTATCATCCATCTTCAGCTAAGAAACTACCGTCAAGTCTACTTATAAAACACTGGCAATTTTTCATGTAGTAATATGATGACAATCAAGCAACCTACTACACAATTCTTGATCAGAAAATTAATTACTATCTCTACACTGCTGGCTCAGACTCTTTTCATCGACACTAGACCACCATACTACTTGAATCCAATCGAAGCCCAATGAAAACAACGATTCAACCAAAAGCAAAGATGATCAAACTCTACCGCCATTAGTAAACAACCAGTCGAGATCAGATCACGGAAACCTAACCAAATCTAGTAAAACCACCAGTCATCCAAACTACTCTAGACCTTCAAACAATAAAAAACAGCTGAAAATTGAGAAGCAAGCAAGCAACAGTATAAGGAACAGAATTCGACCTCTTTCTCGATGAGCTTGGCGAAGAAGCGTTCGGCTTGTACAGCGGTGACGTCACCACGGTAGTCGCGCCACACGAGAACCCTACCTTTGATGTCGAGTAGGAACAGCGCCGAGGCTGCTCCCGCCATTGATGATTACCTTGTGTTTGTCAATCAATTGAATAGCAATTTCGTCCGATTCGACAGGATGTAGAGAGAGATCATAGATCGAGGGAAGGTTTGATGGTGAAATATAATGGCTTAAGTGAGATCTAGTTGATGGATTGGTAAGATGAAGAAGAATATAAAAAAAAAAATTATATATAAGAAATGGAAAAATATGAGGAGTTTTTTAACTTTCCGCCATGAATGATTATTGATTTGCTGCTAATATCAGACTGTAAATTTCTTCATTTTTTGGTGGAATTGAAAAAGTAGTAGTCGTAGTTACCTTCTTCAGCTGAAAATGAAGCTTCGGTGTAAACAAATTAACAAACACGACATTTGTTCAAACATGGTGATACTGGGGCGGAACTTGTCTTGGCCCATTTTAGAAGTCGTGCACTTGGCCCATAGTCCTGTCAACTCCGTCCCATCTCCCATGTTCTCAAACCGGACCCGGTAATCAACCCGATCACGTTATTGATGGTGCATACGGCCATTGAAACAGAAATGCGAGCCGATTACTGGCGGAGTAAAATGTTGAACCATTCGAGAAGATATGATTTGAAACCGCGCGGTCCACAATTTTAATAATTCTTATATTAATACTTATATGAGCCGAAATTATTTCCAAAATGGTAATCCTTTCGTTTCACTTATCTACTTACATTTTCTTTTTATATGTTTTTCAATTATTTTTTTATATCTTTTTTTTATCTTTTTAGTTCATTTATTTCTTTACGTTTTCATTTTCTATCCCTTCCACTCAATTTTTATGTTTTTTCCTTCGGCTATCTCATCTCATCCAATTAATCTCTATCCCATCACTTCCCCCTCCCCCCCACAAAAAATTACTCCCATCACTTCCCCTCCCCCCCCAAAAAAAAAGCATGGTTTAGAAGCAACTAGCAAGTGTGCATTGAATGTACTGAGTCAAACTGCCTTACAAGTTTCTATACTCATCCAAAATGAAGATTTTAATAGCTCGATGACAGTGAACTCTGACACTTCAGACAGAGACGATGTGATCTTCAAGATGTGCAACTCATAAGTTTCTTGACATAAAGCATATGACAAAATCTTGATTTCTACAAGGTAGCTCAAAGTCTGAAACTACAATGTTCCTTAATCCTTGCACAAGTACATACATACAAACATATCATCCTTTAAAGTTGTACATCACCAAGCAAAACGAAAGAAGAGCAGTGAAAATCTGAGTTACATTGCAAATGTGAAACTAGAAGACATGCATCTGTTGGCGATTGATCCACTCAGGAAAAGAACATGGACTCAGTTTGTTGTGTAACTTGCATTAAGTATCTTTCTAGTAACTGGATCATTGTGAAAAATGCAAGGACAGGTGGGGTAAGATTGATATCAATTTTTCATCCGCCACACCACTAAAGATTTGGCTGCAAGCATCTTCATCCAAAAAGTGAACGAAAAACCAAGAGGGCCAGTTACCACTTACCACATTCCGCAAACATAATTTGGAAAACTAAACTCCAACCTGGAATTTTTTCTCTTGGATTCAAACACGAAATCTTCATTTGCATCCAGAAAAGTTTCAAACAAGTTAGAAGCCAACAGATCTGCATGCCTGGCTACACATCCACCCCAGCATTGCTTGCATTTTCTTGATGATCTGATGATTACCAACCTCTCGAGAATACAAGAACTTTTCAATACATATTTAACAAGTGTATCATCAAGGTGAGACGGGCTTTTCATGCACAGAGTGCGCAAATAATCAACTTCAATATTTTTCAGATGCATGAGCTTCCCCTCTGGCAAACTATGAAGCATGTCTTTTTCACCAAAGACAGCACCTGTGTAGTACATGATATCATGATCCTGTAGAATAAATAAATAAATAAATAAGAAATTAAGCTAGAAAAGAATTAAGTGAATATATGGTCTAAAGACAAGGAAGTCTATGAGGTGGAAAAAGTTTCATCCACCAGTTTGTCTTAGGCACTGGCAGATCTGTAGACGGAAACAACTGTGAGGAGCCTAGCAAGTAGCAGCTCTAACTGAACTGACTACGTCACCCTCAAAATCTGAGTGTCTAACTCAACAAGATATGATCTATCGTTTGTATCGTGTTCAAATCACTGTGTTTATCTTATCTGTACTTATCCGTTGGGCCTTGAATTTATAAGGTTGCCCTGTTGATTTTGGATGTGCCAGCACGCAGTGGGAGCGAATGAAGGTAGGTATAATTTTACAACAATTTGTAGCTTCTTGAGACCATGCATACTTTGCTAGAACCGAACAGCATGCAGGAAAAAGGCATCGGAATGACATAAATCACAAATTTCCCAAGGAATTGAACTTCCTTAACAGGAACTTTTACTAAAAATTCAGCTATTATATGAAATATTGGTTAAAGGGACCATTATTAAGTTGAATGAGATTCTAGCTAGTTAATTCTTTTGATCTTGTTGTATATGCCCCAGTTTCTAGTGGTTTATCTAAACCTACACAAAGTAATGTGTTTTGTGCATTTCCTATGTATTTTTTCCAGACAATTACTCTGAAATTGATAGGATATGCTCAGTCCAGGATAGGATACAGCATTATCTAAGATAATCTAATTATAATTTCAGCTTGACTGTTCACCATTTCCACTAGTTCACTATATGATGGGTTCACCTCCAGGCTTCAGTCGACTGGATTAGTTGAGTATTTTCATCTCATCGGACTAGAACATAGTTTCATATAGATATCTTACTATAATACAGCAGGAAATCTGTTATGGACCACACTCAGACTAAGATTTCTCTAGAAGTCAATCCATGACTAATGTCGATCTCATCTAGTTATCCTGCTAGCATTTAAACTAACAAAGAATGATCCATATAGTATCTCACACCCAGGGCAAGGCTGAGCAGATAAGAAGAGGCAACGGAAATTTAAAAAAAAACCTGAAATCTATATAGAAAACTGGATACAAATCACGTAGTAAAAGTTTTCAGCTGATCCTCAAAGTATACAAGAACAACCCCCTCCCCCCCCCCAAACATACACACACCACTACCACCACATATCCCAATAAATTATGATGATCAACTTCAGCTAATTTAAAGAAACTATTGGGTATAAAAATAAAAATAAAAAATAAAAGAAGGAATTGTGCTACCATAAAGTACTCTGAAACAGATCCATAGAAGTCAAACCTCAAAATCAGGCACCCTTATGCATAGAGTCTCCAAACAAGGCGTGCTTTGTAACAGGCATGCTATCCCATAAATGTCAGGCTCGAAAAGGGGCGAAGAAATAGTCAGGTGTTTGCACTTGAAGACTGGATAAGTTTTGCCCAATAATTTGGACACAGCCAAGGCCTGTAAAATAGCAAAAATATCAAGAATCTCTGAGTTACAAGTAAAAACTAAGTGATCATGGATCAGTCTTCTAAGGTAGATTGATGATCATGCAATTTTATGTTATTTAGTGTGCTCACGTCCTGCAATCCTCAAACATTTCAAATATGTTATCAACTACCAGTTTGTATCTTTATGTTTGAACAAATAATATCATTTGAAGGAGTATAACGAAAATAAAAGGTATTGATCACACTCAGGAATGAAAAGTCGTGTTAATGCATTGGTACCATAAACTACAGAAAAAGGAACATTATAAATATGAATGCAGTAATAAAAGAGTCCTCACCTGAACGATCTCTGAGTAAATTGTTAAAGTATCAACCTTACACAAGATATTGAGAAAATCCATGATCATATTAATCCACCACAAGTTATAATCGTAACCAGCTGCAGCAGCTTCAAAGTCATTAGTGCCAGTTCCCCAGTAGAAATTGAGAGTAACATTTGCCACCGAAGATACGTCGACCAGTTGGCATTGAGGAATCAGAAAGAATCCGGTGACGTCAAATTCCCGAATCCAAGGAGCAGTAATTCTGAAGAAATCCCCCTCATCATTTCTATACTCAATGTTGGACAGCCCTAGTCTTCTTACTCTTGGAGACATTATATTGAGGTGACTTAGGCCATAAATCTCATCAAAAAATAAATCTTCCAATTGCGGACAACCTTCCAATATTTTTGCAATGTCCTCATCTTCCAGTACCATATTTACTAGAGACAATCTCTTAATCGAAGTCCAAGTACATTGTGGCGGTACAAGATCATATCTCACACCCTGCAAAACCAGTGTCACCAGTGATGAACTACGATACAAACAATCGGGGGCAGAATAGTCCATGTTCTGGAGGTCTAGGGTGAGGTCCTCTACATTCCTCTCCAGAACAAATGAGATCCACTTATCAACCAACTGATGCACTAAGCTTTTATTGCTATACGTTGTGTTCCCAAGCTCAAGGAGAGCGAACCTTTTGATTTTGAGACAAGTAGATTGCATCAAAGTATGATCAATAAACGAGACAAACTCCTTAATACTTTTGTTAGACTGGTCAGAGTCGAAGAAATCGTAAACAATAGAATCAACATTGGTCCATAAAAGCTTCCATCTCTTAGAAAGTAGACTAGTTTTGACAGCATCTTTCATGCCCAATAATGAAAGTATTTGAACAATCAAACATTCAGGCAGGTCACTGAGTCGATCAGGTAACTTACCTTGCGTACGAGCCCTTTTACTCTCCTTCTCCAAGTTCTCCCCTCCTTGAGAATTGCTCGCACGGAGACTCATAGTTGGCTCCCCTGTTTCTGAGCTGCACAGCGAAGAGAGTAACAGTGGTGGGTTTACAGAAGGGATTGTGGATCTACTTAATTACACGGCCATGAAAGGGTATTTCAGACGGAAATGCGAGGCGATAACTGGCTGGCGGAGTAAAAAATAAAAATGTTGAACCAATCGAGAAGATTAGCAGGGTTTAACTTTTCAATTTTTCTTTTTGAATCTAGGGTTTCGGACTATTTGGCGGGAAAATAGCAAAATTGGGAAAAGACGAAAAGTAGTACGAAAAGGTTGGAGGAGGATTTCGCGGAATATTTACAAGCTAAGATTGCATTTAATTAATGTGAACTTCATTTTTGGTACTCTCCTCGGTCCCTCTGTTTCATGAGAATCTTATTACTTCTCTCTTACAAGCACAGTTTGTTAGAAAAATTGGTGAAAATGAGATATTATTTTATTTCATTCGACTAAAGAATAAAAAAATTATTATAATGCTATGTTATTTTCATCTAAAAATTTATTATTTTAGATTCACTTCAGATCAGTTCAGATGCATTAAGTTCAGTTCAGTTCAAATTTGGCTAATATTATTTTGTACTACAAATAAATTCACTTCAGTTCATATCCATTCAGTTCAGTTCAGACTTTTTCGGACGAAGATAAGAGAGACTAAGTGGGATAATGTTTCAATCAAATAATAGAAAAAATATGATTAGTGGAGTGTTATTGTACTTCCTCCATCCGGTCTCAAACTTCTCAAATATTTTATTGATTTTTTTAAAATTACGTTGACCTCAATTTAATATTAAAATAGTATTAGAAAACAATCTTTGAACATATATTATAATATATAATATATGTGGATTGAGGGTAATTATTATAATAATTATTTTCATTTTTTTGTATAATAAGCTTGTAAAGGAATTAATGTTAAAATGAAAAAAAAATCTGTAAAAGGAAGGGACGGAGTACATTAAATTGAATTGAGAGACTTGCAAATTTTAGTCGTCAAAACTCGAAAGTGGCGATTTATAATTTAGGAATTAAACAAAAGTCATAAATTTCCAAGGGTTTTTTTTAATTTAATAAAACGAATTGTTGTTAAAGTGAGACGGACTCAAGCTAGCGTGTGATCATGATAATCGGTACTCCCTCCTATCTTTTTTAGTTGTCATTTTATAAATTTTACACATATTAAAGAGCGCTATTAGAAACTGTTATTTTCATCTAGACAAAACTGAACAAAACTGAACTGAATTGAACAAAATTGAACTGAACTGAACAGAACTCAATGAAGCTAAACTGAACTGAATTGAATTTATTTGTAGTATAAAATATAACTAAGCAAGTCTGAAAATGAAACTGGACAGAATTGAACTAAACTTAAAATAATGAAATTTCATACGAAAAGAACAGAGCCTTACTTTCTTAAAAAAAAAAAAAAAAGAACAGAGTTTTACTAGCATTGTTGTTACAAATATTATTCTCAAAATTCTATTGATCCGGGCCGGCATACTAATATTGGGCCCTATGCCAAATTTTCAAAAATGTCCGACTAACATATTATTATAAATCATTATGATCTTTAACTATTTTTTTAAACTTAATTATTGTGGTTTCGGTAAATTTACCACATCTTTAGAAATCTCACAATCTCCTGGTACACTCGAGTACAACGCTAATCAAGATTACTTCTACCAACTAAGTCTTATATTCTACAATAGTAGAGATTATTCTAAGATCTTTGACCTAATTATTGTGATTCTATAAAGTAGTCTTTTACCGAACATGTAGATATCTCACAGACTCACCCCCATTTATACTTGAGTATAGTGTTGTTTAACGAGCTGAGTATTGTTGAGGCTCGGCTCGGCTCGTTAACGAAGCGAGCCTGAAATCAGGCTCGAGCTCGAGCTCATTAACAAACGAGCCGAGCCAGGCTCGTTTAACAAAACGAGCTTAATTTCAGGCTCAAGCTCGGTTCATTTGGCTCGAGCTCGGTTCGTTTGTTAAAATACCATGAAAAATATGTTAAAATATTAAATAAAATATAAACAAATTCAAGATTATGCATTACAATCAACTCTCAAATGATGAAATCATTAAAGTTTAACAAAATGCAAATATAAGCAATTCAAGCCAATAATCTCAAATTTAAATCATAACTTATAATACTAATACTACTCATAATCTAGATGATATCGAGCCTTAACGAGTCTTACCGAGTACTCGCGAGCCGAGCCTAGCTCAGCTCGTTAATGGAACGAGCCTAAGTTATCGAGCCGAGCCTTAACGAGCCGAGCCAAGCCGAGTACTCGATAAGGCTCGATTCGCGTAACAACACTACTTGAGTACAATGATATTACTTGCATCAATTATGTCTCATGTTCTATACTTATACGAACTAATTCTTATATTCTATACATATAACCGGAAAAAAAAAGTAAATTCAATAAGAATTAATATATACTCTTTCAGTTTATTTAGATTCACAGTTTGTCAAATCTGTAATATTATGCATAATATGGAAAAAGTAACTTGAGATACATAATAACAGTCTCGAAAAAGATAAGTTTATTATGCCCTATGTCAAAATTTCAATTGCCATAGAAACGAAAAGAAATGATGAAATTCAAAGTGAAGTTCGTGTGCAAATTTCTAATTTAATATTCGAACTCTTTTGCAAATCCGAAGGTCCAAAATTTTTGAGGCCCTATGCGGTTTAATATACCGCATGGACTTAGAGCCGGCCATACTTACTATAATATTGTATTGATAGTGGTGAATATAGGGACAAAAGAGAGTTAAACCTATTAATATTAATCATTATATCTAAATTGACAACTATTAGTTTTTGGGGCCTCATTTATGTAATTAATTGTATTACATATCTTTAAAAATAATTATGCTTGAAGTATATATAAAACAGAGTAGCGTTTTGATCATCACATTACTTCTTTAATATCTTCTACTCCATCTTTCACTGATGATTCTTAAATTTAAGTTAAAGCCGGTGGAAAATCTTTCACTGATGATTCTTAAATTTAAGTTAAAGCCGGTGGAAAATTACGGAGATGGAGAGTTATGGTACAAGTTGTATTTTGGTGAAGGAGGGTTCGACAGGGTTTACTGTTTCATCTACGTGTAGGTCTTTGAGCTCCAATTTACCTTTTCACATGGCGTCTTCCAAATACTCTGTTTCCGACTCTCTCTAGTTCGAGAAAAAGGTGTTCGACGATCTCGGTGGTTGTCCTGATATTACTAAGTGCTATGGTAGTGAGACGGGGCTACATTCACTGTGACAAGCCGGAACAGGTCGTTGGAACGGATGATACAAACACCAAGTTTATGGCCAAGATTGCAGATCTTGGATTGGCCAAGTCGGTGGCAAAGATGAAAGGAAGAAGAACCACCAAGAAAAGGAAATCGCAGCCCGGCACTTGGAAGGGTACGGTGAGTTTCTTGCCACAGGAGACGTTGATGGAAGGGGTGAAAGAAGCGGCTTCAGATATTTGGGCGTTGGCCTGGTGGTGAACTAACTGTAATACCTGGGAAGTTATCGATGGAAGCTAAAGGTTTTTTGAACCTTTGTTTGGCAAGAGAGATTGGTGCAGCGTCTGCGATATCAATAGCCTGTGCAGTAAGATTTCATATTATTGATTATTAGAGAGAGAGATCCGAAGACCTTTCTTTTTCTTCTTCAGTTGTGAGTTGTTGTAGTCTTATATATGTCGATGTACATGACACCAACAGTATTTGCAATATGCTTGATTAATCTTTGATTTCCCAGAAATAGCTGCGTGCACGTAAAGAATAGATGAACACATAATGGAATTATTTGAACAATTAAACATTCAAGTCACTGAGTCGATCAGGTATGTTACCTTGCATACGAGCCCTTCTATTCTGCTTCTCCAAGTTCTCCCCGCCTTGAGAATCGCTCAGACGGCAACTCACTGTCTCCCTCTATTTCCAAGCTGTAGAGTGAAGAGAGTAACAGTGGTGGGTTTACGGAAGGGGGTGCGGATCTACATAAATACGGGCAATACCAAAATGCAAAATTGTCAGGGCTAACCAACAATGGGAAGCTGAAAATCCGTATTCTCTGGCTTTCTTTAGACAAATGCAACCCACTATTATCAAAATTAATGTATTAAGGGAGATAAGCAATGCAATTTCAAAATAGGCAAACAAGACATAGGGGTCTTTAGACTCTTTACATCACAGTTTCCCACTTTTACAGTCATTCAATTACATCATTGCATACAGTTAATAAGACGACGAACAAAAGATTTATTACAACCAAATCTGCCTAAATACGAGAGCACCTTCAGCAGACTTACAGAGCATGAGAAAATAACCCCAAGTCTTTAGGATGTAGGGGCGTATAACGCGGAAACCTAAACTCGTGTGCTGCCATTTTTTTTCTGAGTTCCCATTTGAAAGTGTCATTCCAAACCAGATAATGGTTCAACATATTGGAAGACATGTGACGCATGTACTGTAATGAACAGATAGTGTCACACACAGCACAAATGTCTCCTGAAGAAGAGAAAACCAACTTCTCTAGAATTGAAGCATTTCTCAATATATATTTCACGAGTTCATAGTCTTGACACGCTGGATTGTCGTCAAACCAATCACAGAGTGGAGGACACCACTGTCTCTCGTAAATAACTTCAACATTTTTTAGTTGTAAGAGACTCCCATCGGGCAAGCTGAAGTCCTGGTCTCTATTGCGGAAATGATCCTTTGTGCAACGCATAAGAAAAGCTCTCTGCAATCGGAACATACCGTTAGAGTCGATGTATGTAGCATTAACATAAAGATTGAGAAGAAAAAACGAAAGAGAACAGGTTGAAGACTCTAGAGATAGGTCCAGTGAAGAATACTAATATTTCCTTGTACAAGTAAACAAGTGATAACTCAAGAAAACTTGGATAAAGACAAGTTTATATATTCTGGAAATAATCTGGTTGAGAATACAAATTCAAGCACGAAAAAGGGAGAAAATTTAGTCATGAGAAATGGAATATACAAATGTGTGCTTAAAGCGTAACGAATCAATTGCAAGTAAGACAAACCTGGGCATCTGTCACCTTTATGACCAGTGTCTCCAAACAAGGCGCATTTTGCAATACGCATGCCATCCCATAGAGATCGTAATACCAGATAGGCAAACGAACAGTCAGATGTTTGCACTTTAACAACGGATATGCTCTGCCCAATAGTTTTGATACTGTCAGGACCTGCCACAAAACAAAAATAAGAATGTGTAGGAGAGATATCACAATAGATTTCCCAATATGATGATCAAGCAATTTGAGTTCCAAAACCAGCTAATAAGCCAGGCTTATTTTACAAAGAACAATACTGCTACATAGTTTCTTCAGAAAATAATTTCATTTCAAATAAAACCAAAGCCCACATCATGACTCTTCTTTCCCAACTCCACTTCAAAACTACACAAAATAATATCAACAAAGTGCTTGTATATTTAAGGCCTAGAAATCTAGAACGAAATATACCACAACAAAAAACATTTCAGCTATCGGTGAAGTAACTCTGCAGCCCATCTCTTAAATTTCTGTTCTGTTCCTAAATCTATTACAACATGTAAACATCATGCTATTGTTAAACCCCCAGTTAAAACTAAAACACTAAAACTCATGAAAAATGCTCAAAGTATAACTATATCACAATTAACAAATGATAACAAAGATATGGTCCTCACCTGAACGATCTCTGTACCGATTATCAGTTCATCAACATGACACAAAGGCCTGAGCACCTTATCAACCATATTGTTCCACCACAAACTGTCCGGCTCTCCAGCTTCATCATCAATCCGTCCTCTCAAAGAAACAATATCAGCCTTCTTTAAAGAAGAGACATTGACCAGCTGAAGTTGAAAAATTATAAACCCTCCCACAATCTCCAATTCTTGAATCCAAGGAGCATCAATTTTCAAAAACTCATCAATACTAACATCTTGACCCTCAACATACCACACTCTTACTTTTTTCACGCTCCGAGACCTAATATTAAGATTACTTATGCCCACAACATCTTCAAGAATCAAAGTCTCCAACACCGGACAACCTAATAAAACATTCGCAAGACACTCATCGTCGAGTTTCACTTGATACAAGGACAAACTCTTCAGCAAACTCCAGCTCACATTGGATAAAACAGGCACAATAGGCACAACAACCCCTCTCATTTCCAAATTTACTAGACACGAAGTATGAAATAAACGATCAGGAACAGGAAACTTCATCCCCTCTAAGTCAAGCTTGAGAAACTCAACATTCTTGTCAAGAGCAAAAGAAAGCCACTTATCAACTAGCTTACGCACAGATTCATCATCCTTCCAAGATCTATACCCAGCCGAGAGCGAAAACTTTTTGATGGTGGGACAAGTACATTGCATTAAAGTGCGATCAACAAAGGAGATAAACTCTTGAAACTTTCGATCGGATTCTTCTCTACCATTACATGAGAGATAATTGAACTTGTAAACAGTACTATCTACTTTGGTCCATAGGTTTTTCCAATGTTTGGAGAGGATACCTGCTTTCACCGCATCTACCATTTCAAGGCCCGACAGGATGTGAATTAGGAGTGGCTCAGGCAGCTCACTGAGACGATCTGGGTTATCCTCCCCTTCGCTTTCGGGTGAATTGCTGGGACGAGGATTCATGGCTCGATTTCTCCAGAAATTGGCAATGACGAAGCTAACAGGGTCTGGAAAAGTTGATTGCATTCTTGTTTTCAGAGATGGGCAGCAAAATTCGTCATCGATGATACAGAGAAGAAGATTATATGGCGGGAGAATACAGAAGGGAAAGAGCCGAAGAAGGGAGGAAGACTTTTAGGGTTTATGATTAAGGGGGGAGGGGGGAGACTTTGTGGCAATGGAGCCCATTAAGATTTAGGGCCCATTTGAGATGCCCGTTACTGCTTACATGTGCCAGCCCATAATTTCATTTTAAATTCATTTAAGTTCAGATTTACTATTAAATTTAATTTGTTTAGTTGAAATTTATTATAACTTTAAATAGTTCAATTCACTTAATTCAAATTTATTTAGTTTAATTCTAAAAATTCTAATTAAAAAAAAACTAAGAAGTGGTAGGTGATTTAATGGTGAATTTGTAAATGAAAAATCTGATACAGAAAACACCTTGATCAGATGCTCTCTATGATGTGCTATATCCTTACTATATATGAGGATATCATCAAAGAACACCAATACAAACAAGTAATACCTCCTGCTTCCTTGCCACTAGATAGGCCTGTTCTAGAGAATAAGGTGCCATCATTTCCACCATATGTCGGATTTCCACCTGGCTCTGATACCAATTGTTATGAATCTACTGGAACTAATTACTTGTACGCTAAGCTAGCTAAAGAATTTTGTAGAAGTTTATTGATAAAAGCCCCAAATAGGCAGATTACAGCTTTTATAGCAATTGAGCTGCTTGCTCCACATTTGGTGGTACTGTAGATATAAAGCACCAATTTAAATTCAACTCAGTTCATCGAGCTCCACCAAATAAGTTCAATTCAATTCTACCTTACCATGTTATTCTATTCTATCTCTATCTCCGTGTTTTAGTAAATCCAAAGTAATTTGAGTACAATTTTCAGTTTTTAAATTGGTTCAATTCGGCCTTCAAAATTAATATGCCGGTTTTGGATAATTCAAAAGTTATATATGCAGTTAATAAAATTATAATTTTTTGTTCGATTTTAGTCAGGCGCGTTACATTAACATCGACGGAAAGTGCGCCTAAAGGATGCAACACAAAAAATGCACACAATATTTATATCACGTTACATTGGATGACTTACTGCAGCAGAATACAATTAGATAAATCATAAATATGTTATATCAAGAAACTAAATCCACTTGGAAAATTCATATATCAAATGCTGAAATGCATAATGATATTCCAAAACAGCCGCCTGAACAACATTCGGACGCGGCAAATACAACTAAACAAGTGCTAATGGAATAGCATTCTTCCACAAGATTCACCAAACCGCTGACAAAAAGGTCTAACAAACATTAGGAAAGCACCTTCGGGCAAACACAGCAGACTCTACTAAACACAGATTAAAGCAAGCATCAGAACAATCTGGGTAGTCTACTTCACTTGGAAAATACATCTAAATCCGATGCAATCAGATAATGAATGCTCTCTAATCAAAACATTAAGAAAGCACCTTCGAGCAATTGGAGGCTGGCTTCACTCCCTAGTAAGCATGGGTTTATAGTTCGAAAATCTGAAATCGAAGGCGGAGTTTTTCTTCACGAGTTCCCATTCCAACGTTTCATTCCGAAGCAGGTACATGATTAACAATTTTGAAGACAAGTGAGGCACGTACAGGGATGAGCATGTAGTCGAGCATTTCTGACACCATTGTCTGCTTGATGACATGATAACTAGCTTCTCAAGGACAGATGTGCTCCTCAATATATATTCCACAACTTCCAAGTCAAAGCAGTTTTTACCATCTTCATTGAGTGAGTATAGATCATGATTCCAATCTCTTTCATAATAAATTTTGACATATTTTAGATGCATCAAGTTTCCCTCGGGCAAACTCATTTCCTGTTCTCTTCTATCAAAATTTTCTTTTGCATAGGGCATTATATCATGATGCTGTACCAAAGAAAAGAAAGTTAACACACAATTAGGTTCCCTGATGATTTTATAATATTGCAAGAACTCACAAGGATGTCAGAAAATAATTTGAAGTGAGGAGAGAACTAACTTGGCTCCTATGAGGCAGTATAAATGCAATAAAACATACATCACACAATAGCTAATGCCAAAGAAGTACAATTGCTAACATTAGAAGTTCGAAAATATCAACCCAGTGATAAAAATTTCAGAGAATATGTCATCACAAGGGTTCTCATAACAATATAGCAAACAAACAAAACAAAGACAGATGGTGGTTACGTGAAAAAGTACAAGTTTTGTATATTTCTCCACATTAGTAAAACAAATGCAGCCTAATTTAGACCAATTCAGATATACATAAACGTCTCCAATAAACACTGTCACCACATCTTTTTTTTTTAAGCATTACAGAAAGAGGTTATTGTATAGTATTAAATAATTGCTATTGCTCCAAACAAATCTATAGAAATCAAACCTGCGAATTGGCCACTGTAATCAATAATGTCTCCAAATATGGTGCATTTTGCAAAAGGCATGCCATTCCATAGAGGTCGTTCTTCGAAAGAGGCACACTAACAGTCATATGTTTGCACCTTAATAAGGGATAAGATCTGCCCAGTAGTTTTGATACTGCCAAGGCCTGTCATAAAGAAAAACATATCATGGGAGCAAGGCACATCATACTATTTTGGATTATCCCACTAGAAAACTGATTAAAAGACAAATATAAAAGAGTTTTGTTAGAGAAGACTTGTATTTCACACCTAAAAAAACATGTTAAATATAAACGCAAAAATCAAATAGTTCTCACCTGAATGAGCTCTGTGGAAATACTTAGTTCAGCAACGTGGCACAAGGATTTGAATAGCCCCTCAACCATATTATTCCACCATAAACCATTCGGATTCGTAGGATTAGCACGCCAGTCCTCATAAAAAAAGAAACTAATATCAGCTCTTTTCAGGGAAGAGACATCAACCAGCTCGAATTGTCGAATAAAAAAATCCCCACCACCAAGTTGTAGTTCTTGAAGCCAAGGTGCATTAACTTTCAGATAATCATCATCTGAATAACCAGGATTTCGCAGTTCTAGTTTCTTCACAGTTGGAGACATAATGTTTAGTTGCTTTATGCCCCAAAACCCATCAAGCACAATACATTCTAACACAGGACAACCAAGCAATATGTTTGCAAAAGAGTCATCATCAACCCGCACATCATCAAAGTTCAGAATCCTTAACGAAGGCCAACTAACAGGGGATGACACACACACAGTAACACCGGTAAGTTTCAAATTTACCAGCGAGGAATTACGATACAAGCAATTAGGAACAGAATACCCCAAATCATGTAACTTGAGCTTAAGATGCTCCACATTCTTTTGCATAATGAAGGCGAGCCACTTATCAAACAATTCATACATAGTTTTGTCCTTTGGAAACTCATCAGAGCGCTTTTTGAATCGAAACTTTTTAATGGTAGAAGTAGTACATTGCATCAAAGTGTGGTCAACAAATGAGACGTAGTGATTATATATCCTCTTACATTCCTCCTCAGTCCCAAGATGACGATACCAGCCTCTATAAACAATAGAATCTACTTTTGTCCATAAATTTTTCCACCTCTTAGAGAGTGTACCTGTTTTGACCGCATCTATTATGTCGAGCAATGATAGGATCTGAATGAGCAACGATTCAGGCAGCTCACTGAGTCGATCTTTGGGTCCAATTCGGACATAGGTGGCACCATCCTCCATCTCTTCTGCTTTCCAGAAATTGGTTAGGAGGGACTGTTTCCTTTCCCGAACATCGCTGACACCACCGTCCATTGTTTGCTGTAAACAATGGATCCCGGTTGTGACGAATCGGTAGAAATATAACTGATTAATTTCACAAAATTGCCATCGAAAAAGAGTGGAGAGGAAGAAAGTAGCGGCGGTTAAGGGTGAAATGCAAGGGAGGCAACTATAATTAGGGATTCAATGTGATTTCAGGGCTGGAAGTGAGAAGAAGAAGAAGATAATAGGGCGGGAATACGAAAGGGATCAAGAAGATTTTAGGGTTTAGGGTACTAAAATGTTTGGGGCAAAAGAAATGTTCTATTCTATCTATTCAATTTCAACACAGTATTTTCTGCCTGCCTAGTGGCAGATTATAATAGGTGGGAATTTGGTTAAAATTAAGATTAGGGCGGTAAAACGCTTGTTTGATGTTTGTATTTTGGTGCCCGAGATGACGAGAGAGTAATATCTAATATGGTTCCACTTTCATATCTTGTCTTGTGGTTCAATTTTCCTACTTTTGAATTTGTTGGATTTTGGTATGTTGGTTGTTATTCTCACCTTAAATTCAGCTCAATTTAGATCATTTCAGTTCAGATCTACTTGGTTAAAAATCGTTAAAGTGATAGATCTCTAAAAGCTTGATACTATAAAGATAGCTAAAATACTAATCGAAGCCAGAAACTCCGCGTGGGCGAGACAATCAGCCCTCTCTTGGGTGGCCAATGGTGGTGCAACGACACATCGCTATCCTCGGTCCTTTTACGTCTAATGACACGGTCGCCCAACGAGACAGCTAAAGCCCAACGGGGCCAATTCCACATACCACTTTAACTCAACTCTTAATCCATAAATAAATTGAAAGTATTACAATGCTTAAATGCATAAATAGTAAAAATATAACTTGATACCTAAGAAATTAAATTACAGGCCAAAAAATAACTAATAAGTCTTATTACTCTAATTTGGGAAAAGCCCACCTATTCAAATGTTTTAACCCTAAGTTATTGTCCAAAACACAGCAATAAAGAAAATAACTTACAGTAATAAACAAGGAAATAAGAAGATGACGAGTTTGAGTTCCATCATGAAGTTTACTCAATTCAATATTTCAAATAATTTCATTATGGTTCCGCTCTTATAGTTCAGAGTTTTTAAATAAATCAAACATAACCTTATTTTATGTTTTGATAAATCCAAAGTAATATGGTGCAATTTTCGTTTTTTAAATTGGTTCAGTTTTGGCCCTTTGAAAGTTATATGAGTCCGATTTTGATCCTTCTAAAGTCATACTCGCTCAATTAATAAAATTAATAAAATTATAGCTTGTTCGATTTCAGTCATGTTACATACTACTAGGCACTAGCATCGAATGAGAGTGATTCTAAAGAATTTTGGATGACTTGAACACAACAAATGCACACAATCTTTTCTTTGCACCATATAGTCTCTGGGTTACTGGCATGATAGGAGGATGGAGGATAACTGCAGCACAATACAATACAATTAGATAAATATGTTATATCAAGAATACAAAATTCACATACTATAATGATACCTAGAAACAGATGCCCCAACCTATTCGGATTTCGGAGGCAGGTGCAGACAACTAGAGATATGCTATAAAGAATAGCATTCTTTCACAAGACAGTGATTCACCAAACCGCTTACAAAACACAGTCCTCACTTCTTAGTTCTCACAGCAAGAAAACCTAAACTCAAAAGCAAATTTTGTCTTCACGAGTTCCCATTCCAAAGTTTCATCCAAAATGAGTAACAGTTTAGAAGACAAGCAAGGCACGTATCGGGATGAGCACGTAGTCAAGCATTTCTCACACATTTGTGTTCCTGATGACATGATAACAAACTTCTCGAGGACACAAGTGCTTCTCATTATATATTCCACAAGTTCCAAGTCCAAGCACTCATTACCATCTTCATCAACTAGACAATGGTTCCAGACTCTCTCATAACAAATTACAAATCTTGACATTTTTCAGGTGCTTCAGATTTCCCTCCGGTAAACTCATCTCTTCTTCTCCTGTCAAATTTTTTCTTCAGATAGCGCATTATTTTATGAGGCTGTACCAAATAAAAGATACATTAAACACATAATTAGGTTACCTGATGATGTTACGGTATTGCAATAATCATGCATGAATGTCAGAAAATATATGGAAATGAACGAACTAACTAATTTTGATCTCATGAGCCAGTTCACATGCAGTAAAACAGTGGGTAAAACAGTGACATAGAACGTAAAAACCATTGGGTACCTTTAAAACTTGAAACTATCAAACAATACAGTCTAACTTAAACACAGGCTACGTTATACAACGCAACTCAAGTGTATATCCGGTGGCAGACTCAGCAGTGTTGAGTGTCTAACACGGTATTAGGAACATAGATTTAAAATTTTAAACTAGCTGATAAACCTTTTCATGTTGAAAAATAATCACATGATAAAACAGTAAGAAATCAGACAGGGATAACAAAACCATGGACCTAGTCACTGAACCACCCTTACTGCCTTTGAAAGAGTTCAACAGAAGTCAAACCTTCCAGTTCGCCACTGTAATTAACAGCGTCTCCAGGTCTGGTGCATTTTGCAATAGGCATGCCATCCCATATAGGTCATATTTCCACAGAGGCACATGAACTGTCATATGCTTGCACTTGGATAATGGATATGGTTTGCCCAGTAGTTTTGATAGTGCAAACGCCTGTCATAAAAACAAGATAGCAATATTATGGGTACAACTATGGTATATATACTACAATTAATCATCGTCTTTGCAAATGATCATAACTAATGATGTAGGCCTCATGACTGGTGTTACATCAGGACAGATTGAAAGTTAACAGTTAACCAACCTAAACAACAATCTTTAAAATATAAATGGAATACAAAAAATTTCTCACCTGAATGAGCTCCATGCTGATGACTAGTTTATCAATGTGACACAAGGATTTGAATAACTCCTCAACCATCTGATTCCACCATAAGCTGTTAAGATTACTAGGATCGGGGCACCACCAGTCATAATAGAAGAACCGAAGAGAAGCTCTTTTCAAGGAAGATACATCAACCAGCTCGAATTGACGAATTAAAAAATGCCCATCTAATCCTCCACCTCCAAGTTCTAGCTCTTGAAGCCAAGGCGCATTAATTTTCAGAAATTCATCACCTGAATATTTTGGATGTCGCAGTTCTAGTTTCTTCACACTCGGAGACATGATGTTTAGATGCTTTATGCCCCCAAACCCATCAAGCAGGATAGTTTGTAACACAGGACAACCTAGTAAGATGTTCGCAACAGACTCATCATCAAGACGCATTTCATCAAAGCGCAGACTCCGCAACAAACACCAACTAACAGGAGATGACACAGATACACTTACATACGACATTTTCAACTTTACCATTGATGAATTACGATACAAACAGTCAGGAAGCAGAATAGTCCATTTCCCATAAATCAAGCTTAACAGACTCCACATTCTTCTTCTGCAGAATATAGGCAAGCCATTTGTCAAACATATGGTGCACATCTTTTTTTTTTATCCTTCGGAATGCTATAACCCCAAAATTGGTCAAGTTGAACTTTTTAATGCGAGAACTAGTACATTCCATTAGAGTGTGATCAATAAAGGAAATCTGCTGTTTCCCATACCAGCCTCGGTAAACAATAGATTCAACATTGGTCCATAAATGCTTCCACCTTGTAGAAAGTATACCTGTTCTGACAGCTTCTTTCATTTCTAGGAAAGAAAGTATGTGAATGAGCAAACATTCTGGCAACTCACTGAGCCGATCTGGTATGAGGGTTTTGTTCTTTCCTAATCCAACATTGCTAATACCACCATCCATTGTTAGTTCCTTCTTCAAGAAAGTAAACAGTGAAAATTCGATGCTAGAAAAGTGAAAAAGAATTCATGAACTAAATTAGGGTTTCAACTCGGCCCAATAAGATTGATTTTGAAAGGATTGGGCCTTTGGAAAATTTAGATTTTGGTTCGAAATGCAAAGGATTATGCGGCCAAAATGTGGACCGATGCCGAGATAACCACAAATCTAGGAAGCACGGAAACTAAACGTATATGTGGAAACGGCAGAATTCAAAAAAGTAGAAAACATAATTCGGAGCAATGTATCGTATAACCCTGTCACATGCCTCAACTGTCTTTTGCAAGACACTCCTCCGGAAGAGGTTTAACATTGGAAGATGTTGCAGCAAGAGAAACTGTACTACAAAACTAAGAAGGTAGAAGATCTCTAAGATCAACATGATTCAGCTCGATTTCATTCCCGATCCTCTTAACAACACGTGCGTAATCAACAGGGTGTGGAGAACCAAAGAATCAAGGCCTCGTAACTTCAAACTATACCTGTCAATGGACAAGGCATTACAGCCATTTATCAACAGGTATTCTGGATCATCATCATCATCATTATCATCTTCCAAAGCCAGTTCCGTGGGGCTTCTTGCTTCGGAGTTCGGATTTCTGTCACATGTCAGTAAAGCTTTGTGATTTCTGCAGTTTAGAGACGAAATCAAGGTCATCTTTCGAGTGATCACCGACTAGTTCCTGTTCCATCTGCTTGGTGTTATCTTCGTGATCATAATCCAGATCAGCTAGAAAAGAGTCTATAAGAGTTGCCATTGATCTTTTCTTTCTTCTACTAAGATTTATCAACGATTTTCTGAATATACGTTATGATAGCTGTTTAAATAAACTCTACAACTCTTTTTCTTTTCAATATATGTCATAATAATGGCTAATAACTTCCTAATTTAACTTGGACAATTTTTTATTTTAACCTAGTAGTGAGTAACAAATTCCTAGTAGGTAATTTGGCTTTCATTACAGTCTCAAAGTATGATAGGAGGCAGACATTAGAAACCAATCACAGCTAAACAAAAAGCTGCGGTGGAACATTAGGTCCATAGATTCAACATGCATATTACAAGTTTCTACATGAGGATCCTGATTAAAACCATGTTGATCCTCCGGCTGCATTCGCATTAGAAGTCCAAAAAGAAAAGGAAATGTAACAGAACTGCAATAAACTCCTAAAAACAACATTACAACAACACAAGTGACACTTCTGTTGTTTGATGACAGATGATTCATACCTTTACGGCTTTACCAACACAACTTTCTAATCTCATCAGATAGTTATTATGCTGAGAAGAACTTTGATTAGTAGGGAACAGGAACTCTTACAGTTGCTGGTCCAGATTTCATATCCTCCAGTATGAGATTTCGAAGGGCCAGAATCCCTGGACCTTCTTCCCCTGGCAAGAAGCATATTGTTTCACTTGTAAGGCCATAATCGATAGTAGAATAGATGTTCATGTAGAACAAACAAGAACAACTAGTATTGCAAATGTGTCACACCCGCAGAACTATGATGAAATAATGCGTTATTCAATACCATTAAGCAAAACATGTGACAGTTAGCATTCGTTCTTTACAACTTCATTTCCATGACAACAACCAAGGAGACAGTGAAACACATACAAAACAGCTAAAGTTACGTTAAGGTATAGAAAAGTCTTACCGTCACCTATGATTTGTCCATCCCAATGGAAGCACTCACTGTTTTTATGAGTATACTGCGGATACTTTCTCTGTCAAACGGAAGCTTTAACTTTTCCATGGCAGCTGATCCTAGGAAACGGTCAAGATGTTGGTCCAGTTCATAAAGATGTCTGAAATGTAAACAAATTCAATCATGACAACCTGATACAATAGTTGAAGTTTTCAGCGACAGCATTCACCTAAAACTAAGGACAGCACAACATTTATGCTTGTTAAAACAGATGATACTTATTGAAAAGGCTAATATATATAAATAATCATATCATGCAGAATTTCACACTAACCCATCCATAATAGTGGCAGTATCAAAAACTCCATGGCCTATATGAACCATGTGATCATGCATAGGAATGACCATGGCTGCAGGATCAATGGTTATGCCACCGAAAATGCTGGAATACATGGCCAAATATTCCTGCTTACCTTTATACGTTTCTCGACTGCTTCTCAATCTTTCAATCGCCTATATAATTATAGAATACAGAAAAGTATATCAATTGCCTATACATTCAGATTAATGGTGCTTCATATCCACTCAGTTTTGTCATCTACAATTACTACACAACAACTCAGAATTTGTAGCTTTTGGGCCTTACTTGTCTAAAGCCTTAAAATGACAAATTTCCAAAAGTATACTATACATAAAAGAGTAAGACTGATAATAAAAGCAAACGAACCTCTGGGCAAGAAAGAAGTGGGACATCAGATATGTTAACGGACTTCGTTGCTGAGAACAAAAGGAGACAGAACATCAAATACTATACAACTTTACCCATTATCAGAAGAAAAATAAATTTACCCAATAATATTAATACAATTTAATTTTTCGGGAATGGAGTGAGTATTACTGTATTACATTCATTTAGAAGCTTACCAAACAGAAATTAACATGAAAATTCATAGAAGCAACAGCAGATAATATTTATGAGTTCAGATACATATAACATAGTACTCAAAATTTCTAAAAAAAATGGAAAACGTTAGAATTAACTCACCAGAAGAGAAGTGGGGTTCATTTGAGCTCTTGATTGCCCGGAGCTTAAAATAGCGAGAACAATTTCTTGAAAGTGAGAGCCTCCTTTTGGAGACGAAAGAGAAATTGAGTGAGTGATCAGCAAATTTTGATTCTCCATTAGAGGTTTGCGAAATTGGAGTGGAAACATTTGTTGAAGACGCCATTAGAGAGTTCTTTGTGTGACAAAGTTGTTATGCGAGAAGCCGCCACCCAGCCCGGCCCGACCCGATATACCGGGCCAGGCCCGACCAAGAGCAGCCCATGGGCCGGGCTTGGACTTATATAGTTAGGCCCATCAGCCCATGGGCCCGAGCCCGGGCCTAACATCTTGGCCCGTAGGCCCGGCCCGTGAATGTATATAGCATTTATGTATGTATGTATATATATATATATATATATATATATATATATATATATATATATATATATATATATATATATATATATATATATATATATATATATAAATTTATAAATTATACACTTGTAATATCAAATGATGTTGTATTTTATATGTTTAGAATACCTTTCTATACTTATAAGATTTCCAAATGATATACAATTATTTTATATACTATATTTTTAGTATATTATATAATTTATTAGTTAATTTTTATATTACTAAATAAAAATTATAGGAAAAAACATTTTATTACTAAATAAATGGAAGAAAAAAATAAAATTTTAAATATGTAAGGCCCGGCCCGGCCCATGGCGGGCCCAGGCATGGGCCTAATGTTCAGGCCCCGTCCCGGGCCTAGGCTTAATGCTAGGTTTGTCGGGCTCGGCCGGGCCTCTAAAAGCCCGGCCCGACCCATTGCCATCCCTATCTGCAAGTGATCGATTCAAGGGAGCAAGTGCCTATTTTATTTAATTATTATTATTATTATTTAGATGGTACTAGTAAATGGGTTGTTTGTATCGGATATAAATCGGATTGTTCAGGTCATGGATTTTATTACGGATCAACTTCAGATCGGATCGGGATGCGTTTGGATTTTGAATTTTATCCATATTATAAATTTCAGATAATTTGGGACCCGGTTAATTCAGATTGATAGATGAAAATTTATAAATTATTACAACTTTAAAAAATCCGTTTCAAAAAAAAGTTACAACTTCAAAATTTTTATTGCAATTTATTGATAAATGAAATATTTATTATAAATAAAATTAGTTATATACATTCCTTACAATTTTTTTTTAATTGTAATAAATGCATATTGGATTAGATAATTCGAGTCAAATTTAATTGGATCAAATTTATTCAATTCATCAATTGAAATCGAATGAGTAGCAGGTCAAAGTTCAGATCGATACTAACCATAATATTTAGAATTAAACTTTGGATTAGAATAGGATTAGCTGGAGTTCCCAACTTTATCATTATCAGCTCTAGTTACCATTTGTCTCCCATGCTCTTAACCAATGTGTATGCGTATGTAGAGAATTTGGAATATTACAACTATTGCACCCTAAAATCATTTCAAAGTGTATGTAGAGAATTTGGGGTATTACAACTATTGCACCCTTAAATCATTTCATGATTTCACATTTCTCTTTATTTTGATTTCCTTGATTGAATTCTAAAGTCTGTAATATTTTTTTACAATTTTTAATCCTAAGTAGTAATTCTGCATGTGTTTAAGGTTTTAGGGGTTCATATCTGCTACTAGTTAGTTTTCTCTAACTATTTCTGACAGGTAAGGATGGTGTCTCAAAGTATGATAAGAGGTAGACATCAGGAACCAGTGTAAGAATCACAGCTAAACGAAAAGCTACGGTGGAACATTAGGTCCATAGACGAAATGCATGTTACAAGTTTCTACGTGAGGATCCTGATAAAAAACCATGTTGACCCTCCGGTTACATTCGCATTAGATGTCCAAAAAGAAAAGGAAAAATAACAGAACTACAATTAACTCCAAAAAACAACATTACAAGTTTTTTTTTTAATAATCGAACTATTACAAAGCTAATAATAAACTATAAATAATTCCGCACTTGACGAGAATTGAACCTATGACCTCCAGTGTCATGACACCTCAGTCTAACGAGCTAAACAACATTACAAGTTTACAACAACACAAGTGACACTTCTGTTGTTTGATGACAGATGACTCATACCATTGCCAACACAACTTCATAATCTCATCAGATCAGATAGTTATCATGCTGAGAAGAACTTCCATTAGTAGGGAACAGAAACTCTTACGGTTGCTGGCCCGGATTTCATATCCTCCAGTATGAGATTTCGAAGGGCCAGAGTCCCTGGACCTTCTTCCCCTGGCAAGAAGCATATTGTTTCACTCGTAAGGCCATAATCGATAGTAGAATATATGTTCATGTAGGAAAACAAAACTACTAGTGTTGCAAATGTGTCACACCCACAGAAGTTGAAACTATCATGAAATAATGCGTTATTCGTTACCATTAAGGAAAAATATCAGACAGTAAGCATTTGTTTTGGATAACTTCATTTCCATGACAACAACCAAGGAGACATTGAAACACATACAAAACAACAAAAGATCACGTTAAGGCATAGAAAAGTCTTACCGTCACCTATGATTTGTTCATCCCATTGCACCACAGCACGAACAAGCACTCCACTACCAATAAGCATCATCTCGTCTGCTCTTTTTCCTTCCTCCACGGTCAGATTCCCTAGTCTTATGCCTCGAAGAATGCCTTCCTTCACTAGACCTTCCGCGAGCTGTAATACCCTCTTTGCTGTACAACCACTTAAAATTTTGTCAAAACAAGGCATCACCAGTTCCTTCTCTTTCGTAACAAAAGCGACGTTCATATTTGGACCTTCAGCGATATACCCATCCCCGTCCAACCAAATCGCAGCACATGCGCCATTTTCTTCAGCCTCCATTTTGGATAGTGTGTTTGGGAGATAATTCACGCTCTTCATAACAGCAAACTGGGGAGGTTTTATCGGGATGGATGAAGTTACCACTTTAATGCCCTTGTAATCTGGGGTTGACAGATCTTGGATTACAATAGCATAAAGAGAAGATTGGCAACAACCAGACGGAGAAAGTTGGAAATCACCAGGTCCTGCTGAGAGCCAATATCTTAATGATCCTTTTCTGCACTTGGAAGCACTCACTGTTTTTATGAGTATACTGCGGATACTTTCTCTGTCAAACGGAAGCATTATCTTCGCCATGGCAGCTGATCCTAGGAAACGGTCAAGATGTTGGTCCAATTCATAAAGATGTCTGAAATGTAAACAAAGTCAATCATGACAACCTGATACAACCAAGAAATAATTCATAGAACGAATTATAAAACAGATCATACTTATCAAAAAGGCTCATAACTAATCACATTATGCAGAATTTCACACTAACCCATCCACAATAGCTGCAGTATCAAAAACTCCATGGCCTCTATGAACCATGTGATCATCCATAGGAATGACCATGGCTGCAGGATCAATTGTAATGCCACCGAAAATGCTGGAATACATGGCCAAATATTCCTGCTTACCTTTATACGTTTCTCTACTGCTTCTCAATCTCTCAATTGCCTACATAATTAAATTATAAAGACAGAAAAGTAAATCAATTGCCTATACATTCAGATTAATGGTTCTTCATATCCACTCAGTTTTGTCATCTATACAATACAACACCCTGTACTAGTAGTTTACATAAATGAGTGAGACTGATGACAATAAAAGCAAACGAACCTCTGAGCAAGAAAGAAGTGGGACATCAGATATGTGAACGGATTTCGTTGCTGAGAACAAAAAGAGATAGAAACAGAACATCAAATACTACTCTCCCACCGTACCACAAATCTTTATCTATGTAGTATTATAGAACTTTACCCATTATTATCATAAAAGAACTACCCACACATTAATTTTCACGACAATATTACAATTTAAGTTTTCGGGGACGGAGTTAGTATAGCATTCATTCAGAAGCTTATAATCAATCAATCAGACTTCAATTCAGCTACCAAACAGAAATTACATGAAAAATCATAGAAGCAACAACAGACGATATAGAGTGGGAATATAATTTTATCGATTCAGATATATATAACAACATGGTACTCAAAATTTCTAAGAAAATGGAAAATGTTGAATTAACTGACCAGATGAGAAGTGGGGTTCATATGAGCTCGTGAATGCCCGGAGCTTAGGATAGTGAGAACAGTTCCTTGAAAATGAGAGGCTCCTTTTGGAAACGAAAGAGAAATTGAGTGAGTGATCAGCAAATTTGGATTCTCCATTAGAGGTTTGTGAGATTTGAGTGGTAAGATTTGTTGAAGACGCCATTAGAGAGTTGACTTTGTCTACAAATTTGCTCTGACTACTGCGAGAAATCGATTCAAGGGAGTTTTGGTTTCGGGAAATGAATATCAGTATCTGCCGGCCGGAAAGTTGTCGTATTATTTAAAAATAAACTAATGGCGTGTTTGGTTCCGGGAATAATTGCTGGGCCCCACAGTGTACAGAGAGAGGGGAAGTCACACTAGGCCTCCCCACGATCGAAGACACTGTATTACACTACTTCCTCCGGTGAGTTGGAAGCACCCCAATTTGAGTTAGTGGTTGTTTGCAAATGATTTTGTAAGAGTATTTTTAGCCAATTTTTGCTAAAAGTTAAAAAAAAAATTGATTTCAATAAAAGTTATGGGTGTTTTGTAATTTAACAGGGACCCGATATAATACAGATCATAGATATTCCCAACGGCGGACCCAGGATTTGAAGTTTGGGGCGCGAATTTACATATATAAGGTTGATTCGGACTTTCGGGGGGGGGGGGGGGGGGGGGGGCAAATTCTGAAAAATCGAGAATATTACCTAAAAAAATAATTTTTTTTTTGAAATATAATTTAGTTATAATCTGAAAAGTTATATTGAAAGGAACATGGGGATTAAAATAACTTTTCAGAATAAAACAGAACGGATTGAAGTATAATCTGAAAAGTTATATTCAAAACTGAACTTTCTTTTCTTGAGTTCCCACACAGCTTCATTTCCAGCTAAAAAATTGGTTAACTTGGATGACAATCGAGTCACATATCGAAATGCACAGTAAGGATAATTGGCAGTGTGTCCAGGAGTAGTCGAGTCTTGATGAACACAAAATCAAACTCTTCAGCACAGTAGCACTCCTCAGTATGTATATCACAATTTCAATGTCACAAAACTTCCCCTCGAGTGTGATATTACTATAGCACTGATTTTCATGATAATCAATAGTACTAACATTCTTGAGATGCACCAAGTTTCCGTGTCCCTGATCCAAGTGCTGCTCACCATCAGAAAAGAGCTCTTCAATGGGGGAAAGAGGAGCACCATACTGTAGATAAAGCCATAATGTTCCAGTGAGTTTAGAAAGACACACAATATACAGTACGATAAGATACTTGACAAAATTTACACTAGTGATATACCAACACTTGAAGCTCTTCAATCTGGGAAAAGGGAAGATTAAAGGTCCAGTTGGTATAGACAGAAACACAACATACAATATGACAAGATACTTCACAAATGTCATTGAAGATTTTACGTAATGTTGGAAACTACAGAGTTCGATTATACTTCAGTACAAATATAGAAGAAGTTTCTATTATGCAAGAGTCACGGAGCCCTTTTGAATAAAATTATCAAACACAAATCAGTACGAAATAATGAATAGAAATCCTAGCCAGAATAAAAAGAAAAGAAAAACCATAGGGTCAGAGAAAGCAGAAAAGTAGAACAGTTAAAAATATGAAGCTGACACTAAAGTTGAAACACTAATAGTGAAGTGAACATATAGCTGCATGTTTTACTTGCTACTAAACGTGCAATCTAATTTGACCAAAATCATATTAAGAGTGACAATGTCTAATAGTATAAGAAACTGATATGGGGGATAGTTTGCCGTCTCAGGAAGTCGGTTCACTTTAGAAATGGCCCAAGTCACATATAGAGGCCCCAGGGAAGTGTTCCAAGAGTCTATTCCCAGGCTTTCGCTCGGAATATTCACCTGGAATGTACCTCACTGGGGCCCAATTCCTCCCTTCTTCCTAGGGACACCCCCATGATGTATGACCATGCACCATCATAGCCAACAGACAGATAGGACTCATAGAAATTACGCTTTGGTCCTCTCCAGGAAGAATCTATGTATAGCCCAACCATTGCTGTTAATGACACACATTTGGTGCTTGTTGAGAGCTCTGAGGTAAAACCTTTCATGTTAACTCGACCGTTGGTTCACAACCAAATTTTTCCTAGACAAGCAGGTAAACAACACTAACCTCCTACCCTTGCAGGTGCCATAATATCAGGCATTAAAGCAAGAGTATTATTAGAATGGAAATATACATCATCCAAAACTAAGGAAATTCCAAGTATAGGATGCAATAACAACAATCTCAACAGTGAAAGGATACATAGTATCAGATGTTACATTACAAACTACTCTGTAACTAGTAATGACTAATGAATGGAAGTGTTAAAATGTGGTTGCTTGAACATACCTTCTGCGTCGACACACTTATGACTAGTGTCTCCAAATGTGGATCATTCTGTAATAAGTAAGCTAGCCAGGGAACTCATAATGCCAAAGTGGTGAATCAATTGTCAAGTGGGTGCATTTAAAGAACAGAGAAGTTATGCCTCTTAATTTTGATGATGTCAACACCTGTCAGTGTCAGGCAAAAAAAAAAAGAAAAAAAAAAAAAACTTGTAAGCTCAATTAAACGATAACACCCTATCTGCAACTTTTGTACTTTGAATAAGCACGCACAGAAACCCCTTTAAAAGAAACTGAAAATCAGAGAACTCCGAGTGAACACAGGTTTGTATTTACTAGTAACTTAAACAAAAATGCATAAACAGAACAGTCTACCACGTCATAAAAAACCAAGCACATCATACAGTATGACAGGATACTTCACAAATATTACTGAAGATTTCACGTAATGTTGGAAACTACAGAGTTCTCCCTTCAAATTGCAAAAGTATTATACTTCAGTACGAATATAAACAAAGTTCCTGTTATGCTCTTGTAATCCAAAAGCTATGTGATTTTTAGAAGTGTCGGTGCACATCAAGTAAGTAGAGCAATGGGGGGCAAGGCATAAAGTTTCTGAGGGAAGATTGTATAAGATGAAATAAATGTTAAGAGATCATGGAACCCACTTGAAATAAAATTATCAAACACACATCAGCACGAATCATGAATAAAATCATATCCAGAATAAAGAGAAAAGAAAAACCATGGTCAGAGAAAGCAGAAAAGTAGAACAGTTAGAAAATCTAAAGCAGACACGAGAATTGAACACAAATAGTGAAGTGATCACATAGCTGCATGTTTTACTTGCTACTAAACGCGCAATCTAATTTGACCAGAATCACATAATGTGACTTTCTCTAATGTAAGAAACTGATATGGAGGAAATGGCCCAAGTCACATATAGAGGTCCCAGGGAAATGTACCAACTTTCAAGAGTCTATTCCAAGTGTAACCCTCGGAATATTCACCTGGCATGTACCTCACTGTCCCCCACCCTCCACCCCCACACCCACCGCCCCACCCCAAAAGAGATAAATAAACAAATCTTCCTAGGGACACCCCCATGACCTACGACCATACATCATCCTAGCCAACAAACAGATAGGACTCACAGAAATTAGGCTTTGGTCCTCTCCAGGAAGAATCTATATATAGCCCAACCATTGCCATTAATGACACACGCATTTAATACTACTCAACTACCCTTGTTGAGAGCTCTGAGGTAACACCGTTCCTGTCATTCTCTCCGTTTATTCACCACCCAACTTGTCCTATGCAAGCCGGTAAACAACACTAACCTCCTACCCTTTGTAGGCAGGTATCCAGGTACCACAAGATAAGGCAAGAGTATTATACTAGGATAGAAATATACATCATCAGAAACCAAGGAAATTCCATGTATAGGATGTAATAACATCAATCTCAAGTTCTCAACAGTTAACGCATATACTGAGTGGCAGATATTACATAACAAACTAACTAGTACTGAATGTAAGTGTTAAAATGTGGTTGGTTGATCATACCTGCTGCGTCGACACCCTTATGACTAGTGTTTCCAAATGTGGAGCATTCTGTAATAAGTAAGCTAACCCAGGGAACTCATAATGCCAAAGTGGTGAATCAATTGTCAAGTAGGTGCATTTAAAGGACGGAGAAGTTATGCCTCTGAATTTTGATGATGTCAATACCTATCAGGAAAAAAATTACAAAAAGAATTTGTAAGCTCAATTAAACGATAACACCCAAATCTGCAAACTTGTGTACTTTGGACTATATACCATCCTCTAAAATATGCTTCTAGCTAACTAATATCCATCTAAATCTCAGCTGAACAAAACTACATACATTGGTATACCTGATAAAATAATAATGTTTACATGGCCAAAATCCAAATTCAGAAAGAATCAAATAAAAACAGTTGAATAAATGTATGTAAGCATGCAATCTGAACCTGGATGATCTGTGATCCAATAATCAGCTCACGAACATGAGATAGAGATTTTATTAGATTAGTAGCCATTAAAATCCACCCATACTGATATTCCTTCTCTTGGTTCATCCACTCTAACCCATCATCACCATCATCCTCATAATGATTTTCGGATGTGTGTAAATATGGACAACAGATGAGAATTGACTTCACTAAGGAAGAAGCATCCACCATACGAAAATTCGTAACAATAAGTCTGTACGAGATCTCCAACTCTTGAATCCAAGGTGCTCTAATCTCCAAGATATCATCAAAATTACTTTCAGGTCTTCTTCCATCATACTCAATCGAGTATAGTTTTTAGTGTCTTTAGATTTGGAGACATAATATTGAGGTGATTCAACCCATAAACGTCTTCAAGAACCAAAGTCTCTAACACAGGACAACCTAACAATACATTACCCATAGAAGCATCTTCCAACAAAATTCTCTCCAAGTACAAACTCTTGAGTGATGCCCAATTAACCGGGCATGAAGGATTTATGCCCAACTGTGCTAATGCCAAACTTGTAAGCGACGAACACTGATAAAACGAATTCGGAGCTGAGTAAGAAAGCCCATATAAAATCAACTTCATAACTTCCACCTTCTTATCGCAAACAAAGTCAATCCACTTGTCTAATAGTGAAAGAAGACGCTCATCCTCGGATAAAATGCCCCAATAACCATCCAATGAGAAATGTTTAATATTTGAAACACATTTCCTTCTCTTTCGCTTCATCAAACCTTGCGTCTCGGCGAAAACTCAAACAAGACCGACTGTAAACAATAGTATTGGCTTGGGTCCACAAAAGTTTCCATCGTTTAGAGAGAATACCTGTTTTGACGACATCGTTCATCTCCAGGAAGGAAAGTATATGAAGGATTAGCGAGTCAGGTAACTCACTGAGTCGATCTGGTTCACCAGCTTCTAAACATTTCTTCTTCCTTTCTGGAGAATTGCTACAGCAGAGATCCATGACCAATGCTTGCTGCATTGACAAAACAATTGAACTGGTTTCTTACAGAGAAAGGAATCGATTTTTGCCGCCTGGAACAGAGAGCTAGGCATCTAGGGATTTAAGTCTTCTGTTCAACCCCAAATTGCTAAATCCTTTTTTCGGAAAAATTGCAAAAACAAATATCAAGATTTAGTATAAATTGCAAAAACATGACTCAACATTTCACATGTTTCATCAAGGGTACTTAAAATTTTCAAAGTAATATCCAGTCATCCACACTATGACTAGTATATCAATATTAACAACTTTACATTTACATTTACTTATCACGTTTATATACCTCAAATTGTAATTTTCTTCTTAGCATCTTATATTTATATATTTTTTACACATTTCATTTGATATCCATTCAATGTACTTTTATGCGTATCTAAACTTATGTTTGTCATTCACATACGGTACATACTTCATCGCTTCTTAGTATTACTTCTTGTGTACATTCAATGAATAGGAACTAGTCTGAAGACTCTGAACAAAAAGTTTTTTCAATTAGATTGAAAGAACAAAGCTTAGAACAATAATCGGAACATTCAAAAGCACATTTCATGTTTAAAACATGAATCTTGTGTTCACTCTTGATATTTACTTACAAAGTTTTAAAACGTATGCATGCATCATTAGTATCTTGTGGATGAATCAAGATTCAAGATACCAGAGTTCCAGTATCACGCTTAAAAATAAGTAACACAATTAAAGCCGACAAAATCTTAAGCAAAGAGCTGAATATCTGGTATGTTTCCACAGAAGGATTTACTATACACAAGAGCATGATCCTCAACCTTAAGAACGCCGTAAGCACGGCCAAGGACGGACCGTTACTTGTACAAAGGCAGGACCTACTGATTTGCATTTGGTTCAGGCGATAAATTTCCATTTTGAAAAATATTCCTGAATCCGGCCCTGAGCATGATCTGAAAAGCTAAACTCAAACTCGAATTTTCTTTTCCTGAGCTCCCATTCTGCAGCATTCACAGGTATAATAGCGGATACCATGTTGGAAGACACCATAGATAGATACCGGCAGGGACAGTTATTGTTTGAGCACTCGGTCCTGTAGCAGCAAGGTACCGTTGAACACATGATCAACCTCTTGAGACCAACGCAACTCCCCAAGAAATAGACCATAAGTTCAGTGTCTGGGCACTCTCCGCCAATTTCACGATACGCGACAGAATCGACTTTTGGGTTCCGGAGATAATTAATTTTGAAGTTCTTGACAGGCAAGTTCTCACCTGGAGCATGGATGTACGGGCTGGCCAGCTGAGGGAAAAGAGCTTTAGCCGGGCTGAGTGGGAGATCATACTGTACAGTGTACATGAATAGATTAAGTAAATGGTCAATATTGGATTTGACAGGACACTCTGGGGACATGGTGCAGGGGTATCAAAATTCTCAGACAAGGTTTGAGTTTACACAGACCATCTTACTATGTGAAAAGAGATATACTTATTTGCAACACTGCAAAATGATTATCATAAAAACTACTTACTCCGGTCACTTAGAAGAACCCCATTTCGTTTTATTGACTTTTTCGATGTCCGATTTGACCTCAAATTAATCATAATTCATAATTCATTGTGAAAAAAAAATTAAAATTATATTATGAAAATAATATACTTCTTATATTTTTATAATATTAACTTTTAAAATTATTTTTTGCACAATGAATTTGATTAATTTGAGGTCAAACCGGACCTCGAAAAAGTCAACAAAACGGAATGGGGTTCTTATAAGTTACCGGAGGAAGTATTAAATAAGCATGAACAGAAGCCCCTTCAAAAGAAACTGAAAATCGGAGAACTCCCAGTGAACACGGGTTTGCCTTTACTAGTAACTTGAACAAAATTGCATGAGCAGAACAGTCTACCACGTCAAAAAGCCAAGGATATTTAATGAATAGAATGAGCAAATGAAGTAATGGACCAAGATTCTGGTTACCTATAATCTTCTAGCTAAATGCATATGGAAATGTTAAAGTAAGTACAGGGGTACTGATGCATAGTCGATCATACCTTCCACTTTGACACATTTACGATTACAGTCTCCAAGTGAGGCATGTTTTCAAACAGGTATTGTATCCCAGGGAGATCATACATCCACAGAGTAGAATCAATTGTCACATTTCTGCACTTGAAAGGCGGAGAAGGTACATGAAAAACTGAATGTAACGCTAAGGCCTGTCAGATATCAAAACAAAAGAAGAAGGCATGAGATGTAAGTTAACCAGAGAGCAATCATAGGTATATGTTGATAAACAGAATAGGTGCAGCCCACACAAGTTGATAACTGCAGATATATTTAAAGAAGCCAATTATCATCCGCGTGACCGTGCCACCTTTCAGATCAGCTTACAACAACCATTCAATTCTTACACATGATTTCCATACATCAGTTTATTAACTAGCCTAACAATGAACCACCACATAGCTCATCAAGATACCATGAATGAGTTATTAAGCCTAAATGCCTCAAACAAACCGTACAATATATGCAACCAACAAAATTTCGGGTCAAGTGGCATACAAATTCACATATTTCACTGTCATAACTTCCAGGGCATACAAGTTCACGTTGGCCTTAGTAAGTCCAAGGGCTTAAGTGCAAAGTGTAAAGTAAGGCACACAATTCATCAAAATTTTACAGTTTTATGCTTGTGACAATCAAGCAACTTATGGAACTTTTTACTTCCATGCAATAATCCAGATATTAACAATTACTAATCATAGCACTTGTATAAGAAACAAAATTGAAAACATAATTTCACCTGCAGGATCCCAGATCCAATTAGCAGCTCATCAACATGACAGGTAGCTTCGAGTAGATCAGACACCATACGAATCCAACCATAATTATACGCTGTCTCCCTATTAATTCTCTCCAAATCCTCTACATCCTCATAATCATCTTCCCGCGCGGGTAGATAGGTATTGAAATCGAGATTAGCTTTCTCCAAGGAAGAAACATCCACTATCACACAGTTCTTAACAATAAATTTCCCCAAAATCTCTAACTCACGAAGAAAAGGCGCTTTAATTTCCAAGCGATCATCAACATTATCATCCTCATACTCAAAACCAACCAGTTTCAATTTCTTCACACACCGAGACATAATACTGATGCGAGTTAACCCAAAAACCTCCTTAAGAAGCAAAGTCTCCAACACCGGACAACCCAACAATATGTTATCTAACATATCATCTGTAATAAAAAGCTTCTTCAACGACAAAAACTTAAGCAAAGGCCAATTCACCGGGGACGACAAGTCTATCATCACTTGCTCTAACTTCAACTTAGTAATGGACGAACTACGATACAACACATCAGTAACGCGATAAAAAAGACCCTCAGTGTTAAGCTTCAAAACCTCCACATTCTTCCCCAAAACACACTCAACCCACTCATCTACTATCTTATTCATATACTCATTGTTAAACAGCACCAGAACAAACCAAGCAAAACCACACAGAGAAAACACTTTCACTTTCGAAGCCGAATGACATTCTATTAAGGTGTTATAAACAAAGTAAACATAAAGGTCCATTTGCTCTTTTCTAATTTCACGCAACTGCTCAAGGGGCATATCATCCTCACGTTTTCCATGAACATCATACACAAGAGTATCGATCTCGGTCCATAAGAGTTTCCATCGTTTAGAGAGAGTACCTGTTTTGACGACCTCTTTCATCTCCAGGAAGGAGAGTATGTGGAGGATTAACGAGTCCGGCAACTCACTGAGTCGATCTGGTTCACGTTGCACGCGAGTCTTCTTCTTCTTCCTTCCTTGGGATTTCCGGTGTGGATGAGCCTTGATCGGCTTTCTCTTCCTTTTCATCAGGTGTGTAATCAAGTGAGGTGCCATGGAAATGCAAATGGTTGATTTCACAATCGGGAAGAAGCAGAAATTTTGCCGCCAAGGAGAATTAGGGATTTGAGTTTAAAGGCGTGCACATTTTTGGGGGAAGTATATTGGGTTGCTGCAAATTATATCAGCCCATTAGGTCCTTACAGCCCGGTACTTTTTTTTTCAATTTTTTCTTCATTACCATTGGGAAGGACCGATACTCCAAATTGGGCCACGTATTCATACTGATACGTAACCGATAGCGATTTACCCCGATTCATCATCGATACGTATCCCTCCCTTTAATCTACTCAAGTGTTGGGTATAATATCTATTTATACTAATGATACTAATGATGTGTTGATTTTTTTTATTATTTAGAAAAATCACGATTTTTATAATACTCGTTCAATTTTCCATGTATAAAACAGGGACCTAAACTTAGGAGCTCTGAAGTCTTGAAGACAAGGCATGTGGTACAACCGTATAAGTTGCAGGTTTGGGGGATTCATGACTTGCAAATTGTACCAAGCTGCCCGGGGTGTGAAACCTCAAGTGGAGTGGGGAAAAATATTTTATCATAACAGAGGTAGACCCCGGGCTCGCTTTATCCTATGGCTTGCCTATAACTGCATAATGGCCACCAATGAGCAATTGGACAAGTTTGGCGTTGCTATAGAAGGACGATGCTGCCTATGTGGAGATATCCAAACTCTCAGCATCTATTTTTTGAATGTGGCGTGACAAAATGAATCTGGATGGATGTGCTTGATTGGCTACAAATAACAAATCCAACACAACCCGCTGCAATGGGATTTGGAGGAGAGATGGCTTATACACGACACAAAGGGGAAGAGTGTGCATGCGCGCAATACCTGCAATGACTGAATGTATCTATGC
The DNA here is from genome assembly GCA_028274465.1 of Plantago ovata. Taxonomy (NCBI): domain Eukaryota; kingdom Viridiplantae; phylum Streptophyta; class Magnoliopsida; order Lamiales; family Plantaginaceae; genus Plantago; species Plantago ovata. The sequence continues at coordinate 125,095,809 of CM051456.1, read as the reverse complement.
TATCCGGACGGCAAGAAATCCAAAAATCTTTGAAGATATAGATATTGATCCTTTCATAGCAACGCAAATTATAGAGAATATTATGAATCGTTGTTGGTTAGATAGCAAGCTTAGACATCTTTGTGGAATATTGATGTTGGGCTAGTTGAGTCTTTTGTTTTGTAGAAATTTATCTGGATCCCTTTGGACTGACTGTTTTTGTATTCATTTTGGATGAAATGAAGTTTATACATGGTTCCATAAAAATAACAAAAATCACTTGACATTGTTTCTCAATTAAAATATCAACTACTAATAAGATTCTTGGTTGGAGATGGTAACTATCCTCAAAATTGGGTCATTACAAAAGTTAAGGTGACTCCAAAGGTAGCAATTTGTTTATACAAGGAATTTTAAGTTAAAACATTGAGCCTTATTTGCTTAATTGCACTTGTGTAATATCTATGTGCAATTTCAGTGTATGCCTGCAGTCGACTTCCGGCCTCTTCCAATCTTCGAAATATTTGAGTAACTCAAATATTCATCCCTATGATAGATGTTTGTATCATAACGTTTGTGCTTTCCTATTCTGGAATCCTGGATATATATGGTTATGGACCACACTGCCTGGTCCAATATTTTGTCCCGTTTTCTTTTTCCTATTGGCAGCTTCTTAATATTTCACTTTGTATTCCGTACTCATCTGTTTTTTCTATTGGCGGCTTCTTTTTGTATTTTCAATTCTTGATTATCATGCATGTTCAGATGGTCAATCTAGCTATGACTATAAGTCGAAATAATCAACAAATCGAATTGACAAGTTTCAAACATTTTTTCTTCCCTATTAGAAATTCCTCACTCCACCACATTAAACTCCATACTCCTAAGTCCAGAACCTTACGGGTTAAATCCTATTTTTTTTAGAAACAGCTAAAAAATTCATTAAACCCACAAAACGTAGTGTACAAGAATAAGAGGGGCATGCCCCAATCATGACACAAGGTGTATCACTGAAACAAGTACACAAGAGGGACCAAATAGCCAGAGTAGCTACCGAAAAAATCAAAACGGCACGAAACTCAAGAGACTCTAGCAAAGCTATGATCTCCTGAGAAACTCAAACCGAACCTCAGACTGAAACCAGTGGCCCGTCGAACTCCAGAACAAACGCCTGTGATTCGAACCCAGAACAGAAGGCCCTTGCTCCCATAGCTCCCAGGGCGATGATGCAGCATCACAACCCCACTTCCAGCTCATAGGAACACAGTCGTAACTAGTTCAATTTCCGTTTGACAATAACCCTCGGGTTTAAATGAAAGAAAACCAACACAGAGACACAAGAGCTACACCGCACGCGATGGAATCCAAGACCCTGTCCGTCCCTGTCACCCACAAAATAACCCGAGTAATACCAAGAGATATTAAAACAAGGCTAAAGCAACCAAAAAATGAACGAGGAAATGACTCCCTATAAGCCAAGGCGCTGGACCGCAAGCCGCCAACTTCCTGGACCCCGGCCGAGAGAAGTACAAAGGCCCTGCTAAACAAAAAACAAAAAAGAAAAGGAAACCACAAACAAACAAAACACCAAACTCCACCCAAGGCGCTAGAAAAAGAATAAACCACCACACGCAAGCACACAGCTCACGTACACAACGCAACACTCACACAAGCATGCAAACTACAAAACGCTAAACACACACCGACACAGCCGAACAGAAAGAACAGAAAAAAAGAACACACAGCAACACACATAAACAAGACACACAAGCTACTATTGCTAGGCCTAGCTAGGAGTGAGGAGTCCTAGACTCCTATTAGCTACTTTCTCTCCTTGTGGATAACATTTTTCATTTGTTTTATTTACCTTTTTCGGTTGCAGCAGCAACTTCTTGCATGATGTCCAATATTAGAATGTAAATGGATTTTGTGTACATGCAAGTTAATCAAACTGCCCATATATTGGTTAGATTTGGAAGTTGGAAGAGTTGGAAGGGAAATGACAACATAGGTTAGATTACCAGTGTGCCTCTTAAGTGACTTGACATTTTCTCTTTTGGGCTCGAGTCATGTGAATAGTTCTCATATTTGAGACGAATGACCGAATTGGTTATCCTCATTTATAACTAATGCCTTAAACATGTGCTACCCTGGACGTGCTACCCTGGACTAGTTGGTGTTTGATGTACTAGATCTGTAAGCTCTTAGGAGCACTTTGCTGTATTATGGTATCTATCTAATGCAATTTCTTAAATAAAATAACTAAATTAATAAAAAACGTTAATTTATCAATTAAGTTGAACACAATTTGTATGCAATGAGTGAAAGACTCGAGACAAATACACCAGGACGGGACCGGGGCCTAGGAACTAGAAAGGGACTGGACTTGTTAGAGATCACCAAACAAGAAACAAGAAAAAGTCTGGTTTTTTATTTAATAATCATTTTACTTTTTAAAATTTTAACTTATTTGTTAACTTATACATGTCATGACACTAGAGATCATAGGTTCAATTCTCATCAAGTGCGAGATTATTTATTTATTACTAGCTTTGTAATGCTACTTGTGAAATTGTAATGGTTCGATTATTAAAAAAATAAAAGAATATACCATATATATTTTAAAAAAATACAGTTATACTAGTAGGAATCATGAGTCATGACAGGTGACAGGAAACAAAATCATTAATAACATTGTATTTCAGACTCATAATATATGGATTTATGCTTATGTTGTTGGTACGCGTTGCCTAGTACATAGTACTCTAATACTCTATACTCACTACTCATCGTTTTTCTTGGATTCTTCCAAGTTTCTTTTGTTTTTATTCCGTCCATTTTAATGGACAGTGTTTTTAGCAAATTTATATTTTACATATTTATCGTGGGTATTCACTAGAATCAAATGCAACACACATATTATGCAAATCTCATAAAAAGTTATTTCAAAATTATACGTAAAATATCTAAAAAGTCTGAGAATTAAGTGATAGTTTACTTCTGTCAATTTTTTGTTTAAACTACTAGTTCAGTCATTTTTTTTAACTAATTCTATTTCTACACTACTCCTTTATCACCTTATAACTCAAAATACACTTTTATCACCTTATAATTTCAAATACACATGTACTGATCTTATAACTCAGCCACCCTTACCACTCAATCAACCTTATAAATCCTAGTATTATTCCATGAATGGTTATGTTGGTATGGATTATAAAAAATTAGGCTTGGCAATTTTCGCCTAATTTGGACCAAGTCCGGACCAATTATTTTTCAGTTTATCGGGTCATCTGCCATCGAAAGCCTTTTTTTTTTTTTTCTTCTAATTTTTCCTTCCCATCAGACCCGGATCCAATCCAGTCTTAGCTGGATCCGGTCCAAGAAAGGGGAGTTCACCATGAATCCCATATACATATATATGAATCTGATCTAATGGCGAACCCGTGAAAATGGACCATTCCGGGCTAATTAGCATCCATAATCATAAAATATCGACTCACAGGGGGAGCATCTGTGACGAGCCACATATGAAGAAATAGACCTCTCAAGGAACATGTAGTAAAAGTTTAAAAATCAAGAATCAAGGTTATCCATAAAAAGGTTATATCCAATTTGTATATTTCTGGGCAATTTTCGTCCACATTCCTTATGCGAAGGCCAGAGATTCAATCCTATAACCCGACTAAAAGTATCTCAAACGAATTGTTCCCCACTACAAGCTAGCCTTTCGTCGTTTTTTTTTTTTAAAAAACTTTTCTATACCATATAATTTAGAAATTTTCTTTCCTGATAAAGATCTAACTCATCTTATCTATTTTCTCTATTATATGTGAAATTGTTTCTACGTTTTCACGTACCAAAACACTAGCTAACCATGAATGCATGGTTCAATTTCCTCCCTTTCCCTTTCCATTCCCATCACTACACTAATGTGGACACTCCAAGCTCCCCTCCAACGAGAGAAACCCTTCCTCTACTGGACAACCTCAACAACAAAGACAACAACCACGTAGCACTAGCCGTAGGATTCCCTACGAGCTCAGCTAACAGTATCAACAATGCTGATGGTGATGAGAACGGTACTCAGCTGCAAGTAAACAATGTTCCTCATGATCATCATGAAGAAGGTGTAATTTCTGGGATACCGCTGCATCAGCTTGCGACTATGGATGGTCAGTACTGGATTCCTTCACTTCCACAGATTTACAGACCTAATCACTTCTTTTGCCATATTTGTTGCAAGATTTTCAACAGATACAATAATCTTCAGGTATATATGTGCATTTCCACCAACATTATTTAATTTGTTCGATAGTTACATGTCCAACAGGTCGATTTCTAAACAATAGAAAGATCAACATTTTATTGTCATGTATTAGGGGAGTGTGTCCAACATTTCAGTAGAGGCATTGATTTTTCTCATATTCATATTTAAGAAAATCTTGGTTTTTACAAGAATTTCACTTAATGCATATACATGTAATGTGGAGTCTTATTAGGTTAGTGAGTGAGTTTTGTAAAAGTCGTGATTTTCCTAAATAAAAGAAAAATCAACATCTCATTAATTAGTGTAAATTCTTTTTTTCCACCCAATCAAATGGACCGCGTAAATTATGAGAGTATGTCCAACACTCGAGTGGAAAAGATGTTTATTTTCCTCATGTTAAATAATATTTTGACTTTTACAAGAACTTCACTAGGTTAGTAGGTTTATCCATTCGACGGGCAATTTACTAGTGTTCTGTGCGAAATACATATTATAAACCGCTCTCGAAACATGTATATTGTAATTAAGAACCTCGGGAGATATAAGAGTTAGACTCTGTCCATTCAACTTAAAAAATGCAATTTTCAGTTCATATTTGATTAGTTTATTCGTATACTTCAAATAAGTTTATTTATTGTATGTCTGGTGTAAAATTGTTAGGTCATTTCACCTTTTTGATAAATATCAATAAAGTGACCGATAAGGCTATTGATAATTGATTAGCTACCGGCAATTTTATCAATTATTCATCATCTTATCAATTTGTTTTATTAAACATACACTTAGTACACTTAGGATTTGTTTTTTGTTTTTTGTTTGTTTTTGGAATAGCAAAACACATACGCTAAGGTAATGTTTACTAGAATCAGTTTTGGAGTTCTTTTAATTGCTTAAATATTAAAAAATTGTCTTTAAATAAAAGCATGTGGTTTTTTGTATAGACGGTAAAGTACTCAAAGTTAAACAACATTTTAATTTTAATGTATGGTAAAAATTATATGAATAAACACTTAAATAGTAAATAAATTATTTTATTTAGCATATAATTACATTTTCTATTTTTATATTGCTTAAAGCCCAAAAAATCTGCTCGTGGAGTATCTTACAACTGTTATACTGCTTATTGCTGCATAAGCACCGGGAGGTTGTGTTTGCAAATGCTTATTACAATCAATTTTTGATTGCTTTTGCTTAAAGTTCAAATAATCTGATTATAATCAAAAGCACGGGGTGTTTGGTATACATACTAAAAGTTGAAGTTAAACAATATTTTAGTGTTTAGTTAAAACAAAAATAAGCACTTAAATAATAACAATTTACTTTATTTAATATTTTATTACCTTCCTTATTTTTTTTAATTGCTTAAAGCTCCAAAAGCATGTCCCAGGATGCTTGTAGCTTACAGCGGTTAGTCTATCTTAATTATTGAGAAGCAAACGCATAAGCAGGGAAAGCAAACACAAAAAAATTACTTATTATGGTAGAAAAGCAAATAATCATTTTAATTAAGTATTTGCAAACACTCACTAAACACTAAAAACTTACTTATTAATATTAAAAAATAAACATTTGGAAATACTAACTTAATTTATATCAATTAGATCAATTTTTCGGGTGAACCAACCATACCTTAAGGGTTAGTCACATTTTCTATTCCATATGCCACATAATTAGTGTAAATTTATGTCATTAACCACTCAATTGTGGATGATGATTAACGAGTCAATGACCGTTGAAAGAAAAATCAATAATTTCTGTTGCACTCTGAAATATTAAACCTCTGTTTCAAATTTCAATTAATGTCTACCTTTACTTTGTATATTTTTTATACGGTATTTAAACGGCTAAAAATTTTATTTTTATTATTTAGAAAGAGCATGACACATGACACATTGATACTAACATGAATCATGAATGTACTATATTATGTGTTTGAACGGTGAGATTCATGATAAAATAATAAAAGAAAAGTGGTTAAGAGAAAACGCAATTAAAAAGAAAAAAGAATGAGACTGATAGAAAAAGAAAACCTAAATAAATTAGTGGAACGCAGTGGGAATAAAATACACCGTATAAATCATCTTTTTCCAGCTTCTTGATTTTAGCTTACGAGTACATTGTTTTCGCCTCTTGAGGGAGTTGGGAGTGTTGGGAGCTGGGACCAACCACGAATGCAGCCATGCAGGCATTCCAATTTTCAGTGGCCAGATGTTTTAGGAAAAGTCAAAATATTGCCATCACCCATCACCATCTACAAGATTTACTAGTAACCCTAAAGGATAGCCAAAGGATAAATGGAAAAACAAAACAATGTACTATATCTCTGAAAATATAGCACTGAGCACATATCCAAGATCTATTGCAAGTAATTCGGTGGTTATCATCAGTTTATCATAATAAGTAGTAATCCATCCATTCTGTCCTAAACTTCCTAATTTGACTTTTTTCAGTTTAACAGTTTTCAATTTTGACTCTCAATAACTTTTAAACTATAATGTTAAAATATGTAACGAGATTATATTATGATAGTTTAGGTTCTATATTTTCATTATATAATTTCGTTAAATACTTTATCATTATAGTTTAAGAGTAATCGAGAGTCAAAGTTGAAAGTTGTTGATCGAAAAAAGTCAAACTAAGAAGCTTATGAGAGAACGGAGGGAGTAGTACATTACACAGTATTACACTTGAAGACCTGCTCTTTTGTCCATATTTCCTACTTCGGTGGTTATTGATAATGTGAGTGCTGAAATTATTAATGTTAGTGCAATTTATCTGCTATAGATTTATAGTCACTAAATTATTTTTAAAAGTGCACACATTGATTTGACATAATAATTTCAACTCTACATTATCATTACCCTTCATACTTTCACAATTCCACTTATCCTATAATAATATTCTAAATATTGTTCTCAAATCCTAAATACTCCCCTATAATTATTTTGGATATCAAATTATTTCATATCTCAAATCGGAAGTTTTCTTGGAATTCCATGTTTAGAATTTTATTTTGTGAACCCCAATAAATTTAGGTTTTCTGAAATTGTTAGGCCATCTACGAAAAAACCCATAAAATCAACATAACCCTCTCTCCTGCCACATCAGATTTTCACTCAACAAAATTCAAACACCAATATCCTCTCTAGCAGTTGAAACTCTATAAAATCCAAAATTTAAAATATTCTTTATCAGATGCATATGTGGGGACATGGATCAGAATACAGAAGAGGGAGATCATTGAAAGGCACACAACCAACAGCAATGCAAGGGGTACCATGCTACTGTTGTGCACCTGGGTGCAACCACAACATTGATCACCCTACAGCTAGGCCGCTTAAGGATTTCAGGACCCTACAAACTCACTACAAGAGGAAACATGGCCCCAAACCCTTCCCTTGCCGCAAATGTTCTAAGCCATTTGCGGTCAAGGGCGATTGGAGAACCCATGAGAAGAGCTGTGGCAAGACATGGTATTGCATATGTGGATCGGAATTCAAGCACAACAGGTCGTTGAACGACCATATCAAGGGATTTGGGGAAGGACATTGAGCCTGTGGGGTGCGGGACGAGTTTGAAAAGGATAATGAATCCACATCCAAGATAAACCTAGAAAGTTTTTCTAGTCAAGAAGTTGACACATATGGGACATTCTAATGTTACTACATGCTATGCAGTAACTATGAACAGTTACTTTACATGCATGTCTAATGTTAATCTTACTATCATAAGTCATAACGCGATTAGAAAAGTGTTAGCTGTGTGACTGCGTCACGTAAAACAAGCTTCAATGCTTCACAGTTATATCACTTGTCTCCCATCAAGGCATCAACCAACTCTAAAATCTTTCATTGATTGACAATTATTATTTATCACGCATGTTTTCTTGCTGATACTATAAAACCATCATACAAACTAATTAAATCATCTACAAGCATCTTAAGAACATTATGCAAACCAAAACTTATCAGCCGGCATAAGAAAATTGCATTTGCAATTAGCATTCGGTCTCTCTATAGCCTTTAAAGCATGGTAACAAGATCAAATGGAAAAAAACTGAAGAACCCCTACTAAACCTGTAGAGCAGATGCTATAGCAGCAGAAAGGCTTATGATTTCAAATGGAGGCGTGTTTTTCACTTGCTTTACAGTCTCCGGGCATGAATCTGTGATCCAAAAGTATGCCATCCCACTCTCAGGGTTCCCTGTATGAGTTAATTTCATTAGACGAAATATGCATTTGACATTAGAAGAACATACAGAATAGATTTGATGTATTATACATATGGTTGGAAATTTTATACCTCCATTATCATGTTTAAACCGCTCCCACGACTTATTTGGGAAAATTCCATGCGTCACATAGGCACTTATCCTTGAAGCACCATGCTTGGCCAGTACTTTCTGAAGAAAGATAGTGAGATGCTAAGTAAAGAGAGATTACACAGCACAAGACTGATTTTATTATACTTTGAGAATTCTACTCCTCCCAAAGGTTTCTCAATCTTCATTTCATAGTATGCAAAAAGGATAAGTATCTTTTCACCTGACACTCTATCAGTGTACCCCCTGATTGCACAAGGTCGTCCACTATCACGACATGACGTCCTTTTGGATCTCCCTCCTTGATGCGTACAATTCGCTGGTCGCCTTCCCTGACTTTGGCACAAACTATCTGCCAATTGATTATGCAAGTTATCATACTCAAGTGCAAAGAGTTTTACAGTTCTATGAATAAACAAGCTAGTCGAACAATGTTTTTTGGCACAAATGTATTAGTGTACTGTGTACTCCTGTTAAGTTTTAAGCATAAGGTAGGTTCCTAAGACTCAAAAGGAAGAAGTGAAGGTAAGTGCATGTGAGAAAATCCCACAATAACGTAATCCTGATGCCTGATGCAGACTCACAATAACATTATATTCGGCTCTTGAATGGTTTCTGTTAAGACAAGCAGACATTAGAACCAATGGCCTAGCTAATTCTTGTTCCTCGACTAGTAATTTCGAAGTTGATTTGGAAGTAGACAAAAAAAAGTCCCCTGTGCTATTCTGCACAAAGTTACTACTGCCTCTGATAAACTAGTAATTTCAATGTTGATTTGGGAAACTTTTATCAGCAGGCAATGGTTGTCCCTTGAATTTTTGAACATGGGAGATATACCAACAACCATGAAGCATGAAAGTTCATGCCATTAATTGTTGTTGACAATGAAGCTTATAACTCCAAGAGTACGTGTTAGGCCATTGAGCTGTACCATAGGAAAGTGTTGCAGCTGTTTGTGAAACCGTTTCCATGCACCATCATCTGGAAATGCTACTGTTATCTGGATCACGAGTAAATTGAACAGGAACTTTTAGAAAAAAGAAAACCCAAATTGATTTCATATCTTATGATGAACGAACACAAAGTAATACCATATATAGATACAAGGAGTGGTCGGAGGTTCGAACCCTGACGAAGGCATAAGGTTGGTTTAGGTGTATTTGGAGTTATAAGGTTGTAAAGGAGTAGTATAGGAGTAGGAGTAGGGTAGTTAGATTTGCCGTTTCAGAAAGAGCAAAAAAAAAAAAAAGGATACAACTGCTAGGCGTATAGTAAATAAAAAAAAAGAAAAAGGATTAAACTGCTAGGTGTATCTGATTTTACAAGAATCTATTTGTTAGAAATAGCTTACATAATTCACATTTAAATTAGTTCCTTTTAAATCATAAGGTGTATTGAATTGCATGCAATACGCAGAACATTAACTCTTAATTTCATGAATATAATACTGTTGTTTTCTGCTTTACCCACATGACATCTTAGAGGCTTAACAATCAATAAAAAAAAAAAAAGGAAGAAGAGAAAGACGTATCATTCTTACATTATCAGAATCCGGGAGCCGCTGTAGCCTATTTAAGAGCATTGGTATACCACTTTCAAAGCACGGCAATATATTATCACCAAAGTAAAATCTCTCCTGCGGTATCAAACAAAAAAGGAAGCCGTTAACCTAAGCTCAAGCTACACGCTGAAAGAAAAAGATTGCATGCTAAACAACTGACCACCCTGCAACAAGCTCTTTTCACCATGAATGAATTTTAGTATTTTACACACCAACCTGCAAGGCATGGATATCAAAAATAACTAAATTGGTGGGTCCACCCCTCGATATTGGAATATTCGACAAAATCCTGGCTAAAGTGAATGCAGTGGCAACATCTCCTTCATCCTCCATACGCTCTGAGGTACCCGTTGGGAAAAATGGCAGCACAAGCGTGAAGGATGAAACGAATAGCTTTGGCAGAGCATAAATGATCGACATTTGCTCAAAGATAACAGAAGGAGAGCTAAATGAGGCAAGAAAAGCAACATGCTGCCCACGAACTCCTTGAGCATTGGATATAAATAAGTTTGGAAATCCATCTTCAAATTTCCTGATTGATTAAAACTACTAAACAAGTAAAGATCTTAAAATTTATACATAAATAAACCCAATGCAATAGATAAAAGAAATCCATAGACTTTAATTTACCTATAACTTCATTCGTCTAGTTTAGGGACCAATAGACAACAATGAATACCAAGTGAGGTGGTTGTATCATGTATGCTATACCTACTCATTCAATTCATAACTAATTCGTAAATCATAATACCTACCTACTACTTTCAGCAACTTAGTTGTATTATGCGATACATTGATAGTATTAGACTATTAGTAGTAGAGCCTCAAATCAACTGTATGATTGTTTCCCATCAACACTTGAAATTGAGTACAAACAACTTATGTATAGTTTCCTGCTCCTTCAAATATGCATTCCTTTCGGATAAAACGAACACAAACATTACAATTGAACAAGGCCAGCAATGCATAACACAACATACTAAAATGATTAAACAAATATAGCTAAAAGGCATTTCAACAATTTCCATCACTGAATCTGCAATGATGCTTGGAAATAGCAAAATAATCGAAAGGTGAACAAGTAATACTACCTCCAAGTGATGGAACGGAGATCAATGGCGTCAGATTCAGAAGCGATTCTCCTAGCAAGGTCCTCCATCTCGGCGCAGTAAAATAGGCAAACACTCTTAGAGTTCTTACGGGAAGAAGGATCCAACGACATTGGGAAGGAAGCAGGAGGTGGATTGAGAATGATGTGAATCGGCTCGCCGGAGGTGGCACAATCAATGGTCCACTTTTGAGGAGGAGAAGACGAGTTTTGAAGCTCGCAACGGATTCTTCTGGGCTTGGAGAAGGTGGAACAATAGGAGGAATTGTTCTTGTTATTGAGATAGGGTTTGTTGGAGAAGGATGGGGGTGGAGGAGAGATGGCTGACATTTTGGGGGTGGTGTGCGGTGGCGCCCGCCGCTTGTTAAGCGGACTAGGGAGATTTCTGTGTCCGGATAGTCTCACTTTGTTACCAAAATGCCCCTTTGCCACGTGATGTTATTCATAGTAATGGAACGCCGTCGTTTTTTGTGTTTGCGCGCAAAGTGGTATAGTTGGCTTTTTTCACTCTTTACAGAATATGGGCCTCAATGAATTTAGGATTACTACGATTCACTCCGTGATTTTGAATAGGCGTATTAAAAACTGATAGAAGAGTAAGAAACCTTAAAATATACTATTGTTTATTGATTATTATAATTGCGTCACTACACGGCTTATGGGCTTATTTATACTCCTGGATAATCAAGAAAAGCTATCAAATAAACTACTTAGAGTTCTACTAATCACTTAAGTGACTAACTAATTAATCATAAATTATATATAAATACAAAATACATAATAATTGAATAACTGTAATAATAAGTAATAATACGGCACCTCGGGCTTGTTTTCGTCCTTCGACATCTTGGTTCGCGTATTATATCGCAAACGTAATACGATTCACGATCTTAATTCTTATCTTATTGTTGATTTTAACTCAATGTTATTCTAAATATAGGATTGAAGGGGGTTTTAGGACTCCTATAATTAGTGCTCTTATTATTATTTGAGATTTTTCCTCATATTTAAGTTTCAAACAATAACACTCTAAACTTAAAAAAATAAAATCATTTAGTCCATTATTATTTTTGCATTATGCTCATTAACCATAAGTTGATTTTTATTTTTTAAATTTAAAACGAACCTACTTCTTATTTTCTTAAACCAAGTTAATATATCGGACAATCCAAGTATCAACGAACAAAAATAACACAAACATCAATGCTTAAATGGGTTGAGCTTAAATTTATGAATCAATAGTGTTCGATCCCTAGCGGAGATATAAGACGGTTTAGGTGTAGAATTATAAGGTAGTTTAGGACCTTGTGTACCGTGTTAAAAACAAATGATGGTTTTGAGCTTAAATTTATCCGGAATATAGACTACAAGAAGAGAGGTTGATGGTTCGAATTCTGAAAAAGTCATAAAGTTGATATAGATGTATTTAGAAAGTTATTATAAGGTGGTTTAGAAGTAATATGAATAGAGTTAGATTTGCAATTTAAAAAGGGGGTTATTAAACGTAGTAGCAATTTACTAAACGTTGGAAATTTATTTGTAATTTACAGAATGACTCTTATTTTACAAGTATTACAAATAAATCCCAAACTTACTAAATTCATACAAATTATCATAAACAATTGCAAGTATAATAAATTCATCAATTCTACTTTACCACGAACACTCCCTAAAACAAATACACTCATAAATATAAATTATTAACATGAAATGATCACTTGAACAAAAAATGATCAAATGATACTTCTGAACTTCCAAAATTGATAAATTTGATACTAAATTTAAGTGTTCCAAAAATTAACATTTAAATTCAAACTCCAAAAAAATAAAAATAAAAATAAAAATAAAAGAAAAGAAAGAGAGCAGCGGCTGCTGCTAATGACTAGCAGCAGAACGGGCTGCTGCTATCTTTTTTTTTTTTTTTTTCTTTTTTTTTTAAAAAACTTTTATATAAATTTTATTTAATTATGCACAATACATATGTATATACATATACATACATATATATATATATATATATATATATATATATATATATATATATATATATATATATATATATATATATATATATATATATATATATATATATATATATATATATATATATATATATATATATATATATATAATTGTAAATTTATAAATTTATAGATACTTTATTATAAATTTATAATTTTTTTTTGGTAGATTTATAAATTTATAGATACTTTATTACAAATTTACAAATCAAGATGTGAAATGAGTTTTATAAAGCCCCTAAATTTACAAGAGATTTATAAATTTATAGATACTTTATTACAAATTTACAAATCAAGGTGTGAAATGAGTTTGATGATATCTTTTGGTGTGTTCTTCAAATTGAATTTAAATATGTTGATTAGGTTATTAATTTATGGGCTTGATTTATTTAAGGTGGAATTGTGATGATTTTAAAAGTATTGGGTTAATTTGTAAAATTATAAATTTATAGATACTTTATGTAATTTACAATAAATTTCCAACATTTAGTAAATTTATGTTCCGACGTTTAATATTTGTCTTTAAAAATAAATAAATAAAATAGTCCTAGCTACTTCATATGTTGCCCAATGCCATTTCTACAGTCTATCAAGCATGAAGACCAGTCTGAAAGGTATCATCGGTCCAACTGTCCAACCGTCAAATATAAACACGTAACGTAATTACAAGTTATAACTTATAACAAATAGTCAAATACAGACGATTGCCATTACGAAACAGTAAACAAATTATTCCTGCTTCAATTTTTATTTAAATGTAAATAGAAAAAACGTAAGAGTTCCAGGTCTCAGGTCTGCATAACAGAACACATCACAATTGATCATAGCAAAAGCCAACAACTCTTGATCAGTTATCATGCGCGCGGGGGAGCTTGGCTGTATTGCGGCGGTGGTGGGCCACCTTCCACCTCTCTCCGACTAACCACTGTGGCAATCGGATGCTTATTATTACCACCAAACTTCAAACTCCTCCAGCAATCGTTCAAAAATTTCCTAGATTTGCTTCCAATCACTGGAGGCAACCAAGTAACAAACAAATCAAAACTAGAAACACATAATTAAATTTCGCGCATATATGTGAAACTTATAATCTCTCAAGTAATTAAAAGAATCCATAGTCCATACCTGGGTGAGCTGAAACAGAAGTGACTGGGTAGAAATCGAGAATTAAAAAGGCGATCAGGATTGCTGCTAGAAACTTCGCGGGCATGTTGGTGTTTCTGTGATCCATTATCTCAGATTGACAATTTAACAGTAACGTGCTTTAAATGATTCTTTGGGAGAGCTATTTATATATGGAGAGTCGTGAAATTCTCCTGCAGATCACTGGTATATAATTTTTGAAAGTCAGAGAAATGTCAAGTTGACATGTGATGGATCCATTTGAAAGATTGATACCCGGAATATTTTTGATTAATTAAGATTGATACCGCGAATAGATTACACCGTCAGCTGTGTGAACATTTACTAATTGAAATTAAGTGGACTAACTACATTATTAGCATTCCAAGTTGCTATATTTCTTTTCGAGTTTTAGGTGAAAACGGTTGGGATTAATATTCAAATGTTCATACTTGGTCAACGGTTTTTGTGCTTGGCTGTTTAATGAAACTCCTCCCAAGTAAAAGACATTTTTTGCTCATGACCGATGGAACAATTGAAGTTTCTCTAAAATTGTTAAACACGTTCCTCTAATATTAATTACACTCTTGTTTAACGGTTTAGCTGCTATGATGATAGAATACTTCAGGTCAGTTACATGGGATACCAACAACGGAGTTAATTTTATCGACCAATCTATGAGTAGGTTGGGGCTGGATCTAACATACTCGAAGGAAAATATAAATATATGAGTGTATCCAAATAGAAGGTGACCAAAGCGGCCAGGCTTGGTCGACCCTCTCAATTTGAGATAGTTTGGTAGATGTGAAAACATACCTCAATAGTAAAATCTAAGTGGTGTATTTATAGGTGAATCTAATGGACCATCTTCCTTGAAACCCAAAATATTGTCCCGTGTAGAATGATGCCATGTGGCATCGATTAAATGCCATGGCCAGATAAATGCCTTTCGCCAGATGGACTCGTTTAGATGCCTTCCACCATATGACTTCAATCAAATGCCCCATCTGCCTTGGGTCAAATGTCAGACACCGTATGTATGTATGTGATGGCTTAGGTCACATGCTTAGGTCAAATGGCTTAATTAAATCGGATACCTTAAGTCAAATGACTTTGGTAAGATGCCTAAGGCGTAATGGGTTAGGTCAAAGTCAAATGCATGCCTTCAACCTGAGTCTTGTCATTCCTTCCAAGTACTTGGTATTGTGGGATCGCCTCGGGTGGGTTAGCATTTATATTGTACCCCTATCACATATATGCGTAGCTTTTGTTTTACTTAGTGACTTTTTTTTTAACGAATTATTTCGTGTCACGGTATATCACATAAGGTATGAAATATACATCGAAAGTAATTTCAAATGATAACTCCCAAAGATACGAGCAAGAAAGGGAGGTAACCAAATCCACAAAACTAATAAGATATCATGCATGGCATGTTATCCTAATGATATATTGATATGTTAACATCTCCAACTACCTACAACAAAGAAGAGATCCGATCCTGTAACGACCCGACCAATTCGGCCGGCGTGGTTACTCCTGGACGGACCCACACACGTCCCCATAGTATGATATTGTCCGCTTTGGGTCTGAGCCCGCACGGATTTGCTTTTGGAATCAACCAAAAGGCCTCATACCATGTGAGAGTGGTGGTCTAACATATATACCCTTTATTCCACTCACTCTTAAGCGATGTGGGATGCGGGGCATTACAAACTATCCCCCTTAAAGTCTCGACGTCCTCGTCGAGCGCCTTAAGTGGTGGGGGTGACAAACTGACAATAACCTTTACCAACCGTCCACCCGGTGCGGGCTTTGGGTTGGTCTAGGCTCTGATACCATTTGTAACGACCCGACCAATCCGGCCGGCGTGGTTACTCCTGGACGGACCCACACACGTCCCCACAGTATGATATTGTCCGCTTTGGGCCTGAACCCTTAAAGTCTCGACGTCCTCGTCGAGCGCCTTAAGTGGTGGGGGTGACAAACTGACAATAACCTTTACCAACCGTCCACCCGGTGCGGGCTTTGGGTTGGTCTAGGCTCTGATACCATTTGTAACGACCCGACCAATCCGGCCGGCGTGGTTACTCCTGGACGGACCCACACACGTCCCCACAGTATGATATTGTCCGCTTTGGGCCTGAACCCGCACGGATTTGCTTTTGGAATCAACCAAAAGGCCTCATACCATGTGAGAATGGTGGTCTAACATATATACTCTTTATTCCACTCACTCTTAAGCGATGTGGGATGCGGGGCATCACAGATCCCTTGGGGCCAACTTTTGGAGATTCGATAACTATCTTCATAAATAGTGAGTGGGATAAGTTTGATAGAGGTGAGAATCACCACCATTTGTAGAACACTATAAGCTCTTGCTATCGCATAAGCTATCACGATTAACATTGCGATTGAAATTTGCTAGCTATTAATTATGACGTTCATCTACTGAATTCTCATTCAAGTATGTATTGAAACCTCATGCCCCTACCATTGATATTGTTCTCTAGAGATCATAAACTACTACCCTTATTCATCTAGCAGCAGACCCGCATATCGCCCGGTCGAGTTTGCAACAAACCACCCTAAAAGTTACTGAACTCTTAAATGATGATCACGTTAGTCACCATCTTTAGACTTTATGGTTTGAGCTCAAGAGTCCATTATTTAGGAACCACGCTGGTGGCCATTTGGATCTTCCGTTTCATTATGCTTTTTCATGTTGCACTGCGGGTCCCTTCTACCCCTCCAAATAGAGAGTGTCTACAATAGTGAGTTCCCCCGACTAACTGCACCAACGAGTCAACGACCACCCCATACATCCTCTTAACGACTAACTTAATTACCTGTGACCAGCCTAAATAATTGGTTTAGTATCAAATGTTACAATGATAGACTTGAAGTTCATGTATTTAAAATATAATAGTAATTAAATGGCTGGGCAGGTAAATTGGTGAGAGAAAATATCAAGTAGGATTTAGGAATGTGATGAAAACAAAATAATAAAAAAAGTTAATGATTCTTTATGTTGGAGAAGATTACTTAAAAAGAATAAAATAGAATTCCGGGATTAAAAGGAAAAACAAAGAGATAGAACTCAGAAAAAAAAGGGTGCTTGTTAAAGCGGCTGACCATGCTGGCTAGGGGATTCGTGCTGATATTTTGTATGCCCCTGGCTATCACTGCCGATCCTCTGAAACGCAAAACCATAGGGCGACTATAAAACCGGACCTTACCCGAAAATCAAATTTCATTTCCAGAAGTTAAATAAAAAAAGCAAAATGGCGGGAGTACTAATAGTATCCACCAACAATTCGGAGCTGGAAAACCCGATGCAGAATCCACCACCACTCTCCGCCATCATAGCGCAGTGGGAAGTTAAGTACGCGCGCTTTGTCAGCTTCAGATCCATCGATTACCAATCGACTCATCCGTGCCTTGTGCCCCTCACCGGAGTGAAAAACTATCGCCGCGGCACCTGGATTTCCACGGCCAGCCCCACCGCCTTCCTCAAGCTTGTATACGAGAAGTCCTCCACCGGATCCGATGACGCCTTACTCTTCATCACTACTCACCAATGGGTTCAGGTAGCTTCACAATTCAGATCGATCTATGTTTATATATACTGTTGGAATTGGTTCTAGCTTTGGTACGGCAATCAGATTCATTAGCTTAATTCTAGGTTTAGAGATTGTTAGCCAACGTTATGTGTGGTTGTACGTTGTTGATCGATTGCAGTACCTTTATCCAGCTACTGAAATGAGAACCGAATCACGTCCATCTGATTTTCTATCTATGTTTGTTTAAATCATTGCTGCCTCTGAGTAAGGTTCTAGACACTGAATACGTGCTTTTAGTTTTAGATGTCCTTTTGAATGTGTAATGGCATATTGCAAGTGATTGACAGTTCGTAAAACGTCCATTTGCTTCTAGAGTTGTGGTTACTTATCTGTTTATGATGATGCCATGCCTACTAGAAGTGTACTAGTAATAAGCTCAATCTCTATGTTTTGTTTCCTGCTGCTAAATTCTGGTAACTTATGCTCTAGTGTTGCTGCTGAAGTTTATTTATCCTGAACATATTCAACCTTTAGATATGTCCTGCCGTACACATCTGAATTTTGAAAACTCTTGATCGTTTTTCACTCTTCAAGTTCCAAGTATCTGGTTTCTCGATTCTAAGCTTATGTCGTTCCAAATATGGAGTAAGCTTGGTGGTAGAGATGTCACAGATACTATTTCGACATTCTACATTCCAAATTCAGTATAGTGTCGATCAGCTATTTAAAAACTCAAACACTGCATAACTACTAACTTAGTTCATTTCATTTGAGTTCGGAGGGAAAGAAATTGACATGTGCATGCTTGCAAACTATGATACTCTTGTCCTATGATGCATCTAATTGGTCGCTTTTTACATTCTTACAGTCCTTTACGGCTTTACACATGCTGTTTGTTGGGTATTTACAGTGGCACCATTAATCTAGACTATTTTGTAATCAGCCTTATTTGTATGATAAGATGTAAAATGAGCCTGATGATCTAGTCATGCCCCAACCAAGTGGTCTAATGTATTGTCTTTCTTGATATATGCAAGTGTAAAATGCTGTTGCAGGGAACCTTGATTTTATTTTCATTTTGGTTAACCTTCTCAATGATTTTATTTTCATTTTGGTTAACCTTCTCAATGATCCAGCTGAAGCACACTGAGTCCATTCTGTTTATCAATGTCTTAAATGGATTCTAAGTCAGTTATGTGTTACTTTTTAAAGGAAGAGCACCGTGTCTCCAAAATGAATTTCTCGTGGCCACAAGTATCATGTCTGTCTGGCTATCCTGCAAGAGGAAGCAAGGCTGTTTTTGTGAGCTACAATGATCACGAGGGCCAGGCAAGTCGTTGAATTTGATATGCTTTACATGCATTTATGCTCAGTACATTTCTAATGTGTGGAACAGTATACAGAAAAACTGAAATTTTAGCATGAGATGACTTATTAGACGGACAATGAAGGAAAGTGTCAAATTGTCTTCTCCAGTGGTGCCTTCCATCGTCTAGGGAATGTTTGTAAATATTTTTTTCATGTTACAAAGAGGGTTCTTGCCAAGTCGACAAATGTAGTTTCTGTGGCAAATCTCTAGTGCCTGTATTTTAATTTTTTGTCATGTCTTCAAACCTTATGCCTAATTGCAGATCCAGAAATTTGCATTGCACTTTGTGGCCATGAGTGATGCCGAAAAGTTCATGAATATACTGAAGGTTCGTGTTTACTAGAGTGGTTCTGAAATTTAATAAGCATTTTTCTACCATTTTGTATTACACAATTTATTGAATTTCAATTACGTTTTGTCTTCAAACAATATGTTCTCAGGAAATTTTGGGTGATGGAAGTGAAAAGCTCCTTCAAATTCAATGCTCTGAATTTAATTCTGGATTGTCATCTCAAGCTGAGGTTGTACCTCTTCATGAACCTACCTACAGGTGGCCAGCAAAATACCTTGTCTTCTTACAGCTTCATGCAACAAACTTGAGAGTTTTAAGTATGTCAAAAATGATAAAAGTAAATCTGATAGCAGTCGAAGTTATTTTCAGGCATGAGGGAGACTGGCAACAAACCATGTCAGAAGACAGTATGCATCCAATTATTCCAAGCATCAAACCGGATTCATCTCAAGAATTCCAATCACATGATATGCAGCAAATGCCTCAAGACCCTGAATCCGCAGTACCAATACCAGCCTTTCCTCCCAGTTTCACTGACTTGCTAAATAGCTGTCGCTCTGCAGTTGATGGTATCTTCATCTAGCATATTATAAACCTTTCTACTTCCTTTGTTTGTGTGCGTGTGTGTGTTATTGTAGAACTCTGCTTATTTACTTTACTCTTTTGATTAATGTCTGACTGCAGTTAAACCAAAGGATTGCCAGGAAAGCCTGAAAACCCAATTCTTGGTAAATTCCCTGCAATAATTTGTCACTCTTCTGTTAGAATATAGTATGTCTTTTTTGTATTCCAAATAAACAAGCTCGTCATTAATTCAATTGACTATTTTCAAGCAGCAATATCTGGAGGGAGTTTCAGTCAAAGGTATGTTCTGTCTCTTAACGGAAATAAATTTTCTTGCATTGACATGAATGTATCATAAATGATTAACAAAATGATCAAATTTCGATCAACCTACTGATGCCTTCTTCTATCTAATAGTTACAAATTTCATGCCTTTTCAGAGATAATGACTACAGTGGAGAATGTCATCAGTGAACTCGGGGATGATCTGCTACTGTTTTAACTTCCTCAAGATGAAGTCTTTTTACCTTACTGTATGTTTCCAAAACTTAAAAAAATAAAAACAAAAATGCAAAATTCCAGTCTGAGTGTATAAGAAATTTATTAGTTGTTGCTTAACGAAGTGCACCTGCACCTATCCAGTACATATTTAGATCTTTAGTTAATGGCCCTGCACTGTTTTCTGATTTCTCCTTGATCTCCAGTAAGCACTTCGAGTTCTCCCAATTTGGTCATAGCTTGAATAAACCTCGCAATCCAACCTTCTTGATCATCAGCATACTTCTGCATAATTGCCTTTGTTTTAGGCGCATCAGCCAAATTCTGATCTGATTCAATCAAAGTCTCGTGTGCCAAAAGCTGCTTATAATATCCTGCATCCAATATATTTTGCGACATCCGATCAAATGGCAAAGTCTGATCTGGATCCACACAGATACCTTGCACGTGCAACTGATCAAGATACGCTGGGCTTATAGCATTTCGTTTTTCTGGATCCTGGAATCGACCTGAGAACACTGTGCAGTGAGACTCACCGATGGAATGTGCACCAATAAGCACAACCAAGTCCTCAATTGTCAATCCTTTCTTTTCAAACGACTCCATGAGTACTTGAGCAGGGGTGTCTGGGAATGGAAGGTCACGTTGAGCGTTTACGGCAAGAGAAACTGGACGGTCCCGTCGTCCTGCGGCTACTGGATAACGCTTGACCTGATTTTGTGCGAGAGACTCACGGGCGGCAAACGCTAGTGTATCTGCACAGGAAACAACCCCGGGGCATTCTGCCTCAAGAGCAGCTTTTATTTCTTCGATTTCTGCAAAACCCCTGACAAACGCTCCGTTCTGTTCTGATTCTCTCTCTGTTTTCTCACCCGTTGGAGTTTTCTCCAGCAATATGGATGCATCACAGCCCTGCCACATGTAAGAGAGATACATTACATGAATATTAAGTTGCAAACAATGCGTTGGTGTTCACTGCATTGAGAAAGGTTAAGCAAAATGTAAGTCTACTAGTTGAGTGGAAGGAACTCACTGTGACAAAGCAATCGTGGAAGAAGAGACGAACAAGGGCAGGAGCAACCTTCACATCTCTCTCAAAAATCTTATCCATGGTTTCTTGAATTATCCGCTCAGCCTGAGGACAAGTCTGCTCGTAGAATCCCACTCTTAAACCTCCTGCTGCAGGTCCAACTGGATTGACAGGCGCCGTGATTGGCGCAACAGGTCCAACAAGATTGGCAGCTGTGACAGGCGCAACAGGTCCAACGGGATTGGTAGGTGTGACAGGCGCAACAGGTCCAACGGGATTGGCGGGTGTGACAGGCGCAACAGGTCCAACGGGGTTGGCAGGTGTGACAGGTGCAACAGGTCCAACGGGATTGGCAGGTTTTGGTGGAAGGGGCTTCGGCTGCTTTCTTTTATTGTCCTTATTCTTGCCCTTCTTGTCGAACTTTAGATTCTGAGGCCTCATAACAGTATTGATACGTCTTTTCCGGTCTGAATCACCATTACGCTCATCAACCCTATCTGTTGGGATACTCAAGCTGTTAAAGCCTTCATCGTTTATTGGGAGAGCTGCGGAGGCGAGCAGAGGGAGGATTGCACATAAAATTATCACTAGTGCAACAACAACCCTTCCCCTGGCTGCCATGTTCTCCCTGAGAGAGTTGATTGTGGAGTGTGTGTATAGGTCTGTGCTTCTCTGGCCAATCAATATGTGAAAGTTGCGTTAAGAGGTTGTAGGTATTAATAGCATGTTTTTGGCCCTACGAATAATGACGACTGCTCAAAATGTCTAAACTTAGCCTGTGACAGAGTATGAACTTCCATTGAAATTTAGAGGACCAGATGGTCTTACTCTTACTTAGCCAGTGAAACTTTTGGTTCTTAATTCATTGTCCATAATTAGACTAACTACTCATATGCATAAGTTCTTTTTGTGGTGACTTCTAATTTAGCAATATACAGTAGGCCAGATGGTCTTACACCTTGTTTTCTCACAGCTCCACTCCATACAACAAATTTTGGAGTTTAGAAATGTATGACAAACACGATAAAAGTAAATCTGATAGCAGTCGAAGTTATTTTCAGTCATGAGGGAGACTGGCAACTTAGGGTATCAGAAGAAGACCAGATGTATCTCAAGAATTCCAATCACATGATATGCAGCAATGCCAAGACATTGAAGCCGTAGTACCAATACCAGCTTTTCTTACCAGTTTCACTGACTTGCTAAATAGCCGTCGCTCTGCAGTTGATGGTATTCTTCATCTAGCATATTATCAACTTTTCCACTTCCTTTGTTTGTGTGCGTGTGTGTTATTGTAGAACATTGCTTATTTACTTTACTGTCTTGACTAGGAGTGTTGCACCGTGTTACACACAGTGTGTGGCCTAGTGCCCTGGCATATACCCACAGGATCCTCTACAAGTATTTCCTATCTTCTGGACCCTAGTGCAATATTTAACCACATTCTCTCCCAGTAATGAAATAAGGGAATTTGAGTTTCACTTGTGATGTTTCAGTAATGAAAATCTGAGTATACAGGAAATACTAGTGATTACTGAATATGTTTTCTTGTATTAATTACCTTTTTTTGTTTGGATAATAGATGTCTCAAAATGGAATGAAATTGTTTAGATGAATGTTCTTGAACTTCAAGCTTATGGTTCCAGTTGCTTAGCTTGCTTCACTGTTTCTGTTGTTTTATACTCTGGTATGTGAAATAGTGAGAATGGGACTGAACAGTTCTTGATAGTAGCCTTACTAGCTAGCTGTGATTTTGTTTGAATTCCCTGGTATCCGTATTCTGTTTTAGTTCATTAAACTGTTCGATTTATGAAACTCAATGAGGTAAATAAATATCAAGAAGAAAGATGTTAGCAGACGTGAAGAGTTAGCCCCAGGTTCTTGGACTTTGATAACCTCTTGAAATTGCAACTTAGAGAATGCATCTGTTTCTGTTTATACTCAGCGATATCAGACCAGCCTTCTCAGAATGGCTCATAGGGTCGTAGTGGTCTGATTTCAGGACTTAACATTTCATCACGGACCTCTTTAGTGTGTTTGCTGAGAATGATTAGCTCAGACTTAAGAAAGAACTAAGAAGAACGAAGACTGGAGTTAAAGGAAAGTGGGGTATTAATTTGTTGATCGGGGGAGATTCAAAGGCTGGAATTGTAGCTCACTGAGTTTTGTAATGGGAGATTCAAAAACTGAATTAAGAAAAATAAGTTGATCTTCAGTAATTCCTGCTCTTCATTATTCTGGCAAGCAGCCTGCATTTATTCCTTAAGACATCTCGTCTTGATTTGGATTTATTCCTGAAGAACATTAGTTCTTGTTATTTGGCTGTTTACAGCTGTTGAATCACTACGCGTGTGTTAGGGAGGATTTATCTTGTTATTGCTTCTGCTTCCGTATACTTTCTAATAGTAACAAATAGCTTGAATTCATGACTTTTTCAGAGATGTTGAGTGTCATCAGTGAACTCGGGAAGATCTGTTACTGTTTTAACTCCCTCAAGATGAAGACATTTATTAGTTTTTGCTTCACAAAGTACACCTACACCTGCCCTTCATTTCCATAACACAAAGTCTATTGGACAGTAGAAAATTGAGCATACAAGGTATGTTTTGACCTATCCAGAACAAATTCAGATATCGTTAGTTAACGGCCCTGCATTGTTTTCTGACTTCTCCTTGATCCCCGGTAAGAACTTCGAGTTGTCCCAGTTTGGTCATAGCCTGAGTGAACCTGGCAATCCAACCTACTTGATTATTAGCATACTTCTGCATAATTGCCTTTGTATTAGGCGCATCTGCCAAATTCTGATCTGATTCGATCAATGTCTCGTGTGCCAAAAGCTGCCTATAAAATCCTGCATCCATTATATTTTGCGACATCCGATCAAATGGCAAAGTCTGATCCTTATCCACACAGATGCCATGCACGTGCATCTCATCAAGATATCGTGGGTTTATGGTCTTTCGTTTTTCTGGATCCTGGAATCGACCTTCGAACACTGAGCAGTGAGCCTCCCCGATGGAATGTGCACCAGTAAGCACAACCAATTCCTCAACAGTCAGTCCTTTCCTTTGAAACAATTGAATCATGGTTTGAGCAGTGGAGTCTGGTAATGGAAGGTCACGTTGAGCGTTTACGGCAAGGGATTCTGGACGGTCCCGTCGTCCTCCAGCTACTGGATAACGCTTGACTCCGTTTTGTGCGAGGGCCTCACGGGTTGCGAATGCTAGTGTATCTGCACAGGAAACAACCCCGGGGCATGCTGCCTCAAGAGCAGCTTTTACTTCTTCGATTTCTTCATAACCCCTGACAAACTCTCCGTTCTGTTCTGCTTCTCTCTCTGTTTTCTCACCCGATGGAGTTTTCTCCAGCAAGATGGAGGCATCACAGCCCTGCCACATGTAAGAGAGATACACATCACATGAATATTGCCAAAGTTGCAAGGACAATGCATTGGTGTTCACTGCATTCAGAAAGGTTTAGCAAAATGTAAGTCTACTGGTTGAGTGGAAGGAACTCACGGTGACAATGCAATCGTGGAAGAAGAGACGAACAAGGGCAGGAGCAATCTTCACATTTCTCTGAAAAATCTTGCCCATGGTTGCTTGAATTATTCTCTCAGCCTGAGGACAAGTCTGCTGGTAGAATCCCACTCTCAAACCTCCTGCAGGTGCCTGTCCAACCGGATTGACAGGATTGGCAGGCTGAGCAGGCCTGGCCGGCTTGACAGCCTGAGCAGGCCTGGTGGGCTTGGCAGCAGCCTGAGCAGTTTTGGCAGGTTTGGCAGCCTGAGCAGGTTTAGTGTTCTTGTTGCCATTCTGAGCCCTCATAACAGTATTGATATTTATTTTGTTGTCTGGATCAACATTACCTTCTTCTTTATTTTCTACTGAATCAAGAGCATCAACCCTCTCCGCTTGGATACTCAAGATTTTAAAGTCTTCATCGTTACTTGGGGGAACTCCGGAGGCGAGCAGAGGGAGAATTGCACATAAAATGATCACTAGTGCAAAAACCCTTCCTCTGGCCACCATGTTCTCGCTGATTGTGGCGAGTGTGTATAGGTTTGTTCTTCTCTGGTTAATATATGAAAGTTGCGTTAAGAGGTTGATAGGTATTATAGCCTGTTTCTGGCCTACGAATAAGGATGACTGCTAAAAAAATGTCTAAATTTAGCTTGTGATAGAATATGAACTTCCATTGAAATTTAGAGGACCTGATGGTCTTACTTAGCCTGTTAACTTTTGGTTCTTTGCTGTTGGTAATTAGACGAACTATTCATATGCATAAGCATAAGTTCTTTTTGTGGTAACGTCTAATTTAGCCATATAAAGTAGGCCAGAAACAAAAGGCCTTCATTTACTAAGTACTAGGTATAAAGGCTTAAAAGCAACTCCTAGTGTACATGCAGTATCTTTGATACTGATAGAATCAGCTTTGGACTGATCAGTCTAATACTATGTTTTTATCTGGTTTCCAGTTCTGTACTTTTATTAGCACAACTGGATATCGACCATTCATTTGGATGGATTCTGTGCGGACCCTATTAATTGATGTTGAAATGTTTAGACCTAAGCCACGGCTACGTTGCTTAATCGACAACAAGACAATACATTTTGGTGTTGAGGTGACTTTGTCCGTAGTTTCATCAGGTCAAGTCCAAACTCTAAAATATCTCATGCATAGTTGCATGAATAGGTCAATTATTTTCTTGGCCGGCTGATTAAAGATGATGCTCTTTTAATTAGCAGTTAGCTCCATCTGTCAATTGCTCACTTAAATTAATCTGGAACCACTCTCTTAGCTCATCTTTGAGCATGATTATGCATTCATGACACAATATTTCACTTAAAGTTAAGCTGGCATGGAGTTATACGTACTGTAGTACAAACTATGAACACTGGATCGAATCTTGTGCCGAAATGTCTATGCTTTGCTTCAAGATTCTCGTCCGGGCTTCAAGATTCTTGTCCAAGTTCATTCTAATGGATGGACTGCTTTTTCAAAGTACTAACAAGGAATCAGTCTCTTGTGCAAGGTCAAAACAAACTGAATAGCATCTAAGTTTAGTAGTACTATAATTGACTATGTGCTTTCCTCTCATTGTATTCATCTACTTCCATATGCTAGCTAGACTGGATCCTCTAAAGCCCCTGCCCATCGGGATAGGAACATATAGCGGTAATCTAATATGTCGTAACTAGTAAATATCGACACACACTTTTGTTTCTGACTTTCTGTGATAGCTGATCTATACCCCCAAACAATTGGTGGGAAGTCATTGTCAAGAGAATTAAGTATGAATATTTGCATTAGTAATTCGAAAAACGGCTATGTACTTCTAATGAATAAACCAACAAGGATGTAATGACAAATATAAGAGCCTCAATATTGTCTTAATTAACTCCTTAGTTTGCCTTCTTCCTTCTCAACTCTCATTACATTCCAAATTCCATGGCTTCTGAGAAAATCCTTCCTGTTTTCTTTCTCCTACAAGTCATCGTCTGGAAAACTTCCGCTTCCACAAATGTGTATCCTTTCACTTGTTTAGCAAATATCCCATCATGCAACTCTCTTCTTTATCAGCACAACGGTCTCCAGATTGATCAGATCGCCTCGTTATATTCTGTGAATGGATCAAATGTCAAGAGTGTTATGTATTCTACTAGAGAAGATTACCTGGTACCGGTAAATTGTTCTTGCCAGAATGTCAATGGTACTGTTGGATACTTTTATGATGTAGTTTACAAGGTGAGGGAACGTGATACATTCGATGACGTATCAGATCAGAAATTTAGTGGACAGGTTTGGGATCAGGGCCAAGATACTGACATAAATGCTGGAGAGAACAAAACTCTGCATCTTCTTTGTGGATGTGTTGATAATGATGCTCAGGTAGTGGTTACTTATACAGTGCAGGCACAAGATACCCTCTCGTCTATTTCAGATTTGCTTACTGCTCGAGAAGGTGGGATTGAGAAGATGAACACATATTTGGCTTCAAATCCGTCTTACATAGATGTTGGATGGCTCTTATATGTTCCGATGGAGAAGTTTGGATTTCCACCAGCAAACAGAGGTAATTAGCATATCATGTGAGCTAACCTTAAGTGAAGCTTCTAAATGTATGCTTATGTAACTTACCTTTTTCTTTTTGTGATTTATGATTCTCAGGGTCGAAAATGCACAAGTGGATCATAATTATAAGCATACTATCAGCAGTAACTGTATTTTCTATTTGCACTTTGTCCGCAATCCTGGTGAGGAAAAGGAGAAATGGAGGACAGAACGAGGAAGATCCAGGAGTGTTATCAAAGACTTTGAGTGTCGCCAAGTCGCAATCTATTCAGAGAAACCAGTATTATAAAGAACAGATGGAAGGTGATTTATTGAAGCAACTTTCTAATATTCTACATGGAAGTTGTACTGTCAGCTAGCTCCATTAGCCCACTGGAATACAAGAGGAACCGGAAAGAAGAAAAAAGAACTGATAATCTACAACTTTTGCAGATCTTACAGGTTTGGATTCAGAGAGACCGATGCTGTACAGTATCGAAGAGATAGAAGAGGCTACTAGCAACTTTGACGAAACTAGAAAAATCGGACAGGGAGGATATGCAACTGTGTACTATGGCTTACTAGGCGAGCTGGTACACTTATTCGACTTCCTATGCTCATTCTTTTACAATTTATCGTTAACAAAATGTTAAACTATGTTTATCACAGGAGGTTGCTGTCAAGAAGATGAGATCTAACTTATCAAAGGAGTTTCTTGCTGAGCTCAAGGTCTTATGCAAGATACATCATATTAATGTGGTATGATTTTTTCACTTTTTTTCTTTTTCGAATTTTATAACTTAGTTTTTACTGCAGTACTTACGGTGTCAAATTCATTATATAGGTGGAGCTGTTGGGATATGCGAGTGGAGAGGACCACCTCTACTTGGTTTATGAGTACATCTCGAATGGTTCGCTTGGTGATCATCTTCATGATCCTTTATTGAAAGGTACTCTCAAAACAGTTTCTGTTATTTCACAAACATCCTGTTTTATGGATACTTTTAAACCAAGTACAAAGCTGGTCGTTGGACGTTGAATCAGTAGTTATTGATTAGGTCACCAGCCTCTCTCTTGGAATGCAAGAACACAAATCGCGCTTGATTCTGCAAGGGGTATTGAGTACATCCATGATCACACAAAGGCACGATATGTTCACCGTGATATAAAGACAACAAATATCCTGCTTGATGAAGGCCTTCGAGCAAAGGTACCTTCAAACTCGTGCCATATCTATCTATCTATCTATATACAGACAACTTACTAAATTGAGCTTTTGGATGAGATGAAATTCAGCTGATGCATCTATATATCTCATGTCATATAATTGGCAAAATATACCGTTGATCTGGGATCACGTGATTATAGAATTCTGGCCCGACAAAGTGATATAGTACTCATTTTTGTTTGATAGGAACGTAGAACAAAGAATTAACACTTTGAAGATCAATTTCACAGGTTGCAGATTTTGGTCTAGCAAAGCTTCTTAACAGAACCAACGAAGATGAGCTAATAGCAACTCGGTTGGTTGGAACTCCAGGATATCTTCCACCTGAGTAAGCCTTTCGCTAAACAGTACATTCTGGTGAACATTATGATCATAATTGTAGTACTATAATCTGATAAATCAAAATAATTGAAACTTGGCAGGTCAGTGAAGGAGCTGCAGGTGACTGCAAAGACTGATGTATTCGCTTTTGGAGTGGTTCTTGCAGAGCTAATAACAGGGCAACGTGCACTCATTCGTGACAACAAAGAGCCAAATAGGATGAAATCACTCATCACAGTTGTAAGTGAACACCTTGCGTACTTATGATACCGAATCATAGTCCAACACGAACCATACTAGGCGTCTAGGCCTAATTTGAAATAAAAAGCTATGTTGGAGTTAGGAAGGGAAACTAAGGTGGCTTATTTTCATTACAATGTTCTATCAGGTTAACAGGATCTTCAGTGATGAAAATCCAGAGGTTGCATTGAACTCTGCTATAGATGGAAATCTAAAAGGCAATTATCCTCCAGATGATGTGTACAAGGTAAATATTGTGATTAAAACTCTCTCTAACTCTTAGTTTCCTGCCTTAATTTAGAAAAATCCTCGATTTTCATTTTTCGACCTTTCAGATGGCTGAAGTTGCAGAATGGTGCCTAAGCGAAGAGGCCATCGACAGGCCAGACATGCGTGAAGTAGTCATCGCTCTGTCTCGGATCCGAATGTCTTC
This sequence comes from Plantago ovata, assembly GCA_028274465.1. Lineage (NCBI taxonomy): Eukaryota > Viridiplantae > Streptophyta > Magnoliopsida > Lamiales > Plantaginaceae > Plantago > Plantago ovata. The sequence continues at coordinate 125,065,834 of CM051456.1, read as the reverse complement.
CATCGAGTGGGAAGCTTCACTTGGAGGGAGCAGCCAAATCTTTAGTGGTGTTTTTAGTGGCCGGTGAAAACCGATCAATCTCACCCCACCTATCCTTTGCATTTTTCACAATGATCCAGTTATTAGAAAGATAGTAGTTAACGCAAGTTACACAACAAATGAGTCCATTTTCATTTCTTGAGTGGGTCAATATCGCAAACAGATGTCTTCTAGCTCCACATTTGCAATGTAACTCAGATTTTCGCTCCCCTTTTTTCGTTTTGCTTGGTGATGTAAAACTTTAAAGGATGATATGTTTGTATGTACTTGTGCAAGTAACATTGTAGTTTCAGGCTTTGAGCTACCTTGCAAATATTATAGCAAGTGTAGAAATCAAGATTTTGTCATATTGCTGAAGTTAACAACACTATGAGTTGTTGATTGTATCATTCATTGCAGTTGCAGATGTTGAAGATGACATCTTCTTTGTCTGAAGTGTCAAAATTTACTGTCATTGAGGTATTAAAATCTTCATTTTGGATTGTAGAATGAGTATTTTGTTTGAATTGCAGAATACAAAAAATTAGGACTCACTAATTTTCATCCATTTAGGCATGATAACCAGCAGAAATCACAGTGCATGCAAATCCTTTCTTCACTCAGAGAACATGTTTTTAGGTGTTCATCTAATTAATTCTACACCTCCATTTCTATATATGATATATGAGTGCTAAATCTGGAAACAATTTCCTTAGAAGATATATGCATGGATTAATGAGAAGTCAGAATTAAACACAAGCTATTTCTGGGAAAACAAAGATATTAATCAAGCAGTTCATTACATTACAATTACAATGTAACTATCACTACAAGAAAACATATCAATGGAGGAAACATTACCTCGGTTGATAAATACCAAAAGTCATTTCCTTTTTTTTCTTTCATCCATTTAGCCATGATAACCATTAACCAGCAGAAAATGAAGACGTAAAGAAAAAAAATAATAAAATATATAAAAAAGAATAATATAAAAAAATGAATGAAAGGAAATAAGAAATATAAAATGAAAACGTAATGAAATACAGTAAAACAAATAAGGAATAATTATAAATTGATGATACTTTCAATAAATTTTTATCAAATTGTAACCTAAATACTTTCTACCAAATGATACTTCTAATTTTAGTATCAATCAAGTTAACTATACTCCTAAATTTTCTCCCCATCTTAATCAATAAGTTAGTAAATCATACAACACAATAATAAGAAGTTAAGAACTGATGCTTATGCGTCAAATTACTCCCTTCTTTTTTAAGTCAATATTCATATCATCATCATCATTAATAAGAAGCTAAGAACTGATGCCTCCAAGCACCATACATACTCTACTAATTTTTTAGACTTTTCTCATCAAATTTTTTAGTCCTCATAGATTATAATCAGCATCTTGCCTAACATAACAATAATAATTTTCAGAGCCGGGTGATACAATTTTCATCTCTATCAGGTGATCGAGAGATGCTTCTGTTTCAGGACTCCAAATTCTACAGGAAATACTATTTCAAATTTTTTGTTTCTAATGCAACTAATTACTGAAAATCGATACATGATGTAGGGAATTAATTGATACTTGTCAAAATTCACTCAATTGAACAATTTTAATAAACAAGAATCCGCTGATTCATGCAAGGAGATGTTTACATGTTACTATCGCTTGTGTAATTTTGGGGATGCTTCCTATTCGATGCTTGAAAACTGGGATATGAAGTAACTTGTACGTTGAATTTTGACTGATGCTTGTAGTTTATTTGGAATGCTTGACATTTTAGATCATGGATGCTTGGAATTTTATATAGATCTCGCTAGACCAGTGCTTAATGAAATTGGGATGTTTTTAAACAAAGTTTAATTAAAATTTGAATTTGGATCCTGGAAACTTTTTAAATGAAACAAATTAACTAAATAGTAGGAATATATCATTATATATAGTAAATGAGTTCCTTAAATTATGTAAGGTTAATTTAGTCATGACATATTTAGACACTAATATATAATAAGTTTAATATGTATTACTAATTTGATATAAACTATTAGGAACATCACTAATTTGTAATTAATAAAAAAATAAAAAATAAAAGTGAAAGGAAAGGGTTACAATTTTGGAAATAATTTGGGTTCAAATAGAATTTAATATAAGAAGATTCTGAACCGCGCGAACTCCCCCAAAGGCCCAAACGTTTACCTATTCCTTACTTTTCCCAATTTCGGTGTGTTTTCCCACCAAATAGACAGAAACCCTAAACTTCAAATTAAATCTTCTCGAATTGTTCAACATTTTTCTCATCCGCCAGTTATCGGCTCGCATTTCTGTTTCAATGGCCGTAGTTAAGTAGATCCACAATCCCTTCCGTAAACTCACCTTTGTTACTCTATTCACTCTACAGCTCGGAAACCGGGGGAGCCAACTATGAGTCGCCGTGCGAGCGATTCTCAGGGAAAGGAGAGTAAAAGGGCTCGTCCGCAAGGTAAGTTACCTGATCGACTCAGTGACTTGCCTGAATGTTTAATTGTTCAAATTCTTTCATTATTAGGCATGAAAGTCGAAAGATGCTGTCAAAACTAGTCTACTTTCTAAGAGATGGAAGCTTTTATGGACCAATGTTGATTCTATTGTTTACTATTTCTTAGACCATCTGCATTAGGCAAGCTGAAGGAATTAAACTGGCCTTAGTCGCTAACGCAGTTTTAGTTTTTGCCCGCATCACATTCACGCGGCTAAGGCAATACCTGCCACGTAATTTTTTATTTTTTTTTAAAAGAAGAATGAAGATTTGTTGTAAAAAATTTCATATGAAATCAAGTTTGTAGATGTAAATCACGAATATATTACATTAAATTTTACGAATTTGAAACACACGATGGATTTTGGAGTGTTGATAGTGTTTTGATTTTAATTTAAGAAGGGAAAAGTAAGTTGGAGAAGGTGTGAGCAAGCATATCAAAGATTGGTGTCTATTTATTTATAGATCTCAAAAAATTATGACCGTCGGTAATTTTTATTTATTTTTAGCATTTGTATTTTAAAATTTATGACTGAAATTTAAACGGAATAAGAAATTTAAAAAAATAAAGGGGCCACATGGCGCCAGCCTATTGGCTGGCACCATTCTCAGCCTCCGCGTTTAAGCTAAACACGGACGACAACTTTTGGCCCAAAAAATTGGCTTAGCCGCGGGTTCGGGCCACTGAATTCTTAGCTATGCTCTTTCCTTGTCCCCTCGTTCCCCGTCATTCTCTTTCTCTTTGTGGCCCAAACACGCGGCTAAGCCCAGTTTTTTGGGCCAAAAGCCGCGGCTCCCCCCACTGATGCAACAGGTCTTAGATTGTATTGGAAAGAAACAATCTAACATAACAATTGAGAAGTTCGTCTCCTTTATTGATCATACTTTAATACTTTAATGCAATCTACTTGTCTCAATATCAAAAGGTTCTCTATCCTTGAACTTAGATTCTTGATATGTTGCTATCTAGAGAATCTTACTCTGGATTTCTACTGGGGAACTGGCACTGCTGACTATGATGATTTTTTAGCTGGCTACGACTATAACTTGTGGTGGATTAACATGGTCATGGATTTTCTCGAATATTGTGTAAGGTTGATACTTTAATAATTGGGTCGGAGATCATTCAGGTGAGTACTCATTTGTTACTGCATTCATAATTATAATGTTTTTGTTTTGGAGAATCTGGTGCCATTGCATCACATCCTTCATGAGTGAGAGATCAAGACTAGTCTCTTCTAACTTTATTTTCGGTGTAAACATCAATTCTATAGTTAGTGAAATGTTGGGTGATTGCAGTGAGCACACTAAATAACATCAAATTGCGGCAAAAAGACAGATCCATGGATTTTCTCAGAATATTTTTTCTATCTTACAGGCCTTGGCTGTTTCCAAATTATGGGGTAAAACTTATCCAGTCTTCAAGTGCAAATATCTGTGTATTAGGTCGCCTCTTTGGGAGTATGACATTTATGGGATAGCATGCCTGTTACAAAGCAGTCGTTTTTTGGAGACACTGTGCATAAGCGTGCCTAATTCTGAGGTTTGATTTCTATGGATCTGTTTCAGTATTTTATGCTAGCACATTCATTCATCACCGTTGATTCATTTGGCTATTTTATAGCATCTATGATTTCACTATCCCCGTAATGATCCAACTCATAGCCTCGTCAATATTGTTGGACTAAAATGTACTGATCCAAAAAGTTTTAGCCCATCTTCATTTCATGTGGAATCACTTACAAAATTCCAGTTGGAACATGACTCATTCCATTTGAAACAACCCAAGTCCACCTAGTGGCTTTGTCAATGGTATTTTGGAGCCGTGTATTGATGTGCATACTTGTCTTGTTTTATTCTCAACTTGCTTTCTTATAGTGTGTGATGGGTCATCACAATTCTTTTCCTTATGCTCAACAGTTTCTTTCATCTAGTTGAAAGTTGATCATCATACTTCCATTAGGATATATCATCTTTATTTTAATTGGTTTAGGGGTGGCTGCTTGTTTATTGTGAAGAAATTAACAGAAGATTACTTTTACTTGAGCTGTGTCTGTTTTCCTTTTTGGACTTCAGTATTTTATCCCCATTCCCCTGCCTCTTTCTTCCACTCAGTTTTTCCCTGGTTGTGAGTTCTATACGGAATATATTTCTCTAGCTTGAGACACTCCGTTTGTTAAATACAAGCAGGATCACTAGAAGTGATCAGCATTAATTAGTCGGCTTCTCTGAGGACTTCGTTACTTTTATGTAATATGATAGAGACAAATAAACAGTAAGAAGAAATAAAACTGGGAAATCACAATATTTTTGTATGAACTGCTCAAGGAAACATGGATGAAGCAAACCAGTTAACATTCTAATTCGTTTTTGCGTCCTTGCCCAAATTCTTACTGCTGGTGGAATTAAATCTTCTTCGTGGATTGACTTCTAGGAGAAATCTTACTCTCAGTTTGGCCAATAACAGAATTTTCGCTGTATATAGTAACATGAAACGACATGCATGATGGAAAAATTTCAACTAATCCAAGCGAACATTTAGAGTTGTTAGGCCAGACTTTGTCACTTTGAGGGTGAGGTAGTCAATGCAGTTTAAAGTTGTTAGGCTACTCAACTCCATCTCCAGATAGCCAGTCCCTAGGATTATTCCACCTCATAAGATTGCTTATCATTATTCCATATATTTACTTGATTCATTTTTAGCTTAATATTTATCTATTTCTGCAGACTCATGATGTCATGTACTACACCAGTGGTGTCTTTGACGGAATATACATGCACCATTGTTTGCCAGATGGGAAGCTCCTGCACCTGAAAAGTATGGAAGTTGAATATAGCAGCGATTGGTGCAGAAAAAGGCGGTCTGAGTTTGATGATACACTTGTGGAGTATGTATTGAAGAATTCTTCTATTCTCGAGAAGTTGGTTATCTCATCATCAGGGTATAGATGCAAACAGTGCTGGACTGTATGTGCAGCCAGGTATATGTGCAGCCAGGTATGCACATCAGTTGGCTTCCAGACTGGTTGCAACTTTTCTGGCTGCAAATGAAAATTTCGAGTGGGAACTAAAGAAAAGCAAGTCCAGGTTGGAGTTCAGTTTTCGGAATTATGTACCCCTGGTTCCTAATGAATAATTGATTTTATGCTTGCGGAATATGGTAAGTAGTCCCTTTTTTTTTCTTTACATTTTTATCCAGGCACCGATGCTTTTTGCTGGTTGTATAGTGACCCGTTTTATTATCTGCACTCTGATGATTATATGAGTTCTTTTGGAGATTCGCTAGTATTGTAGATACTGTACTTGTCATGTCCTGAAAGTTAGACTTTTGGAAAGCTTTCGCCTTTCCGACCAAGAGAACGGAACCACTTAAAACATAAAAAGTACTAAAATTGAACCATTATTACTCTCTGTGAACCAAAATACAAACATCTAACACGTGTTAATTACTCCCTCCGTCCCATTGAGTTTGCTTAAGTTCTCATCTGTTTTTAGCTAGGTGTGTGCAGCTGAAATCGGACTTGTTTCTTTACTTGTGAGTTTACTTAAGTTCTCATCTGCTTTTAGGTGTGTGCTACTGAAATCAAACTTTCTTCTTTATATTTCTGAATCGCTATGATTGTTTTTTGTTTGATTCGATCGGTAGAGAAGTCACAAACAATTAATAGCTAGCACAGGTGATATATGCTATATGCCCCGTTGAATGTTGCACCATGCTGATGCAGGAAGCAACAAACTTGTTTAGACTTTTGAGGTTGGATTGAGATTTGAGATGATATAAAGCTAAGAGATCGATTTTTTTTAAAGAGTAAATACAACATATTAGAATAACACAATAGAATAAAAAAAATATAGTAGAACAAGCTGGAGCGGAGCGGAGCAGGGTTAGAGTTAACATAGTAGAACAGGAAGAAAAAAAAACTGATATTGGTGCATCCCTCACACAATCCGCTCCAATTCCCTTGCATAACTCAAGGTCTGGACGATTAGCTGTGTGGAATTAATCTTCTTGCAAGAAGAAACAGATTCTTTTGCTCTTCGGAAATACACAAACCCATCCTTGATCTCCAGATCATCCACCTCTTTAACATAATCAAGCAGCTCTTTTTCTGAAGAGAACAGCAGGACTTGTTGGGCATCATTGACAGACAGGCGATGGTAAGCTTTTTCACAGCATCCAGCTATCTCATCCCTTACCGTCTTTGCTAACAGATCCATGAAGTAGACATGTGTTTGATGGGGTACTGTCTGTGTAGCGCTCAACACACGGTTATAAGCTCCTGCCATGAAAGATTGCTCCAATTCGACAGCATGCTTAATGCATGGACTCTCCAAAGCATTAGGAGGTAGCAACTCCAACTCTGTGTGGAATTCTGCAATTCTGTTCTGTACGAGGAGCCTCATCAAGAGGTTGAGACCTAAGATAGGATATTCCTCAGGGGATTGGGGGAGACGACGTCACGACGACGACATGCAGCATCTGTATAGTAAGGCTTGAGCTGGGAAAAGTCCCTCTCAAATGCATATTGATCTTCAATCATCACGCTCAAGATAACTGCCTCCTCCTCTGTCCCGTCCAAATCTTCCGATCGACTTGGTTTGTTCGTTCGTCGCCGGTTCTGCTCCGTTCCCGCTCCGTTTTCTTTCGTCGGCTCCATTTTGTTTTCCGGTAAGTCCTAACTCCCTCCGTTTCGCTCGTGGTTTAGTAATTTTACGACTTGATCACGATTTGGATTCATCTTGACACTCGAACTCTTCCGATTCGCAGTTCAATCGTTTCCAGATCTGTTCGAAGGTAATATCTCTGTTTTTCATTTCGTTTTCCTTTCTTTTTTTATAACCGTTTTTCCCCTGCTTCATTTCTGCTTTGAAACTGAACCTTAAACCGCAACTTGATGGAATTGACTGACTCTGGACTGTTCGAGTCTCGATTTAGGACTGGTTTGACCATGTTGACTGACCGTGATTTGATTCTTAAATCTGTAGAGACTGTTATTTAGTTTCTGAAACCGGTGGGGCTTAAGTTTGATTTCTAAAAGTGAGAGGACCTTTCTGTAATTGTGCTTTGAGGGGTAAAACTGTAATTTTACTTTATGACCTGGACAAATTTTGAGGTAAATGCCGGAAACTTTATGTTGATTTTGAAAGTTATGGAGTTGTTTATGATTTCTGATTTTGAAAAGGACTTTTTGCAATTTTGTCCAAAAGGGTAAAATGATAATTTTATGTGTTCTGGACTAGGCTGTTGAGTTGAGTTTCCGTTTGAGGACTGTTCTGAGGTTTATGCCACATCAGCATCTCACTTACTCATCCCAAACTACTCCAACAGTCATCCCCTCTCATCCCACCTTTTTTCATTTATTTTATTAAATAAATACAAAAACAAGTCAATTGAAAAGTTAAAAATAAGAAAATAAAATGGAAAAGAAAAATAAAATAAGCTCATCCCTGATGAGCCTCTCATCCCGGGATAAGTCTCTCATCTCCACTCACACGCCCAGCAGCGTGTGAGAGGGATGAGCTCACTCATCTCCAACAGCTCATACACTGATGGAGAAGGTCTGCCGAATCACATTTTGTTTCAAACTTCGTGCAACGCCATTGAGCTTCCTAATACTCGTAACTAGGGGGGTTAAAATGGTTAATCAATACAATATTTTAATTTATTAAATGAATAACCATTTAAGTAAGGATAATTATATTGTAGTTTTATTTGGGCTTTGAATATAAAATGGATGTCGGTTGTATTAATAATGATATATTTATTGGGCATCCTTATTTATTAAATTTAGCCCATGAACTATAATATTTATCTAATGGATAAATCTAAAATTCTAAAATTCTAATGATTAACCATTTTGACACCCCTACTCGTAATATTTTGTATCAGTTACATTAGAAATCATGGATCATGAGTAGTTAGTCATTGAGAGCTGAAGAGCACTTAGCCGATAACAGTTTAGCTATGTATTAGATTCAAGATATTAATATAGTAGAGACAATTGGACAATTATTGTGGATCGAAGTTGTATCCCTACAATTCTCTCATTGTTTAGTGGAATCCTGATTTGGTAGTGCCCTAGACGTAATCAAAGTTATTGGCGAACTAAGTAATCAATTTTGTGTGTCTTTATCGTCCTTGGTTTTCTTAACCATTCGTTATCCCTACATATATTTACAACTTATTTCTTAACAGTTTAGATTTATAAGTATAATGAAGTCGTGTTCCTTTTCCTACATGATTTTTAGTAGTTTGTACGTAGAGTTTACTGATCTTACGTTATGGTTAAATTAAATAAATTATCAATACTCCATCCGTTTTCTCTAAAGTTTCATGTTTGTTATTGTTAAAACAAATTATTTTTTAAATAAAAAAAAAGTTAAGAAAGTATTTATCAATAGTGATTTTATATGTTTAATAATAATGACTTAAAGTTCAAGTTTGTAACTCTCATAATTCTTTTTTGATTTTTTTTTTAATTTCGATTATTTTAAAAAAAATATTTTAAAATAAATAAATAAAAAACTTTAGAGAGAATAGAGAGGGCCTACCATATATTATTGGAAGTAATTGATTGGGACCATGACTACTTCACTTTAACCAAATTCCCCACCTGTGAAGGGAGGCAAAAAATATTGAACGGGCTGCTGCCTAAATGGGCCCTAAACCTTAATGGGCTGCTGCTATAAACAAGAAAGAAGCGAAATGCAATAAGAACATTTTGCCCCAAATATTTTACCTCAATCCCTAAAATCTTCTTCATCCCTTTTGTATTCCCGCCCTGCTATCTTCTTCTTCTTCTCAGTTCCAGTCACTGAAACCAACTTTCCCGCACCTCCTGGAGAAATCTGCCATGGATCTTCGTGTTTGCAGTTCTCACAATAGAAAAAGGGATAACCCAGATCGTCTCAGTGAGTTGCCCGAACCACTCCTCATCCAGATACTTTCTTTGCTGGAAATGGCAGATGCGGTGAAATCAGGTATCCTCTCTAAACATTGGAAACACCTATGGACCAAAGTAGACAGTATCGTTTACAATTTTAATTCCTTCTCATGTAATGGTAGAGAAGAATCTGATCGAAAGTTGCAAATGTTTATCTCCTTTGTTGACCGCACTTTAATGCAATGTACTTGTCCCACCATCAAGAAGTTTTCCCTCTCGGGCAGGTATAGTTCTTGGAATGATGATGAATCTGTGCGTAAGCTAGTTGATAAGTGGGTTTCATTTGTTGTTGACAAGAATGTTGAGTTTCTCAAGCTTGACTTACAGAGGATGAAGTTTTCTGTCCCTGATTGTTTATTTCGTAATTCACGTCTGGTAAATTTGGATATGAGAGGGGTAGTTTTGTCTGTGCCGTCGGCTGTGAGTTGGAGTTTGCTTGAGAGTTTGTGGCTGTATAAAGTGAAACTCGACGATGAGTCTCTTGCGAATGTTTTATTAGGTTGTCCGGTGTTGGAGACGTTAATTCTTGAAAATGTTGTGGGGATAAGTAGCCTTAGCATCAAGTCTCGGAGCGTGAAAAAAGTAAGAGTGTGGTACATTGAAAGTCAAGATGTTTGGATCGATGAGTTCTTGAAAATCGATGCTCCTTGGATTCATGAATTGGAGATTGTGGGTGGGTTTAGTATGTTTCAACTCCAGCTAGTGGACATCTCTTCTTTAAAGAAAGCCGATCTCATTTCTGTGAGAGGGTACAGTGATGATGAAGCGGGAAATCCTGAGAGTGAGTGGTGGAACAATATGGTTGATAAGGTACTCAGGCCCTTGTGTCATGTTAATGAGCTAATAATCGGGACAGAGATCATTCAGGTGAGCCATATATTTGTTATGCTTTTGTAGATTTTGTCGAGCAAATTAAAATTTCATCATTTGTGGTATAGCGTCTGGAGTAGGTTTTGTAGACTTTGAACATCTTTCTTGAGTTTTTTTGACAATTGACAGTAGACCATCTATGTTCATGTGCCTTAATCATGATTGCAAGAACATCCTCTCGTAAGTTCAGAGTCAATAGCATGATATGTATATATACTACTACATATAGGTTGAGGAACAAAACTGAAACCTGTTAGAATGTTGGGGTTACTCCATCAATAACTAAGATTTCTTTGTTGTTGTTTTATTACAGGTCCTGACAGTTTCAAAACAATTAGGCAGACCATATCCGTTGTTCAAGTGCAAACATCTGACAGTTCGTTTGCCTCTTTGGCACTACGATCTCTATGGTATGGCATGCATATTGCAAAACGCGCCTTGTTTGGAGACACTAGTCATAAAGGTGTCTGATTCACAGGTTTGTCTTATTTGCAATTGCTTTGATACTCTTTAAGCCCATACTGTGTGTATCCCAATTGCCATGATATAGTCTCATATAGATTTGTTGTCTTTGTACAAGTTGGTTTAAGTTTACCCCTTATTCACTGGACCTATCTCCTGTTCTCTACAGTCTCCCTTCAACCAGTTCTTTTTTTACTTCTCTAACGCACATAGCTTATCAAATCTAACTGTATGTTTGGTGTACAGAGACCTTTTCTTATGCCTTGCACAAAGGATATTTTCCGCAACAGAGACCTGGACTTCAGCTTGCCCGATGGGAGTCTCTTGCAACTTAAAAATGTTGAAATTTTTTACGACAGACAGTGGTGTCCTCCAATCTTTGACTGGTTTGACGACAATCCAGAGTGTCAAGACTTTGAACTTGTGAAATATATCTTGAGAAATGCTTCAATTCTAGAGAAGTTGGTTCTGTCTTCTTCAGGAGACACTTGTGCTCTATGCGACACTATATGTTCATCAAAGTACATGCGTCGCATGTGTTCTGATATGTTGAACCATTATCTGGTTTGGAATGATAGTTTCAAATGGAAACTCAGGAAAACAGAGTCAGCGTTCGAGTTCAGATTTCCGTGTTATACGCCCCTGCATCCTAAAGACTTGGGGTTATTTTCATATGCTCTGCAAGTCTGCTGAAGGTGTTTTCGTATTAAGTATGCAACTATATATGTAATAGAATGACTGGAGAAGTGGGAGAAATTATTCTCCCACCAAAACTTAGACTATCGTTTTGAAACAGTTTGTCTATCGTCTATTGATGAAATTAAAGTTATTTGAGTTTATTAACTTCGTCATTCAACAGAGAAAAACAAAAACACCAACAAACAAACACGAACATTATTCATATAATGAAATGCAAGAGAGGAATTTACATAATTACATGAGAACATAGGAAGACAGAGATTAATTGAGTTAATTGCAATTGGCTGCAGAACATAACTTTGCCTGCCCTCATAGCTAGTTACGTGATGTAGCTATGAATATCTGAACTTCAAACCGGATCCCTTCGATCAGCTTAGATTCAAGAATTTCTTCGTAGCGTTTGGCCATGGACGGAGTCAAGTAATTCCTCCACTCTCCAACTTGTCCTTTCCTGTAAAATGTGTTGTTTTTTATAAAACCGTGAACATAGCTAGTGTTATCATTATTAACTTCAAGACTCGTTAGATTTTCAAAGCTACATAACTTGACTATTTGCTCAAGACCTTGTTCTTCCTCCGCCGAGAAAGGCATCCCAAGAAACTAGGCAATCTTTCTTACATAGAAACCAGTGTCCTCTTTTAGATCCTCATACTTGAGGAAGAGACTTTACGACCATTATTGACACTCGCCTCCCAAAGTCCTAACACGTGATCCCAAAATGGACCTTCAAGATGAGTACCCTCACAAAACAAATCAAACTCTTGCTCAAGAGATAACGTCTCGTAGCCATTTTGAAGCCTGAAATGTCAAAAAGAGATGAACTGATTTAGACTCACGAATGGTGCTGGGAAGTGACTGGTAAGCGATATGCGACGCATAAATTCTTGGATTGGGAATATCATTTTCTAAGGCAGAACGTCGGGTGCCAAGAGAGAGTACTAGCTCCTGGGGATGTGTAGTCAAAAGAGGACTTTGGTCAATGGGGTAGATATCTCGTTTGGCTATGCTAAAGGTCAAGGCTTTTATCCAAGTGGTATCACATTTTGGATTGGTGCACAACACAATGTCCGAGTCATCCCCTATGAATTTCTTTTAGAAGCGAATTGTCGACTCAAGAGACTTTGCTGAGCACCAAAATCCATTATGTAGACACAATTCTAACCTCTTGGTAGGTGGTTTTTGGTTTGTGACTAGCTCTGGGTTTTGAGATTCACCTCTTGCATCCATTACGGGCGGCGGCGTGGGGGTGGTGGGTGGTGGTGGTTGTGTTTGTGTGTAAATATGAAACTCAATAAATTTGAGGTACAAAAGTACCGTCAGTCGTCAGATATTTTTGTTTGTCCTTTGGGTGAACAAATGATATATTTATAGGAAGTTTGTTTGTGGATGGATGGAGACATGGAGAGTGGCGAGTGCATAGATCACCTGAATCATGAAAGACAGAATGAAAAGCCTCTCCTACGTACACATGTAAAACATGGTTACATTGCCGACAGTCCTTGTTGAGAAATCTCTCACCACCTCATGTAGGTCATAGAATTTAATAATTGTTGTGAGTTGTGACAGCTAGCTAGATAATCCGTTGTTTAATTTTGTGGTTGTGTAAGAACATTATACTTCGTATATGTTACACTTACTTCAATAATAGAGTTGAGAGGTTTCTAGGAGGATATGATAGAGTTGAGAGGTTTCTAGGAGGATGTCTAGCCTAATTTATAGTTTCGCGCGAGGCAGCGGAAGAAGCATTGCTTGCGAATTTTTCCTGACCTGCAAATTGGTTCGTGCAGAATTTTGAGTGAAAAGAATATTTAATTGTTTTGTAATAACTCACAGTGGATTTTAGGGAAAGATATTAAGCTGGAAAAGTCAGAAGCAAAGCTAGAACTTTTTTCACGTAGTGTATGAAATTTTATTTTTATCTTCGTATGTTTAGTTCGTTAATTATTAGCATCAAATATGAAATATATGTATAGAGAAATTAAAAGTTATATCACTAAGGTATTAAAAGAGAATATTCATGTAAAAATGAACAATGTTACTAATATAAAAATTATAATTTTTATAGATAAAATTATGTCGTTAGAGGTAAAAGAGAAGATTCGGTGTAGAAATAAACTATGCTAAATACAAAATTTCACAATTTCATACATAGACTGTAACGATCCGACCAATCCGGCCGGCGTGGTTACTCCTGGACGGTCCCACACACGTCTCCACAGTATGATATTGTCCGCTTTGGGCCTGAGCCCGCACGGATTTGCTTTTGGAATCAACCAAAAAGCCTCATACCATGTGAGAGTGGTGGTCTAACATATATACCCTTTATTCCACCCACTCTTAAGCGATGTGGGATGCGGGACATTACATAGACAATAGTATCAGTTTTTCTTAGACTTGAACATGTGCTACAACATAGGCCTATCCATGGTGCCTTCGCCCCTAGGTAAAGCTAATCCATTTGATTAATATAAGCAGGAACACGATAATCAGGGACGGATACATGATTTGAAGTTTGAGGTGTGGGGAATTTCAAAAATTCGACAATATTACCTATAAAAAATTTCTCTTTAAAATTTTAGGGAGTGCGAATGTTCCCTTCTAGTTTGGTGAGATGAAAATACTCAACTAATCCAGACAAACATTCACCGGACCCTGGAGGTGAACCCAATATCATATGGTGAAGTAGTGGAAATGGTGAACCATATAATTAGATTATCTAAGATAATGTTGTATCCTATCCTGCACTGACGGGGCGGGCTTCAGGTGCCCCCGGGAAAATTTAAAAAAATTAAAAATAAAAATAAAATTTATGGTTAAAAAGCATTATGTTTACAATGTATATTAAATTGTTAGAAGGTTTTATGATGTAACATGTAGCTAAGTGGTAATATCTTATCCTTTCTATATCCATGGTTTCAGGTTCAATATCTATTATTACCATTTTTTTTTCCCTTTAATTTCATAATTTTATTATTTTCCAAGAAAAAATTGTTGCATCATGTATATTAAATTTTTTTATCGACAATTAGTCCGGGGTGATTTTTTATTCCGGATCGATCCGCCCCTGGCACTGAGCCTATCCTATCAATTTCTTAGGGCTGACTAATTGTCTGGACAAAATACATAGGAAATGCACAGAACACATTATTGTGAGTAGTTTAAGATAAACCACTAGAAACGGGTGCATATACAACAAGATCAAAAGAATTAACTAGCTAGAATCTCATTCGATTTAATAATGGTTCCCTGTAACCAATCATTCATATAGTAGCTGCATGAATTTGTTGGTAAATTAAAGGGTATATTATATTAAACCACCCTACTAGAAACTCATATTACGGATTCCCTCTCGCTAGTTTAACAATTACAGATAGTTCCTGTCGCCGAAAAAAAGTTGACTGACCCGTTATTCATTTTTGGCTTTTGTCCGGCCAAACACGCCCTTAGCACAAAAAATACAGATTTTTCCTTTTCTTTTTTTATCTCTTCTTTTTTCTATCTTTTTTCTTTTCTCTTTTCCTTTTCTTTTTTTTTTTTTATCTTTTCTCTTTTTATTTTTATTGTTCATCTTCTCCATGAGAATTCCGGTGCCGGAACTAATTCAAGCACCGGAAAAATTACAGCTCCAGCTCCTACCGGAGCTGTTTTAAGCTTCAATCGTAGCTGTTATAAGCTCCAATCGGAGCTGTTTAGCTCCGATTGGAGCTGTAATATGCTCCAATCGGAGCTATTTGACAGCTCCGATTGGAGCTGTTAATAAGCTCCAATCGGAGCTGTTTGGAGCTTTCCAATCGGAGCTGTTTTAAACAGCTCCGATTGGAGCTGTAATATGCTCCAATCGGAGCTGTAATAAGCTCCAATCGGAGCTGTTTGACAGCTCCGATTGGAAAGCTCAATAAGCTCCGATTGGAGCTTTCCAATCGGAGCTGTTTGACAGCTCCAATTGGAGATGTTAAAAGCTCCAATCGGAGCTGTTAAGGAGTTTATTTTATTTTATTTTATTTTATTTTTGGAGCTTTTTCGAAAAGAATTCTTAATTTGGGGTTCTTATAGAATAAATATTAGTTCATTTTGAAATATATATAATTTTTGTGGTTAATGTGAAATACATTAAAGTTAGTTTTGTAAAATAAAAAAATTTAGAGGCAAATGCGTAAATAATGCAAACTTAACTTGTTTGTTTCAATTCAAATTCTGAAATTCCGACAGGGGTAGAAATGTAACTTCCAGATCTTAATTCGTAAAAATTCAAGTTCGTGGGAATATCTGTAATTGTTTTTGTGTAAAATCGGGATACATGTTATTGTATATGTAAATTGCCCAAAATTAAAAGTTCCTCTTAGCTGCTCAGGTTATTATTAACTTTATCATTTTATGTTGATTGTTGTTAAGCAAGTTCAATTCCTTGGGAAATTTGTGCTTTATTTCATTCCGATGGCTTTTTCCTGCTGTCCACTGCCATAGCAAAGTATATGCACGGTCTCAAGAAGCAACAAATGGTTGTAAAATTGTGCCTAGCTACCTTCATTCGCTCCCACTGCATGCTGGCATATCAAAATTCAGCAGGGGAAACCTTATAAATTCAGGGTCCAACACCGCAGAGAAGTACAGATAGGATAAACACAGTGCTTTGAACACGATACAAATTAACATTAGATCTTGTTGAGTCAGACAATCAAATTTTTAGGGTGACGTAGTTAGTTCGGTTAGAGCTGCTACTTGCTAGGCTCCTCACAGTTGTTCCCGTCTACGGATCTACCAGTGCCTAAGAAAAACTGGTGGATGAAAATTATTCCACCTCATAGACTTCCTTGGGGCCTTAGACCATATATTTGCTATTTGTAACGGATGATTGTTTTTTACACTTATATGTAAATTGTTGGAAAATATTGAAGAAAACAATGAAGTAAATAATGTCTCAAGGGACATATTTATATAGAGACCATTTCTTAATTACGTGTTAATTGAGAAAAGTAGATATATAGTCGAAAGCTATGAAATGAGAGCTTCGAATTGATATATTGTATCCCCAAAACGGACCTTGGATTAGTGAGGAAGAATTGCTCAAAGTTAGAAGCTTGAGTGGGTTTATCCCATATTGGAAAAATGCAAAAGGTTTCACTAGTATATAAGATAAGAGTTTACACTTGATGTTCAAGTTGAATAGCTAGATGTCTCGAGAACTCTCTACGCGGGCGCGCAGGGGGGTCAAATCCTGGCCAGATTTGTAAACGATCTAGTGAACTTGTGTGCGTGCACGACGTGAGGCGCGAATGCCGGACTGGTTTGAACTAAAACTGCTCCGACGTCTCTAAGCACCATAGATGAGAGGGCGTAATAATTGCTTTAAGGAAACGTGAGGCGCGAATGCCGGACTGGTTTGAACCGACGTCTCTAAGCACCATAGATGAGAGGGCGTAATAATTGCTTTAAGGAAACTGTGCAAGCACATGTTTAATTTCTTATTTATTTATTTATTCTACAGGATCACGATATCATGTACTACACAGGTGCTGTCTTTGGTGAAAAAGACATGTTCCATAGTTTGCCAGAGGGGAAGCTCATGCATCTGAAAAATATTGAAGTTGATTATATATAGGCGCACTTTGTGCAGTAAAAGCCCGTCTCACCTTTATGATACACTTGTGAAATATGTATTGAAGAATTCTTGTATTCTCGAGAAGTTGGCCGGTAATCATCAGATCATCAAGAAGATGCAACCGATGCTAGCCAGGCATGCAGATCAGTTGGCTTCCAATTTGTTTGAAACTTTTCTGGATGCAAATGAAGATTTTGTGTTTGAATCCAAGAAAAATAAGTCTAGGTTGGAGTTTAGTTTTCCAAATTATGTTTGCGGAATGTGGTAAGTGGTAACTTGTCCTCTTAAGATTTTTCGTTCACTTTTTGGATGAAGATTCACTTGAAGGGAGCAGCTAGCCAAATTAGTGGTGTGGCCGATGAAAAATCGATCAATCTTACCCAACCTGTCCTTGCATTTTTCACAACGATCCAGTTATTAATTAATTAGAAAGATAGTTAACGCAAGTTAACAACAAATGAGTCCATTTAATTTCTTTTCCTGAGTGGATTAATATCGCCAACAGATGCATGTCTTCTAGCTCCACATTTGCAATGTAACTCGGATTTTTGCTGCTCTTCTTGCCTTTCGCTTGGTGATGTAAAAAACTTTAAAGGATGATATGTTTGTATGAACTTTTGAGCTACCTTGCATATATAGATAGCAAGTGTAGAAATCAAGATTTTGTTATATGCTTAATGTGATAATGTCAAGAAAATTATGAGCTGATAGTATCGATCATTCATTGCATGCACATCTTGAAGATAACATCGTCTTTGTCTGAAGTGTCAGAATTCACTGTCATTGAGCTATTAAAATCTTCATTTTGGATGAGTATAGAAACTTTAGGCAGTTCATCCATTTAGGCCAATCACAGAACATATGCTCCAGCTCAGCCCCTAATCATAGTATAATAATCAATGATATCTTCCTGCATGAGTTTTTAAACTTTCTGGTTAATTTTTTTTTTTTTTCCGAATTTAATGTGATTGACTTCTTACATGCGATCAAGAAAATATAATAAAACTATATTATTAAAATAAAATTAAGTATACTTTTCTAATCATGTGTAACTTAAAACTAATTTGCGGTCAAAGTTAAAAAAAAAACAAAAAAAAAAACCTTAGTTTAGGAACCTTAAAATGGAACATAGGAATAGTTGATAAGCTAACTCATAAACTTAGCTGATAAGTAATTAAGCTGATTTTAGTGTAGGTGTTTAATGTTTAATGTTTAATGAATTAGCTGATAATTTAGTTGATTTTAATATATATATTAGCTTCCTCTGTGTCCAAGGTTCATATTTGAATTTGTTGACTTTTTTTTCTTCGATTTTGACCTCATATTATTTCTACACCTTATTGGAAAAGTAATGAACTAAATTATATTATGAAAGTATAATCATGCTACTAAGTTAATGTAAACGTTTTACGGGAAAGATGTTATATAACCATACTATTATACATATATTATACATAGACTAAACCACCCCAAACTATTATACATCTAACACGCCCCCTAAACTAATAAATTTCGTGAGAAAATCCTTGACTATAAAACTTTTGAGACAATACCCCGCCACATTGATTATTTATTCTCCAACTCAACTATTTTACTTCGTACAAGCTTAAGCATAAAACGGTGCTAGAAATGCATTTAACACGGATACGTTTTTCAAACAAGCTACTTCCTCGAGCCCATCGGTAAAATCCAACACGGATTCACGATTTTGGATTTTGAAATCCTATAAATTAATTACCATCCGTCAAAGAGTACTCATCGTCTTATAGTCGAAATTCCCAAATTTCAAAAGAAATCCAATTTCTGCAAACCCTAAATCTTTCCCGGTCTAAAGAGTACTCATCGTCGAAACTCCATTTCAAAAAGTAACCCAATTTCTACCTGCCCTAAAACTTTCCCGCTTCTCTTCCACCTACCGTTGCCATGGCTAATTTTACCAATGAGCTCCATTACTCTGCAAAATTGGAATAACCGGATCAAATGGATCGCCATCTTAGCAAAGCTCGGGTAGGAAATGAGACCGATCAGCAAGGTGAAGCAGATCGACTAAGCGAGCTGCCTGATGCACTCATCGTTCAGATACTTTCTAAGCTGGAGATGAAAGACTCTGTGAAAACAGGTATACTATCCAAACGATGGGAAAATTTATGGACTCAAGTCGATAGGATTGTTTACAAGTTCAGAATTCTGAAAGGTGACAGTGAGGAGGAATATCATCGTAAATTGTTAAAATTTATCTCCTTTGTTGATCGCTCTTTAATGAAGTGTACTTGTCCTACCATTAGAAAATTCTCTCTCGGTGGCTGTTTCCATTGGGACCTTGAGAATGATGGGGATGATAATTCTGTTTCTAAGTTACTTGATAAATGGCTTTCGTTTCTTGTGAACAAGAAGGTTGAGAATCTCAAGCTAATTCTGGGGAACATCATGTATACTGCCCCTGATTGTTTGTATCGTAACTCGTCACTTGTGAAACTGAAATTAGGTTTTATGTGTTTAACTGTATCATTTCCTGTAAGTTGGAGTCTGCTCAAGAAATTGGACTTGTTTGGCATGTGGCTATTTGATGAGTCCATTTCAAACATATTAATGGGTTCTCCTGTGTTGGAAACTATTGAGATTTGTTGTGTTCCTGGCATAAATCAACTTGATATCATGTCTCCGAGTGTGAAAAAGCTAGTTGTGCGACAGTTTGAATATGAAGACGTTGAAATGGATGATTACCTGTATATTAATGCTCCTTGGCTTGAAGAGTTAGAGATTACAGACTCCTTTTTAGTTCCTCAGTGTGAGCTGGTCAACATAGCTTCCTTAAAGAAAGCTACTTTCGCTTTTGCCTATTCATGCCACCCCGATGAGGATAAATTCTATGATAGGAGTACTGGAAATCCTTTTGATATATGGTGGAATGATATGGTTTTTAAGCTATCCAAATCCCTCCATGAAGTTGATGACATAACGCTTGGGACGGAGATCATTCAGGTAATTAGAAATTAAATGTCTCTTATTTCATTTAATTTCTTATTTTATTTCATTATTTCTCATGTGTGTAGGCATGTGTTTCTTGGGCTCCTGGACATTTATGCCAGTTATCTTGATGAAGGACATGTGTAGTGAATAGGCTGAAATTTACGTGTCAGTATATATTGGTGGTTTTCTCAATGAAACTTAGAGGTCTTTTTTATGGTGTATATGTTTTACTTTAGACATTAAACATGATAGATCTTTCGTTATAATGTCATGAGTTGAACATACTTTGGAGGCATGATATGAAGGATTGTACAATCAAATAATTATGTTGGAAAAGAGATGAGAAATAACTCCTATTGTTTTGGACAAAGATTATTTGTCTAGATAAGTTTTCAAGAAAAATCTGCATGATCATTCGTGAATTGAGAAAATTTGTTAATGTTGCAATCTGTTACTTATAATATCCCACTTTCTTGCTAATATATATATATATACACCTTTTGGCAGGCCTTGGCAGTAGCAAAGCTACGAGGTGCATCTTATCCAATGTTTAAGTGCAAACATCTGACGATAACTTCGCCCATTTGGAAAAATGACATCTACCCGATAGCATGCTTATTGCAGACTATGCCTTATTTGGAATCATTATCCATAAAAGTGTCAAGTTGGGAGGTTTGTCTTTTGTTTTTAAAAGAAGTACATACATTATATACCAATGATTAAGTGACCTGCAGGTTCATGTTTTCATCTGCATCCCTGTCTTTAAACTTAAATCTGAATTGTAGCTTAAATAGAATTTTAGTACCGAAACTTCAATTTATCTGGACTGCAGTTATCTGATTTTTGGACTGATTTAAGTTAGACTATGCATTATTTTTTACTAAGATATAGTGTAGACTAGTACTAAAGAGTAGTATTGCCATGGCTTGAGCTGCCTCGTTTTCTTATCATGATCTGTAGATTTTAATGATTGGAATTTGAAGATCAACATTCGCTCTTTTTCTAGGAAAATACTTGCAATATTATAGCTACTTATCTTATGTGATTATATTTCCTGCATGTGCAGCATTATTACATCATGGCCCACACCATGCCCTTCGCAAATGATGATTTCCAAAGTAGAAGCTTGCACATGAATTTGCCAGAGGGAAAGTTAATACGTTTAAAAAGTGTCAAAATTGAATATATCATAGAGGGGGTTCAGAAACCACTGGAGAGCTTTGATTTTGAGCTTGTTGCATATATTTTGAGGAACGCTTCCATTCTTGAGAAGATACTACTCTTGACATCCGGGGGAAAGGATTGCTCTGATCACTGCCCAAGTTACTGTGCATGCCAAAAAGCTCCTTGCTTATCTGCAAAATTGTTATCTACGCGCATGGTCTGGAATAAAACTTTGGCATTGGAATTACTTAGGAAAAGGAAAACAGATTCTGTCATTGAATTTGGTGTCCTGAATTGTGGTGCACCGTTAGTTTTCATAAATTGAGGATTGTGCTTGGCTGCAGATGCTTCCATAAAGTGTTGCGTCTTACATAGGAAAGCTTTGCTGGTTATTTTTTAGTTGTGAAGTGGGTTTTTGAAGATTGTTACTTAATAGACTGCATATGACATGAATTTGCAGCAGCTGGTTATGTCATGAATTTTTTAACTGTCTTGTTTTGTCAGGGATTTGTCATGAATTCATTACCTTCAGAACTTTTGATATTATTAGTTTAGTTCTCTTTACATCTTTCTACTTCATTTCCCCTCTTTTATTTTGTTGAGACTTGGGAAAGAGACATGTCTTAAGTAGTCGTCTAGTCAATCTTCACTACAAGAATTTGGACTTTATGCACGGGACAAAAATGGTTGCTATAGGGTTGACCCCCTTGCATATCCATTTATGCAAGAGCTAACACTTGCAAATGTACTGTACCTTGCTATAAGTGGCCTAATGTTGGTTATGCAAGGAAGTTTGACAATCACTTGCAATTGTTTAAGCTAAAAACCAAGGCCTGTGTGTTGCAAAAAACGATTTGCAAGGCTTACACCATTTACTGCACAATGAATTGATAAAAACGACTCCCGCACAACTAAACATTTGCAAGGCTTACACCATTAATTTACTCCAAGCATAAATAAGCATGCTTGGAGTGTTGGTTTTAATGACACATGGATCATATTGCAAGAGGGCCTAGCCCTTGCATTTGTATTTCACTATATTTCACCATTGGATAGTTGTTTGAGTTATCTACCGGAGAGCACTCATTTGAGGTCAATCCGATACTGTATGGAAGTTATGGCAAGACTACTACAAAGAGAGGCCTTTAAAATCCACCAAAGCATGACTCTTGCAGGGTGATAAATTTTATATTTTCTGAATTCTTGTTATCTGATTGATATATGTTCATTGTTATTTTTGTTGCTTTGTTATCATGATGTCTTATGAGATAATAATCGTAATGGGCAGCTAAATCCTTGAGTTGGTATAGTGGAGATGTAGAATTTGTATGATTAGGGTGTTTGATCTTGCTAAGCTATATATGGTCCGTGTTTGTAAGTTGTATATAATGATCTTATTATTATGATGAATTCGAGATCATATCCATATATGTGAATTGGGTGACAACCACAGTCAATTTTGTCTGATTCATTAACCTTGAAGGTTGCAATCGTTAGTTACAAATGTTCCACTATGAGTCTGAATATGTGGGTGAATCAATTCCCATTCAAAAAAAAAAAAAAAAAAAAAGAAAAGGCGCGAGGGTCTTTTAAAGCATTCGGGAAAGACAACTAGTTCGCAAGATTTAAGCTAGGATGTTACAAATGTTCCTCTATGAGTCTGAATATTGTAAATTTTATGTATATACTCGCAACACTTTTCTCTATTGTTTTTTATCCGTATTTGTGTAGAATTGAATGTGTTATGATAAATTTTCTCCTTACAAACAATGTTTGTGATTGAATTTTAATGATAATTGCTTGACAAAAGTCTAGTTAAGTACAGAGAGAACGACACTCGGCATTAACTAACTCTACGCGACTCTCTCTCTCTGTGTGAACATCAAGAAGCAAATAATAGATTGTTTGCTATTTATAAACATGTGCACATTATATAAATGAGCTGCAGTTAGGTAATAACGAGCGTATTTCTAAATGAATCAACATTAACGTTAAAAAACTCATCCCGATAAATTTCGCGGGCTGAACTGCATCACCGAAAATATTATTCTGCCTACTGAAGGCGGAAATGCATTTCGCGCTAAATATTTTTTTTAAATACCGTTATTTCGCGACTTTACTTCATATATATATATATATATATATATATATATATATATATAGATTAACTTGTACTCATTCTTCCTTCAAATTTGTTTTAAGAATCAAAATGAAATGAAACCTTAGAGATTAGAGGAAGTAATAAAAAAATGTTTTATTAGCATCCACTCATCCATCTCCATATAGGATTACACCTAACCCTAGCTAGCTCCCTATATATACACACACAAACCCTCGGTTGTGAGACTACTACTTAACCCTAGCACCAAAAGCCACCGCCGACCACAAAAGCAGATTACCAACTCCTCCAAGTTTACCGTGACCTGACCATTTCATTCCGGTTCCTTTGATTCCGCGAGGTAAGAAGAGAGAATCATATACATTTTATCTGATTTTGTTTCTGGTATATATTAATTTATTTTTGCTGTATGTAAAACTTTATGGTGTTGTTGAGAATCTGGCTTATATATATAGGGTTAGGTTACACATTTATATATTTTCTTTCGAGCTGAGATAGAGTATAAATTTATTTATTTTTCTATTTCTTTGCTAGTTAATAGAACTTAGGTGTGGATATATCAATGAACTGTGAAGAGACCTAGTCTGTTTGTATCTAATTTCAGGCTTAGCTAGCTAGTTGTGTGTATTCTCTAATTATTATTTTTACTTCATTTTGCTGTACCAGTCCTTCGATTTGGCCTTTCTATCTCTTAATTAGGAGTGTTTAATTTTTGCTTACTTTCGGTTTCAGCTAGTGACATGGCAGCTAAGAGAAAAAGGTCCAATACAAACCCAACTACCGCCGGTGGAGTTGTTGCTTCGATTGTTGATGTTCTTACTATAATTCTACTCCAGTTGCCGATCAAACCTCTATTTCGGTTCAAATTGGTATCTAAAGGCTGGCTTTCCCTCATTAGCAGCCGCAGATTCAGTATTCTCCGGAACCCAGCACCTAATCCCAGCCGTGGGCTCTTCTTAGGCTTCAATATTGTCTCAACCTGCAGAGGCACTGATCGTGATCATCGCTATGAGTACAGATACATCCCTTTGTGTCCCGACACTCCAATCTCACACCGACCATCCCTGGATTTTAATTTCACAACATCACCATCAACTACTGTGATTTTGCACTCTTGCAATGGCCTATTGCTCTGTGCCAGTTCCAAGAGATGGAATGGTATGTTTTATCTTAACCTGCAGGCCGATCTGGAATTGTATGTCTACAATCCCACCTCCAGATTCTTTACCATCCTCCCGCATTTTGCATGCAAGGCTAGACAAGGTGCAACCTTGGTCTTCGATCCCTTCAAATCTCCGCATTACAAAGTTGTATTGGTTGATGACAGCAACTACGATTTCACTACTCAGCTTAAGTTACATTTCAGCCAGGTCCAGATTCGAATTTACTCCTCGGAGACGGGTGTTTGGACCAACGGTACTGAGATAGGAGGGTCAGTGATTACCAATGTCGATTTTGGGGAAGCAGGAGTCTACTGGAACGGTTCCATCCATTGGCGTAACATACTTCTATCCCCGCACGACCCTGGATCCTTCTTGCGGTATCACGTTGACTCTGATGTGTTCCATGAAATGCCTTCACCGCCTGTATTGAAAGATCATTATGGGTCCAATTTTTACTTTGGGGAGTCATGTGGCCACTTGCATTTCATTGAGCCATTGAATGTCCTCCCTCAACTTAACGTGTATGAGATGAAGAGCGACTATTCTGAATGGTTTGTTAAATACCAAGTGGATTTATTACTTCCCCTTGCTGCCTATCCAGAGGTGATCCATGTTGTGGAGGGTGGAAACTATTACGTTGGCTATGTTGTGTCTCTCATTCGGGGACATGAAGTTGATGACAAGCCCACTTTTGTTCTGCGTATTCCTGGCAAAGTCTTGAAATACAATACAGTTGATGGGACGTTGGAGAAGTTAGATGACATTGGCAATGATCAGGAATACATCTCCTGTATTAAGAGCATGGACATGGATCGGGTATCCCGTCGGGTTATGCACGGCTTTCCTCATGAGTCTGGATCTGATTACATTGAGTTTATTTGCAATGTTTAGAACTGCGTCTCGTAGCACTGTTACTTGTTGTTGTGTTTTGATATTGTACTGGGTCTAGTTTGGTAGGATCAGATTACATTAATCCTACCCATTCTGAGTTTGTAAAAGACCACACTTGATTGGCAAATTTTTATACTTTGAGTTGTGCTTAGGAAATTCAGTAACCAGCCAACGAACAGATCACTATATTGCCCGTCTATAATTTTCTAAAGTACATATTGCTCTATTATCGATAACTCTATTAACTTCGACTCATTATTTAAATTATTCAAATTTATTTTTAGGAAGAACGTAAGGCGAGATTAGAGAAAATTGTGAATTGTTTGTGTAGAAGCTCAAATTTTAAGTAATAAAATCACCACATTAAATTTTATGTATTTAATGGGATTTTACTAAATTCAATTTCAATTATTACGGATTTTTAGTTGGTTTTCAAATACTCATTTGTACACTATCAAATTGTGCCACGTAGCCCACTGAGAGATCGGTACAACAGTTGAGCTCAAGCACAACTGCTGCATTACTTGCGTTTCCGATGGAGTCGCAAGAATGGGCCCAAGTCCATTGTTGCGACACAGATGAAGATGTCCTTAGAGTAGGTCCATTCTCATAGAGATAATTTCGAGGCTTTTGTATTAATATATTAGTGTAGGTCGGCAATATATATAGTATATGATGCTAATTATGTTGTTGATTGACGTATAGTTTGTTAACATTATGTCATTATGTACATCTATTTTTAGGAATCTCATCTCACGACTCATGAGCTCTATTTAACCTCTATATAATAAAGGAAGAAAAACGCGTGAAGGTGACGCAGAGAGGTCCTGATTTTTCTCAATTTTATCTGATTTTTCTCGCTTTGCTCCATTTTTTATTTCTTCGTCCTTTAATTTATTACGGATCCAATCCTCTTCTCCTCTTGCTCATCCGACTTATGGATTCAAATGAAGCTCGTTGGTTTTTCAATTCATCTCACCACTCGCCAATTCCTTTTCTACCGCCACTGGTGAACTCTAATTCATCATCCATGTTTCCAAGAGACATGAAGCACATCTTACTCTATTTCAGGTACTCATACATTTTTTGCTCATCTTTCCCTATCTCCGTTAATTTATTTATTTTATGTTTTGTGGATATATACGTATAGATTAATTGAAGAATTCATGTTTTGATTCTGAATTCCTCTTCTGTATGAGAGATGTTGATGACTAATAAAGTTTTCTATGATTGTTACAATGCTTCAATTTAGTTGTGATAGCTTTAAACAGACACCAAACAAGTCAAGAATTGCATTTTATCCTTTGTAAGAATGACTCTGAAATAGCTAGCCTACTTTGCATTTTATTCCCACATCTCTTCTTGACCTTATATGGGTGAAATTCGTATTTTCAGCAGCTTCCCTGATCCAGCAGAGAGATTGTTTCGGTCAATATGAAAAGGCAATAAAGGCGGCTGACACTTGGACAGTACCAGGAGGTGCCATACCAAATTTCGCAAACAACACTCTCTACTTGTGAGTTCCAACTTCATATCTGCATTAAGGTTATGAGTCTACACCTCTTTTGGAGCACCCCGATACAACCTATATTCCATATGTAATAATTTATACTCTGTAATCTCAGCTTATTTCCATGAAGCTAAGGTTGCAGAAATTTGCAAGAGATGCAGGGTTGTTCTTCGTCTATGGAAGTACGCAACTAGAATTTTTATTAAACATTTTTGGATGGCGTTGTTGTCACGTATATATCTTACTCACATGTCCTGAAGTTCTAGATAGCATCAAACTGATGACACACCTGTCCCTTGTCCCTTAAGGTAGAGAAGACTTTTTGCATCCGTTTCAGGATTGACACTATGAAAGATTATTTTCGGGCTATTCCAATTTTCCTATTTCTGTGTTTCTGAGTATTTAAGTGTGTGGGTGTGGGATTGGGTTCATAGACGCTACTTGACTTTGGACGGAATGCAGTTTAA
The DNA here is from genome assembly GCA_028274465.1 of Plantago ovata. Lineage (NCBI taxonomy): Eukaryota > Viridiplantae > Streptophyta > Magnoliopsida > Lamiales > Plantaginaceae > Plantago > Plantago ovata. Next base: position 125,038,436 of record CM051456.1, on the reverse strand, counting down.
ATATTTTTATTTTCCCATTGGTCGCTGAGAATTATTCATTAAGGAAAAGTTAATCGCAACCAATTGGTGCATGGGGAGGTCTGTTTTTCTGCATTGGGCTTGGTTGAATTTATAAGGAGGTTTGTGATTCAGCGGCGGAACAATATCTAGATTATTAGCACGGAATCAGGCCACGATCAATCAAATAGTTACACCTGAAGTTGCATACTGTTAATGTTATGATTATTCAGTTTTTCATTCTATTGCATGATTAATTTTGCTCTTTTATCGTGTAAAGAGTTGAATTTCGGAATATGTGAAAATTGCGCTCCTGAATTTATTGAATATGCATGCTGGTTCTCAAGCTGCGACTTGAATGATTTGTACGAAATCAAGATTAATTGTGGATCCAAGCTCACTCCGCTTAGATTAGGCATAAACTCTATTCTATTCTAAATCATGTCCCAGGTAATCATCCTTCTCACTGGTCTCTTATTCTATGCCGTGGAGATTATGTTTCGCGAGTTTGGCAGTGATGAATATAAAATTGGTTTAAGAGAGTTGATTTTGATGACTGCGAAAAACGTGAAGAAGATGGTTGTGGAGTTAAAACACCAAATGAGTTGTGATACTACGATCAGGAACCAGTCGTCGAAACTGATTCCTGGAACCTCCAGTTGTGTGTGCGTGGATGATGGCCTGCAAGGTCGATCTGTTCTGTTTTTGTATAGGCAGGTTGTTTATTTGTTTCTTCCACGTCGGTGCGCAGGGGGAGGTGTAGTGGGTCAGGACGCTGGCTGTTGCTTTTTGTTACTCTGGAGCATGCTTGCTGCATATTTACTTGGTGTTGCTTAGTTGTTGGGTTGTCTGGCCCTGATGACCGTAATTAAGGCCTTGTGATCCCTCATACCGCAATCTTCAGGTCTAGGAGTTTCATTTGGATGACATGAGAGTGTTCGGTATGTTTGTAACACTATTAAATTTGAATTTTATTCCTAGACTAGACATTTAGTACATGATTGTACACAAGATTTTGTTGAGCTGTGAGGGAAGCACTGAGTTCCTATTTGATTTAGCATTGTAAGTAGGCCTTTTGCATGGATGGATTAAATATTTGATGATTCTTTGTTTTTGTTTTTTTTTTCCCAAGAAAATAGACTATTACGCATTAACCGAAGGAAATACAAAATGGTCTTACCTTCAACTTGAAAGTTGAAACAAGTCGTGAGAGGGATTGTATCTTATCCCTAATTACAAAATTTGGACACTCGGTCCAAACAAAATGCTTACTCACATGGTTCTGGACAAAAGTATGATACAAGGAACCACTTGTGTCGCGTCGAGATCCGCCGATTGATTAGCTTCCCTATATATACGATACCACCGACATTCCTTTAGTTGAATGACCAAACTTTAGAATGAAAAAGAGCTTTTGCTATATTAACTTTTGCAAAAGGTTTTTTGGGCTCATGCTCAAATTAACTTTTGCATGATTAGTTCAGAGCAGCTTATGTTATTTGAGCATGAGCCCAAAAAACCTGCTGGAGGATGATTCCTTGTTAAACAAAAGAAGCATTTAGTCAAATTGTAGATTAATTCCTACTTGACACACAATCTTGTTAATTGCTACTTCATTTTTGTCCCTTTGAACTAACTTTATGCCTTTCTCCTTCAAACAAACAAACTTTATAATATCACATAATGTTCCGGACCCAAATGTATACACGGACTGTACGTAGTAGAAGTTTAGAACTATGATGCAATGAACTATTTCCAAGTTGCCATCATTATGTTTCTACGACATTTTCAAACTTCACATTTCCTCATTTTTATCAAATATTATTCTTAATTAAATTTATTACTCATCAATTATATTATATTATTTACTTCATTTTTTCTTATATTGTTCACTTTTTTTTTTTGTCAATTTTTATTTTAAAACTTTATCGTCAGTTTTACCACTAAACCAAGCATCACACATATTATACCAACTTCTTAAAAATTTATTGCAAAAGCAAACACAAACGATTAAAAAACGGATGAGTATTAAAATAAAGTTTGTTTAACAACGTGTAGAAAAATAAATTTGACGTAATAAGAAAAACGTTCCACACGCGGGCGAATTCTAGTATTCATGATAAATATAGCACAAGGCAATCAACAATGATCTGATCATTTGTTAATCAACATACACATTAAACTGAAAATGTTTTCAATTGGTGAAAATTACATGGGGGGTTGCATCATATGGAATCCCACGACGAGGGTTTCTCATTGGCGATGGAACTTGCAATCATTACAGTTGTACCGATGGTACTGAAATTTAGCTATTGAGCTCGGTCTTCTTGAACTTATTAAAGAAGCCGAGCATGCCTCTGCTTCTGAGCTAGCGGCGAAGCTTCCTACGAACAATCCCGATGCAACTAACATGCTTGACCGAATTCTCCGCATCCTTGCAACCTTTTCTATTCTCAACTGCACTCTTGTAAGGCTGTCAGATATGGAAGTGGCGTTGAACGGCGATACTCTCTCAATCCGGTTTGCAAGTATCTAACCAAGAATGAAAGTATGAAAGTGGAGTTAATGTACTTGCTCATGTAATACTCTTTATCATGAGAAGGTCTTTTCGGAGTCTTGGTGAGTAAAACACCATTTGTCTCACACAAAGTTCTCATTTGACTTCGTGTAGTCTTTGACTAGAATTAATCAATTAATCCTAAACCTGGTAACAATTTTTTTATTATATGAAATTACATACTCATTTGAATTTGTTGGTGGTATATAGGTATCATTTAAAAGATGAACAGTACATTTTTTTCTCTCTTTTGGGAGCATTTTTTTAGGATGGGTGGTTAGGGAGGTCAATAGAAAAAAAATTTGAGAGTGAGATAAAATTAGTGTTTGGTATTATTTTGGAGAGTTTATAGATTAGTAGAGTAGGATTAATGATGATGTGCGAGGAATAATAGAGGGAGAAGAGAGAAGATTCTATGAGAGAGGGCTAGATGGAGGGAGTGTTGAGAAATAAAATAATAAAAAATTCAAAAAATGAATTTTGATGAACATTGATTTAGGCTGACCCTAAAAGAGCCCCAAATGTAATAAACATTAGAGCTTGAACCTCCCAAAATAAAAACAGAAACAAACAGTCGGGCACAATATGTTTGGCTCTCTTTTGTGAGCATTTTTTTAAGATGGGTGGTTAGAGAGGTGAATAGGAACAAAAATTTAGAGTGAGAGAAATGCCTCTAAAAGAGCCCTAAATATAATAAACATTTTAGAGCCTGAATCTCCCAAAATGAAAATAGAAACAAACAGTGGGGCAGTCGAGAAATTCCATTTGACAAACTCATGGTATAGGAATGGTCACGCAGCTAGAAGTCCAAGATTTAACAATCTTTTTAATATTGCAAATTATAATGACACTCGGTTAATGAACTTTTGAAATTTTCATTTAGCAGATCAAATATATATGCTGCCAGGTCAACGCTTTTGTAGGATTTCTGCTCATTTTAAAGTCACATTATAAAATACTCCTTCCTCATTCCACTAGAATTGTTCAGTTTGACTTTTTTTGTCACTAACTTTCAACTTTGATTCCGAATTACTCTTAAATTATAAAGATAAAGTATTTAACGAAATTATATTATAAAAATTCAGGTTCTATATTTTCATAATATAATTTTATTAAATACTTTATCATTATAGTTTAAGAATAATCATGAGTCGAAGGTCAAACTTGTTAACCGAAAAAATTCAAAGTGATATACTTTTTCTGATGGAATGGTGGGAGTATAATATCCGCACTATGTTAGTTAGGGTAAATTGCAATTTTGGTCGGTGACTTGAGACCCGCTTCGATTTTGGTCCATTTTCTCTTCTTTCAAAATCATAACAGAACAGAGAACACCGGTATATTCTGTCTGCGAAAGCAAATCCACAATTTCTTGAAAATGGAAGCTACTTCTATCATCTTCAATCCCTCACCGATACACCCACCTCTAAATCCCAAACCCCAAATCAACCCTCCCAAAATCTCCTTTCAATTACCCACAAAACGATGCCGTTTAGCCATCAGAGCAGTTCTTGATTCAGCCACCACCGATGAGCAGTCAAGTACCCGTAACCCAGCTGTATCAACGTCGTACCGGAATCCGAAGCTATCAAAGCCCAATCAGACTGTTCTGGACGCCCAAACCAAGGTCTGCACCGGCCCAACTCAGACCAAACCCCTCAATGCTGAACAAGCTTACAAGGTCCTTGACACCATTCTCAAATCAGGTCAACTTTCCTTACTAGCGTTGACTTTGTTTCTTCATTTTGTTGTGGATTGTGTAAACGAGTAGTTCTTGTGCTATTATGTGAAGTTTAAGTTTAAATGAGTAGCATGAATATGGAAATATTATTGTTGTTTTGGCTATGAGAATGGAGTGTTGAATGTTGCGGAATTTTGTTATGATATGAAACAGTTAGAGGAGAGCTTAAAGATGAAGAGGAAGTGTCTAATGCACAGCTTGGTGCGTTTTTCGCGGCGATGACTATTAGAGCCAATGCGTTCCCTGAACCTACTCAATGGAGTGAGGGTGAAAGGAAAGCAATGGCCTATTACTGGCCGCACCTAGTTCGGCTGCTTCCCCCGGATATAATATTTTTGGCTGATCCGGAAGGGTCGATTATGGGAATAAGTAGCTCCGTGGGACCTCAGTTTGTCGGGAATGGAACTTCCGAGATGAGACTGGTAGGTGCGCTTAGGGAGGTTTTGGCTGGGGGTCATTTGGGGTATGAAGAGGTTCAGGGTGTGTTGAAGGATGTTCTTCCGCTGGATGTGCAAGATAAGAAGTCGGAAGCTGTGAGGGAGTCACTGCTTTCGGCATTTTTGATAGGTCAACGAATGAATAGGGAAACGGATCGTGAGTTGAAGGCCTACTGCCTTGCTTTTGATGATGAACATGGTAATCATCAACCCAAACTTCTGTTCCGCCTTCCCCCTTGCCATTTTCCTTCGGTTGATGTTATATTATTAGGAGAATATAATTACTGAATTTAATATGCTTGATCAGGTCCAACACCAGTTGCTGATGTTAAATCGTTGACACATTACGGTGAGCCATATGATGGCAACACTCGCTATTTTAGGAGTACTCTTTTTGTTGCTGCAGTGAGATCTTGTTATGGCGAATCTTGCTTGCTTCATGGTGTGGATTGGATGCCACCTAAGGTCAACTACTCTTACATATTTTTTGACCAGCTGACACATTGCATTTTTCTATTGATTCATTTTTGCTAATGTGCCTAGAAACTATAGGAATTTCAAATATAGATTAGTTTCGTTTCATGCATTTACTGTGAAGGCATGGCTGCATTTCTAAATGTCGAACCATGATTTCAGGGAGGCATTACAGAAGAACAAATGCTGAAGTTCATGGGAGCAAATACGCAGTTAACCCCTGCCCATGCAAAGGAACTCCTTGAGGTCTCTCTATCTCTACTTGGGTGCCTGCTTAAATGTGTAATTCTGTTGCTAATTTCTTCTAATTTTTCTTCTTCCAGGATGAAGGTATCGGATTCGCCTATGTGAGTCAACGAGAAGCCCAGCCATCTATGTATGTCAATCTGACTAATTGCACTTTGTGGCTATTGTTTTGTAATTTTTTACTTTATTAGGTGTAGTATAAATTACATGCTAATGTTGTTGAATAGATTTCTCTATTCAGAAGATGTGGCAACAACCTAACAATACAACTATGGGATATTCTTCCAGGAGTTTTTACTAAGGAATTACTTATCTTTTCTTTGCAATAAGAAATTTATTTGTTCAAAGTTTCATGCAAACTTTGTGTATGTGGAACATGAGAGTGGGGACAATTATTTACCGTTGCTCTGTATCCGCTACCTCCTGTCAATTTGATTTCAAAATGAAGTACGCAGTGTTGCGTGCCCTGTCTCATTCCGATTAAAGGCTTAGTTGCTGTTTTGATACGGATTTCACATAACCATTTTCCTTCTTTGTAGGTACTCATTGATTGGGTTAAGGGAACATATAAAGAAACGTCCACCACTTGCAACAACAGAAAAAGTCCAGCAATTTGTGCGGGTGAGCGACCTACACCACATGACAAGTGTCTTAAATAATCTGTGAGAGAAAAAAGAAAAAAAGAACCTTCAGATGATCTCTTTCTAGCCCTTGTGATGTGTGTACTAGTGCTTCTCCTCTCCTTTTGTAACACAAACTCACCGAAGCTAGCGTATTGTCTCTTTAGGCTAAAGGTAAGGAAGCAATTGTTGCTGGATTTTATCACGGAGGTTATGAGGAGTCACTTCTGATGCTAATGAGAAGAAGAGGCGTTCACTCCGGCTTAGTTGTCAAGGTACTTCATTCATTATCGGTCGTAAGTTGTAACTGATATTAGTAACTTTTCGTGAATTTGCGTATTTAATCCATTTTTGGGATGATTAAGCCTGAATATATTGTTGTAAATTGTTTCATATATTCAGGGCGAGGAGGGAGCGCTATCGATGACGACAAGAATGAAATCACCTAGTGCCTCTAAGGGACTACCTGTTAATTACTGTTCGGGTTTCCGATCCCTTAATGTGGGTTCTTCTCAAGCAGTAGATGGTGCGTAATTAACTTTGCTGTGACACTTACTCTTTTTTAGCCAAGAAGGTCTTTCTCTTAAGAATATAAGCTTCTTTAGCTTAAAGCTTAACATTTTATTCTTCATTACAAGTACATAACACGATAACTGGATTTTTTCAGCTATTAGAACTCACTTCTTTTTTCCTTTTCCCCCTTTCATTGTTATGTCATAGGAGTATCACGTGAAAGTTTCAATACAGTTGTGAATGCCATAGACTATGGAATTGAACCAACTGATACGCCCAGAACTGACCGATCTGTAAGTCCTCTCTTTCTCCCCTTCCTACTATTGAGTCATTCACCACATAAAACTACTGTAGTGCCTTGTTTCTCATTTTAACAAGGAGTGAGGCTTTAATTGCTTAGAAAAATCAAGGAGGTTCCACTTGCTAAAAAACATTGCCTGAGAGGTTCCTGGGAAAGGGAAAGAAAACTATAAGAGAGCTTCTTAACAAAAGGACTTCTCTGTGCTATCTGAAACAAAATTGAGCTTGCAATATCACGAGGGTGGTTACAATAGTCTACCAACGTTTTCTCAAAAAGAAAAGAAATTTCTTCCAACTAACTGTTGTGACCCAACAACGTTAATGTGATAAATAGCTCAAATCTAGTACGGATTACAATAACCCAAGTATTATCAATCCAGCAAACAATCGAAATAGATAAATGAACAAATCATCAAAACAGGAAGAATTCTCTGTCGATGAATCGCCATCCAGAACACGCCTGTAAAGATTAAATAAACTCAGCAACTGTTTATAATATTTGTTAAAAGGAATAATCGAGTGATATTGAGATTTTACCTCAATTCACCCATATGAGCTCCAGCTATCCTTCTTCCAGCTATATGAGGAGAATGGATTGCTGCAAATAAGCTGTTGCTATTAAGTGGTCCGGACTTCATCCTAATCATGACGTCTCCCACTGCAAAATAACCTTAGGGTAAAGTAATTAAAAGACAGTAAACTGTAACTAGTAAAACTGTATGTAAAAAGACTAGAACTGGAATAATGCGCCTTAGTTCGCGCTCGAGACTTAACGGATATCACACTAACTTGAGCAGAAGTACAGATTTTGGTGTATGCTTATCTTTCATCAATTTATAAACTCCACTTTCTAAGCCACTTGTTTCCTATGAACATATATATAGTACTTGTATTCTATATTTCTGGCCATGTAGCAGACAGTTTATGCTACTCTTCTTGGTTGGGTGCTTATATGCTTTCTATGGGAATGTTCTGATCATTGTAGGTCTCAAGGAACATAGAGTTGGGCTTATCGGCTCTGCATGGTGAAAAAGGTCCAGCATACGATCGAATAGTTTTAAATGCTGGAATGGTTGATCACTTGCTGGGAAGTGATGGCGCAGAAGATGTAACTTCAGCCCTTGAAAGAGCTAGAGAGGCTATCGACAGTGGCAAAGCCCTTGATAGGCTTCTCAAGTACATAAGGATATCCAACAAAGTGGTACAATGAAGTTGGAAGTAGTCAATTTTGTAACTTCATCACTTTTTAGGATGAGTTTTTGTTTCTTTTTTACACCTGTGGAAAGCACTTTGTTGTTTACTTGCATTTTGCTTGAAAGATAAAATTTTCCTCACTTGATATATAGGAAAAGCATAGTAGATTGGTGTAGCAACATACCTCACTGAAAGAGAAACTATGTATTTGGATAATTACAGGTTTAGATTGAATGATGAGATTAGCTTTTTGTATTTCGAATAACAGTTTTGGATTGAATGATCAAATCAGATTTCCCAGACACTGTCTTGCTAAGTTATGTCTCTGCATGAAGAGCTAACTACATAGCTGAGCCGCTGAGGTATTAATTTTACGTTTCATGCTAGGTGGAAGTGTATTAACATGATGCGAATGGAAGTACTTAAACGTGTAAAGTTAAACTTTAAACGGATGGAGTGCAAGTATGAATGTATGATCATATAGTAACTCTCTCTTCGCCTGAACAAAACTGACATACTACTCTTATTTACAGACAGAATTATTACATACAATGGGCAAAATGCTGGGCTGCCGGTGTTGGACTGTTGGTGCTTGGTACATGGTTGGTTAGACCCAAGTATATGGTGGTGGTGGTGCAATCCTAAGAAAATTGCGAGGTCGGCTTAACTTTGGTGGTGGTGGTGCCGCTGGTAGCGCCTTCTTGCCTTCTTCCCATTCAATATTATTGCTGCCTTCTCCAACCTCGGTACTTTTCAATCCTGATGAAAGATTAAGAAGCACAAAATAGTATATGACGCATTCGTGAGGAAGACACCTACTAGAAATTAAAGGCAGTGTTTTGTCAAACGTTTAATACTTAGAGCTCGAACCAGAAGACTAAAAGTTTGATTACCTGGATGAGATGCTGCACTAGTACTGCGCCCTGAAAGACCATGACTAACGAATATCAGAATAACAAATAGTAGTACTACTGATCTAAACTTCATTTCTTTTGATATGATTTGCCTTTGATAATCAAATTGGACAGTTCAATTTCCTCGGAAATCAATCACTATATACACATATGATAAGTCCAACCACTTCACTTATTTATGAGATCTTGAAGCTGGAGGACCATGCTTGACTTGGTCAATGCTAACAAGTGGGTTGGTAAAGAAGTTGCTCCCACATCACCAGTGATAAATCAACCCATAAATTAAGATCAATTATGACTAAACAGCACAGCAGTTGGGGCGCATTTTGACCACTTGTGATTTAAAATGTTGTATAGCCCACTCAACGGAGTCACAAGGTTGTCTGTTGTTGTCCATATAGGCTATAGCTAGCTAGTATACATCTATAAGTTCAGGGGTGGACTGGAGTCTGGACGGCCTTGGCCCCTAAAATTTTGAAAACAAAGTTTTATAGGTACATTTGTACACTGCATGTCTTCTGAGAATAGAAATGTTCAATGATTGGAAGTACGTTGGTTCAGCTTGCTAACACAGATTGACTCATTGAGATTTGAGACAGGTGGAATATACAAAAGTAGAAGTGTAGAAATGCATATATATATATATATATATATATATATATATATATATATATATATATATATATTAATCACCTTCTCTTGGTTACAGATTAAAATTGTACGTTGGAACACTGAATCTGTGGCCTATATATAAGTCTCTTAACTATAAGTCTCTTAACTTTGAACTGGTTACACTTGTAAAGTTCAGCTAATTAGCTTGCATGGTTTCCAGATTATTATGTGGGTTCTGGGTGATTTCAACGTTCAGGTTTCCTCCCTGCAAACACTGGAGAAGAATGACTGAATGAGTACGTAGCAGAATCAAAGGAGTGACAAAAAGGCGGTCTGGTAGTGTTGGTTGGTTAAGCGGGGGTTAGTGGTGGTGGTGGAGGAGAAGGAATGACGACAACATTGCGAGGTTGACTATATCTTGGTGGTGGTGGTGGTGCACATAGTGCCCTTTTGTTTTCTTTCCATTCGATATTGCCGCCTCCTCCTGCTGCTACTGCTGCAACCTTAGTAATTTTCAACCCTGACAAATGTTCATGACTAGTTAGTGAGTGAGTGAGCGAGCGAGCGAGCGAGCAGTAAGTAAATCAGTATTCATAAAAGAATATGGAGCATAAGTTCACCTGAATGAGAGAGACCCTGATGAATCAATGTCATAAATACTAGTATTAGTACTACTTGTTTAACCTTCATTTTTTCTTTGATACCTAGCTACTATAGTTGCTAGCTAGTTGCATATGATTTGCATTTGCTAGTTGCTTTGTTCTGAGAAAGAGACTATATAGAAGTACTTGTATTGATCCAGGTTAAACTACATGAGTCAGACCACTTCACCTTTTTATGGATCTTGAACCATATGCATCACTTGGTTTTGCTAACATGCCGGTTATAATAAACTAAATTAAGGAAGCCCCCTTGTAATTATTTAATCAACTTGTTAATTAAGATCAATTTTTCATTAAACAGCACTGCAGTTTAGGTGCATTTTGCGACTTTCTAGATACACAAATTTGCCAAATTATATATAACACCACTAAAACTAAAATTTTGTCAGCACACAGTATAATATAAGGTTTATTCGTTGCTATAACATGTTGTGGTGACTTTGACAATCTCATGATACTTAAAATGTTGACCACAATTGTACCACATGTTTTATGTATTGAAATCTACCGCATATTCGGATCATGAGAATTGAGACATCACTTCATGTTGCAGCTAGCATTAAATAGTTAGTTATCACCCACACCACCAGATGGATCTAAGGGCAAAGTCCAGAAACTAGCTAGCTTTACAAGACACTGATAAGTTAGTAAAGTATAATATTAAATATGGCTCTTGTGGACTCAATGCTAAGGCCTTGTGATTGAAATCTTGCTCATACACTAGGTTCCAAGTTAAATAACTTGCAAACCAACTACGTGAACCAAGTTAAACCGTATAAATATGACATGTACATGAATTGATTTATGATGAAGAGGGAGATATTTCTATCTTTATTGTGATTACGAAATTATTCTTTTAAAGACACCTAAAACATGGGTAAGTGTGAAACTTTATATGAGACTGAAAATTAAGTATGTTAAGAGCAGTACTATATGTTAAGAGCAGTACTATGTTATGTTAAGATCCCAATCAGCAAGGTGGTTGCTTACAGTTCACACTTCACGCTACTAGTTGGAAGTCTTGACTCTTGAGACCATAATTTGGACAGTTGAGATTTGGTTGGATACCTACCTACTCTCTAACTAAAAATCTAGCACTACTCGGTTCATTTAAGTTAAAGTTGCAATATATATATAGGGTAACAAGGTTGTTGAAGTTGGAATGAACTTATGTATCCTTTTCCGAGTAATTTTATATGAATTTCATTCAAAAACCTATTTTTAAACAATTCCTCTTAATCTATGTACCAATTCGATATTCAATTTGAAAATCTAAGAGGTCGCATAAGCTTGCAACTATGCGGAGATCAGGATGGGAGTGGAAAGCTTGAATTATTGAGGGGGCAATGAGAGAGACAGTATTTATGTACACAAGTAATAATAGTTTCGTGTGTCATTTTCTCCTAGTGCTCCATGAGAATGAGACATCAAAAAAATTGGAACATACTGTAATTGTGTATATATGGTTTCGCATGTTCATAGAATGAATACCACAAAATAGAAACCGGAAAAGTCCAGCTTCTATCAAACAAGTCACCTTTTGAAGCTGAGCCACTCTTCTTTGAACCTTCTTTATCCTAAACTCCAAATAATCCCAAAATTCCATCAAACCTATCCACCTTTTTCTTCAGTGGCTGTAGTGTTGCCTTAAAATTTATGACTTCTCACATTGCCACCTAACCATAGGCACAATATCACTTCTTGAAACAAAATCGTTTTCATATAAAAATAAAAAATAAAAAAAGAATATTTAATAAATAATTTAAGACTATAATTTTTATGATCTTACAAAGAACAGAACATTTATCCTAAGTGGGCTTTTTAACTGAAAGCAAGCCCAAGAGAGCAGAAACTGCTCAAAGGTATCAGCTTTCTTCACCTGATGAACCTCTGATTGATTTCTTTTCAATAATTTCAGAAAACCCGTGAGGGATAATACTTTATTTGAAAAGTTAGGCTCACATTCTTGGCATCTTCTTCGTTTTCTTGGTGGGTTTTTGATTCTGTGAAATGTGCTGTAGTCTGTAATTGTTCATCTGATTGTGATATGGATTCAATTTCTGCTCTGTTTCAGTGAAAGATGTAATCTTTTCTTTCAATTTGGTAATTAGTGCTAATTTCCGTTTTGCAGATTTTTAATCTAATGCGTCTTGTGTAGTTGAAATTTTGGCTTTTTTAGTTTCTAATCTTGACTTGAGAGTGTGGACTTTTCTGCTTTTTAATGTGTATTTATCAGCTTGATTGTGTAGCTACTATAGCAATTTTCAGATTAGGTTATTGAAATTGCAGTTTAGAGCTTTTAGTACTGTACTTGTCACTCTGTCATCCTGTTATTTATTACTCCATTTTCTGACTGAATGTTGATTTCCTTTTGATGATTTTCAGTTGGGGGTTTGAGTAAGAAAATACAAATTTCATCATGGCACTCAGGGCAATGGATTATGAGAATTTGAACGAAAACGTCAAGAAATGCCAGTACGCTGTCCGAGGTGAACTCTATCTTCGGGCTTCTGAACTTCAGAAGGAAGGGAAGAAGGTATTTTTGAACGCGTAAATGATGGATACAATGACTGTGGGTTTTGATGTTTATGTGGTTGAAAGTAGAGAGTTCAGTTGGTTTCGAATTCTTGGTTTGCCTAGAATTGTTAGCCTAACAAGATAGGTCGGACCTCGTTAGTATATGTCATTTGGGGCATGATTTTGTTAAATTTTACCCCTTCGTCTATGCATGTCTTCTTTTATTCATTTCCACACCAGTTCATCAAAAAGTTCTCCAATCACTGATAACTCGGCATCAGTCCACTATGAGTTTCCTTTAATTATTAGAAAACATAAACCGTAGGAGTTAAGCAAGCACGGATATTTACAGTTTAGCTTATAAGGAGGCATATAGAAGATATGCACTAGGTCTTGTATGCTATTGACATCAATGTTTGTTTCATTCTCATGTCATCATATTATATTTATCTGACTGCAGATTATCTTCACCAATGTGGGAAATCCTCATGCTTTAGGACAGAAACCTCTGACTTTTCCTCGCCAGGTCAGCTATAAATTTTTTGTTGTGCAGAAATCTTATCATCATTCTTTTTTTGTGTTTGTTTGACGTGTGAAGGATAAGATTGCAGGTAGTTGCTCTCTGCCAAGCTCCATCCCTGTTGGATGATCCTAATGTGGGACTTGTCTTTCCTGCTGATGCTATTGCAAGAGCTAAACACTATCTTTCCCTGACTTCAGGAGGTCTAGGTATGTATATTTTATCGAATAATAGATCCACATATCATGCATGTAACTTATGTTATACAAAGAGAATGTCATGGAATTTGTTTGCCCTGTTGTGCATTCTTCATCGAAGAAAATAAACCTTAATATGGCTTGGAAGTAGAGAGTAAATTTGACATGTTTTTGCAGTAGTTGGCTTTTTTGGAGGGCTTATTTCAAACAAAACCCCTTGTCATTTGGTTAACGCTAAAACAACGCTAAAATTATTTGCTTTATTGGAAGCACAAGGTGACAGTATACAATTAACACCTTTTGGTGATTCTGGTTGTAACTTGTAAGTAGTCCTTGGAGTCTTTCTATACCATGTCATGTTAGGATCATATTCAATTTAAGCTTATGGGCTAGTGCTGATTTCATATATGTTGGAGTTACCTTCTGTTGAATAAAATTTAGTTTATCTTCTGATGGTTAATTTATTTAAAGTCTCTAGTCTGTAATTTCTTATATCACTATAATGAGTGCTCTTTCCTCTTAAATTATTTTGGAAAGTGAGAAGCGAAAGATGCTGTGAATACTAAATAATTTCATTTATTTTCAATAAGGTGCTTACAGTGATTCACGTGGCCTACCTGGAATAAGGAAAGAAGTCGCTGATTTCATTGAGAGACGTGATGGATATCCAAGGTTATAATTGGGTGATGCTTTGTAATCTAGCCTGTTTTCAAATTCTTCCTTAAACCATTCCTTTGTATTTGCAGTGATCCAGAACTCATATTTTGACCGACGGTGCGAGTAAAGGTGTAATGCAGATACTACAAGCTGTTATTCGTGGTTCAAGTGATGGGGTAAGTTAAAAACTGCAAATATTTCCCTCTGTTTATTTTTTATTTTGGTGCATCATTTAATTTCTTAATTGACACAATTCACTCTGTTCCTAGATATTGGTCCCAGTCCCACAATATCCTCTTTACTCAGCAACAATATCCTTACTTGGAGGTTCTCTCGTTCCATATTATCTTGAGGAGACGGCAAATTGGGGTCTAGATATTGTCAATCTCCGTGAATCAGTTGCTAAGGCTCGCTCTCAAGGAATAACTGTAAGCCGATCCTTGTATTCAGATTACCTTCTGTCTTAAAATGTTCACTTTGCGTGTAATGCTACATATTCAGATTATATTGTCATTTTCTTCTTCATTTGCGTATTTTATCTTTTCTTTGGGATTCATTCGCTGATGCTGATGTAGTTGATCCCTTTTACGTATTTGTATTAAGGTACGAGCCATGGTGATCATCAATCCTGGAAACCCTACTGGACAATGCCTTAGTATAGGAAATCTCAAGGAGATCCTGAACTTCTGTTACCAAAACAAATTAGTTTTGCTTGGTGATGAAGTGTACCAGCAAAACATTTACCAAGATGAGCGCCCATTCATAAGTGCAAGGAAGGTATGTATCTTGACAATATATGATGCCATTGCTTTAAGATTATTGTCGATGTCTCATAAGAGAATCTAATTACTATTTCCAAAATAAAGGTACTGATGGACATGGGACCACCTATAAGCAAGGAGCTTGAGCTTGTTTCTTTCCACACGGTTTCAAAAGGTTACTGGGGAGAGTGCGGGCAACGTGGAGGGTATTTCGAGATGACTAACATTTCTCCAAAGGTTTGTGCTGCTTTAATCTTTCATATTTTAGCTCTAAATTGGGCACAACATTTTGCTCTTTTTTTCATTTTTCTATTCTTTGTTTTTCCTTTTCGTTTTACTACCCCTACACTTAGCCGTTGCTTTGATGGAGCGTTTAGATTATCTTTTGATGTTTGTTATTGCAGACAGTAGAGGAGATATACAAGGTTGCTTCCATAGCACTCAGTCCAAATGTACCTGGACAAATTTTTGTAAGTGACTTTCAGAAATTTACAGATGTCTCCTGACTTATGAGGCTATATCAATATGGTGTTCACTGTTCTTCTTTTAGCATTACATTGCTGAAGCTTTAAACTTAATCCTCAAATCCCACTGTTTCCTCTTGCAGATGGGACTCATGGTCAGCCCTCCTCAACCTGGGGACATCTCGTACGACAGATTTGTTAGAGAGAGGTATGAATGATAGTTAATCTGTGCTTGCATTAAAGTTTATGTGGGACTTCTCATATTAAATCTAAGTTAGTTGCATATGGGAACATCTTTGACATAATTTAACAATACAAATTCGGCACCAAAAGTATGTCAATCTTTTTTATTCAATGGTAAAAGTATTCTACTTATAATGTTCCTGGTATTCTTTTGACATGTACGCCAATAGCTCATAATAAAATTTTAAACAGAAGAGCAAAGAAACACATCGGTTTATTAGAGTTACATGCATGGTCAGCTGACAGTGATGACATGTATCTGCTTGAAATGCAGCACAGGAATTCTTCAGTCGTTGAGGAAAAGAGCTCAAATAATGACCGATGGATTCAACAGCTGCAGAAATGTAGTTTGCAATTTCACGGAAGGTATGGGTCAGATCCAGTACAATGAACGCCCTCAAGTTGTATGTAGTCCATATGCATGACGAAAGAAATATACGCCTTTGACTTATTTGTGCCACAAAATTGTTTTAGGTGCCATGTATTCTTTCCCACAAATACGCTTACCTCCGAGAGCAATTGAGGCCGCGAAAAGTGCTGGAAAAGTACCTGATGTTTTCTACTGTCTCAAGCTTCTGGAAGCCACAGGCATTTCCACTGTCCCTGGTTCTGGCTTTGGCCAAAAGGAAGGGTATGTTTATATAATCTTCCATCGCAATAGATCCTAATTTGCATTTCCAAAACAAAGAGAGACCACCAACTTTGCTGTAGTAATTTTAACTGTGTGCGATCAATGCCAATTCATTACTTTGCAAGTCAGTCAGTCTAATTGTGACCCTTTTGTGTAGGGTTTTCCACCTGAGAACCACAATCTTACCGGCTGAGGAAGACATGCCAGCCATTATGGAAAGTTTCAAGAAATTCAACGATGAATTCATGGAGCAATACGAAGACCACAGGGGCTATTCCAGAATGTAAGAATAGCAACCAGCTGGTACGGGACAACCCACCCTTTGTATATTGCGTACACAAACATGAACCTGTTGCAAGAACATATAACATAAAAGCTTTGATGTATTTATCTCTGTTCTTTGCTAAATGTATGCACCAGATTCGAAGTTTTAACCTTTATGAATATTGTTCTATTGCTTATTCTATGTCTTCAACCTGCATGTGTTAATATGCCTACCAGTTTTTTTAAAGTTTGCCTTCAGTACTGAAGGGTGAAGCTTTGATTCAACATAAATGTCCAACCTACATGATGGTTATGTCTTTGGCATTGATGGACTATATAAATTGTCTGTTTAGTGTTTGATCGTAAATAAGAAGGATTCTATGCCTTAGTTTCATATAGACAGTGAATTTGGAAAGTTGACTGTGTAATAACTGGGAAACACTAATGTATCTAAATTGAATTTCTTTGTCATACGAATACGTGATTCTTTTCAAATGAATACCCATAAGTTTAATTTACTGTATTTTTTAAAATTGTTAACGTATTTCATTTTTTTCCGTTTCTTTAGATTCTCGTAAAACATTTATCACACTCTATATAAACCCACTCAAAATTGGTTTTAATAGTACATGACTAAATTTAAGCCGATGATTAAATATGTGACAGATTATGTCAGTAACATCTACCTGCACTAATTAATTAACTTGATAGTGATCCATGAATCTTGTTCCTATCGATTTTGACAGCCACATATAATTGTAATTCCTCTGTTCTGGTCCAATTCTTTTATTTATTTTGTTGATCAAATTTTTTTCTACTTAATTTCAAACTAATCCTAAATCATACTAAAAAACTAATATTTGAATTTATATCATAAAATTGAAATAAGTTCCAAAATTACTTTTAAAATTAATTCATAATATACGTCCTGACGTCTCCATATTCAAGGCGGGCAAATGAAGAGGGAAAATTTGACGGCAGAAAGGAAACCAAAATTGGCGCCAAATCAGGATGAAGGTGAAATATTATTATATTCTGTGAAGTACATATTTTAATATTATTGAAAGGGGTAAATCATGCATACTCAGCCGGAAAAATTGACGGTCGGTCGGTCTCAGTCGATTTTAATATTATTAATGAACCCTATCCTTAAGCCACTATGGCTTATGTCACCTTTTCCCTCGGGTTCCTTTTTTTAATCCAATCACGGGGTTAAATTTCGGCGTTAAATTTCATGGGTTTTTTACCCGCCGTATTTTGTGCACACTGTGGTACTGTACCCATAATCTCCAGTTCTACTGTCATAACTTCCAGATCATAATGAAATCAATATGTCGATTAGTTTTCCATATTAATAATTTTTTTTTTAAATTTCGATGGAGGTAGAATCGTATTATGATCAAAGTAGTTTGTTATGTTTGGGTTCAGCTTTCGATTTAGACCAACTTCTCACATATAGGATTTTCACTCAAATAGTTGTATTCTTGAAAAGATGTTTGTAGCTAGAAAAGATGATGATATTCTTTCATGTGATAACCCTTCCAACATTGTGTAAAATCGATTGTGATTAACTTTATTGCTCTTGTAAATGTATAGTGCAACTTCTCGATCTTGCTAGCATTATGTGTCGTTTTTATCACTTCAATTCGGAATCTGGTCACTACTTGTGTGCTATAACGCCTCTGCTGCTTGTAGTACGTACTTGTGTGCTACTTTGATTATCAACAATAAATACTCCTTTTTATTCGCATTTTTTTTAATTGAACTTAATAATTTTAATTGAATTGAACTTAATGTAACTGAGGTGAAATGTACATACCCGACTATTGGTATGCTAACTCGATCCGCAACAGGGTTGGCGCACCACCCCAAACTTTTGTACTTTTTAATTACGATATGTATATTTTTGTAAAATTCATCTTTCACCACCCCTAAATATTTCCATTAGTACATAATTTATTTAAGTAAATTTCTTTAACTTTTATATAAGTCTTTTGTTATAATATATCTTACCATCTTCACTTTCTATTTCTGGCTCCGTCCCGCCCCATCCGCATCCGCAACAAACAAATGTGAACAAGAAACCCAACCAATTCGGTAAAGATCAAACTACTTTGTGTTGAGTAGAACTAGGATATGAGTATGACAATAATAATGGAACGGTGGATATAACACCAATAATGGGGGCAGGCAGCACTCTTCTTCTTGACTTATTCTTCTAATCTTCTTTACATAAGTAGAAGCCTCTCTCATCAAAATAAATACAGTTGCCTTTTCAAATTCGTCTCCCCTTTCTCTTTCACAAACAAAGGGAAAAAGACTATTCTCAGAATCAATTCCCTCTTCCCTACCCCAAACCCAAAAGGACTATTCTTCCAACTTTCTTGATCTTGGACGTTCCTTCTACTTATACTACTATATACCACCATCGTTGAAAATTTCATCTTGGAAAATGGGAAAGCAGCTCCACCACCAAATGGATTCTAATAACAGAGTTGTTGATTCTGAAAACTGGGTTCTTGCTGGTATTGCATTTACAGCTCCCTTGAAGCCTATTTTCACAAATCCAATCCACACTCCAGAAGAAGAAGAAGCAACCACAACTCCAACTTCAGCAGAATCAAG
This sequence comes from Plantago ovata, assembly GCA_028274465.1. Lineage (NCBI taxonomy): Eukaryota > Viridiplantae > Streptophyta > Magnoliopsida > Lamiales > Plantaginaceae > Plantago > Plantago ovata. The sequence goes on along the minus strand of CM051456.1, from coordinate 125,019,290 downwards.
AATATGTAGCAGATTGCTCTGTCCACCTCCTGCTCCGAAAAAGCGAAAATCGGCTTCTTTGAAATGCAACTATGGAGGAGTTAAGGAGTTCTTTAACACGCCTGATTTGGAGACTATTTTCAGGCGCCGTCTCTCTTGATTCACAGATGTTCGAGTTATATATTTTTAATATTTAACCTTAGTTCAAAGGGATGCATATTTCCATTATTACTATTTACTAGTAACTGTATTTGAACATAGGTTGATGATGATCTATATTCTATATCAATATCCTTATTCTAGTACTAATAATTTAACTATTTAGATCCTCTTCTTTCTGTTACTTCGTGTTCCTCCAGTTAACTTTCTCTTTCTTTCTGTAGCTCATTTTCAGGATTCTGATGTAAAGTGTTAATTGTGACAGTGTATATCAATAAAATATATGCAATTTATAAACCTAGTTTAATTTAAAGTCCAAAGTTTGCCCAATTTTATGTAGCTTGGAAATATATATACTTGTGAGATTCTATACGTATTTGTGTATGTATATCTCCCCCACCCTCTATTAGACTGTTATTTTCCTTTGAAATAACAACACTTCACATCCCCTTAATTCAAACTTGCTTAGGAGTATTGTAAATAATTAAGTTCTGTTTAATTTATTTTTTTTTACTTTTGTTTCGAGGAAAGAGGGAATTTGTACTACTCTGCTTTAATTTCCTTGATGCGAGTTGTTGTTTCCGGGATGGAACTAAGCCTTAATTTGCTACTAATATGAGCTAGAAAGGATTTTATCATCAATTCTTCATCTTGAAATTCTTTAGTGTAATGCAACAGCAACTATAACACTAGCGACTTGAAATTTCCCAATTCTAAATTATTGAAATCCAGGAAACCATATATAACCACCAAGAAATCTACGAGCCTATAACTAATGAGATAAACAGTAAAAATAAAAAGTCTTAAAAACCATGTATAAAGGCATTAAAAAATTAAAATTATCTGATAAAGGTTTACAGCATTGAGTTTTACTTCCTCCGCTTCACTAATAAGTTCCTAAAGGGACTATTCAGCGCGACCTTTGACCACGTATAATTTCTAAATTACAGTAGAAAAAAATATAATAAAATTATATTATGAAACTAAATGGAGTATATTTTCGTAATCAATTTTTAATTATATTGATAGAATTTAATTTAAAAGCTATTTGGTGAAAGATCGCGATGGATAGTCCCCTTAAAAACTTTTAATTGAAACGGATATAGTATTTGTCACTGCAATTTAATTTATGCATGCAAATTGTGTATATCCATGTTGCCTAAATCCTAAGGTGTGTTTCTATTCTCTTGCTTAAACAAATATGTTTAAAAAAAAAACTGGAGAAAAAAGGAATTTTCTTCTTCTTCTACTTCTTTTTTATATTTATTTACTGTAGTTTTTATTTTACAAGTTTAGAACACGCATGGTTCAACACTGCAGAGATGGCAAGAGCCAAGAAGACACATGCACATGCAAGATGCAACCCAAGGAAAAAAGGCCACGAATGTCAAATAAAGGGGATTTTCATGTTAAAGAAAAGAAAGGAAAAAGAAAGAATATTGAAAAAATAGGCTTCTTTTTTCTTTTCTTTTGTTTTTCCCCTTCTTTTTTCCGTGACGGAACGTGGAGCTTTCAGAGAGACACTGTAGGACGATTCTTTTTCTTTTTTCTTTTCTCTAGTTATAAAAATAATGTAATAATGAGTAGATAGTGGAGAAGTTATTGGTAATGATATTGTGATGAGTGCAAGTTTAGAAAAGACAAAATGCACGATTGGTGATAGATTAGATTAATACTACTACTGCATGACTTGATTGGAATCCCATGAGCTTTCTAGTCAAATATATGCAACTAGATTGTGCTTGTGCCAAATTACTACGGTTCATTTCATGTGCTTTTTGCCCCTCTAGTAAACTTATCTCAGTTCAATTCAATTAATATCATGTTCATTTCGCTGGTATAGTTGTATTTGTATGATCACATGCAAGTAAAGGATGAAGTGTGTATAGAAAAAAGATACGTATCGATTTGTGAAGACAATATGTATATCAATCGTTTAAAAGTAGTCATTGATAACCATATCGGTCTAAAAGGTAGGGTGTGAGACAATTATTGATCATGACGTTGTAAGTTATAACATTGCTACAGTATATGAATTTGGCGGATCCAGGAATTGAAGATTTTGAATCTTGGGAGGTCCAAATTACATATATAGGGTTAGTTTGGAGGTTCGAAGGTGTCAAATTCTGAAAAATCAGGAATATTATCTAAAAAAAAATTCTTTCTGAAATTTTAGGAGGGAAGAAGAGGCGAACACTCCACAATGTCCACCCTCGCTCCTCCACGTGAATTGCCCAAGTGAATGCATGTTAATATTCACGCTCAACAACGATTGGGATGGACTAGGACTAAGCGAGATTAATATTGTGTGGGGTTTATCAATGTAATTAGACCATCTTATGTAAATACTTCTTCGTGATTTCATATATACAACTTAACTTATATTATGGTATATAAGAGGTTGTCGCGCTACTAATCACATAGTAATTCGTAACTTCTCCAAAACACACAGCAGGAACCAGAGTTCTGAGAGATGGCTTTCTAGTATTTGCTTCTTTTTGTTCTTTTAGAGAATATAATTTACTTAATCATGTTGCTTTTGTTTCTTTAATTTGATCTCCATTTTTATTTAATTGAAGTAATGGTCGAGATTTAATTAAATTATAATGGAGAGTCTTGGAATTGGTGTCCACTATGAGAGGCTAATTACAATTAGACACGTTAACAAATGATGCAAGATGCCATTTGGATGGTAGTGACTAGTGTGTTCGTAATTGTAGGACATAAGATAAGATAAGATTTAGTATTGGTAATAGTCTTAAGGCTCAATAATTGGAGCAAAGAATGGAGAAGAGAACAATTTGTGCTCCACCCAATGCTAGACAGCAGGTTCCGTACATAATATAGAATAGAATGTGTAGTTTTCATTTGGCCTTAATTTCCGTTCCTCGTGCAATTTGATTGAGGCTAGGCTAGCTAGTGTCCTCCTTAAAGACATGCATGGCCGCCATATTGCCATTAGGGTTTCATTATTCTTTCCAGTAATTGGTGGTATATACATATAGTAACACCACACCTCCCTGTGACGATCAAATTATTGGTTTTGTGGACTGTAGCATTCTACATTTCTAGTACAATTGTAATAGTAGTGAAGATTATAGTGTCATTGCAAGTTAGGGCAAGTTCTCTCTTAATTGGTTTTGAACGTTGGTGGTGGGGACTTCCTCCCCTTGTAATTAACTGATACTATTAATAAGTGCTACTTAGAATCCACAAGTTAACGTCCTTTTCCGCTTGAATATACTTCTAACACTTGGATAGACAATTGAATGTCTAGACATATACTAGACGATGAGGTGCTCAAGTTACTTCGCGCTACAAATTAGTATATGATAGCCATCCCTTATCTTTAAGAAAAAATAAATAAATAAATTGATAAGGTATTCTTAAAAGGTAGCACGTATCACCGTATATATACCTTGATGGTTTATACAATCGGTGGTGAGTGTGTATATATGGTACATTTTATAGTTAGAGATTCATTATTCACTTTCAAAACTATGAAATAATTAAGCTAAGTAAAATTAAAACAAAAAGTAAACGATCAAAAGTGACTAAACGACTCTCTTGAAAGAAATATTAGAGTCCCAATAGAAAGAGACACAAGAAAGAAAAAGTTAAGAACAAATTTTTTACTTATAGTTGTGCATGGATAAATGTTTTTTTGGGAATCTTACTATTCTGTTTTGGAAATTTTGGATAAGCCTGAAGCTAGATCAATCGAAAAGATAGCACACTGCAGAAACATACAAGACAGAGAGCGCGCCTGTGATCGAAAAGAATCATTCTTATGAAACATGTTAAAACAAATCAATAAACAAAGAGATGAATCAGATGATCATGATTGATGAAGAATCAAATATATCTATCCATGCATTAATTAATCTTTTTCAGCACAAGAAAATAACAAGTGAATCACAGCTAGGCTTTACTGGTCGTCTGTGATGTTCATAAATTTGGAATTTGGATAGTACATTACAAACGAGCTCCTGTTGCATGGCACGGCCTGTCCCCAAATTTAGATATGTACGAAAACCTTATAATGCCATTGCTACACAAAGGGAAAAAAAAATATTGTGCTGTTTGTAAGATTCCGTTCATTTCCGATTTTAATACTCTAAAATGGTGTTAAATGTAGGTATACTAAATACAATAATCATAGCCAATTAAAATACTCCGACTCCAATCTATCTCTATCACACACTGTATTTTCCTAACAGTACATACAGCCTTGTTTTATGGGGCAATGAAAACAAGTCGAAAGAGTTCAGCAATACGTCTCTTAGTTTTCGAACACCACCACTAGTTTACACAAGGCTAGGGCCATTAATTGTTGTACCACAGATTATTATTGTTATGCGTTGGTTAATTCGTTGCAGAATGATCTAGACCAAAGCTTGTTTAACTTTCAAGAGTGCAGCAGCAGCCAGCAAGCTTTCATTATACTAACTAAACTAGTGACATCCAGTTGCTTCCGGGGAAAAGGCAAGAACTCTAATTTGGTCCCCTGATACGATTGAGCAGAAATCACAGTTCAGCCCAAAATTCCCAACTCCCAGAGAACAGTCCGAGTCTCTAATATCCCAGTAGCTATAGTACCAAGTAATATCAAACTTCACTGCTATGAATTCTCCAATATCACGAACATTTAGAGTCTTCAACTCCAGGTGTAAGATTCTACTAAAAAAAATGTACTCCAGGACCAGGTATAAGATCATTATATCTCTTCGGACATTCAATTTCACTGGGTTACTATGAAGTTTCAGCTGGCCTCTTAGCAGGGGAAGATATGCTGGATTAAGTTAAAGCAGTAAACAACTTCTTTTTTTAAACGACTAAAAAGTTTTCATTACGGAAATGGAACATAAGTAATGCGAGGCAACAATACAAAGTACAAAGAAAAAATCAAAACCGATTACAAAGTTCTCCACCTCCTAACCTTAGCTCATCAAACAACAGTACAACCTTCTAAGTAGCTAGTTGAAAAGTGTCACCAAGAATTTTAACACAAGCTCTAAACCATAGAGTGAGAGGAACACTTTACCAAAGCAACAAATTAAGTGTCAAGGAACAAAGAAACAAACAAAACAAGAGGCCGGGTCACCTCTACAATAGAACCACTCAAAATTCCTCATACACCTAACTGGTCACACTCCTATACCTCATGCTGGAAAGTGAACTTAATACGATCAATTTTAAGAAAGAGACATCGGAAGCTATATCAAAAGCCAAACTCCTTTTTTGAAGCGGGATGGTTGCCGACATATGTCGATCCCTTCCCTCCCCTTAAAACTCACAATCCACCAAGTTGCAATATAAGAAATTTAAAGCATGCCCATGGGGATTCAAAAGAGAAAACAAGCGCACCAAACAAGCATGACAACACAAGGAACAAACAAGTTAGCAACAAAGTGACCGGCTTCACAAACCCCAAGAAGAGATAGAAGGTCCCCAAGGGCTTTTCAAGTCAGGTTTTACTTAAGCAGTAAACAACTTAAGGCGTAAGTAGTATAACAACTTCTGTTGATTCTTGTTTATTCTAGACGTTGATGTGTAAAAGGAAGATTTAGAGTAGTTCAATCACTTGAACTTCATGCTCATTCTTCTTAACCTTCTTGAACATACAATTAGCAGATGCATGGTTCGGATCTTCCCATAACGGTGCCACTTGATGGGAAGATCAGAACTATGCATCTACCGATAGATACTTTCCATAACTGAGCCGGTCCGGGCGGCACCCAGTCTCTCCGTGGTGGAGGAATTGCCTCGTACAGGTCTTGACAGACTAGAGAATCAATCATAAGACTTACTATATAATCAGGCACATACTTTCTCCCGTGACTTAGGGCTAGAGAAGACGAAATTGCAACCGAGAAGGAGAAGTGAGAATTGAGGTAAAGTGTTCGATCGAATGCAATCCATATGGTTTTAAGGGAATTATACGGTCGTAGGTTGCGGTTAGTCAGTTCTACACGTGGAATCATAAATGTTATCATTAGGCAAATACATCTCCCTCGTCCTGCAAATAGAGACCCACATAATAATGCCCCTTTTGTTTAACCTTGTACATATATTGATACATATGTGTCTTACGAAATAAATTGAATTGATATATGATAAGCTAATCAAATAAAAGAAGGTGGCTAGTACGAATTAATTGCTCACTTATTTTTTAAAGGTACATATAGTAAATTTTCAATTCAATCACCTCATTGACATTTCCTATACAGATTTATTATAGTCAAACGCTTAATTAAGATGCAATCACCTTATAAAGGAAGTGATACGGTCAATTCAAAATACATTTAAAATATTTTAAATGTTTACTTGATAATTTTTTACATTTTAAATGGTAAACATATTATACGAAACTAGATTCATACTAACATAGTAACATTATAAGATAAATTCAACAACACTAAACAATAAGGCTTTGTTCTATTCGTTTAAAAATTAATTATTTTAAGTTTAGTTCAGATTAGTTCTGTTCAGTTCAGATCAATTCAGATGTATTAAGTTCAGTTCAGTTCAAATGCATTAAGTTTCATATTTGCTTAATATTATTTTATATTACAAATAATTTCAGTTAAGTTCAATTCTCATTCAGTTCAGTTCAACCCAACTTCATTCAGATTAATTCAGTTCAGATCCGTTTTGTTGAGTTCAGTTCAAACGAAGAGAACAGAGTCTAATTAAACTTCACACCTTTAACGTGTGACGTAAAAGTTTAGAATATATAAAGAGGCACACTCACACATGCACATAAACATATATCATTTACTTTCAAATACTTTTAAATTTTTCAAAAGGAATTAAAAAGAAAAACATTTAATTTCTAGAATTTTTGTACAGAAACAATGAACTTTCTATTGAAACGTTAGAGGCGTTCATCCTTCATACCTATAAAATCTTACTAAAACAACTCAAGTATATAAATCTGTATGAGTGTACGTAGAGAGATAGTTTTTTAATTAAACAATTCAAATCATATCTAGGAAGCTACATTACTATTACATTTTCATATTAGAATAGGCTATATAAATATGATAAATAGTTAATAGTGAAAAACAAAAAATATTATAATATTTTCAAAACAGTCTTGCAATTTCTAACCTCATCTTGCCATGTGTTTCATCAAGAATACATAGACTTGTAACTTAATTCACACAAGACATGTCAAATTTATATCATGGGGCTCGATTTGATAGTACAATCAAAGATGACCATGGTATCATGGAGTACAATCAAAGATGACCATGGAGACCGTCAAGAAACTTCTTTTTTAAAGATCCGACCTGGGAAGCTAAGAGGTCTTTAAAAATGAAAAATTGGCGGCTCTCAAGCAAAAAGTATGGTTGGAATGTTATTAAAGTCCATGATATTCAATCGCAGTGGGGATGTTCAAGATAGATATACATTGACATTGGTTGGAGTCATATAATAAAATCACATCACAATACCACCAGTTCTTCTCATTTCAAGTCCTGCTCCTGTCAGTGTCGCAAAATCAATGTTATATGCAATCAGAACAACAAATTCACACAAGCATGTGACGAAGCATTACCTGAGGAAAGGTATGATTGGATAAACATTACTGCAACAACTATAAACAAAAAAAATACAAAAAATAAAAATAAAAAAAAAATAGGTAAAACTGAAACTCTCATCAAACTCTATGGGTAGGAGTGATCATGCCACAAAGTTGTACATAATTAGAAATTTAATGTGTAGGAGCACAATTATGATGTTATTATTGGACATGTTGGAGTGATAATATAAGAGAACACAATGCCAGCGTAGTTTCTACACAATCATATATTCAAACCCAAAAAATAATTGTGATTTTAATGTGTTAACTTCTGGTGCAAGCATACCAACCAACAACAAGAGACAAATCTTATTCCATTTTTCTTCTTCGGAGCTTTGGAGTAGAAGAAGATTTGAATAGTATTTTGGTTATTGGACAAAATGAAAATGTGACTTAGTTTGACTAGATATTGTCTGATTTTCAAGTTCCGATTTCTGTAAGTGAATAAAAAGTCTTGAGCAACTTTAATTTCCAAAATATTCAAGTTTCTACACATATTCAAACCCAAAAATTAATTGTGATTTCAAATCGATTATTGTGATTTCAAATCAGTATGATTTAAGGCGTTTTAGCATAAAACTGTACGAATTAATTTAATTTGAGACATGACTAAACTTTCACCTTAACCTAGTTTTTCAATTCTGTTTTGATCTCTCAAACCAAGCCTCTTAAACCATAAAAGTCAGAAACGAATTATAAATAGTATTAGTGGTTACTGGACAGAATGCATTAAGCATGAGATCCTCCTAAAATATTTTATTGTTAACGGAAAATGTGGCTTAGTTTGACGAGATATGGTCTGATTTTCGAGTTTTGATTTATGTAAGTGAATAAAAAGGCTTGACCAACTTTAATTTGCAAAATATTCAAGTTTAATTTCTATCTACACATATTCAAACCCAAAAATTAATTGTGATTTCAAATTATTTAGTATGATTTAAGGCGTTTTAGCATAAAACTATACGTCCACCCATAAATAAAATAGTTATTAATAGTTATTAATATGGTAATGGCAAGCAAACAAAGTCCAGTCCAACAAACAACAAGACACCAATCTCATTCCATTTTTCTTTGTCAGAGCTAGCTTGGAGTACACTACAAGAAAACAGGAAAATAGCGACGGATGCCATGCCATCCGTCGCTATTGAGGCCCGATCCGTCGCTATACGGGCTTAGCGAGGCCCTCCGTCGCTAAATAGGACGTCACGAAAAGTGGCGTCGCTAATTCATTTAGCGACGGATCGGGCCTATCCGTCTCTAAATTTAGCGACAGATAAATCTATCCGTCGCTCAATTGGCGTTGACCAGTTGAGCGATGGATGAGTTAATCCGTCGCTAAATTTAGAGACGGATAAGCTCATCCGTCTCTAAATCTGATTTTTTGAAAAAAATTAATTTTATTAAATTTCTATAATTCACCTACAATATAATAAAATATTAAAATGTATATATTTTTTAAATGCAATAAGGGTGTTGCGAGAATCGAATTCGCGACTTCTCGCATTTAGCGAAAATCATACCACTGGACCAAACATCCATTTTCTTCACCAAAATAATCTCTACACGAAAATAATTAAGAAACATACTAATAGAAAAAATTAACATAATAAAATAAAAGATATGAATATCCATAATGTAAATTATTACTTGAAGGCAACACAATACTCATGAATCATACTCAAGCATGGATAAAATTGAACCAAGGCCTAATAATTAGGAGTAAACATGGAGATATTTGAATTTTTGGAGCCATAGTTACACCAAGAACAAGAAAACTTAATCAATTGAAGAAGATGCAAACTGGAAACCAATCCATGAAATAAATAGAAGCTCAAAAGCTATAAATAAAAACAAGTCAATCCAAGTGCAACTATAGTGATTAAGACTTAAGAGGTCATGTACCTGTTATGCACATAAGGACACCTCCAAGTGAAATCCATCTAACTTTACCAGTTTAACTGAAATCCACTCACCCATCAATTAATAGGCCAACCAATATGATGCAATCAGGTAATACTACGCCACCTAAAATAAGAGATAGTTTAGGATCAGGTTCATACATAACTAGAGAGTTAAGCTATTTACAAATTAAACATGCAAATTATAGTTTAGGATCAGGTTCAATTAATTTGCTTGACTATAGTATAAAATTAAACATGCATATTATACTCTCACAAACCATAGTCCATAATCTAGATTAAATCTACTTATACTCCAAAAAATCTCCATGCAAATTCAACACTAGTAAATCTACTTTTACTACTCCTTATCATTCTGTTGTGATGTTAACAAGTTTTGATGGAGGAACCAAATTCCTAGTAAATCTCACTGCAAATTCAACACTAGCGAGAAGCACTCATAAAAAATAAGAGAAATGAATTCACAAATCATAGAAAATAGTATGTGTCTTATTCTTCGGCATTTTAGCAAGCTAAAGAAAGCTAAAATTATGATTCTATCTCAAATCATACTCCAAATAATGCAAATTGACGGCAATCAATCAATCAATTTACACAGATTATATCAAAGTATACATTATCATCAGAATAATTGATTAATTATTCAAAGCAAATGAAACCAAACACCAAAGAAACCAGGCATCTTTATCATCAATAGTATCACTTTCTTCAGCGACTAAAAAAAGATAGGAGTTCATCAGCCTTACCGGAAAAGGCAGAATTAGATAAAGCCCCCTTCAGCAACTAATAAAAGAAAAAGAGAAAAAATCGCATCAGAATAGAACGACGAAGAATAATCCAGGTATAATCACTTTCTTCTACAATTACCCATTACAAATTAATAAGAAACGAATTGAAGAAACCCATCAAATGCGGCTCAAAACACGAAAGAATACTTACCCTGTGGCTCGATCTTGGGTGGTTCACAGACGTCGATCTGGCGGTGGTGGAAAGTCAAATGGGTGGTGCGGTGGTGGGGATCTGGACGGAGGGTTTTGGATTGCGGCGGGTTTGGGGAGATTTTGGAGGAGGGTTTTTGATTCAGGAAATGAGGGAATGGTGGAGAAAAAAACAGATCTGGTTCTCTCATTATCCCCTCTTTAATTCTTTTTTTTTTTCATTTTAACTTAGCGACGGATGGCACTCATCCGTCGCCAAGCCCGCAACTAATTTTCCTTTCCATTTATTTAATTCAGAGTCAACAGGACATTGTGACGGATAAATTCATCCGTCGCAAAATTAGCGACGGATAACCTCATTCGTCGCTAAATATCAGTCAGATTTGTATCCGCCGCTAAAATCACCGATCCGTCGCTATTTTGCGACGGATCGCATCCCGTCGCTATTCATCCGTCTCTATTTGGATGTTTTCTTGTAGTGGTAGAAGAAGATTTTTTTATCCTTTTTTCTCTTTTCAATACTATATTTAAAATCATATTCCCCAATTTTGATAGCCATTTAATTTGTTTATTCTTATATTACAAATTACACTCCCAGCTAGCCAATCAACTTTCTTCAAGGGTAGGACTCAAGTTTCCTAAGACTGAAGTGTAGCAACTCACCTACTTACATGTACATATGTACATGTGCGTAGGACTTAAGTATGTGTAGCCAACTCATTTAAGTGTTACAGACCCTTGACCTCTTGAAACATAAATTCGTGTAATCAACTCACTTAAGTGTACCAGACTTGACACTCTTGACGTCTTAAAACATAAATTGGTGTAACCAACTCAGTTTAAGTGTAGCAGACTTGACTTGACACTTGAGTCTACTTAGACCTCCCGAAACATAAATTGAAATGTATTTGACAGAATTTGCATGATGCCATTATTTACAACCAACAAATCACCCCGTTTAAGCACATAAAATTTGGATAACATCACATTTTGGGAACAATAATGACTTGACATTTCAGTTTTCATGCCTTTTTTTCTTGCTCATGGTTCAGGCAACTTTTCAGTTACTTGCATATAAAAATAAAGTTTAGAATCAAAATCAGCTCAGGCATCATAATCCATAAGCACCAAGTCTTCTTTTAAGATTTCGAACAAAAGTATCTCATATAGAAATAATGTATATCAGTATATACTATGATTCTCTCTGGACTAACTGTACTAAAGCATGCATTGTGTTTTGAGTTGTTTATTTAATCCAGTTTGGTTGCTAATATTTTTTTAAACCGTAAATCTAATCTATCCTACTTCTCGTATACTAATTCAAAACCACCTTATAACTTTAAATATATTCATACATATCACCATATACCTCTGTCGGAATTCGGACTTCCGACCTCACTTGTGTTACTCCAACACCCCTACCACTCAACCACTCGGTCACCCTTATAAATCCATTCCTAATGTATATTATATGGTATAATGTTGGCCTTCACCATGTAGTGAGTATATGCATATGCATTATTAGGAAATTCACAGTATTCTGAAAAATATAAGAAATACTAATATTACTGCTTCCTCCTATTTAAAATAGATTAAAATTTAGCCAATTTAAGTTATTGAAAATAGATTAACATTTCATTGCATTATTAGTAGTAGGTGTTTTGGGATTATAACTTTTCATTTATACTCTTATTTTGGATCTTTTGCATATAGATCCCCCTTAGAGTCTTTAATTACATTGAACATCCTCGAAGTTTGCGTTGAATACCTTTTTAGATGATTTCAATTACATTTAGTCACAAACTTGACTTTTTCACGAATTAAAAGCTTGAAAATACTTTCTTACCCTTGTTCAAATATTGGATTTTGAAGTTGGCCAAACATCTTATTTTGGGCTTAAATGTAATTGAATTTTATTGCAAAAGGAATCCAAAAAAAATTATATCCAAAATAAATTCCAAAAAAGAAAAGAAAAAGGAGCTAGAAAATCATTCTCTACAACACTGACTGGAGGAGCTCATTGGGGTACAATTTTAATCTATTTTAAATAATTGGAAAGTATTAGAAAAATCTTCAAATAATAAAATAGGGACATATGAGTGATAGGACTGTCGTAACTAAGAAAAAACTTACTCCAATTTCCTAATTACAGCACTCGTATATGGTAAAGGCTTCCAATTTCCTAATGGCGGTAAGCCGGAATATTAGTTTGTTTTTCCAATAATAATTTCTGGTCAATAAAAAGTCAGTTCCAATTTCCTACGTGTCAAATCGCACCGCCGGAGATGAAGCAGCGAACATGGCCCTGTCACTCCGGCAGCCCTCGGTACTCCTCTCTCCCTCTCTCCAAGAAGCTCCCTCTTTCAAACTCACCATCCACAACAACCCGTCGATCCAAATTCAGCTCCTCCACCAATTACTCCGACCTCCCGGACGATATCCTCGCCAGAATCGCCACCTCATTCACCTTGCCCGATTTGCGATCCGCTTCACTCGCTTGCACGGCCTGGAGGGACGCGCTGAGGCCTTTATGTGAGGCGATGGTTTTCTTGAAGTGGGGTAAGAGGTTTAAGCACGGTAGAGGAGGTGTTAGTGCCAATTTGGGGAAAGCCTTGGATTCTTTCCTCAAAGGGGCGGCGCGTGGGTCCACGCTCTGTATGGTTGATGCTGGGTTGATTTATTGGGAGATGGGGAGGAAAGAGGAGGGTGTGGCCTGGTACCGGAAGGCCGCTGAGCTTGGTGATCCTGCTGGCCAGTTTAATTTGGCTATTTCCTTGTTGCAAGGTCTGTATAATATATATATATATATTTGATAAAAACTCTGAACTGAAGTGATATGATAGGAACTGATTTTAGGGTGAATTGATGCATTATGTGTCTTCTTGCATTCATTGATTACTACTGGCTGGGTGCTAATTATGATTTATACCAATTCAATACTACTATGTGATACTATTTGGTTACCAAGTAGTATTGTTCTGTACTGCATTGATGCTGGTAGGTGTTATTGATTATGAACATGAGCTTGGCTAAGAGCTAGGGTAATGTTGCTTCTTGGTTAAAGACTTAAAAGTTACATATTTTCGCGTTTGCCTCTATGTGCTAGTGCTTGATTGTGTGTAGAGGAATACGGGTGTGTATAGGTACTTACCTTCATATACTTGGTGTTGGTGCAGAATGCTTTAGCTGATAGATTAGCCGTGGCTGAGACTAAATGGATTAACAAGGAAAACCAAAACAAGACAAAATCTTCTTCTTGCTGTTGGGTTCTCCATTTGGTTACTCATTCCTAGTCGGTGTATATGTTTTATACTCGAGGGGAAGAATCATAAGCGCCCATGTGGTTGTGTTTATTGATTCTCCTTGTTTGTTTTTTTTTGGTTGGAGCTGAATTCAATTCATTCAAAGATTATATGAATACATTTAATTCATTAGTTGCTTCACCTGGATGATTATGTTTGACTGCGTGCTCTCTGCTATACCTTGTATTTTGTCTATGTGGTCTCTTTGTGGGCAATGGGCATTAAGAACCTACTGTTATGTGAGCATGGAGGCTGAGGCTTTTTCCAGTGAGCATTGACTCTTATTTGGAGAAAAAGGAACTGTGAATTGATTGTCTTTACTTCATGTGAATTAATCGTCTCTTCGTCATTCAGTTATTGATGGGCATGTTTTCTACCAGCTGACCCTCCCAATACAAAAGAGGCAATCGCATGGCTACACAAGGCTTCTGTTGCTGGCAGTGTTCGTGCTCAATACCAGCTTGCACTTTGTTTACATCATGGTCGAGGGGTAGAAAAACGTCCTGAAGAAGCGGTATGTTGTACTATATGATGCTCCCTTTATTGTCCTATCAAAATTACTGCTTGATCAGAGATGTTCAGTTTGGGAAGAAATGTTATAGCTCTTCCTCTAAAAGTCATTTAGTGGTTGTTTGTGAGGGCTTATAGAAGTGATACTTACTTGGCTTTTGATTAAAGTGACTACATTGCTTGTTGCTTAAGGTAGGAGCGTTTGTGAATTTCTTGGAATAGACTGAGTTGGAGAAGTGCCCGAGGATATGCTTCTTTAGCTTGTTCTAATCACTTACTTGAAAGCCAATAAAAAGCTTCAGTTGCAAACACCTCAAAAGGCCTTAAGAGCAATGCAGCTTCTTTAAACGCTTGTAGACACTCGCTGCGCAGTGTTGCAACTATTTTGTTGACCACTGTATATTTTATTTTACTGCGACTATGATGTTCACAAAGATATCTTCTAGTTTACCTTCAGTCTGGGATTTACTGTTTTTTTTTAGCAGTATTATGAATACTCTAATGGTTGTGCCATACTGTATGTGATTTTACATACTTCCATGTTTTTTTATTAGCAGTATTTATTGTAAAATGTGTGTTTATTGTCTCTGGATATCAAACTATATTTTACTTGTGCCTATAAAGTTTCAATATTCTTGGAGACAATTCCAAGATGAACTTATGTACGTACCATGTTTTCCGAAATTTGGTGTTTAAATGAGGCACATGAGCATGTATAATGTAAACAGGGGGATTGTACTAATTTCATTGCACTTCTTAAACCATTTTTTGAAGCTTCTCATGAAATTTTTCTTCACAGGCCCAATTGTATTTAAAAGCTGCTGAAGGGGGGTATGTGCGCGCAATGTATAATACATCACTGTGCTACTTGCTTGGTGAAGGTTTGCCTCAGTCCCATAGGTTAGCAAGGAGATGGATGAGGAAAGCAGCCGACCATGGTCACAGCAAAGCACAGTATGAGCACGGGCTTGCTCTCTTCTCAGTAAGTAAAATAAATATTTTTCTATTCCGTTGTTAAGATGCACATGAAGTTAGAGTTTTTGCAAAGTTAAGGAATTTAAAATATACGCTTCCTTGCCTCCTCGGACTTCTGTTTCGAAGATTCCATTTACCCCTGGAGATGTTACAGTAGACGCAGTATATGAATAAGGACAGTACTCCCGGGTGGGCTAGCTATGTTTATTCTTTCATGCATGTGTATTGCTAACGCTGCAGTACTTGTGATTTGCTTATCAATAGAAATTGATGTTTGAGTTGATACTATTATGTAGGAAGGAGAAAAAATGAAGGCATTGGTGTACCTGGAATTGGCCAACCGGGCTGGTGAAAGGAGTGCAGTTCATGTGAGAAATGTTATACTTCAGCTGCTTCCAACTTCTTCCCGTGATAATGCTCTGTCTCTCGTTGATAATTGGCGTGCTTTGCCTTCAAGTCACTAGTAAAGAAGTTTTCGACCCTGTTCTTCAGTGATCAGTATGAAGCTGTGTTTGAAACTCAGACCCCGAAGTTGACCCTGTCACCTCTCCTCACCCAGTTTCAACGTGGGTCCACTTGGAATTGACTAGTGTGAGTATAAATGCGTTCATTTAATGATCATAATGTAACCTGGTCAATGGTAACTTACTTTGAACCCAGTGAGGCTCTAAGTCGTAGTTCAACTGGGTCAACCAAGCGAGCTTCGAAAACATAGGTACTGTATACAGAAATTTAGTTCTTATCCTGTTGATCTTGTATTTTACTTTGTTGTTCTCGATGAGATAAACGAAGATGAAAAAAATTCAGCTGGCGATGTTTAAATGTTACTCATTCATTAATACATGCGAATATATGTGCAAATAACTTATCTGTAAATGTTTTCTTCTTCTTAAAGTTCAATTTAGGCCGTGTTCTCTTGAAAAAACATTAATCCCAATTAAGTACAATTCAGATTTGCCTTAGACTGAAATTCGAGTGTGTTTACGAGGTAACTTAGAAACAAAAATTTGAGATTCTAGTTTTATGAGAAGCAGAAATCTGCAGGCACAGCACACTACGTACAGTAGATAATTGAAAGCAATAGTTTAGCTCTGTTTACTTGATTTTACCTAAGGCATGCAACATAGTATGAGATTACTAGTGTGCTCCAAAGATAAGGTAGACCCTGGTTCCAGAAGGGGCTTGCTTATAGTGCTATTTAACGAGCCGAGTAGTGCTGGGCTCGGCTCGTTAACGAAGCGAGCTTGATTTCAGGCTCGAACTCGAGCTCGTTAACAAACGAGCCGATCTTAGGCTCGGCTTGTTAACGAAGTGAGCTTAATTTTAGGCTCAAGTTCGGTTCATTTCGCTCGAGCTCGGCTTGTTTGTTAAAATATGAAATAAAATATAAAAAATTCAAGATTATGCATTACAACCAACTCCAAAATGATGAAATCATCAAAAAGGCTAACAAAATGCAAATATAAGCCATTCAATTCAATAATCTCAAATTTAAATCATAGCTTATAATACTAATACTACTATTAATGTACATGAACCGAACGAGCCTAATCAAGTATTCGTGAGCTCGGCTCGTTAGCGGGACGAGCTTCAAGTTAGGCTCGAGCTCCGCTTGAATCCCTTATCGAGCGACCCGAGCTCGAGCCCTCAATAAGACTCGGTTTGTGTAACACCACTACTTGCTTATGCTTGTGTTTCATGTTTGAGAACTGCTAACTGCCCTGCTTTTTTGGTTAAAAAGTGAAAGTAGCTTTACTATATTAGAAATCATGATGATATGTACATTCCAGATTTAGTGCAAATCCACCTTAAATATGAGGTCTTTGCAATTTGCATATGCAAGTATGTAACCACAAGTCCACAAGAGCAGGAGTCTCCTCTTTGTGGAGCGGCCCACCACATACGACTCTCATCTCGTTCGTCCTAGAGTCTTCTTCCCTAGCTCATCATTGATTTCAAATCTCTGTTTCATTCACAAACATATTTTTCCAGTCAGCACAGTCAATATTGTAGTCTACTGTTTGGATTTGGATGCCATGTTCTCTTCGTATTAAAACTATTCACAGTTTTTATTTATTTAGTTGTTTTTTTATACTATAAATAAGTCCAGTTTTGTTCAGACGGAGATAATGTAGCCTTACTCAGAAGTCAAAACGTAGTGCTGTAAATTCATAAGTTAGCACTTACCGGGAGCTTTTTTAACCTTAAATTCATGGTTGAAAATGTGAACTCCCAAAATACCCAAACATTTCGATTTTCAACTCAGTTGATGAAATCGACATGAAATTTTAAAGCCTTCCTGTATATTTGTAACAAGTTCTGTATATAATTTCATGTTTATTTCTAAAACATTTAATGAATGTCAAATTTTTAATAATCTGAAAGGTTTAATATGTAGTGGTTACTCTTGGATTGTTATCTAGGTGAAAGTTGTTGGATATATTTACCATTTTAAAATTATTTCGGAGTAAGTACGCTAATCGGTGAAGTTTCTATGGACAAATTTTGAAAGTAAAAGTTGCATCTTATCAGTATGAGTTGGGTGTACATACGTTTGCACTCTCTTATGTTAATAGGTCGGCATGATAAACAATAGCTAAAGCCGATCGATGTGTTTATATATAGAGCTCCAAGTCCATTCATAAAACATATCCTAGAAAACCTCTCCGTATATCCTCAAATCTATCACTCACCTACAGTAGCAGAGCAAGAAACAAAAATAAAATGGAGCCTAATCCAAAACAACCACTCCTCTCGGCGAAGTCACTGCCACCACGACTACCCCTCTCGTCGGATTCACTGCCACGGCCACTCCACTCGTCGAATTCACTGCCACGGCCTCTCCTCTCGTCGAATTCACTGCCACGGCCAAGTTTAGTAGCACAGAGCCGTTCTTTCGCCAAGTCTTTTGTTGTTGAAAGCGATGACATTCCACCTATCACTAGTACCCGAGTCTTCTTCTTCGAATTCATGGTCGAGTCTAAAATGCTATGGTACTTGGCTGCCCCTGCTATTTTCACCTCCCTCTGTCAGTACTCGCTTGGTGCCTTCACTCAGACCTTCGCAGGACACGTTGGAACGCTTGAACTCGCCGCCTTTTCTATCGAAAACTCTGTCATCGCCGGCTTATCTCTTGGCGTCATGGTATGTACTGACTTAGTGTCTGTTCGCAAATGATTCTGATTGTTTAAAAGTTGTTATGTACAGAAATTTTTTTTTTTTTCTCTTTTTTTCTTTTAGCTTTCTTTGGCTGGTTAGAAGTTGTAGTCACCCCAGACAGATAGTGACTCAAATTCCTGACCTATTGTTCGGAGAGTAAGTGTTTTACCAACTGAACGGCTGCAGCTGACAGCTCTTGCAGACAGTCACTTTTTGATGCTCCAACTAATAATTGTTATATTTTCTTTGCGAAACCATTAACAGTTGGGCATGGGAAGCGCGGTAGAAACACTCTGCGGGCAGGCTTACGGAGCCGGGCAGAAAGACATGCTCGGCGTCTATCTACAACGTTCGTGGATCATTCTCCTCGGAACAGCCATACTACTAACATTCCTCTACATATTCGCTTTACCGTTTCTACTACTCATCGGGCAGACCCAGAACATATCACGAGCTGCTGGAAAGTTCGCGCTCTGGATGATTCCTCAGCTCTACGCTTACGCAATAAATTTCCCAACAGCTAAGTTCTTGCAAGCACAGAGCAAGATCATGGCCATGGCCTTGATATCCGCGGTAGCACTGATGTTGCATATAGTGTTGACCTGGCTGTTCATGTTGAAACTCGGGTGGGGAATGCCTGGTGGTGCAGCGGTGCTGGATGCGTCGTGGTGGTTTATCGTGGTGGCGCAACTCGTGTATATATCGAGCGGTACGTGCGGGACGGCTTGGAGCGGGTTTACGGTTCAAGCGTTCCGGAAGCTTTGGGGTTTCGTCCGGTTATCTGTTGCATCGGCCGTTATGATGTGGTACGTATGATTAATTATGGCAGTATTTAATAACTCTAGTGGGTTAAGTTTGTAAGTTTTTGTTACATTATACATTTATATACTCCGTAGTCCTCCGTACCGTGGAATTAATACCACTGTGTATCAGTAGAGTTCTAAACACCCCAAGATTCTGAAGTTTTTGTTTTGATAAATAATTTCAGTTCAGATTACATTAATTAAATTAATTTTAGATTTACTTATAATACGAAAAGAATAGGGTCTTATATATAGAGATGTGACACGAGTCAAAGGAAGGAGTAGGACACGTGAAATAGGATGAAGATGTGTATAAGTGTACGTTGAGTGAGTGGTGAAATTTGATCATCACATACGTACGTATACTAGGATACAAACATTGTAGTTACATTTCATATCAGTATTTGCTATTTTTGGAAATGACGGACGACTGGATTAAGATATGTTTTACTAATGGATTATTTTTTTCTTTTTAAAACATAAAAAAATCTAATGGAAACATAAAAATTAGGAAAATGGATAATTAAATTCAGTTCAATTATTTCAATTCAGTTCAAATAAAATTTGTTATTCAAATAACTTTAATTCAATTCAGTTTAATAGTTTTTCAGTTGATTTAAACAGGAGATTTATATAATCTTCTACCCGCTAGCTAGTATTTCATGAAACCACTTTCTATAATTAATGCTGTTCGATACTTCGATTTTAATTAATTTTTGGCATGCAGCCTGGAGATATGGTATTTTATGGCATTGATCCTTTTCGCCGGATACCTCAAGAATGCAGAAGTAGCTGTGGCTGCTCTATCTATCTGGTATGCATCTTACAAATATCCGATTTACATTGTATTAGGTCTAACTCTAAGTTCGATTTTTGAGTCCATCCCTGATTGTAACACGTACGGTGAAGGACTCACGATATCTCTAATTTTTTATCCTTAAGATTTTTATCATAAACTTCAATTCTTGTGTCAATGGTATTGTGAAGAAAAAAAAGAATTAATTAGACAATGGTATCTTCTGACCAAATATCAACTCAAGTTAGTTGTTTTTGTTTTTATTTTATTTTTTATTTGTAATGATATTTAAACTCTGTAATTCATTAAAATTTTGCAGCACTAACATTTTGGGCTGGACCAACACAATTGCCATTGGGTTCAATGCAGCAATAAGGTATGTTCCATATATCATAAACATAGTCCCGTGTGGGTTCTCCAGGTGCAAATTAAATGACCCAACATGCACATAGTGAGACTTAAAGAACGTACTTTTTGATAAGCATCAAGTAAACTTTATATATCCAGTTCATATTTCTTATTCCCTTACCAAGTATTTTCATAATTAATATAAATTAATATAAGTGACTAGTTTCCACAATCCACATGTAACTACAAGTTCGATTTGTATTACAGTGTACGAGTGTCGAACGAACTAGGAGCAGCACATCCAAGAACAGCAAAGTTCTCAGTGATAGTGGTGGTTATATCCGCCTTCATGATCGGTCTTATCATTTCCTCCGTTCTTCTCATTTTTCAAGATTCGTACCCTTCCTTGTTTACGAAAAACCCACAAGTTATGCATGTTGTCTACGAGCTAACACCCTTGCTCGCCTTCTGCATTGTGGTCAACAGCATTCAACCCGCTCTATCAGGTAACCTAGCCTCTTGTAATTCATTTGCCAATTGCACTAAGCTTCTCTGAACGCGTATATATATAACATGCACATTGTGAATACCGTAGGGGTGGCTATCGGGGCAGGATGGCAAACTCTAATCGCCTACGTGAACATTGTATGTTACTATGTATTCGGTGTGCCAATAGGCCTACTATTGGGTTACAAACTCGACATGGGTGTCAAAGTAAGTATTGTTAAAAGAATAAACGTTTAACTTTTACGGTTTTACCAGACTTGTACAATCGGCGTTATTCTCAATATGGATATGTTTTGTAGGGAATATGGTATGGAATGGTATCAGGAACAGTTCTCCAGACCTTCATCTTGTTCTGGATTGTTTACAGAACAAATTGGAATAATGAGGTAATTAAGCATGGTGTGTTTGTAAGTTTAATTAATTATTTTTTCTATATAATTTTTAATTGACTGTGTAATAAACTGTTTTGTGGTGGTAATTTCAGGCTTCTATTGCAGCTCAGAGGATCAACAGATGGAAAATGGAAGTAGCTAAACGAGACGATACGGAGAAGTTACTAATAAGCTAGTCGATATTGAACTTCCATCAAATGTTAAGGAACTACATTTCGCACTGGATCTAGACGATTAACCTCTCTCGGACCAAATAAAAGGTGATATCATATTTGGTTCCCATTTCAACAATCTCCCACTTTGGCGATAAATCCACCACTTAGGAAAAATATTTGAAACACGAGCTCCATCGATCGATCTATCTATGCATTGAAGTGCGAAGAATGTTGTTAGTTGTACTTGTACATTGTAATTGTAATTTGCCTTTCGACATAGCACTACTACATCATATCGAACTAGAGGAGTATTTTGTGATCTGTGAGCGAGTCGACAAAGCTTAAAGGCTTGTCAATAGCTGGACGGACTAGACCGCGCTTGGCCTATTTGTATGGGCCGGCCAGAAGGAAACGAGTAATACGCCAATGTGTATGTTTAATTTTATTATATATGGTCCCATCTATGTTCTACTAGTAGTATACTATATATAGTAGAGTCCACCAGATGATCAAGGTCCTGCCCTGAATGAATTATGTGTGATGGTGCCATTTACGTACGTAGACGAATCACCAAACCACGGGAAACAAGCCATATGAATAATATATGATATGCCCAGTAATGGAGCAAGCTGTATCTTTGAAATAATAAGTTTCAATATATAAACTAATTATGGGACCAAGTTTGCCTCAAGATGTTAGATATTATTTAATTTTTGGATTAGAAGCCAATAATAACAGAAAACATGGCAGGTAATTAAGCCAATCACTTTCCTCTACTACAGTACTACTAACAACGAAACAACAACAAAACCAAAAAAAATAAAAAAATAAAAAATAATATATATATATATATATATATATACATATATGTATATATATATATATATATATATATATATATATATATATATATATATATACATATATATATATGTATATATATATATATATACATATATATATATATATATATATATATATATATAACCACATATTCTAAATATAGTATATGTATTAATGATTAAATACACTAAAAACAATTTATTTTAGGGAGTCTGATTTGTTAGAAGTTATACCTATTTTGATATTTTTGTCTATGTTTAAAAAAAAAAACTCATTTTAAAGAATCCGGTAAGAATGGTATTAATGCATGCCCTATTACAACCGGAAAATTTATTATGGATGGATATGATGATAGATTCGAAGGAGTAATATCATTGGTATGGATCAATGTCGAGTGATCACTCGAGTCTCCAAAGACATGTTAATGGCACATGTTTCACTTTCACCTAATCAAGGTCATGGTTCCCATAATTGAATGCATGAGTACCGTTGGGCGTACAAGGATCATACCTTTCCGGTTCAATAATTTCCGAGAACTTTTCCCATCAATTATTTTAAGGGATTCGTATAATACCCATATTAGTCATTTTTATTACAGATAGACCCTCGTTAGTCAAACAATTATATCCACCACCCTTGTTAGATATATTTAATTACACCTGAACCCACGAATTTGACTTTTGACGAATTAAATCAATGAAAATATATTTTTATCCTTGGTGAAGTATTGAATTTTGACTAAGACCAAACAACTTCAATTTTCATTAATTACACATTAGCCTCAAATCTTTTTAAATTTTACCAATTTGGCACTTAATAATTCACCATAAGGCATATAACTTCTCTAAATTCCAAATTTGTCCCAAATTTTATTGCAATTAAGCCCTAATAAATTTTATATTTTAAAATATCACTAAAAAAATTAAAAAAGAAAAAACAACAAATCGGAACTGCACAACTCTGATTTGCTCTGCCGCTACATCTCCGACCAAATTGGAGTTGTGCAGCTCCGATCAGATCTGAGCTAGTAACAGCTCCGGTCGATCGGAGCGGTTAAGCTCCTATCAGATCGGCGCTAGTAACAACTCCTATCAGATCGGAGCAGGACCAACTCCGGTCACTCAGAGCTGAATTGGAGCTGTATAGCTCCGAGTGATCGGAGCTCCGGCCACCGTTCTGAAGAAGGGAAGAGGAAAGAAAAAAAAGAAGAAAAAAGAAAGAACAGGGAAGGAAGAGGAAAGAAAATAAAAAGGAAGAATAAATAAAAATGCTAAGGCCATACTTGGTTGAATAAAATGAAAATTTCTATTTAGTTTGATCAACGAATTTTTAGCTTTTTAGACCCAGATATAATAGTTTGACCAGCAGGGGCTAAACGTAATTGGAGCGGGGTAGTGGAATCCCTTATTTTATTGTTAAGTCTACATCTAGTACTTCATATAGTCATCATTGTTCCATTTTATGTGTCCAAAACGTTTCCACGTAATAATCATCTAATTACTAATTATATGCAGACTTAATTAATTTTGTTTTTATAGTTAGTATAAACGTATTTTGGACCTAAAGTGGTAAATACATAATATAGGAATAGGACTAGAATCGGATAGTTATATTTGTTGTTTTAAAAAATAATTTTACCTACGGTGTTGTTGAAGAAAAAATTGCTTTACCTATCTATTTTCTTTTTCGATTTTCGAGGCCCATTCATATTGTATGTGTACGCTGGATAGTTTGGTTCATATTTGTACTCCACGTGCTATATTTTGTGTTGCCTTATTGCGAAAACAGATTTGGGACTCCATGGTATGATGTTCACAAAAGAGACTGATGATAGATTGATAGATAGAGAGATAAATAAAAGGAGAGAATCCAAGGGTTGTTGATAATGCAAGAACCGAATGTGTGGAAATGCCCATTCAATTGTAATCTCAGAAACTCAGTCTCGTTTAAGGCCATAACAAATAAATAAATAACTTTTGAAAAAAAATTGTTATCGTTGTTGGCTTACAAGTTGAATTCATATCAGTTAGTTTAGATTTGATTTAATCTTTTTATACCACAGCAAATTCAATTCATATTTTAGATTTTGTTGTTTTTTTTATTTAGGAAAAATAATATATTGATTAATCAAATACTCAGAGCATCTGGATTTACAAAAGGCAAAGTTGAAGTTCCAATGCAATCACAAAGCTATCAAATCAATTGAGCTAAGTTATTGCGAAAACGTCTAACAAAAGTAAAAGAAATAGTTAAATGGGAAGTGATTGCTTTTGCCTCTTGAATCCCTCCAATCCTATCACGCTGCAGCAATTGATTAATGACAGAAGTACAATCTCCTTCAATTTGAGCACAAGAATAACCCAGCTGTAGTATTCTTCGAATAGCAAGAAGCATTGCTTGGGCTTCAGCAACTTCAGGGATAATAGTATCCTTGATAAAAAATGATTCCCAAGCAATAACATTACTATTCGAATCACGAACAACATACCCAATATTACTTTCATTCTCTGACACTCGTACCGCAGCATCAAAGTTAGCCTTCACAGTACCAGGCGGTGGCGGGCACCAACTACTAGACACGTCTGGGACCTGGGCAGGGGAATAAAACGCTTGTGCCTCATGAAATCTTTGGATGTAATTCTGAACAAAAAGTGTTGGTAATATAGGGTGTGATAATCTTGGAATACTTCTTTGGATTGTGTAGTCACTTTCCAAACAAGATAATTCGACCCTACTGTTGTTGCCGGGGTTACACGAATTCCTTGTTGGGATAATCCAAGAAGGCAATCTTATTCAGGCAATATGAATTTCGATCAGAAAGTAGAGAGGATGTATGAGTTTTCGTTGTACTTGTTTTGGAGACTGATCGCTTCAATAAATAGAAGCGAAAAGGTGTGAACGAAGTGGTGTATCTGTTCAGAACGAAGTGTTATGAACGAAAGGTCACGTTAGTTCACGAACAAGCATGTTCGTTCACGAAGAGTTGCAATGTTCCAAAAAGGACGGGGCGCTGCCCCTCGCAACCCAGCCAGGGGCTACGCCCCTTGGAACCCCGCAGGGGCGCTGCCCCTCGCAACCCCCTACAGGGGCGCTGCCCCTCGACCCCGCAAGGGGGCGCAGCCCCCTTGACCCCCGCTTCGTATTCGTGGTCGATAACTCGTTGGCTCAACAAGCGTGCACTCCGCACTACCCAAACTTGTTCCGAGCTCAACGAGAGATCGCATCAGTCTCTAGCAGATCGCATTACTACTAAAATGAATTGATGACACTAAAATCACCAACATATTCCCCCCATTTTAGTGTAATCCTTGATCTACTGAGTATACATAAACATATATACAAGTGTAAAACACAAACATAACGACCAAACAAGTGCATAAATGAAAACGTCTTACGATTGAATTTTCATCTTAGTACAATACACATTCCAAATACTCAAGAATCAGGGTGTCGTAACGATTGAACCCTTCAACCCATTTGAATACCTGAAGATATCATACACACATGTTTCTACAACATCTACAATCTATACTTGACACTATACACGCCATGTGTCCTTATCCCTTAATAAGCATATAGAAAGCCAAGTCCAAGCTTCTTGAAGCGGCGAAACTTCATGCTTACATAGGTAGTCCTTTTAGTCTTGCACCTGCATTTGCAATTTGTCAAAAGAACCATTAAGAAGATATACTTCAACCTTACATCACTTGCAGGTCTGAGCACATACCTTGGGAAGATAAACACTTGTGCTCCAATCTCTAACGATTGTCTTTCCACATTGAATTCTGCCTCTAACGTTGTATTAAAGGGGAATTGGGTATACCACAATTAGAGGATTTAGATGGACTTTAATCCCATCCCAATCGCCGACTTACTCACTAAGTCCCTAGCCAATCCCTTCGTCAAGTGATCAGCCAAGTTTTGTTGCGACCGAACAAACTCAATGGATATCACCCCATTCATGATTAACTCCCTAATCATACTATGTCTAACACCCAAGTGTCTAGACTTGCCATTGTAAATTTGACTATAAGCTCTAGCCAAGGTGGCAGCACTATCACAACGGATAGATATAGGTGATATCGGTTTAGGCCACAAAGGAATCTCATACACTAAGTTCCTTAGCCATTCTGCTTCTTTACCAGCGGCTGCCAAGGCCACAAATTCAGATTCCATTGTGGAGTCAGTTATACATGTTTGCTTCTTGGAAGCCCATGAAATGGCACCTCCACCAAGCAAAAACACCCATCCACTTGTAGAGGATTTGTCATCATTATTTATCCAACTAGCATCCGTATAACCTTCTAACACCGAAGGAAATCCCACATATGACAAACCAAGGTTCATAGTACCTTTCAAGTACTTGAATACCCTTGTTACTGCATGCCAATGGTGTCTACTAGGATTGCTAGTAAATCTGCTCAATTTACCAACCGCATAAGCAATATCCGGTCTAGTGCTCGTCATAGCATACATCAAGCAGCCTATGGCTCTTGAGTATTCTAGCTGATCCACAGGTTTACCTTTATGTGGCATGAGCTTTTCTTCAGGACTGAAGGGAGTACTTACCGGAGAACAATCTTCAAGATTGAACTTCTTGAGTATTTTCTCAATGTAATGAGATTGCGTGATAGCAATTCCTCTATTCTCCCGTTTAATCTTGATACCAAGAATAACGTCTGCTTCTCCCATATCCTTCATAGAGAACTTTGATGACAGAAATTTCTTTGTTCTATCTACCTGATTTTGGTCAGTACCAAATATCAACATGTCATCCACATATAGACAAATGATTACACCTTTTTCAGATGCATCGAATTTGCTATATACACATTTGTCCGCTTGGTTCAGAATGAAACCATTAGACAAAATAACTTCATCGAATTTTTGATGCCACTGTTTTGGTGCTTGTTTCAGCCCATACAATGACTTAACTAGTTTACACACTTTATTCTCTTGTCCAGGCATTACAAATCCTTCCGGTTGCTTCATGTACACTTCTTCTTCCAAATCACCATTAAGAAATGCTGTTTTGACATCCATTTGATGGATTACTAGATTGTGAATAGCCGCCAAGGCAATTAGCAACCTAATAGTAGTGATACGAGCAACTGGAGCATAGGTATCGAAGTAATCGATCCCTTCCCTTTGTCTAAAACCTTGGACAACCAACCGAGCCTTAAATTTGTCAATTGTACCATCGACTTTCATCTTCTTCTTGAAGATCCATTTGCAGCCTAGTGGTTTACAACCTGGTGGTAAATCAGACAAGATCCAAGTATTGTTTTCCATGATAGAGCCAATCTCATCATTAATTGCTTCTTTCCAGAAGGCAGAATCTCGAGATTTAATAGCTTCATCATATGTCCTTGGATCCTCCTCAATACTGTAACAGTACGAGTATTGTGATTCAATCTGATCCCTTGATCCTTCAACTAAGTAGAGTTGAAAATCAGAACCATAAGATTTAGGTTTCCTAGCTCTTTTGCTTCTACGAGGTTCAGGAGTCTCATTTGGTACATCATTCGAATGATCATCTTGTAGATTATCATCCGAATTTGGTATAGCATACTTTGGTCTAGGTATTGAAGAGAAACGATTCTCATCAAAGATAACATCTCTTGATTCTATAATTGTGTTAATAGAAACAGAACTATTAGGTTCTATGACATAAAACCTATATGCCTTGGAATGCTCAGCATATCCAACAAAGATGCAATCAATACCTTTTTCGCCCAAAGTTTTCCTCTTAGGGTCCGGGAGTCTAACCACGGCCCTACAACCCCAAACTCGCAAAAATGTCAAGTTATGTCGTTTCTTGTACCAAAGTTCATATGGGGTAGTCTTGTTCCTTTTGTTAGGAACCCTATTTAACAAATAGCAAGCCGTTAACATGGCTTCTCCCCAAAATCCCTCACTTAAACCAGAATAAGATAACATGGCATTCACCATTTCCTTAAGAGCTCTATTTTTCCTTTCTGCTACACCATTTTGTTGTGGTGTATAAGGAGCCGTAGTTTCATGAATAATTCCTACGGATTGGAAAAATACAGGATCATAATATTCACCACCTCTATCTGTGCGTAAGGTCTTAATCAAGCCATTTTGTTGCAATTCAACCTCAGTTTTATAAATTTTAAATTTATCTAAGGCTTCATCCTTTGAATGCAACATATAAACATAACAGAATCTAGAGGCATCATCTATGAAAGTAACAACATACTTCTTGTTTCCTAATGATGGAGTAGCATGCAAATCACAAAGATCACTATGAATTAAGTCAAGTATGACAGATTTTCTCATTATACTCTTAAAAGGTTTTCTAGTGATCTTAGTTAACATGCAAGTATTACATTTGCCTACATTTCCATCAACCTTAGGAATCAAGTCATCTTTAGACATTTCAAGCATTCTTTTATAATGTACATGTCCTAGACGAGCATGCCATAAAGATGAATCAATCAAATTCGAAGAAGACATAGAAGACATAAATACAGAACTAGAATCATGCGAAATACCATTAAGATTCAACATAAACATTCCATTATTATAATAACCGGATCCAATGTACAAACCACACTTCGATAAGGTAAACTTATCAGATTCTAACACTTGCTTGTAACCAAGCTTATTTAATACAGGGCCTGAAATCAGGTTCTTTCTTAACTTAGGAACATAAAGAACATTATACAAAGTAATTGTCTTTCCAGAACTAAATTCTAACTCCACGTCTCCTTTGCCTTCCACGGGGGCGAAGTGATCATCTCCCATATAGAGGACAGAACCGTCATCTACTGGTACAAGTCTCTTGAACCAGACACGATCCTTGCAAACGTGAGTTGTGGCGCCAGAATCAATCCACCACGCGATAGCATCATCCTGCACATAGTATGCCTCAGAAATAAGCGAAACTGAATATTCAATCAAACTATTCATATCACTATTTAAATTCTGACCTTGGTTATGGGAATGGTCCGTTGGACCCTTTCCCGAACCACTTGCGTTCGCGTTGTTGTCTTGCTTCTTGCCAGATCGACAATCCTCTTTGAAGTGGCCAGGTTTTCCACATTTCCAACATTCTAGTTTCGGTTTCTTGTTAGAACCGGAACCTTTGTTGTCATTCCTAGCACGCTTCTTCCCTTTGTTGTTCTTTCCTTTGTTGTTCTTATTACCCTCTTCGATCATATTGACAGAGGGTCCAGCAACTTCCTTTCCTTTGCCCTTTTCTTCCGAAGCCCTCAGAGATTCTTCTATGCGAAGATGGCTTCCAAGTTGCACCAGAGATAGTTCCTCTTTTCCATGTTTCAGAGTGTGTTTAAACTCTTTCCACGAAGGAGGCAACTTATCAATGATACTTGAGACAGAGATGGATTCATCCATCCTCAGACCATGTTGTGTGAATTGTCCGAGAATTCGGAGGATCTCATTGTACTGCTCCATGACAGACCGCGAATCAACCATCTTGTAGTTGTTGAAATCGCTAACCAGAAACTTCCTGCTTGAAGCATCTTCTGCCATGTATTTGGCTTCAAGAGAATCCCATAGTTCTTTCGCAGATTCAACAGTTTGGTAAATATCAAACAAAGAATCAGACATACCGTTTAGGATGTGTCCTCTGCAGATATAGTCATCGTTCTCCCATTTGGACCTGCGCCTGAGTTGGTCCACTGGTCCATCATCTTCCACTTCCGGCATTGGTGTAGACAGAACGTATCCCACCTTCAAAGACGTAAGCATGAAGTGCATCTTCTTCTGCCAGCGTCTAAAGTCCACGCCTTGGAACTTCTCCAGTTTCCCGAAGTTGTTCGTCATTTCCCTTACAGAGCTCCCGCTTGCTCCAGCCATGATTATCGTATATCAGAAATTATCTTGTTTGTTTGTTGGTAATATAGGG
The DNA here is from genome assembly GCA_028274465.1 of Plantago ovata. Taxonomy (NCBI): domain Eukaryota; kingdom Viridiplantae; phylum Streptophyta; class Magnoliopsida; order Lamiales; family Plantaginaceae; genus Plantago; species Plantago ovata. The sequence goes on along the minus strand of CM051456.1, from coordinate 124,989,023 downwards.
TGTGATAATCTTGGAATACTTATTCAGGCAATATGAATTTCGATCAGAAAGTAGAGAGGATGTATGAGTTTTCGTTGTACTTGTTTTGGAGACTGATCGCTTCAATAAATAGAAGCGAAAAGGTGTGAACGAAGTGGTGTATCTGTTCAGAACGAAGTGTTATGAACGAAAGGTCACGTTAGTTCACGAACAAGCATGTTCGTTCACGAAGAGTTGCAATGTTCCAAAAAGGACGGGGCGCTGCCCCTCGCAACCCTAGCCAGGGGCTACGCCCCTTGGAACCCCGCAGGGGCGCTGCCCCTCGCAACCCCGTACAGGGGCGCTGCCCCTTGCAACCCCGCGAGGGGCGCTGCCCCTCGACCCCGCAAGGGGGCGCAGCCCCCTTGACCCCCGCTTCGTATTCGTGGTCGATAACTCGTTGGCTCAACAAGCGTGCACTCCGCACTACCCAAACTTGTTCCGAGCTCAACGAGAGATCGCATCAGTCTCTAGCAGATCGCATTACTACTAAAATGAATTGATGACACTAAAACGTTTGGACCATACGCTTTACAGGCTAGTAGTACTTGTTTGTAGCGGTCATCTGCATGCGATTCGAAGTATATATAGAGTACTGTATGTTGTTAAAGAACTAAGATTTATTATGGTTTGGGATTTAAATGTACCTATAAACATAGAAGTTTTAAAATAAAATTTTTCTAAATTGAAACCTCCAATGGTTTGTGGCTTAATTGGGGCTTCTATGTGGATCACATGTATCATATTATTACTCCGTTAACCAATGAAACAGACAAAAAATTTTAAAATATTAGAGCATTCCTTATGGAGGCTTTTTTGGGGCTTAAATGGGGCTAAAATCCTCAATTAAGCGTAAAAATGCCTCCAATAGGGGCTTTATTAGGTTTACTAGCCTACTATTTAGTAGAGTAACCTCTATTTAAGCCCCCAAATTATATAAAATTCATTATTTAATTAGAAAATGGATTAATGAAGTAGTATTTGTTACATGGGTTTCACATAGAAGCTCCCATTAAAACCCCAAAATCATTGGAGACTTCAATTTGGGAGGGGCTTTTTTGAAGCTTACATGTTTAAAGCCTCAATTGAGCCCCAAACCATAAGGAATGCTCTTATTACGGAGGGTTTAATTGGGGTCAACTATTTAGTATTCCTTTTCCAATGTCTACTAAATGACTACTATTTAGTATCCCAAAAAAGCTTCCATTGAAGGTGTTTTTGAACTTCTTTGGGGCTTAATTGGTACTTTAAGCCCCAAAAAAACCCAAAAGAATCTCCATAATGAGTGTTCTAAGGGTTTTAGTTAATGTAAAGGTAAAATTCTTGTAAATCGTACGACGCTCTAAATGAAGCTAAAGTTCGTTACAATAGACTAAGAACTAAATACTCCCTATGTCACCATAGTCTCAAATCAAATCATTGAATCAATCTTCTCCAGGTGCACAACTCAATCATCAGTTCTTCTTGATGTCACTCTAAGTACCTGAGATTGACAAATGCACGTGTGGATGTGTGATTAACCCGGCTTGCCTATGGTCAAACCGGTGAGAGACTTTACTTGAAGGAGGTTGCTAATTCTCCTTGTCTTAATGTAATAAATGTGAATAGTTAATATATGTTGCCTTGATGTTGGAATTGGAGCCCTTTTATAGGTATTGGTCTTCCTTAAGTCGGTCCAATCTTATGCTTCTATCTGTCGTCTCCTCCTTCCACATGTATTGAGTAGGCCCAACGTTGACCTTCATGGACTTGACCCAGGCCCACTTAGATGTATCTTCTAGTGTCCTCCAGAAGCTCTTATCTTCTTCCGTGACTCTCTTCTTCCAGATCCTTATTGTGAATCTCTTCCTGGTTCAAGCATACAACAAAGTAGACCAAGTGTTTAAGGTTCGTAATAAACGAGACTCGTACCATCTAACCTGATATGGTTCTGGACGATGCCACTTGTCCGCATGTCGATCTTTCCGGACCTCAAACCGTATGTGTCTCTCTGGTGCCTTATTTTAATAAACCGGGCGCATTGTAAAAATGTCTCCTAGGTTCGAACAACTCGAGGTGCGGAACCTCACTAGCCGAGGACGAGCTTCCTCGCTCATGGCTAGAGAGAGCTTCCTAGTTCGTAGAAAGATGCACCGTACGATCTAGACATATTTCATATCAACAGTTAACTAAGGCTCTGTTCTTTTCATCTGAAAATTGATGAAGTTCAGTTCAGATCAGTTCAAATCAGTTCAGTTCAGTTCAGTTCAGATTTGTCTAATAGTATTTTGTACTACAAATAAGTTCAGTTCAGTTCAATTCGGTTCAGATCAGTTCAGTTCAGTTCAGACTTTTTCAGACGAAAAAAACAGAGCCTGAGCCTAAGTTTGTTAGTTAGTGTACTGTATTATTTTAACCGTTGTTGCTGTAATATAGTTTCAGGACATTTTACTGTTTCATAAATCACATGCATAAAAATAATCTGTTGAGAATTATTCATTTGTTAATTTGTTATAGGTATGTTATAGTGTGAATGGCGAAGGCAAGTGTGCCTTGGGTGAGCACCACCCGTCCCCACCCTTGTAAAAACAATTTATTTTTTTAAATATGATAATATGTTTTGTTTATGTATGTTGAATTATAGTAGTAAACTGGTAATTAAGCTATAATTTTAATAATTTGTATTTTTCTTCATATATTTTTAATTAAATAATCTATATATTACGTAGTAATTTTATATTTATCAATATTTTTAATGTTTTTTGTATTAATTGTCTCCTAAGAGACTTAACAGAGACATTTTACTTAATAACAAATATATTTTTCATAAGAATATATTACGATTTATTTTTAGTTCCAGTATAGACGGTTTTTGACAAAACTTTATGATACATTTATTAGTTTTATATGTCAAAATATTAGAAAGAAAAATTGTGTTGAATTGAGCACCAGGCATCGTAAAATCCTGGATTCGCCCCCGATTATAGCTAGAGATTTTTGTGAGTTATTGACTAAAATTTAATTGAAACTATAGGCTCGTAAACGAGTGGAAATCTTCTAAAACTTGCCGCTCTACACACTTCTCCTCCGCGCATGTAAAAGTTAACTACGAATGCAGGGTGCTAGACCCGCACTAGCGACTTATAAAAACAAATATTTGTTTCTTTATTTTTTTTTTTTTGGGTACCCCAAACCCCAAAAAATTACGACCATTGAAAAAATGTGAAAATTATGTTAATGATTTTTTTTTTTGCTTTTTTTTGGTGGGCGAGGATATGGTGCTAGAATGAATCCGCACCTGCATGTTTCAACGGGGTGTTCACTTGTTGGGTGTCCATCTTTACCAATTACATTATCAGTTTTCAATCAACTTTATCTCAATTACGATACATCTTATCGGATGATTTTGACAAAGATACATATGATTCTTGATTTTGGTTTAGACCAAATTTCATTGTCAAGTAAAATAGTCACCGTAAAAGTAAAATAATGAAGAGGCCCAGTGTGGGTGTTGGCACGTGTAATTGATTATCCAATGGTATAGATACGGGTAACACTATTCATGAATACTCAAGCTTCCCCACCAAACAGAACTGTGCAAGCAAATTGTGTACCACCTTCTTCTTCTTCTTATAGTAAAACTTCTATATATTATCGCCCGACCCACAAATCGTGATTCATGACTTGGTGAGTGACAGCTCATTGCAAAGTCGCCCCTTTTTTTTTTTAACGGAAAAAAATATTAATCGCACATACCCAAGTCTATAAATACCCCCTTCCGTTTTCGAACACAAAACCAAACTGAACACAAATTCTATCTCCTCTTTTATCTTCATCACCTTCTCTTCTGAGAAATGGAGAACAAAAATACCAGTTCCATCAACCAAGCTCTACTCAACCAGGATTCCAACATCGAAGAAGATGAGGTCCAGGACGTGGTACCTGATCTCATGGCCCAGAACTACTCATCGGCTTTTCGACTCTCGAACTACTCGTTCCTGTCCTCGTTCGTGGCTGACGATGATGACATTCCGGACATCAACAATCTGTCTGTGTTCATGCGAGAGTTCAAGATCGAATCGGGGAAGCTCTGGTACTTGGCTGGACCGGCCATATTCACGTCCCTTTGCCAGTACTCGCTCGGTGCGTTCACTCAGACGTTCGCAGGACATGTGGGGACGCTCGAACTCGCCGCCTTTTCCATCGAGAACTCCGTTATCGCCGGATTGTCTCTAGGTGTTATGGTATGTGCCTCAACTACCCCCTTACTGTTTTTAGTATTAAGGAATTCTTTTATTGTTATTTTACTTTTAAAGATTACAAGAATCTTTGAAAGTAATTTAGTACTATAAAAGTCACTTTATAAATATTATTTACACAGGTCATGTTATTAACAGACAGTGTCATGATTTCTATGAGCCATCTTATTTACGTGTACTTGTACTAATTTTTCTTAATAAATTTTGCCGATTTAAAAAAAAGAAAAAAAGTGTTATGACTTATGATGAAGCTCGCAACTTTTAAATGAACAATAAATCATCATACTAGTGAGAATTGACTACTACTGTTGGTCTGTGGGTGAATAATTTTCCTCGGTCAATACCATTGTCCATGCTTTATATGTCGACCGAGTCATGATTTGTGTGTTTGATTAGCTGTTAATTAACGTTCTATGCGTGAGGTCTATCACTCTATTGTGCTGGATTCTTTCTTTTTCTTTTTATTTTGTCTAAAGTAAATTAAATTGAGCTGGACTTTTCAATTTGAATTTAATTAGATTTCTAGATTTCGTAATATATGTAAAAAATAATTAAGTAAATTGAATTTTATAATTTTGAACTGAATTGAAAATTTACTTCCCCGAAAAAAATGAAAGATTACATTTATGGAAATCTATTTTAACGATCTATCCAGACATTGCACACATACTTAAAGTTTCTTTTACTAAAATCTATCCCAACAATACTAAATTTCTTTTTACTAAATTCTATCCCAACAATATACCTGGCTGGTGGACTAATTTGGCCCACACATTGCACAAATACTTAAAGTTTCGTGGCCCAGACATTTATTTTAGGCGATTTGATAAATGATTAATTTTGGTAAACTTTTAAAAGTCATTATATCCTAACCGTTGGGCTAAATTGTGCATGTAATATTGAAACTAAAGTAGTGATATAATCCTTAAAAGTCATGGGCCTCATGGACCCCACCAGAAATAATACAACCCCAACCTTTTTCCAAATTATAAGGTCAAAATGTCCAATTTTGAAACTAATGAATTTCTCTTTTGCAAGCCTAATGAACTTCGTCGTTGAAAATTAGTATAACTGTTGCATAGAATGGAACAATTTCAAAAATAATTTAGGTGTGTTTTAACCATACTGAATATTGCACTAATTACACATAAAAAACCGCAGTTGGGAATGGGAAGTGCAGTCGAAACACTCTGTGGCCAAGCATTCGGAGCAGGACAGTACGACATGTTGGGCGTTTATTTACAACGTTCCTGGATAATCCTCCTGGGTACAGCATTCTGCCTAATGTTCCTCTACATATTCGCATTCCAATTCCTCATATTGATAGGCCAGGATAGGACCATATCAATACTTTCTGGTAAACTCGCCCTCTGGATGATCCCTCAGCTATTCGCATACGCTCTAAACTTCCCAACTGCAAAGTTCTTGCAAGCACAGAGCAAGATCATGGCCATGGCATGGATTTCGGCTGCAGGGTTGGCCCTGCACATCTTTTTCAGCTGGCTGACGATGCTTAAGCTCGGATGGGGCATGGCTGGTGGATCAGCAGTGCTGGACATATCCTGGTGGTTCATTGTGATTGCTCAGCTCATATATATTTCAAGTGGAACTTGTGAAAAGGCTTGGCCCGGTTTTACAATGCGGGCCTTTTCGAACCTTTGGGGCTTCGTCAGATTATCCTTGGCATCTGCTGTGATGATGTGGTGAGTAATTTAGTTGATTACTTTTCTTTCTTTCTCTATTTGCTTAATAAATTAATTAAGCAAAATTTAGTTAGATCATTATACAAGGGACTTTTCATGGAGAAAACAAGTAATCATTACATGCATCTTCACATTTCAACTAAGTACAACTTAGGCTCGTGTTTTCCTATAAAAACTTGATAATTTCAGTTCAGTTATGTCCAAATTCATTCTGTTAAGTTTAAATTTGCTTAATTATTTTTTATACTACGAATAAGTTTCAGTTCAATTAAACTTCATGTAGGTAGGTGCATTATTGAGTGGCTTAAATTTGCTTTGATTTGTGGCTTAAATTGAATATATTATTTTGGCTTAAATAATTTATCCTCTGATATTATTATCGGTAAGGCATGTAGGTATATTATTGTGTGATATGGGTGTGATATGGAGATATGTCAAAGATAAGTATAGGATTTTATGGACAACTGTCTTTAAATGTATGAGATATCTTGGGGACATATATTTGAGTAGAAGTATATTGGATGAGTACCGTGACTTTGATAAGGTGACATTTAAATGTGGTACACAAAACTTTTGACCATTAATCTTTAATAGTCTACCTGTGTTGAAAATGACTGATCGTCGTTATACAAAAGGGGTATGTTTGTCATTGACAAATCTATCACTTTTGTCTTTTATACTTAAATTTAAGTTGCACAATACCTGAGGGGTAATCTGGTAATTGAAAAAATCTCTGTTTTGTCTCCCATTCCACTAATTTTGGAGGAAAAGGACACGAGGGCTGTTCGGTAAATCAAAAAATCTATTCCTTTGTCTTTAGCGCTTTGATGACTTAATGTTCACAATGATTGGAGGGTACTTTGGTAAATGAGAAAATCGTTGATTTGTTTTGGTCGAATGTACGGAAGGACATGACTGTAATTGAAAAAATCTCTGGTTTGTCTCTTTCGCAATATTTAAGTTTAAATAGTAACTGAATGGGACAGTGGGGGACATTCTGGTAATTGAAAAAAGAAGAAAGAAAATCTCTGATTTTTCTTCTGTTGAAATTTTAAGGTTTGACCTGCTTGAGAAAGACAGGTAAATATCACCTTGCTGTGCACCTGTGATCACACTTCCACAGAATATACCCAATTTCCATAGTATTTTTTTACGCATTTCTTACTGTCTCTGTAAAATTATATATTTGCTTTATTCTTCTATGGTTTTATTACTTTTTATGTGTATTTTATTATTAAACTATAAATATTTAAAGTTTTAGATTAACCCTAGTGGTATAAATCTGTGGGGATGTAGCCTGTAGGATTAATATTTAAATGATCTATACCAATGAGTAAAAATTGTTGGTGAATGGTGATGATAGATAGAGGAGGATAATAGAGCGAGTAGTAGTAGTGTGTGTGGGGCTAAGAGGGAAAGTTCGATGCTAAGGGCTCTAGTGCGACCCCTCTTTCATTGCGCATGTAGGTTTCACATTGAGACGTACAATTTACATAGGCCTAGCGATTGATTAGAGTCTCGATAAAAAAAATTATCACGGCTAATTTTTTTTTTTTATTGGTATATGACAGCCTAGAAACATGGTACTTTATGGCACTGGTGCTGTTTGCTGGATATTTGAAGGATGCTGAAGTTTCTGTGGCTGCACTTTCCGTATGGTAAGAAGAAAAAAAATCATCATTTTCTTTAACTGATTTTAACAAATTCATCGATCTCAAAGTGTTAATCATTGACACCAATAACACAAGTTTTCGTATTCATCTAAACCTTTTCCTCTCTTTGTCCAAAAAATGTAAATTACAAAATTTGAAAGCTCGCCGAAAGTAATCTGAGAAACAAACAAACGTATATTTATAAGGTGAGCTGAAAATCTGTCTAAACCACGTGGTATCTATTGTCTACCAAGACAATCTTATCAAAGAAAAAAACAATATATACTACAACTACTATTATTATTGAGTGGTTTCTTTGTGACTTGTGAGATGAGACATGGATCCCAAGTGGTCCAGTTTCTATCATATAAATTCAGACTCTCATGTGCTCACATCACATGTATGGAGGACAACATTTTATTTCAATTTATTCATCAAATTTAACCGAGCACGGGATAAACTTTCGAGTTCATGTCATAGCTTTTAAACCATAAAATTGAAATTAAACTGTATGAACGGGGACAAATCTGGATCAGAAAGCATAATAAAATTGACTCCAGTTGATTGTTGACTATGCTAGTTTATGGTACAGCCTTTAAACAATTCATGAGATTGACAATAATTGTTACTTGTATAGCTAGCTATGAGAACTTGCATGGTTGGCACGTTTTTGTGTGTTGAGTACGAAGTACTATTTATTTTGTTGACAAGAAATTTATGATTTTGCAGTGTGAACATCTTGGGATGGACAAACACAATAGCAGTTGGATTCAACGCTGCCATTAGGTATGTGACTACCTAATTATAATAACGTTTGCATTTCCACTCCGGTACATAATTCAAAACCCAAAATCACGTTTAAAACTCTATGTCAAATACTAGTCGGTTTAGTACGTAAATCCTCATAACGGAGCATTTCTTATGCTCTTTAATTAATACAGTAAAAGTTTTTTTGCCGTTTCAAAAAAAAAAAAAGAATTACAACGAAGTTTTACTTTTAGCCTCAACACTTCTACTCAAGTACTCGTAATAACAAGAATGCAACTTTCTTGAAGTGCTAGTGTTACATAGTAAAAACGAACTGTCCTGTATTTATGATCATTTTTCGATGTATTGCAGTGTGAGAGTGTCGAATGAATTGGGAGCATCACATCCAAGAACTGCGAAATTCTCAGTGTTGGTGATGGTGGTGTCCGCGTTCTTGATAGGCCTCATTGTGGCTCTCGCCCTTCTCATCTTCCAGGGCCAGTACCCTTCTCTATTCACAGATAGCGATCAAGTCAAGGATGTCGTATATCAACTTACTCCACTCCTTGCCTTCTGCATTGTGGTCAATAGTATTCAACCTGCATTATCTGGTATTATTTTCGATTCTTCATAACAAGCAAACAACTCAAGAAGAGACAATGCTATAAAATTTCATATTACGAAAAATACTTATTTCTGTAGGGGTTGCTATTGGGGCTGGATGGCAAGCTTTGATCGCCTATGTAAACGTCATATGCTACTATGTATTCGGTGTTCCTCTTGGTCTGATTTTAGGATATGTACTTGATATGCGCGTGCAGGTAAGTCTACATGCTGTCCATTATCAGTTCCAGCTACCAGCAAACTTATCAGTTTCACCTAATTAACGAAAATCAAATGGATATTCAGGGAATATGGTACGGGATGGTAGCAGGAACCGTTATACAAACACTGATTCTCTTCTGGATTGTCTACAGAACAGATTGGAATAAAGAGGTTTTGAAACTAAATATAATCTTGTGTATACATATAGTATAGTCTATTCTTAATTATTTTTCCGTTTTTAATTTATGGTTAATTTGTTTAAAATGTAATGCAGGCTTCAATTGCGGCTAAAAGGATCAAATTCTGGAGAGGTGAACAAAAGTCAAATGAAACCGGGAAACAGAACATTTAAATGATCCAAACATGGAACTATCAATGGAATTGTTTCAAACTTTGAGCTGCTTATAAATGAAGAAGAAAAAACAATTCTAAACCATTTTGCACACATTAATGGCTATAGATTAAGGTTTGTTATCAACTGGTCTTCAAATATGTAAGATTAGTTCTGTAACTTCTGTTTAATTACTCCAGGTCTGTTTGTTTAACAGCCTTCATGAGATGTAATATCACCCATTTGTCATATGCTGATCGATTTCTTTACTCCCATGTTCTAGACTTTTAGACTTAGGCTGACAAAATTAAAAACATTTTAGAATCTAACACCCCCCCCCTCCCCCACCCAATGCACATGTGAGAACTAATCGAGGGTGTTTTTTTTTTTAAGTAATATTGTCAAATTTTTAAAATTTCCACTCCCAAACTCCCGAAATTGTGAAAATAACCTTATATATATAATATGCTCTCCCGGTCTTTTCTCCTCCAAACTTCAAATCCTTAATTCACCCATGAAACTAATAACCTCATACGGGTCATAGTAATAGTATAGTAGTCCTCCCAGGCCTGAGTACTCCACACCCTAACAGGACGTATATAGCTGTTTTTAGTATCTGAAGCACATGAAATGAAAATCCGAAGGTGCAAACTTCTCCAAAAGAGTAGAATTAAATATCGCAAGGTTATATTCTTTTCGTCTCGTCTGAAGAATCGTGAACTCTGTACATGTGTGTCCAAATGTTTCACGTGTAAAAGGGACACAACTATTGATAATTATTTCAAGACCCGGCTTCATTTTCATCGGTAATTAATGGGGTCATTATGGCGTGGAGTAGTATTTTGGTTGGTCTTTTTGTTTGATTAGTCTTCTAAGAGGACATAATTGTACTACTACAAACATTCTCTGTTATTTTATTGTAAACGTGGATCCATAATGTAACACAAACACCTCACAATTCAAAAACAATTTAAAAATAATACTACATCCGTTTCATTAATAAATTTCTAAGGAGATTATTCATAACGAACTTTGACCACGTATAACTTTTAAATTAAATTGCATCAATATCAATTAAAAGTTGATTATGAAAATATACTCCATTAGTTTCGTAATATAATTTTATTATATTATTCTCTAATGTAATTTTTTAAGAATTATACGTGGTCAAAGGTTATGATAAATAGTCCCTTAGGAACTTATTAATGAAACGAAGGAAGTATGATAATACTACTACAGACTACAGTGTATCTTTCGTTTCAAAAGTTAATTTATAAAAGCTTACAAGTTGAGCTACAGTAATCTTATAATAAGTGATTTATCGAGGATATGTATTGATAGTTGGGATTAGCATATCATTCCAATATCATTTTAGAGTAGATATTCATCCATTGGTGGTTCCGGTTATTGGTTTTAGCAAAACGAACTGTTAAGGTGGTTGGTAGCTAATCAGTCACCTTATTTTTAATAAACTATATATATAGAGAGAGTAACTTCTCAAAATATTCATCAAAGAGACTTGTTTAGTTAAACGGTCAAATAAATTGAGTTCACCTTATAAGGTAATAAATAATAAAATTGATATAATATCAACTCTCCCAAAAAAGATCGAACTGTGAGGCAGATACATAATCAAGTAATTTATATTATTTCTCCAACACCCCCTGTACTTGTGACCGATTACCAAGATGGGTATGAGTTTGATATTTCTAATACCATGATTCGAACCATCCCAAAAACTCAAACTGTTTGGAAGTCGTGGAATTTAATCATTTACTTCATATTATTTCTTAAAATAATAAAGTTGATAAAAACACACACATAAACTATAGACCTGCATCTAATTAGACGGACCTAAGTTGATCGGATCGGATGACGAACGCGGTTCAAATTGTAAATCTGGTAGTTGGAAATTATAGTTGCCCTTAGTTTAATTATGTGACAGCTAGTTGCATTGAATAGTGCATGAATTGGACGGATCTTGTGCCTGATTGGTTAGATTTAGAATATCTAATCTACGTACCGATCCATCCTTATCATTCCTGTCAATTTTTTTAATACTTGGTCCGTTCATGCTAGTTCCCATTTAATTTTTTTTTGATTTTTTTTAATTTGTATTTAACTCTCAATTAATCCTAAATTTTATCGAAAAATTAATATTTAAAATCATATTATGAAAGTGTAAATATTATATTTTCATAATATAATTTCTAAAATTAATTTTTCGATATGAATTAGGACTAATCTGGAGTCAAACATACACTAAAAAAATTAACAAAATCAAATGAAAAACTTTAACATAGACCGAGAAAGTAATAAATGATTGTTTCCTTTTACAAAAACACCCTCCGCATCCAAACATATGCTATAGGTTACCAGAAAAAACCATTCCACAGTTCCACTGTTATCATTGAGCTAATATAGAAAGAAAATTGGAGACTGTGATGTGAATTTGGCCTACTAGGACCATTTTGCATCCCACTAAACCGCAGCCGCCCCTACACTATTCATATGACCGTGATTTTGCGAAAGTTGGAAGTATATATACTCCATCTGTCCCGTTTGAAATTATCCAGTTTGACTCTTTTCGGTCAATACTTTTCAACTTTGACTCCCAATTACTCTTAAACTGTAATGATACAATATTTAATAAAATTATATTATGAAAATTTTGGTTCTATATTTTCATAATATGATTTCGTCAAATACTTTATCATTATAGTTTAAGAGTAATCGAGAGTGAAAGTTGAAAACTGTTGACTGAAAAAATTCAAACTGGATAATTTACAGTGGGACAGAGGGAGTATCATGGTATTTGTGTTCGAATCTACATGGAAAGTGGAGACATTCCACTGAATATGCAATGGATGTAGATGTAAAAACATGACTTTGGTGAATAATATAGTTATTCCTACACTCCTATACAAAAATCATATACTATTTTATACCTCCACACTAAACCATCGTATGTCTCCGTCAGGGATCGAACTCTGCACATCTGTTTCACCACTTTAGCTCTCTTCTACTGCACCACCTTATAACTCCTCGTGTATATATAATGATATAATGTATTGAGTAAAAAATGAAAATAATATTTTAATTTAATAATTGAAGATTTGGAGGTTGGCGTGGGGAGTAATTAATATAGAGGCAGTGAAGCATCTGGATCCATCAATAATGTCCCGGTGTGAGTCACCCTTTAATCACCCATTAGGCCATTATCATTGTGTATTCCTGATTTATAAACCATGCTTACATTTTTTACTTTTTATTAATCAATGCCCAATTTTTTTCATTTTGTGTTCATTCAATTGTCAATTGTTTTGGTATTATAATTTAATGTACAAATCTTGTTCAACATATAAACGTTTTATATATTGCTCCTTACATATATAGTACTGCTAGTGAATTTTATTTGAATGTTTGGTAATTCGATGTATATAATACTAACTCGATCGGATGGGAACTGGTACTAAAAAAGATAGATAAAGAGTATAATCAATTGAAAAATCAGAGTCGGTCGGGGTGATATTTTCTCCCAAAACGGGGTATTATTACCTCTTACATTAGCATATACTCGCATGTTGTATGTTATTGTAGGTGTTGGAGAATTAATATACTATAGTTTGTTCCTCCCAACATCCCAACATTTTAAATTTCTGGCAGGGTTGGATTTATATCATGATTAGGAACCGCGTACGCGTGTGAAGCGTAATTTTGTACAACATTTTAAATAATATATTGAAATAAATGGAGTGAATATATAATCTTCACATAATAATTTCAAACGTAATAAAAAAAATAACTAATTGAGTAATTAAACTTAATATATATGGTGTGCTATAAATGTATATAGTTTTTGTAGTTATGCAATTAATATTTTTAAATTGAACTATATTAGACATACGAAAAGTATTCTTCCGATGAATTAAGAACCATCGGATACATCTCTAGACTTTGAAAACATTCAACTTCAAAATCAACAGTGCATCTTTTTCGCATGTTAATTGGTATTCTTCATCAGTTGAATATATTGTCAAGTGTTTCATATAAACATTCTAGTTTCATAATATGATGTTTTTAGTTATTTTGATCGTATGATTTAAGAATAATTTAAGGTCAAAATGACCATTGAAAAAGTCAACAAAATCAAGTGTTACATTTATTATTGAACAGAGGAAGTATGCCTTTTTTATAAGAACATATCATGGTTATTTTTAAAATTAAGTATAATACGTCATACAACTTTATGTTAAAAAATAAAAATTTAAGAAGAGAATAAATAAAAAAGAATAAAATTACGTCAATAAGATTCGAACCCAACACCTTCAACTAAAATAATGATACAAATAATAGAGAAAAATCACGCCAACAAGATTCGAACCAAACACCTTCAATAAAAATAATGGAGAGAAATCACGCCAACATGATTCGAACCCTACATCTTTTAATTAATTAATGACACATGTATGCACCAGATTAAAATTGGATAAGCAAGATCAACGGATTAAAATTGATTGGTAGGTCAATCAATTGGGTAAATCAACCGGATTATTATATTAACTTTAAATATCAAAGTCATCTGGCTCACGCCCAACTAGATATTTCCACTCCATTGGCGCGACGGCTCCTTACATTGGATTAGGAGGGAACTATTTCAACTCTCTCACAAAATAGAATAAACTGTCTCTACATATAACCGCACAATTTTGAGAAATCATATTCTAGCTATTTGAATTGACCATCAGATTCAAAATGTTTTATTATTGTCAAAGAAATTTGTGATATCCTCTTTGATTTTTATTTATTTATTTTATTTTTTTTTTGAAACGGCTAAAATTTAAAACTCGTAGCACAAGTAATGCTAGAGAGAGGAGTTAAGTTACAAGTTACAACCAAAGTAAAATAAAAGGCCATGTTAACCGCCAAACCAAGAGCACAAAAGTCAACCTCTACCTCTATGCTAAGCTTGTAGAAGGCTTTTAAAAGGCCAAATAACACAACATAAACCAAGTTGTTCAAGGCTTTCAAGAGAATCCCTAATATCTTAGATTACCAAGAATGTTGTCACAAGTTAAAGCACTCGAGCACCATGCCCTTTACCCATCGGTACCACCACCAAACTACGTTTCAAGGCAAAGAGACGGATTCAAAGGACCAATCCTCTAAACGATTATAGAACTTTGACCTCCCATTTCCTTTCAACCACGTCCAAGATAAAGTTTTGATTTTCTCCACCGTTTGCCAAGGGCTCCAATCCACCTTATTATGGTAGAAGGACTTACATAAGAAAATTCTTCCCCGTACGTGCGTGGTGGAGCAAGTTATACCTTTCAATTAAGTGGTTTATTAGATCAAACGTGATTATTTACGTCGTATTTTAAACCGTCGATTATGGATTGAAAAAAAAACTCACCACATACATATTTGTCTTATTTGATTCTTAAACATTCAAATTTTATATATGTTGCTCACCTAATCCCTTTTTGTATTTGTCATTAAATTCCAAAAAGACCCTGTTTTTAAATTTTCAAATAGTAGCATTGGTTATATTTATCGCCTGGGGGGGGGGGGGTTGCATGGGCGGAGAATACAACTATACAAAAATAGGGATATTGTACTCGTTACGATAATACCGTATGCATGTTGACGCGTTGAATATATAATTATGACTCGTGTATTATTATTATTGCATTTCCGCACATATAGCAATAATAATAGCATACTGTTGGACTACTACTATTTAGTGTTGTCGTGATTATTAATTACAACGTCAGATGATCAAATTGCACATGTAAACTCTCTCAGCTGGGAATTGAGTGTTATGTAGTCAAGTTATTTTGTACGTACCGGAAAATAAATAATGCTCAACTTTATAGACTTCACATCACATTCACATGACATTAGATCAAAAAAAGTTTTGGACTAAACAGCAAAAACAGCCAGCCGTCATACGACTCATACCGATCTAATTTTCTTTCTTTTTATTTTTCTTCTCTTATATGCAAAATGCAACTAATTGTGTAAATACTAGACCTGATAAAAGCCATCCGAATTTGAAATCCGATCCGCTTCGAAACCCAAAGTTTCACTTGAAAAATTATGGTCAACCATCCGAACTTTGACCCGAAACCCGATCCGAATTCATCCGATCCGAAAACACTCGAATTTTTTTATCCGAATTAAACAATCCGAAATCTTCCGAATATATTCAATTTGAAATTCACCCGATCCGAATTAAATGTAACCCGAACGGTTTCAATCCGAAATGACCCGAATTAAATTTATAGGGAATACATAATTATTTTCATTTAAAATATATTTTTTATATATAACTAACTTATAATAAAGATTTTAAAATTGTAATATTTCATAAATTTTCATTATAAAAATATTTTTTGCTTTTAAATATTCGATCAACACTGAATCTGAATTGGTCCGATCCGAAATGTTTTGAAATTTATAATCCGAATAACACCCGAATCCGATTTAAACCTGAAATCCGAACACATCCGATCCGAAATCACCCGAAACAAATTTACTCACCCGAAATCATCCGATCCGATCAACACGTTTGCCAGGTCTAAAAGACTCAGCACTGATGGCCGAATTCCCGACCCTTTAGACCATTTTTGGGGTTATATAGGATGTTTCCACAAATCAATTCATATTCTAACCCGCATATTTATCTTTACTTGTGTGTGCATTGCTCATTTTACTCTGGATTTATTTTAGATAAATTCATAATGAAAAGTGCAATTTATTAATATGAGTAACGTTCCCAATCTTTTTAATAAAAATTACAAATTGGTAACTTGTAAAGTATTATCTTCCATAACATTTGTTCAATTTTGTTTTGTGTTTGCTTTTTTGCTTTTTTTTTTTTTGTAATAAGTATATTAAATTTTGTTATAAATTTATTTTAAAGTATAATGATAATTTTTTATTAAATTATATAATTAATATTTAAAATATATATTTATAGTATGAAACTCATCAATATTCAACCTTGTTTTGATAGGAAATATACGTACTTAGAATGTACAGGCAAATGTAACACATAAAAAAACGTTTGATTGTAGATGTAACACTTGCCATGCATGCATGTTAGCCACCTGTAGAAGAATCTTGTAGTTCGATCGAACTTGCATGTGAATAGTAAAATAAAGATATATATTTCTAATTCGTTTTAGAAAAACATGAGTTTTAATCAAATTGGAAGAAAGCAAAAGAAAACACGAGAAAATGTTTTGAATTTTGATATGGAAAAGTTCGAAAAAATAAGAAAAAACCATGTACAGAAAATGCGGTAGTTGATCTTTCCTACGAGTAGTCATTTTTGAAAATGGAAAACCATGTACTTCTTTCAAGACTAGGTACTGGGCTTTTTTCAAGACTAGGTGCAAGCCCAAGAATAAACATTGATGGATTATATTGCAATGAAATGCATAAATTAAATATAACCACACTTAAATATATAAATTAAACATATCACTCATTTAAACATCTAAAATGAATTTTACCCAAAACCTTGATAGATTCATCCCATCATAAGGGTGGAATGGGCTCACCTTAGCTCATCATCATGTAAATTAGACAGCATCAATCTATGTACTATATCAGGAACAAAGCCACCTGGCCTGAACAGAGAGACAGATAATTACTCCCTCCGTCTCTCAGAAGTGTCACATTTTGACTTTTTCGGGCAACAACTTTCAACTTTAACTCACGATTACTCTTAAACTATAATGATATAATATTTAACGAAATTATAATATAAAACACTTTTGAAATAACGGAGGGAGTAAGATTTAAGAGTCTTGTGTTATGTTATGTTCACAGATAAAAGATTGAATTGAAGTTGATGGCCACACAGCTCACATCCAATGAGTGTACAAGGCATAATTACCTTTATTGATAGATGCCATATGAAATGTTTTAGAAATGGCCCTCTCTTATCCTATTCTTCTGTTATTATCCCATTCAAAACCGTTTCGGTTCACAATTTTCTTTTTCTTTGTAAGTTGATCTGATTTCAATTTTACACGGCCGGATCCATAGATTATAAGATGAACCCGGTCCTTGGTGTTCTAAAAGATGTTAGTGAATACCGAATAGAAATAGAATTCACATTTAACAAAATCACATGGAATATATACTCACATTCATTGCTTTCTTTAAAATAATTAGTGCGTTCATGTCACAAAAACACATGCCACAAATATGAGGTCATATTCATAGCGCTAAGATTAAAAAAATCCGTGTTTGGTCAAGTTTAAAACTTAAAAACGGGTGCTAGGCTGCTAACTCTAGTTAATTAACCATCATTACAGTCCTTATTAGGTTTCTTTTCTTTTAAGAAGGTCCTTACTATAGTTCCTACACGGTGTACATATAACTAACCATCCACCTAACACTCTAAAGATATAACTTTATAAACAAATTGAATACCCATTCACTTTTAAACAAGAAGACAAGACTGGGAAAAATTGGCGAAAAATAAATACATTTGAAAAGTACTCCTTCTACTGAAAAGAAGTACAGGAAACTCTCGACCACATGGAGAAAGTAAAAAATTAAATAACTTTATTTATTTATGGTTTAAAAATATTGTATTTGTTTTGAACGCAAATTTAACTATCATATTTTTACTTCTAAGTCCTAACCTCTAACGTGATACTTGTATATCTATAAAGATTGTAATATTTCGTCAAAAATAAAAAATTTGGAAAGATTTAAATTAATAAAACAGTCAACAGATTGATCGATTACTATAATCATCCGCGTCTCGGACAAGTGACAACGTCTATAAATTACACCCATTCTCTCCCATTACGTGAACATCCACCAAAATCCCAATCCTAATACTATCCTAACCCAAATAAAATAAAAACAAAAAACAAAGAAATGGAAGAAAACACAGGCACAACAACAATAAAACAGCCCCTCTTAGAAAATTATTACCAAGAAGAAGAGCCAGAGCCAAGCCTCTTGGCCCAAAAGTACGCTTGCTCATCGGCTCAACGTTCAAGCCTCTCCTTCTTCGGTTCATCCAACGTTTTGGCCCAGAAATTGACGTCCGTTTACCAATCCGGTATTCTAACGTCATTTGTCGTCGCCGAGGATGACATCCCACCGATCTCCGGTTTTGGAGGGTTCTACAAGGCCTTTATGGCCGAGTCCAGTAAGCTATGGTACTTGGCCGGCCCAGCTATCTTGACGTCCATTTTCCAGTACTCGCTCGGTGCAATTACACAGACTTTTGCCGGGCATATTGGTACGTTGGATCTTGCGGCGTTTTCCATCGAGAATTCCGTCATTGCCGGTCTCTCTTTTGGTGTCATGGTATTTTCTTCTCTTATTCAACCCTTGGTTTGCGTGATGGAGGACTATAAAATTAACCATAATCACTCACAAAATGTGATTGAAGAATTGATTGGGGTGATTTTGAACGACTTTTTTTCATTGAAGAATTTTCCGTAAATGGTTTATGAATTATGACTCTCATTTTGGATCAAACTTGCTTTACTTATGGGCCCCGATTTTCACATTTTTTGGACTTCACTGATTTCCATTTTCAACCATTTATTTTCCAGTTCCTACTCACTGTTGACTGTCGACTACATTTGTTTTTTTTATGTTGTGACATTAATAAATATTGACATTGAAAGCTAAATTAATTGATGCAAATCATTCTTTGTCACTATCCAGATTTCATTTTTAAGCTAGTAGAATATTACAGATTTGACATTAGATTTAGATGTGAGATCAGAGAGAGAAACTGGAATCGATTATTACCATTCCATTACATGAACTTTTATGCAAATTGGCTTATGTGGTGCAAATTATGTGAAAGATTCTATCATTATACATATTTATAATAGTCTAAGATTTTACATTGTAAATTTCATATGTAATTTTGTTAAACAGTTATATCATTATAATTTAATACTTGTATTAGTTTATAGTCAAAATTTGAAAATGTTTGACTAAAAATCAACGACGAATATTATGGGAAATTTATGGATTGTGACGGAAATTGTTATAAAGTCACATTTCACTTTATTAAGGAATTTAGCCTTTTCTTTTTTAACCCTCAAATTTTACTTATGGTGATGATGACCTTGATCAGATGGGAATGGGAAGTGCCCTGGAAACACTATGCGGGCAGGCGTTCGGAGCAGGGCAAATCGACATGCTTGGCGTGTACATGCAAAGATCATGGATCATCCTCCTTGCGACATGCTTCTTGCTGTTACCCTTATACATCTTCGCGGAGCCAGTCCTACTAGCAATAGGGCAGACCAAGGACATATCACGGGCAGCTGGCCAGTTTTCGATGTGGATGATACCGCAACTCTTTGCCTACGCGTTGAACTTCCCTATTGCCAAGTTCTTGCAATCACAAAGCAAGATTAATGCAATGGCGTGGATTTCAACCGTCGCGCTTGTGCTTCACGTGTTCTTTAGCTGGCTGCTAATGCTGAAGCTCGATTGGGGAATGGCGGGTGGCGCGTTGGTTCTAAACATGTCGTGGTGGTTCTTGGTGCTGGCCCAAGCAATTTATATCTTTAGCGGCACTTGTGGGAAAGCGTGGTCCGGTTTCTCATGGAAGGCGTTTGAGAACCTTTGGGGTTTTGTGACACTCTCTGTTGCGTCGGCTGTCATGCTCTGGTAAGTGACCAATTTTTTGTGACAGATTTTTATGGGGCCGATTTTTATGTGTTAAAATACCTTATTTACCGCCCAACTACTTATTTTTAAAATTGAAGTCGAAATCAAACTTGCTTATTGTGAGATTAACAAAGTATATTTTGGGACTTGGGAATATAATGAAGTTTTTGTGAACAAGATCACTCCACATGCTTGTTCATTAGTGAACCATGTTAATAGATCTTTGAGATTTGAGAGAATGCAATAGTCAAATGAGAAAATGAATGATTTGTAATATTTTTTAATTGGATATTTCCCCAATTATTAGAATTTTAAATCGAAACCTAAGTCTTTACCATGTAAACAGTATTGCAAGCGGTTGAGCGGTTGAATAATGTGTCATTAGACTCATTACTATTACAGGACTAATCATATAAAAACAATTTATAGGACTAATAATAGAAGTAGTAGTAGAAGACTAGTGGTGTAGTACAAATGTACAATAATGCATGTCATCATATTATTTAAATATATCTTTATATGATCATCATCAGATTCATTGCCATTTTTTTAGCTCTATTTGCTTCCAACTCACAACCATTCACTTTATCATATGCCATCGCATAAATTATTTTGTCACACGAATTAAAAAATGCTTTCTAACAGAGAAAATTATGTCACGATGTCTCCATAAAGTAGTTTCACACTTAGGTTCAAATTTGCTTATTTATAAATTTCATTTCAGTCTAGGTTCATTTTTTTCAAATTAATTAAGTTTAATTTAGGTTAATTAATTCAATTCAACTAGTTAAATTAAGTTTATAGATTTTCAAGTGAATCAACCAAATCAGCTTATGTTCTTTTAGCTTAAGAAAAATTAAACTGAACTTATTTATTTGAATTAATCTTTTTTGAACTCAACTGATTCGAACTAAAACTAAATTATTTTCAGATAAAAGTAACTGGGAATTAGTTTACTTTACTAAGTAATGAAAGTTTCTGAAGATGTTATTGTATTAATGAATTAAGTTTAGAAAAAAACATATCTATAACCATCATGTTTTGTCGATGGCATCTAAGCATGGGGACCTAGATCAAGAAACTACGGTAAGCTGGGCCTGGTAGGGCTTGGGCAGCGGGCACTACCTAATCCGGGCATACTTCATGGCCCAATTTGTTAAATCTTTGTCAACATATTTAAAAAAAAATTAGCCCTCATATCACTATTCTTTAAATTTCCCGACTACTCTTGAAACACAAACGACATTATTTATGTTAACCGAAACTTCTAGTGAGTATGTTACTCAAACAGCCAAAGTTTGCTTGCCTATATTTCACTGAGCAAAACTCTGTTTCTTTCATTTTTCATGACCTGCATTATAAACAGAGACATGATGAATAATCTACTTGTTGTGCATGCCTAAAAAGGCCATCTGAGTATTATTTAAGCCACAGATGTACTAATCATACAGTGAGAGTGATCAAGTTCTGGGATAATATATTCTATTTATGGGCCTAACCCGAAAGCGACGATTAAACAATGATATAATAATTTTGTTGACATGTTAATTGTTCTGTTTGCAATTTTCTACGAACTTCATGTCTCTGTCGATGTAATGACATAGTAGTAGTAATAGACTCAAGTCAAAACTCGTTGGCTGATTTTTGACCGTTGATTTGAACTTATGTGGTTGTTGCAGTTTAGAGATTTGGTATTTCACGGCATTGATCCTATTTGCTGGATATCTGAAGGACGCTGAAGTTTCTGTTGACGCCTTGTCTATTTGGTGAGTTTCTAGACTCACTATTAACGTCAAAACGAGTGGTTAGTTGAAATACCCCGTAACGAAGAGGTTACAGGTTTGATTATTTCTTACAACTGGTTATAATTTGTTTGCAGCATAAACATACTGGGATGGACTGCTATGATAGCTCTTGGATTCAACGCTGCGATAAGGTAAAGGACTACGCAATTTAAGACCTGATAAGCTTGCAATCAATAAACAGTCAGAGTGAGTTAAAGTCTAATAACATGTGATTCGTTTATGCAGTGTGAGAGTGTCAAACGAACTAGGAGCAGCTCATCCAAGAACCGCAAAATTCTCAGTCACCGTGGTTGTTGTGTCAGCATTCGTGATCGCCCTCCCAATAGCTTTCCTTCTTCTGATGTTCCAGAACCAGTACCCAGCTCTATTTTCGGATAGTGCAGCAGTGAAGAAAGTTGTTTATGATCTCACACCGTTGCTTGCATTCTGTGTCGTCTTGAACAATGTTCAACCTGCGCTATCAGGTACCAAAAATCATATGAATAGTCCCTTTTTTTTTTTAAATGTCACAGAACAAATGTTGATCAAAAAGTTGATCTGATGGTTCAGGAGTGGCTATTGGGGCTGGATGGCAATCATTGGTAGCTTATGTGAACATAGGGTGCTACTATGTCTTTGGTGTTCCTTTGGGTCTAATAATGGGCTACAAATTCGACATGGGTGTAGAGGTACGTATTCAGAGTATTCTGGACTCGAACCCTGCACCTCTTACTTGTACACTTGAACATCCAGTTTAAATACCACGCGGCCGTTTCGGCACTCTCATGATACCGTATTTTTCTGTGTAAATTTCACAAAGCTAAACAAAGTTTTATTGTTTTACAGGGAATATGGTGTGGAATGGTAGCAGGGACAGTAATTCAAACGCTAATCCTGTTCTGGATTGTCTATAAAACAAACTGGAAAAAGGAGGTTCGTGCTGTTTTTTGTTCTTCAATAAAAACCGTTCTCCTATTTTGGAATATCACTTCGATTTTTGACGAATTATATTCGAATTACTGCAGGCTTCTGCAGCGGTGAAAAGAATCAAAGCGTGGGGAGGGGAAAACACTATTAAAGAGGAGTGTGTTTAAACATTTTTTGGTTTTGTTTGAGCAAAACTGCTAGACCTAGACATTCAATGATATAATTTTCTTTTTCTTTTTGTCTTTTCTTTTGTTTACCTATTTGTAAGCCTATGTGTCAGGTAATTAATTCATAGTATCATATCACTCTTATAGTCAAAATTACCTTATTTCGATTAAAAAGAGTCATGTGATATATATGATCATGCCAATTACATACATTAATAGCGTAATCATGCACATCACATAATGACAATGCGAAAGAATGCAAATGAATAAAACTATAAAGCCATATATTAAAATCATGCGACTCTTAACAAAATAAACTATGTTCAACAATGTAATCAAAGATATATGGAGAATGAGGCATATTTATTATAGAGTTCAAGAGAATTTAAATTCAAATTTCAAAATTGTAACTCAACTTGAGTCTTATTATATTGTTTAAATAAAATATTTAAAAAAAAACTCGATTAATGTTGAAACATTCCGGACCTATGCAAATTGCTGGCTACTATAGTCTATAGCTACCTTATTGAACGATGAAACCCAATCTTGAGAACTTGAACATAATTTTCCAATCTGTTTTGTGCGTATATGGTCCAGCCCAACCTACTAGCTAGTTATTTGGGTTTTGACTCTTCAAAATTTGAGGTCCATTGTGATTTGTGACTTGTGAGAGCATTCACATTCTCAAATCCATTCGGTTTTGGTTATCAAATCATTTCAAGATACATCTCTCAAAAAAAAAAAAAAAAAAAAAAAAAAAATCATTTCAAGATACAGGTCCAAGTCATACCGTACTTTCGAGATTAATTTGATATGTTAATAACTTAAAACGCTACACTATAATAAGTCAAAACTCAAAATTAAGATCCAAATTAAAAAAAAAAGCTGTGCGAACCATATTTTCAGGAAACTTTCATCTTATGGTTAATTGGACGAACAAAACTAGCATACTTTTCCCATGTGAGCTATCTCATTAAAAATGTTAGTGATAGGCTGATAGCTACATAATTGAAGTAACTAATCGGTTGAAGTAGTTTTTACAATTTAGTTGTGGACCATGTCGATGTAATTTATTGATAATTTTAGTAAATAAAATATACTAGAATTTTAAAATTACACGTAAAAGTAGGTTTACCTGCAGTATTTTCCGGTATAGACAGTTAAAACCCATCATCAAAGTCGCACTCAAAAGACAAACTTAACCCAAATAATTTCATACTTCACACGAAAGTATCCAATCATATCACATGGACAATAATTAGTTCTGGATGAGTGATATATAACTGATTTATGCAATGTGCAAATTTATGATATTATTGAGCATCATGAAAAGGCTTTCATCACCTTTTTATACCCTCAACATCATGTTAGCTAGCTAGCGTAAATAATCACATAATAAATCTCAATAAATTAACAATTTATATTTTAGTTCACGAATTTAATTAAAAATAACTAATGTTCCTTTTCAAATTTCTAGAATCAAATAGGCCTTAGTATTTAAAAAAAAAAATTAAAAATCCGGAAATAAAAATAAATCCAAATGATAATAAAAGAATCTGAAAAATAAAAAGCTCCACTAAATCAGAGCTTTGCTTTTTAGTTTTTATTTTACAAATTTTTATTATCTTTTTTTATTTTTTATTAAATCCTTTTTTTCTTGAGGTCTCTTGTTTGATTTGTAAAATTTGAACTGATGGCAGACTTGAAATAATGCAATAGTCAAGTGAGTCAACCCAAAAAAATTGAAATTATGTACCAAAATGTAATTGCTAATCTATTTACGTTTAAAATAAAAATAAAAATGCCCATATTAGGGTACTATGAAAAAGCAATAGCTCAAATAGTAACTTTATTCATCATTCTGATTTTTGTGTCTACATTACAACAAGAGTTCCACCACTATTTATAGTGGTAGCAAGACATATGCACCGTGAGTCCGTGTCAGGTGTTGTGACCATTTTTCTATGTTGGTCGGGATTGTTGAATCTTTTGGGTGCAGTCCTTTTGCAACTTATTTTGTAATGTTGGTTGAATCTTTTGGGTACATTCGATTTGTGACTAATTTGAGAATATGTGTCTTCTTAAAAATGAGGTCACGGGTCAGTTTTCGGTCGATTTGTTAGACCAATCATATTATTAATTCGTTTTGTCAAACATACATTTAATAATGTCCATTTATTTACTTACAATCCCATCCAAAAAGTTACTCTGGTCTTTTGTTTCACAAAACATTATTCACTAGGGTTAGTGTGCAGTTTAAGGAGGAATAATAAAGTAATGGAAGAAATGTTAGAGTTAATAAGATGTGGATACTTTTTTTTGAAGTAATACTATGACCTAAACACTAAACACAAAGAAGAAGAAAAAAATTATTAAAGAGACATGTGATATAAGAAGTTTAAAATTAACATCCATTTATATTTAATTGGATGACCTTTAATAATTTTTTTTAAAAGAAAAATAAAGTTTTGGTCATATTTTTGCAATTTTTATAAGCCTTAGTACTCTTTTTTGCAATTGTATAGTTCCGTTTTTGCAACTTATATCAAACTTTGGTGATGTTTTTGCAGTTTTTCCTAGTTACAATAAAGTACAAAAGAGAGTGTATAACTAATACTACCTCCGTCCCATAACAGTTGCACCATTTTGCCATTTTGGACGTCCCGTTAGAGTTGTACCATTTCATTTCTTTGCCATTTTGGGACATGTATGTAATAATTTTATATTCCACCAACACATTTGAGTGACCATAAATCACCAATAAAGTAAAAGTAACATCCACTATCAATATAACTCAATATTTAACTCTCATCCTTATTTTTTGTGTCAAAAAACAAATGGTGCAACTGCTCTGGGATGGAGGGAGTACACACTTATATACTCATCCTTTCCACCTCTCCAAACACGAAGCTATACAATTAATAACTATCTAAAAATCGTATTTCTTTTTTCTAAACATTGATTTGATCATTCACCCGATCTTGTCAATTACCAAACCCATGATCACTTCCCCATTTCTATCCATTTGGAGTAACACAGTAAACTAATTGTCTATGTCTCATACCCAAATTCATCACCAACTTATGCTTATAAATGAACCTCAAGGAGAAGAAGAAACCTCACACTCATACACATGCAAACATAACAAAATACATCATATATCTTAGGTTTGTGTTTTGTTGTAATTTTTGGGTGTCAAAGGTTATAATTATGCTACCTCATATAGTAAACCCTACTAGAGATGATCATGAAGATGACCAACAAATAGTCTCATTACCAGCTCCACAAATACGTCATAATTCGCCACTTAATTCGCTGAACATCTCTTCTCCTTGTACCAACAAAGATGATGTTGATATTCTTTCTCCAACGACCAGAATCGGAAAGTTCTTCTCAGCTTTCTGTAAGGAGTCTAAGAGGCTATGGTGTTTAGCCGGACCGGCCATTTTCACCTCCATTTGCCAGTACTCTCTGGGAGCCGTCACGCAGACCTTCGCAGGCCATGTCGGCAGGCTCGAACTAGCAGCATTCTCGATTGAAAACTCGGTGATTGCAGGCCTTTCTTACGGTGTCATGGTACGTACCATTTTTGCTCCACAAAATTTAGAAATGATCATTACATTTAACCATTTTGATCATATTTCTTTCTTTGTCATTTTTATTTTTCTTTTTATTGTGTCAAAATTTGTACATACTTCCGTGACTAGGGGAGCAACTAAATCACAAGAAAGTTCATTTGACAGCTTCCTTCTAGATACTTTTATCTAACTAATTAATAAATAAAAAAATCATACAAGAATTATACTTTCTAAACAATTTGGAAGGACCGGTTCGAATATACCTCCTAAACAGAGCAATCAGTTCAGGAAATGGACCAATGCGTCCGGTTCATAAACTGGTCCTCCTTAGTCCTTCCTACAAGTTTTTTACAAGAATTTAGCAAAATATTATCGCACTTAATTCGGCATAACAAGTCAAGTCAATATTGGTCTTATAACTCAAGGTCCTCCGTGAAACAGGTAGGCCCATTTTTCTTTTTCTTTTTCTTTTTAATTTTGTTTTTGTTATTTTTGCATTTTTGGTCCCAAAAGTCGTATGGCACCTAAAACAATCACCAAATTCACATGATCATTGCTCCAAGTCAGCACCAGGATCAAATTCATATGATCGTTGCTGCAAACATTGGATGATTTATAGCACAAAAAATAAATCAGGTATAATTTCGGAGTTATGAGGGTGGCCGAGTGGTAGGTGCTGGAGTGTAGCATAGACGGAGTCAAAAAAATCATGTATAATCTCTGGGAATTTTTAGTGTGAGTGAGGTTATAAACAAGTGTTGTATGATCCATACAATTAAACTGCAGGTTGGAATGTCAAGTGCTTTTGGAACACTCTGTGGACAGGCCTATGGAGCAGGGCAAACAGAAATGCTTGGCATCTACATGCAAAGATCCTGGATCATTCTTCTCTCCACTAGCCTCCTACTAACTCTCCTGTACATATTCGCCACGCCTTTCTTATTACTAATCAAGCAAGAAAATGACATTGCGAGAGCAGCAGGCAGGCTTGCATTATGGATGATCCCCCAGCTTTACGCCTATGCAGTTAACTTTCCTACTGCAAGGTTCCTAATGGCACAGAACAAGATCATGGTCCTGGCCTGCATATCAGCTGCTGGTTTGGCATTTCATATCGCATTGAGTTGGCTTCTGATGTTGAAGCTGCAGTGGGGGATGGCTGGTGGAGCTGCGGTGCTAAACGCCTCCTGGTTGTTCATAACTGCGGCCCAATTGATTTATATATGGAGTGGGAGGTGTGGGAATGCTTGGTCCGGATTTTCGTGGAAAGCGTTTAACAACCTCTTGGGTTTTGCTAGGGTCTTGCTTGCATCGACTTTAATGCTTTGGTCTGTTTCTCCACTGCTTAATTTTTCATTCGTAGGCACTTGTGTTTCTTTGTTCATTAAGCGAATCATTTGTGGAGATCTTCCTGAGAACTTTTGATTTGTTGATGATCACAGCCTCGAGTCGTGGTACTTCATGGCACTAATCATTCTTGCTGGATATCAAAAGAACGCAGAGGTTTCTGTGGATGCTATATCCATATGGTAAATAGACAGTATGATCTGTTACAATCAAGATTTAAATCGTGTTCTTTGTCCTGTGACAACTTCATATGTTCATCAACAGTACAAACATTCTGGGCTGGACAAATGGACTAGCAGTTGGAATAACTTCTGCAGTAAGGTCAGCAATCACATGTAGACAATTTGATCTCAAGTTCGAATGGAACTCTCTATATATGTTTCTTAATATTACATATATTCTTGTTTTTCTGTGTTGAATCATATTAATCCACGCAGTGTAAGAGTGTCAAACGAATTGGGAGCAAATCGTCCAAGATGGGCGAAATTTTCAGTCTTGGTGGTGGTGATAACTTCCTTTATGATCGGCCTATTAATCTCTGCTATCCTACTTATCTGCCGAGGACAATACCCTTCCATATTCATTGACAAAACCGAAGTAATAAGACTTGTCTACAACCTCACACCATTGCTTGCGTTCTCAGTTATTGTGAACATTATACAACTTGCTCTCTCAGGTACCTAATTTACCATCGTGTGCTTAACTAAATGCTTACGTATTTGATTGAAAAATCTTGTCCCTGCAGGGGTGGCAGTTGGAGCCGGATGGCAAGCTTTAGTTGGTTATGTGAATATTATGTGCTACTATGTGTTTGGCATTCCTTTAGGCCTAATTTTGGGCTACAAATTTAAACTAGGGGTGCAAGTAAGTTCATGTCATGCTCTTGGTTCATCCTCTTTTGCGTACTTCTAATGATAAGATAACAATGCCAGGGAATATGGTATGGAATGGTGGCAGGAACAAGTGTGCAAATGCTTGCGCTCGTTTTGCTCATTTACAGAACTAATTGGAATAAAGAGGTAGTTCGATCACTGATCACTAGAACCTTATCTTCTACTTAGTCTGCTTAATTAACAGAACAACTTGGCATTCACCAAACTATGATAGGTAAACCACATTATCAGGCTATAGTGATTCACAGCAGTATATGGCACTATATGTATATGTACATGCTGACTTAGTGGGTTTGCCAAGATAGTGAAACAAGTGCACTACAAAAAAATTAACATGGTAAAGCTACATACAGTTTTAGGAAAAATGGTGTTGCAATTCTTTGTGGAGCTCGACATAGTGAATAATCAGTGTGTCTGTGTGTCACATGTCACTTTGTAGGCTGGTGTGGCTGCTGAAAGAGTCAAACAGTGGGGCGGCGTTACAGAAGAAGATAAGCAGAACAATATTGAAAGTTAAGTGATTCGATAGAAACAAGTTTAGATAAGTATGCCATAAATGTGGTTCCAAAAGTAAAATTTAGCATCAAGATGATCTTTTCCAGTAATTGCCTCACGAAAATGAGTCCAGGATGCACTGGCCTAATTAAGGAATGTTCCTCACGAAAATTAGTCTTTATAACATCTTTGTACAGTACGTATGATGACGGTATGTCCGCTTGGCATATGTCTAGCTATATTTGTATGTATGAGCTTAACTGTTCGTAGGGCTAATGAAGCAGTATAAGTATATAATTGGAACTGTCAGTAGTAGTACTGTACTAATGTACTTTAGGCATGTCTTAAGCTTGCTTATGTTTACTATCAAAAGACAACTAAGATTGATGAAATGCTTCTGGGAGTTTATCAGATTGACTAATCATTTTATCAACACCATTGATCAAGATTAAAGAGTCAGCGTTTTGATAATTCCTGGACATAGTTAATCCTGAAAAAACACATCATGACCTCTTTTTATTTTTTATTTTTTGTTCTATAATACATCATGACCTCTGGTTTTGGTCAAATGCATCTATTTCGGGTTGTAAACTATGCCATTGTTGCCTATATTTATCCATTTTACACCACATGTGTTAAATCTTATTAGTACGAAAAATACTGTGTACATATCGAATTCTATGATCATGCAGTACAATATTAACAAAGAACCAAGAAACATCTGAGTTGATTGCATAAAGAATCCAAAATGTCGACGTACATATCCATAATCCAATGTCTGTAGTAAACAACAGAGATGAGCAACAACAAGATGTCTCTACGTCGACAAGTAAATATGATATTAATCCTCCGGCCATAGGTGGCTTTTTTTCTGCATTTGGATTGGAGTTGAAGAAGCTATGGTATTTGGCAGGCCCTGCTATTTCACCATCATTTGCCGGCACTCTCTTGGGGCTGTTACGCAAACTTTTGCAGGACATACTGGCAGGCTCGATCTTGCAGCTTTCTCGATAGAAAACTCGGTCATCGCTGGCCTGTCTTTTGGTGTCTTGGTATGCATTTTCAAGAACAACAAAGTTAAGATTATAGTTAATTTAAAATCTATGATACTGTTATATCTGGCTCTGGCCCTACATGGAAGTAGAGTACATAAAAAACTGCATAAAATTCAGGGGATTTGAAAAGTTTTGATAATTCAGGGGATTTATGCTATGTTCCGATAATTCGAGGGGGTTTTATGCAGTTTAGAGGATGATCAGGGAATCTTCCCCCTTGACCTGGGGCAGATAACTGAATCACATGAACAAGTCAATTTAAGACTTGGAAATTGATATTTATATTTAGACCCCTGAGCTACAATAAATTACAGATACGCCTGTGCTTCTATAATCTTTTACACAGGCACCCCTGCAGTTTGAAAATAGCAGCATTCGGAAACCCTTTCATAAATTTGGAAAAAGCTATCATAGTCTTGAAATAATTTACTTATTTGTTGAAACAGATTGGAATGGCAAGTGCTCTGGGTACACTTTGCGGGCAGGCATACGGTGCAGGACAAATAGAGATGCTCGGTATCTATTTGCAAAGATCATGGATCATTCTCCTCCTGACATGCGTTCCTCTAACAATATTCTACATTTTCGCCCAACCCTTTTGCTATTAATCAGGCAAGACGAGGACATAGCGCAAGCTGCAGGGAGACTTGCTCTATTTATGATCCCTCAGCTTTACGCCTATGCGTTGAACTTTCCAAGCACAAGGTATTTGATGGCTCAGAGCAAGATCATGGTGTTAGCATGGGTTTCAGGCGTCGGATTAGTGTTCCATGTAGTTTTTAGTTGGTTGTTGATGATTAGGTTGAACTGGGGGATGGTTGGTGGTGCTGAACGCTTCGTGGTGGCTTATCACAGTGTTACAGATTATTTATATTTTTAGCGGTAAGTGTGGGAATACTTGGTCAGGATTCAACTACAAGGCGTTTGAGAACCTTCGGGGGTTCGCGAAGATCTCACTTCAATCAGCATTGATGCTTTGGTGAGAGTAAATTCATTATGCTACATGCTATAGAAATACTTTCGTTCCTAACTCCATGCGCTTGCTGCAGCTTAGAGTCATGGTATTTCATGGCACTAATCCTTCTTGCTGGATATCAAAGGAATGCAGAAACAGCAGTCGATGCTATATCAATATGGTAGGACGACGCAATATATACTAGATAGAATTCGATCATGCACAAATTATAAAACATGGTGATCGACTATTGTTCTTCACTTGCAGCACTAACATTTTAGGCTGGACAAATGGACTGGCAATTGGAATCAATTCTGCAATAAGGTAACTTGTATGCAGTCACATTTACACAACTATTTCCGAAAAATGGTATTCTTATTTCTGAACTGTCATGAATATTTACGCGCAGTGTGAGAGTGTCAAATGAACTAGGGGCAAATCGTCCAAGACAGGCAAAATTTTCTGTTTTTGTGGTGGTGATAACCTCTTTAAAGATTGGCATCTTGTTTGCAATAATTCTGTTTTTCACCCAGGGACAATATCCTTCCTTGTTCGTTGAAAGATCAGAAGTCATACGACTTGTCTATCACTTCACACCGTTGCTTGCATTTACATTGTACAATTAGCTCTCTCAGGTAATTTATACTAGACCATATTTTTCTAGGAATTTACAACCTGCTAATCTCTAGTTGATCATCCAACTGAAAAAATGGTGCATGCAGGAGTGGTTATTGGAGCTGGATGGCAAGCTTTGGTAGGCTATATAAATATTGTGTGTTACTATGTAGTTGGCATCCCTTTAGGTTTACTTTTTGGATACAGGCTTAACATGGGTGTACAAGTAAGTTTTTCGACTTACATTTCGAGTTCAGAATTAATGCATGGCCGATTTTCATATACTCTTATCTTACTAAAAGCAACCATGACATGGATTTTGTTGCTCTGATGACAGGGTATATGGTACGGAATGGTGACAGGAACGGGCGTGCAAATGCTTACGCTCTTTTTTCTCGTCTACAGAACTAATTGGAGTAAAGAGGTTTGTCCAGTCTGTTGAATCGTAAACCCCAAGTTGTAGAGCTTTCATCTCAGACCTCAGTTTACATTTAAACATCTGGCCAAGACAGCATATTGCATAATTGTCTAAAGATTTTATGTAACTCACTGCTAGTATTATTCATTATGATACAGGCATCTAATGCAGCAGAGAGGGTCAAACAGATGGGAGGTGAACCAACGAGTAGCGAAAAGATTTAAGTGATCATGATCGACAAGAAATTATCACCGAGATTATCTCAAACTGACTCTTAATAAGAACATGTAAAACAACTGCCACACAGGAGTTATTCTGAGCTGACTCAGACGAGAGAAGCCAGTGGAAGAGTGAAAAGACGCACCTTCACTCTGAATCGTGTAGAGACCAGAAAATGAACAGAGTTAGTATAGGTTGAGTGGAAAATTACTGTACATATAAAATTTTCCTCTGCAACATCTCACTTGATGAAAACTTGCACAGTTTTACAAAGGACTAGTTCATAAACTGGAACCTTTGGTACCTTGAGATTCCATGGATATGGATAGCGAAACACCTGAATTAAGGCAACTCTTGAAGGGACAGTTACAAACAAATTTGTCACAGAGCAAGCTTTGTCACATTCTGTTAGTCATTACATGACCACCTCTGATTAGTCATGTTCAGAATAGATGAAAACAAGTTACTTCCCAAGCTGTAAATTGTTCTTATAGATATGTATCCAGCATATAAAGTTAACTATCTCATACTTAACCATAATCCTCCAACTGAATCAATATCATGCATGCCTTGATTTTACACTCAGGAGTCAGGTCAAGAGCATATGCTACAGAGATGCCAATATCTATCAATTTTCTTGTTCCAAAACCTTGATTTGATCATCACAGCATTTTCAGAATTTCATGCAGATGCCACTATAAAAGCAAACCGTAAGTACTGGAAAAAAAATATCAAGCCAAGAAAGAAGTGAATCAATCTGTCAATGGCTTCCAGCAACAGCATCTCAGTGCTCCATGCTCTAGACAATGCGCGAACACAATGGTATCATGTAACCGCCATTATCATAGCCGGAATGGGATTTTTCACCGATGCATATGATCTGTTCTGCATTTCAACAGTGTCGAAACTTCTAGGCCGTATTTACTACTACCACGAAGGTAGCAACAAGCCTGGAAAACTGCCACACAGTATCAACAATACTGTCATTGGTGTAGCACTAGTTGGAACTCTATCTGGCCAGCTATTCTTCGGGTTTTTGGGTGACAAACTTGGCAGGAAGAAGGTCTATGGGCTCACTTTAGTTCTCATGATCTTATGTGCAATCTGCTCAGGCTTGTCATTCGGATCTAGCCCCAAAGCTGTAATGACAACTCTGTGCTTCCTCCGATTTTGGCTTGGATTTGGCATAGGTGGTGACTACCCACTTTCTGCCACCATCATGTCTGAGTATGCGAATAAGAAAACTCGGGGAGCGTTCATTGCTGCTGTTTTTGCGATGCAAGGAGTCGGAATCATCTTTGCAGGCATGGATCAAAATTTCTCTTTCCAGATATCTTTCCAATTCTTGAAAGCATTTCACAACAACAAAAAACAAGGAACCTTCTATAAATGCTTCGAAATAAAAACGAGATGTGTTGTACTTATTGATCCATTTTGCTGAGATTTTAAACCATATTTTGCAGGTCTCGTCTCACTAATACTTTCTAAGATCTTTCTTAACTACTATGCTGGTCCAGCATTCAAAAAGAACGCGAAGGAATCAACTGAGTATGAAGCTGACTACATATGGCGGATCGTACTGATGCTTGGTGCACTTCCCGCGCTTCTGACATACTACTGGAGGATGAAAATGCCCGAAACAGGGCGATACACAGCTTTAATACAAGGGAATGCGAAACAAGCTGCCTCGGACATGGGAAGCGTTCTGCATATCGAAATCCAGGCAGATGGAGAGAAGATAGCGCAATTCAACAACGCGAACAGCTACAAACTATTGTCAATGGAGTTCTTGAGACGACATGGACGCCATCTACTCGGGACCATGATAACATGGTTCTTGCTTGACATCGCGTTCTACAGCCAGAACCTGACGCAGAAAGACATCTTCCCTGTAATGGGACTAACAAACAAAGCCGAGAACGTAAGTGCATTGCGTGAGATGTTCGAAACATCTCGAGCAATGTTCGTAATCGCGTTACTAGGCACTTTCCCGGGGTACTGGTTCACAGTGGCGTTCATAGAAAAGATCGGGCGTTTCAAAATACAACTAATGGGATTCTTCATGATGTCCTTCTTCATGGCTATAATCGGCTTCAGGTACGAGGACCTGAAGAAAACCGAGCACAGATGGACATTTGCAGCTCTTTACGGGCTGACATTCTTCTTTGCAAACTTTGGACCGAATAGCACTACGTTTGTTCTTCCGGCAGAGCTGTTCCCGACAAGGGTCAGATCAACTTGTCACGCACTCAGCGCTGCGGCAGGGAAGGCTGGAGCTATGGTGGGAGCTTTTGGGATGCAGAACTACACGCAAGATGGAGAGGTGGGGAAGATAAAGAAGGCCATGTATATATTGGCGTTTACGAATATTATGGGATTTTTCTTCACTTTCTTGGTGACTGAAACTAAGGGCAGGTCTTTGGAGGAGATTTCGGGGGAGGATGGCGGCATTGCTGAGGCGGAAACGGGCAGAGAAGTGGACGGGGTGCAGAGCTCGGAACAAGAATCAAAGGCTTATGCTTGAGTAGTGCGACATACCGGCAATGTCTTGGGCTACTATCTGCAGGACTTGCCTCACTGGGTTTACAAGATTTCGGTTTTTTTTTTGTTTTTTTTCCAAAATAATAAGAGCAACAATGTGAAGCTGCTATGTGACAGTAACTACATGTCTAAAGGGTCATTCAAATTGGCATCAATGGAACAAAAATATTTCTACTGTTAAGAGTTCCTTTTGCACTGGCAAATAATATGGGGAAAGTCTGGAAAGCTGTTTTAATTTAACCTGCAGATTTGAGAGATATGGGAAGTACAATAATCTGCAATAGTTGTACATCCAATTTAATTAGGGATGCTAGTTGTACAGTTAGCAGTAGAAGCAATTAGTTAGTACAATACGCTGCAATAGTCGTACATCCAATTTAAAGTCTTTACCCTACCCTAATCTCCTATCATTATTACGTTTTTATTTTTTTCCCTTTGCCAAATAGTTGTTGCTTTAGACCTACACGGTTTCTTTCTTTTTTTTTTTTAGAGAAAAGAAACATATATTAAAATCAATTAACATCATCTGGTGATACAAAGGGTAGAACCGAAGAGCCAGAACTGTCTGAGAAAACATTGTTCGCAAGCAAATGTGCTAAATTGTTGCAAAGACGTCTAACAAAACAGAAAGAATAAGAACTAAAAGAAGAAAGTAAAAGTCTGGTTTCTTCAATAACTGCACCATGCCTCGAGAAAGAAGGAGTTGAGGCCTGTATTTGCTGAATAACGCCCTAGCAATCTCCCTCCAATATCACCTTGTTGTACCGTTGATTGATTTCCAATAGCACTGCCTGCCGGAGAGCCAAGCATTCCGATGTCTCTGGATCTGTAACGAAGGGGACCCAACATCTTATCCATGCAAGAGCGTGGCCCAAATGGTCCCTTGCAACAACTCCAAGGCCTGCTCCTCTGCGTGTACCTGTGACTGACGCGTCAAAATTATTTTTGACAACAACTTGTTGTTCCAGTAATCTCCAAGACTGGTATATGTCGGCTGACTGTGGATGAGCATAGAGCAACTCCTGAGCTTCATTATATTTTTCCAGGTATTGTTGTACAAATCATACAGATTTAGCGGCATCATAGGTACCTCCATCATAGACAAGCTTGTTCATCTTACTCCACAAGCTCCAGCAAGCCGCCACAAAGAATTCAAACTGCGGCCTGGATAGTTTAGTGCGCACCATATCGATCCAATCTGCCAAAACTGTGGTGACATGCATGATATGAGAATAAGGAATATCAGTCAGCGCCCAAAACAGACGGGCAAAATGGCAATCACGGAGCACTGTTAAACCCCATCACACATCGCTTGAGAGTAGGAGCTCAATTCAACATATAAGATTGTAAAACCTTCTCCCCTTACAAGGCCTTTTAAGGGGAAGATGACTCAATTCTAATTAATATGGTATCAGAGCAGGCCCAAGTCGATGTCTCAATGATGGTCATTCACCCATGTTGGGTTTGAGCCGATGAATATTCCGACATTCATTGTCCACGTTGTCGACACGATGTTCATACCGGGCTACACGTGAGGGGGCGTCTTAAACCCCTTCCCACATCGCTTGAGAGTAGGACCTCAATTCAACATATAAGATTGAGGGGGCGTCTTAAACCCCTTTCCACATCGCTTGAGAGTAGGACCTCAATTCAACATATAAGATTGGATAACCTTCTCCCCTTACAAGGCCTTTTAAAGGGAAGATGACCCAATTCTAATAAGCACATGTATAAGAGTTTCATCACAAGAAGAACAACAGGGCACATAGTATTAACATCCATTCCTCTTTTTAATAATTTTGTAAGCACAAGGATGGAGTTTTTCAGAATTCTCCAGAGAAATATATTTATTTTATTTGGGATGCGTAGTTGCCATGCAAATCCAATTATTCACTCCTGTATCTCTTTTTTTATTCAACTTTTTTTTTTTTTTTAATACTGAAAAACCTTTTGTCTCCCCCTCTCTCTTGACCCTTTCAGATTCAATGATACTGGTAAATTCTTATTCTCTTCCATTCTTTCTCCATTTCTTGCTCGTGTTTTCGTTCTCTAATTCATGGACGAGAAATTGGTAAATGATGTGGATGATTGGTTACACAATTCACTAAACTTGTGAACAAGGCAAAATCGATCTTGGATGAGGCACTAGCTAGAAAGAGTGAAATCGATGATGGAAGAGGCAGTACAAGAAGCGAAATTGAAGGTGGAAGAGGTAATAAAAGAAACACAATTGAAGGTGGGAGAGGACGAACGATTAGCGATTGCTGCTACTGATGAGTCAAACTCACATAGAGTAAATTGTATTCACATATTCAGACATTGAGGACAAAGATGGTTGTGTGGTTCGAAGATGTACAAAAAGAGGAAAGAGAAGTTTAAAGAGGCATGATTGCATAAGCCTCCTTTAGGCCTTCTTAATTAGTGTGATTTGACCCAAACGACAATTATATATATGATAGGATGGAGTAATAAATTTAGTCCAGTTCAGCTACATACAACACAGTTCGGACGAGAACATTACACCTACCATAAGTCCATTATAACATTCTAATCTAAGTTGTTGAAAACTGATGACGGTTCCGGTGATACGTTTTCCAATCTTCGACGCGGTGAGACTGATCGGAATCGCATTAGCGGTGCTGTTATTCGTAATTTCGTATGGACATATAACTACAGAGGCGGAATGTCTCTCGGCTCCGATAAAAAAGCTCGCCTCTTCAATACCATAACATCAATACTCATGCTTATTTAAGTTTGAATTTAACGTACACACAACAAAGTTGTAGCTACCAAATGCAAATGGACTTCGAAATCTAAAGCACAATATTCTGTCTAAAGCACTACAGGTTAATGCAATTTGTCATGAGTCATGACTGTGACCTTTTAAGAAATATAATATAATATTATATTATTAAAAACTCGCGTGAAATTCTTAGATAAATGCTCTTTCATCATTAAAAAAATGATAAAGAGCTGCTATCCAATGAAGGCCAAGATTCGATTCAGCAGAGCAGGTAATGTCACTTTCGGATTTGTTTCTTAATGTCAATCTTTATATTTACTAATCTTTATTTATTTCTCATACGTAATTACGATTAAACTCCACACTTAATACATCCATTTCCGATCTCAATTTTCCATTAACTTGACAATGATAATTTAAATCGATTATTGTAGAAACCTTCACATTTTACAAATAGCACGTACTTCCTCCTCCGGTAACTTAGAAGAACTCCAATTCATTTTGTTGACTTTTTCGACGCAAAAAAAAGTCAACAAAATAAAATGGGGTTCTTCAAAGTTACCGAAGGAAGTAGTTCT
Source organism: Plantago ovata (assembly GCA_028274465.1). Taxonomy (NCBI): domain Eukaryota; kingdom Viridiplantae; phylum Streptophyta; class Magnoliopsida; order Lamiales; family Plantaginaceae; genus Plantago; species Plantago ovata. The sequence continues at coordinate 124,950,520 of CM051456.1, read as the reverse complement.
TTATACATATATTCAAAGAGGCAGCAAAAAAATAAAATCGAAACGAAAGGAGTAAACGTAAAATATTGAAAGTACTAGTACCACTTGGAAACATTAAAAATAAAATAAAAAGATGGAAAGTACGGTGAGTCATAACCAACTATGCTAATGACATACTCCGTGCCAGAACAGTTGCACTATTTTGTCATTTTTTACGTCCTGTTAGAGTTGCATCATTTCATTTCTTTGTCATATTTAGACATGGTTATAATAATTTTATATTCCATTAACACTTTTTTTTTTTTGGTACTGAACGAGATCTTCTCATTAACGACCTCCAAAACAATGTCAATACAAAAGGCCACAACTCCTCCATAAACACATTTATATGGTCATAAATCCTCCATAAAGTAAAAGTAACACCCACTATCAATATAATTCAATATTGAACTCTTCCTTTTATTTTCTATGTCCAAAATCAAATAGTGAAATTGCTCTGGGACGGAGGGAGTATATTTTCTCCAATATTAAAAAGATATAAGATTCAAAGCGTTTGTAGCCGAGTGGCAAGCTGAGACACCCTGTAACCAAGTGGTCACGGGTTCGATCCCCGAAATGGATGATTATCTGCTCTGTATAGAGATTATTGAAATGAGGTTGATTAGTAAATATAGTGATGCAAATTTGTAGGCCAAACATTGTAATTATAATAGTATCTCAAAAAAGATATAAGATTGGACGGATATAAGTATAATACAGGAAGGCATTAAGAATATTTATCTAGAAACTTAAGTTGAAAAAGGAGGAATTAACTAATTATTTAAATACGGACAAATGATTGTATTTTTGCTTCTATTTAACTGGGGTGGCATCTAAACAAACATCGTACGGTGCGGAATCGAAGTGGCATTGTCGGCTTCTGGCCCTTCAAAAAGTTTTAAAAAGCAAAAAATTTTCAAGTTTTAAAGTCCCTTTCCAGTGAACTTTTGAGATACTTCTCTGTACTTTTATGTAATTTAATCCAAGTTCCGCCCTGTGAAAACAAGATGATCTCAAGGCCCAAGGGCGAGAAAGAACCATTTTACCTGCTAAATAAAATACATTATTTCAACACTTTCTCTCCTATTTTAGTTCTTAAAAAACTTGCATTATAATATTTCAAACTCCACTAATTGAACTGCTTCACCGTGCATGTATGCAGACCAACTATATATTCTGTTCTTCTAAAGAAAACAAAAACAAAATTCCATGGACCAACCTTCCATGGCAGATGCTGCAGCTGATCAAGTGAAGCCACTTATCTCCGAGTGCGAACGCGGCCACGTAGAAGATGATCTGCAGCAGATTGATGGCGTCTTTCACTTTGCTAAAGAGTTCTTCATCGAATCCAAGAAGCTATGGTACCTTGCCGGCCCAGCAATCTTCACCTCCTTCTGTCAGTACGGTATCATCACCATCTCACAAATCTTCGCGGGCCAACTTGGAACGAGCCAACTCGCTGCCCTTTCTGTAGAGAATAATATCATTGCAGGATTTCCCTATGGCATGATGGTATGTACTATTATCACTTCCCAAATCAGTCACCAAAATATTCGGGTTTTTTTAACTTTTTTGAATTTATGAGTTGTCCATGATCACAGTTTGGATTGTCAAGTGCACTGGAAACTTACTGTGGACAAGCATTCGGGGCAAGCCAGTTCGAAATGCTCGGTATCTACATGCAAAGATCATGGATAATCCTCGGTGTGATGGCACTTGCATCGGTCCCTTTCTTCATTTTCGCTGCTCCAGTCCTTCAATTTCTAGGACAGAGAGCATCCATATCCACTGCAGCAGGAAAATTCGGACTTTGGATGATTCCCCAGCAATTTGCCTATGCCGCAATGTTACCTTCGACTAAGTTCTTGCAGGCTCAAAGCAAGGTCATGGTAATTGCCGTGGTAGCAGCTGTTGCAGTATGTCTGCACCTGTTTTTCAGCTGGCTTATGGTTACGACTCTCGGATGGGGCCTGGTGGGTGTGGGCTTGGCGATTGATGGATCATGGTGGTTCATCGCGATAGCTCAGTTCCTGTATATCATCTCCGGGACATGTGGAAAAACGTGGTCAGGCTTTACGTCGAAATCACTGCAAAATCTGTGGTCATTCCTTAAGGTGTCTGTTGCCTCAGCTGTCATGATGTGGTAAGAAAGATCTCTTAAAGATATACTAAATGTGTCATTGTCATGGCATTGCTTCTAGTTCTAGGAACCTGAATTTGAAAACATGCTATATATTTATGTGGCTGTGGAAAAATAGCAACCAGAAAAAGAGTTGAAGTTTTCATGAAGAGAAAAGAGACGTGGAAGAAACCAAAAACAATTGAAAGCAATTTGTCAAGATTTGGAAGTGCTATGATATGAAAATAGACCAGTTTCTCCTCTTCACATTACATCAAGGTCAACTGAAGTTATATTGTATACTCTATAATCTTAACTTAAAAGTTAAAACCCCTAAACAGCATTTTAGCCTAATTGGAGATCAATGTACATTTTCAAACCACTGTGAGGGGGGGTAATAGGTTTAATATCCAAGATCCAACTAGTAAATTAGAACCTGACCTGTATAATTACTTGTTTCTGGAAATGCAGCTTGGAAGTTTGGTACATCATGGCTCTAACTCTGTTTTCCGGATACTTAGAAGATGCAGAAACTTCAATAGATGCGTTTTCTATATGGTAAGTTCTACTTGCACGTTTACATTAACAACTTTCACAAGGTGTGCTTCTTACAGTACTTATATATAGAGATTCAAAAGTAAAAAGATGTAATAGTATAAATCCTTTCAAATGCTAATAATAGAACGACAGAAACAAAAATGAAACAAAAGGATATCCAACACATCCTGATTGTAGACCTAATAACCAGAAAATAGACTTGACCACGTTTTCAAGGAAGGTAAGAAACTAAAGTTAAGTACAACAACCACATTGCTGTTTTATGAAAACAACATCTCAGTTCAATTAATTGGATGCCAGCAGACCACTCACAAACCATAACTAACTTCTACATGCTTTACATCGCAGCATCAGTATACTAGGCTGGGCCTGCATGGTGGCTATTGGACTAAATGTAGCCGCAAGGTTAGTACCACAACCCACCCTCCCACCCACACAAAAAGAACGAAAGAAATAATTATAATCTCCAAATGTACTATACCACATTTTCATGTATTCAATAACGTTTGAACAGTGTGAGAGTGTCAAATGAGCTAGGATCTGGGCACCCGAGAAAGGCAAAATTCTCAGTTCTAGTAATCGGGGTGTCATCTCTACTAATTGGCCTTGTCTTCACACTTATTCTAGCGGTGAGTCGAGGGAGGTATCCAGCAATCTTCACAACCAGTTCCGAAGTTCAGCAAGTTGTTCAGAAGCTAACACCATTGTTAGGGATTAGCATGATCCTTACAACTGTTCAGTATGCTCTCTTAGGTATTTATTTATGTCTCTTCACACTTAACACTCTGCTTCTAAAAGAAACGAGCATACGCCAGAGTTCCCCTGATGTCTTAGGATTTACTGACTACGTACGTTTCTTCAAGCCCAATATCATGGATTTACAATACTAAGCCTGTTATCTTCTGGTTCCAGGGGTGGCCATTGGAGCTGGGTGGCAAGCCACCGTCTTCTACATAAGTATCGTGTGCTACTTTGTATTTGGTGCTCCCTCAGGAGCTCTAATGGCTTACAAATTTGAAATGGGCATCCAGGTATATGAAAATTTGGGATTAAATTTTGATTCGCACATGATGATGAGCCTTAAATATTCTCCCATAACATATATTCCAAATCTCAATTTTATGGGATCTCCAATTTTATTGCACATGAGTCTAGATACATGTATTCAATAATTCTAGTTTCGTATACGAATTTGTTGGCTTACTCCTGCTCCTGATTAAACATGGCAATTTTTACCTTTTCAGGGCATTTGGAGTGGAATGGTACTGGGTTTATGCCTACAGACCTTCCTAATACTATTGATGATATGGTTCACAGATTGGAACAAAGAGGTATATCAGAACTAATCAAGCTACTTTACTTGAAAGAAATAATACTTGTAGCATGAAAACATCTAGCTTGTTCTGCCATTTGAAAATCATATCTTTCTGTGAGATTATTTCCTGTGATTTTACAGTCTTATGTAGCCGAAGAAAGATTAAAACAATGGAGAAGTGCAACAAATACTGAAGAGATTGGCTAGCAACCGAACCAAGGGTCAGAGTAAAAAGAAAAACACATCAAAGATGAGCAAAAGAGCCGGGTTATAATGAACTAAGCGTATTTATCGATAAACTTGTAATTAAACAGTTCTGTAGCAACCAAAATGTACAATTTGGTTCTCCTCCTATCAAACACAACACAGACAGGATTTGTGAGAAAAATACCATCACTGTACTGTATTATAGAGTTGTGCAAGTGGAATCTTTGTTAACCATTATAAAATGAGCAGAACTTCTGGTATTTACATTATCCTTGTCCAGTTGTCCATCCACATAATTGGCTGGATCTTTCATCATATACCAATGCAGAAAATGATGATTCAGTGTAATGCGTAAAGAGCGATTTCGTGGAACATAAGGCAGTATATAATAATAAGGTTGAGTAGGCAGTGTGACCATATTGTGCCCAGGTATAGAACAAGAATATATGCATCATGATTCATATAGAATCCAGCTAAATATTTAAAAGCACACCATAGACAGCAAAACCAGCAAAGGAAAGATAGACTCAGGCACTGAGCAGCAAAATGATGGAACGCCCCTAGACTAGACTAGCATTCAAAAAATAAAAGATGAAATGGAATCTCATATATATAATTATTGGCCCAAATTAACCAATTCACGCATCAATTTGCCCAGCTCAGTCCAACCATAACAGCTAAGAAGTTAACAAATTCATTATCCAAACATACTAGATAGCAAATAGTACGGAGTATATGCATCCAGAACATATGAATCATACTATGTTAATGAGCTAGCGTACCTTAATTAATTATCTGCTACTTGTACGGATGATCTTTCTCTGGAACTCGATCGTGTGTAATGGATTTCCCTAATTTTACAGTCAATCGTCTAATGGATTTTGACAGTGAAAAAAATAGAAAACAAAAGGGATCATCACATCTGGACTTGTTAGATTGCAAGATTATAGAGATATAGGTGACAATTGTATTTTTAATTACATTCAAATACATTTATTAGATATTTTAATTACATTCAATTCCACAAATTTGGACTTTGGTGAATTCGTGAAAATGACTTTTTTGCCCCTGCAAGAAAATTAGATTTTTCTCCCTCCTAAACAATTTCAACTTCTGTTTATTTAGACATTTGCCCCAATATATTCTATTTTACAAAATTGACACTAATTATTTCACAAATAAGTCATTTAACTTCTCAAAATTTTAAATTGGCCTAAATATTATTGTAAATCAATCACAAAATATAAATAATTCAAAAAGACCAAAATAATTTTTTTTTTAAATATTATCTTCTTCTTCAGTACTCCGGTACTGGAGTGAGATCTCCGGTCAAGGGAGCTCCCTGTTCGGAGATTTTTACCGCTCCCCAGTCAGAGAGCTTTGTGCTCCCAAATTATAGTTGAAGCTCTCAATCAGGACTGAATTCCAGTCGGCAAAATATATTAATACGAATAAAGATTAATATAAAATTACAACAACCGCATAAAGATGCACGCCAACAACTCCAACACCAAACACTAGCTTACAACCCCCAAAACCAACCATAGAAGAATTACACAGGAGCAAATCGCAAAGCCGTTATGTTTGTAACGAAACTTGACCACTCCCATCTTTTAGTATGTTCGTCTTACTAGCAAGATGCCGAGAATAAGGGAGTGAAGAGATGACTCAACAACTTTAGCCAAGTCTAAAAGAGTGGAATGACTGTAACACCCTAACACATTCGTACGTAATTAAACGCACTTAGATGTTAAGTCGCGGGGAAGCATTTTAAAACCATAGACTCTTTTCAAGATCTTTACTTATGCAAGTGAAAAGACATTTTTCACACTTTCTGTACATAAGCGTGAGCAGAAGCGACACTTATTTTCAAAACATTTGCGGAAGTGTTAAACAATCATACAGTTGACAACCATTGAAGCAAATAAACCAAAACACTTATATTCGCATGCTTGGAGGAGTTAGTCCTCTCTTACATAACCAACGTGACCTATATGAGATGCAGATGATGAGCCAGTACCAAGGAGTGAAACCAGCCGGTAGTCATTTCATCCAAGACTTAACTTCTATCAGTTAAGCCCTTTTATTTATCTTCTTCTTGATCAACTATAGGAAAACAACATCGCAATTGAATGAGTTGCGGGCTCAATAAGCATAATCAAATAACAAGTCACTTAACATATTGTAAGGTACTTGATAACAAGTTACTTAACCATTGGTAAGGCAATCATAGAACATCTATTTCATTACCTATACTTCTTCTCTTACAATACATCCGAACATTGATCTTTATCTCATTTCTTATTTGTGTCAATACAAGTTACTCATCTTGTATGCACATCATCCATATACTCTTCATTACATTCACATATCACATCAAATGCACGTGCTTAGTCATTTTCTTTATCTGTTATGGACCTGCTATAACCAGGAGTACTTGTGATCACAATTTCTTCATACTTGGAGAACACATGTAGTTTATTTGTCTCCGGTTCTCAAAAAATCATATGGAGCGATTTGTCTCCCGGTGGCCGTACGGTACTCTATATCCAGTTATACTGGAGATTTTATCTGCATAATTCGGGTATATAACCTAATGTGTCATCGACAAGATGAGCCAAATAGGCTTTCTATCCCGTTCCATCATTTCAAACATTCATGGCATCCATATCGTACCATCAAGCATTCTTTCTTTATCACTTTCAACAAATATACATGTCTTATCACACATTTCAAAACTATTTCCCATAGTGAAACAATAAGTTTCACATATTTGTCATTCAAACAATCCATACCAAATTTACATCGATATCCTATAGTGATTCGTAATTTAAGAATCACAATCAATAACTTATGTCATCAATAATAAGTTTGAGGATAGTGAATGAAAAGTATGATCTAAATTGTTGGGATTGATGGGATTCGAGTATAAGAAGAGCTACCATATAAACATTGCTATAGATCCATAAGAGGCAATGTATCTTATAGAAATGTAAGAGTTTGATTCTTCGAATTAGAGGAAAGACAAGATTGTTGTAAGTACTAGCACATGTTCCTGATACATTTGTCAAGGTGAAAATAGCCAAAAGTTTACTAATCGTTGCTTAAGTCAGGCACGGATGTTTGTTGACTTCTATGGACATGATATGGTGTACAAGTGGTGAAAAACTTGTTACTCCATTGATGAGGTATTCTGAGATTTGCTAGGAACGATAAATTTCTCATTTTCATAGCCGGGTCAAGCAAAGATTTGAAAAAGTCAATGTTTAGTGTATGGACTAACTTTGACAAAAAGATTATATGGGAGCATAACGTATTTCAGGTTAGCAAGATTGTTTGATACATATAAGATTCTGACTGTGTTCTTTAAGACGGTCTGGTTTTGATTGTTTGATGATTTGAGTTAATTGGAATAACTAGCGGAAATCCTAAATTATTAAGAAAAAGAGTTTTGAAATCGAAAAAAAAGCTAGTAGTGGGAGTAAAGAAACCACCGTAGAGATAGTAAGTTGTGGAATAGAGTAATACACGTGAGATCAAAACCCGAGATATTCTCTGATATGGGTACAAATTTTGAGGACTAAATTTCTTGAAGGAGGGGAGAATTGTAACAGACCAAACCTTTTTAACCCTCTAAATAAGAATTAATTATTGAAAATAAAAATTAAACTTAATTATAATATTTTATTTATGAGAAAAATATGATGACCAAGTCATAGAATAAATTGAGACAAGTAATTTCGATATATTTGGGTCCTAATAGTTGTTAATTGTACGCCCTGCCCCCTTAATATGTTTGATTTGACCGTTTTATACCTAAACGAAGAGTTACGAAAGAACAGACATAATAATATGAATCACACGAATTTATAGCTTTCAGTTATATGTTTGTTTTTATATTTCAGACGTAGATGAAAAAGTTGAAATAAGCATATATATGTATATTGTTCACCTGATTAATTCCCGACCCAAATTAGAAGGCCCAAATATGTATATACTCCACTTCTGTATCATTTGTCATTGGAGTATCAAGTACACACTACCCGTTCCCATTCCATTTCTTCATCACACACCACACCATTAGTGGAGTTCAGGGGAACTAGACAAGAAGTGATTATTTAGGAAATAGAAAATGATAGTAAAAGGCGATACGATGATCGTCTTCGGAAGGTCTCCGAGGGTACGTATTTTATCTTAAGCTATTCAATTTTACGGTTGATTCGAGGTTTATTTAATTATTATATTTTATTATGGGTATAAATATGCCCTTTGACAGGTTAGTTATCAATTAGTGATAGTACGAGGAACATCGATACCTTTCAATAGTGATTGGTAAATATAATTTTGTAACTTGTTATTTGATATGTTTGTACATGTGATTTGATAGCTTGTTAATTGTCTAATTTGTGCTATCGATATTTATGGGTGTGATTTGAGCTTATTGTGCTATATGTGTTGTTTGATGATGGGAGTTGATAATTAGTTGATGTCATTGATGTGAAGATATTACCCTGAAGCTCTACATGTGTGAATTCTATGTCTTAGATATAAAGTTAAGTTTATTTATGATCGAATAGTACTTATGATATATATTTTCGGCATGATATGCATTTCATAAGAGATAAAAAGGACTCTATTATGGTTGCTTATGACCTTGAGTAAATTTTCAAAATAAATAAGACACTTCGGGGCACCCATATGCTACAGACACCTGGGGATGTACGGATCTCCATCGGTGTAGTCAAAGATAATAAGTCGGGGATGTACGGATCTCCGCATGTGTTTTTTAAATAAAATGGCACAAGGTGCCACGTGATCACGAACTACTCATGGTTATAGTAGATCCATAACAGATAAAGAAAATGGCTAAGCACGTGCATTTGATATGTGTATGATGAAATGTATGTGATGAAGAGTATAGGGATGATGTACGCACAAGATAAGTAACTTGTATTGGCACAAATAAGAAGTGAAAGTTGAATGCGAATTGATTGTGTACCAAAAAAGAGAAGAACTATATGTGATGGAAACGCTACCTATGTGATTTGTTTATGAGTTGGTAAATAACTTTTTATCAAGTACCTTACAGGCCATTGAATGGCTAGTTACTTGATTATACTAATTGATCCCACAACTCATCCAATTGCGGTGTTGTCTTTTTTTATAGTTGATCAAGAAGAAGACAAAGAAAATGGCTTAACCGATAAAAGTTAAGTCGTGGATCAAAGGTTGGCCGACTGGTTTAACTCCTTCGTACTGGCTCATCATCTGCATCTCATATAGGTCAATTTGATTATGTAAGAGAGGATTGACTCCTCCATGCATGGTTGTTAGTCTACTTGCTTAATCGTGAAATTCCTTCAGTTTAACGGTTCCGCAAATGTTTAAAATAAGAATCGTTTCTGCTCATGTACAGAAAGTGTGAAAAATGTCTTTTCACTGGCACAAGTAAAGCTCCTGAAAAGAGTTTATGGTTTTAAAATGCTTCTGCGCGCCTTAACACCTAAGTGCGTTTAATTGCGTACGAAGGTGTTAGGGTACTGTTACAATGACTCTCGTTACAAACTTAGGTAACTTAGGCTTTATTATTTTCATCTGAAAATTGATTATTTTAAATTCAGTTCAGATCAGTTCAGATGCATTAAGTTCAATTCAGTTCAGATTTGGTTAATACTATTTTGTACTACAAATAAGTTAAGTTCAGTTCATTTCAGATCCATTTAGTTCAGTTCGGATCAATTCAGACTTTTTCAGACGAACATAATAAAACCTTAGTCGGATAACAGATGATTTTCCCTAATGGATTAGGATAACAATCATTATCACGAAAATGCAGGTGACCCCTTTTCTAATTTCAATCCACTTATAGTCAAATGCAAAATAAAACAATATAGCTTAACTAACCAAACCGCTCCAGGATAAACACCATCACCAGCGTTGCAAAGGACAAAACAGAGCAGCAAACCATCTTATTATTGCATGCGTTCTCATCTCTGGGTAATAATATCCTATTCATTGAGAATTGGACACGTAGGACTATTTTCTCGTTTCGTTTTGCAACGTGCTAATAATAATAAATCAATTCTCAAGTTCCTTTCCCGCACATTGAAAATAGAATTTGCCGAGTCGAGACAAGATTTTACTACTTCAAAGTTCAATCAATCAAAATATCAATCAGTAATTCTACTTACCGTGATATTATGGTTTGATGGTAGTCAAGTGACAAGTTGAGACATCATGTATCATGTATCAAAGTGGTCACGGGTTTGATTTTTGAAATGGATGATTATTTACTCTGTATAGAGATTTATTGAAATGAGGTTGATTAGAGATTTATTAATTTAAATTTGTAGGTCAAACATTATAATTGTAATATAGTATCTAAAAAAATTATAGTTTAATTAATTAACCATAATAATCCGTTACCCCAGCCACTAATCGACCGAAAGTCCGACCCTTTGGGCCGGCGCGGTTACTCTTGGACTGCTCTCTGGCGTGATATGCTGGCCCCACATGCCAACACGTGTTCTAATCCGCGCACTTTGTCCTCACTCGTGAGTGCACTGGGAACTTCCTACTAGGTCACACATCCTAAAATTGCTCCAGAGCAAACACGCTTAACTCTGGAGTTCTTCTAGGTGGATTTCCGAAAAGAAAAGGTGCACCTTGTTGATATGAGTAGCGTTTTCAATCCCTTTAAGCCTATAAATTTCTGGGGTGTTACACCTACTCCACTTAAATAAATATACTAGTACTACAAAACTATGTCGGCATATTTCTTCATCTCATTATTACATTTCAGTTGAAAATATAGTACTGCTACATTTTGTGAATTATGATTGATGTTGAAATTATATATCGTGCACGTCGTTTCTACCCACATGTCAAAATAACTATGCATGCCCTCATTGGTTTGAAATAGGTGTTTGTGCTCGAAATATTGATAAGTTTAATTAACCTACCGTACAATCTATACTATAAATTGTGACCGTTTGTGAAAAGTATTTGAGGATTTTCTTCTTTTTATTAATAGGTGTAAATGTTCGATAGTACTCAATTAGTTTTGTTTTCGTTGAATCGTCGAAAAATATTTGATCAATGTAAATTGAATTTATTTGAATTAAATTTAGTAAGTTTGAATTAAATTGAACTTAATAAATTTAAACATAACAAATCTGAACTAAACTTAAAACATAACAACAATAATAATAATAAGGTATTAAAATAAAATTCAGTTTCGTTATAAAATACGAATAAAAATAAGTAAGCTAATTTGCAGTGGATTTAATAAATATGAAATGAACTAAACTTAATAAATTTAAAATGAATTAAACTTAATAAATTTAAATAAAATTGAACTTTAAAATTAAATAAAATAAAGTTTTATAACATGGGAGGATAACTTTACCGCCTTAATCATAATTATGAAATCTCTAAAGCTCCATTTATTTAAAATTATTTTATGTATAAATCTTAAGCATAAATCATTTTTGATATCAACAGTTGTGTCGTGCACGATTTATTTTTTATTTCAAGGACTTTAAGTGAAACGTGGAAAAATAGTACTACTACTAATGTGAAAGTTAGTAGACCACCATAAAAATAGTACTAGGTGCCCCATCTTCTTCATCACGTCTCTTTTGTTCTGTTGTGACAAGGGGAGACCATTAAATAGTAGTAGTAGTAGTACTTCAATTCTCTCCAAGTTAAAAATTCAACCCATTCTTTAATAGCTAGCTAGGTTGTTCAATCATGGCTCATAGTAATACTAGTACTGCAATGCAAGAGCCACTAATTATCTCTTCTACTTCTTCTTCATGTCTAAACAAGCATGAACAAGATGAACCTGCAGGCAGTGGCATTGGTCCAGTACTGTGTGAATATGTCAAGGAATTCGTTGTCGAATCCAACAAGTTATGGAGTCTGGCTGCTCCGGCCATCTTCACCTCTTTCTGCCAGTATGCCCTCATCACAATCACCCAAATCTTCGCAGGCCGCCTTGGAACCACCCAACTCGCCGCCCTTTCAGTCCAAAATTCTGTCATTTCAGGATTTCCATTTGGAATACTGGTAAGTAGCTACCAGATTTTTTAGCTTTCTTACTTTTCACCTTAATTTGTCCCATGATCATGTATACATAGATAAAATTAGTAGTAAATTACAATAATCTTATTAATTAAATAGATTTAGTGTGGGAAAGTACGTAGAAGTGCAGGTTTGATGTCATGTCGGAATCATAATAAATTGGTTTAGGAGTAAATTGTGGTTAGTGTAGGAATAGTGTAATCTCCGCTGGGAAAGATGTTGAAATCTTAAAAAATATAAGGGTAGAATATACTCCCTCCATTTATTCTTTATAACTTTCTGATTTTTTATTTTAGACATTATGTTATAAGGTTCCAAGGGATGGAGCCAGGAATTGAATTTGGGGGTGCAAAATTACATATGTATATGTATGATATTTTTAAGTTCGAGAGGGCCAAAACTTGAAAAATCATAAAACTTAACTATAAAAAAATAAAATATTGTAAATTTAATCTAAGAAAATTATTTTGCCCCCCTCCCCCAGCACGCCCCTGAAGGTTCCCTTCCTGTACTAAAAATAAAAATAATATATCATTGCCCTCATGATCTACGTAAATTTACATCTTTACCATTTTATCAACTATTCTTTATTCATTCATTATGTAATACAATAATATCACATTCATTATATCTTTTTTTATTATTTACTCAAATAATATCAAACTCACACCTGTTTTTAAAAAAAAAATTGTGCCGGAAAAGAAGTGAGAAATTTATGAAAGATGAAAGAATGGAGGATTTTTATGCATTTTAGTATGACTTAATTCAACTTAAATGTATTTCACTAAAGGGCTCCTAAATAGGTTATATACGGATCCAGCAAACACTGTAAAATCTTGAAATATACAACTATACAATTAGTTAGAATGTGCCAACCAACTGACCAAACTAGTGTACCCTGTACCCAATTTATATGTTAGGCTAATTCAATACTACCTTATGAGCTAGAAGTTATATTGTGTTCCAATGTGTTATGCTGTATAAACACAAAGTCTTGGATAACATTGTAGTAGAAAGAAAGATCATGAGTTAGGCAGTTAGCTAACTACTAAAAATACTCGAGTGTATTAGAATGTCCTTCATATTGATGGAGTATATTTGGTATGCCAGATGAACACCCTTAATTTGAGCTCACAATAATGTATCACTATCATTTGTCAATTATCAAACCAACTTGGTTCACGTATCATAAATACATATAGAACACATCATGTGAACTCAATTTATATCAATTTACTTTCCGCACAATTGGGGACGTGGGGACTGGAGACAAATGTTACTTCTTTTTCTTTTTCTCCAGTGAAGAAGGAATAAATAATAAAATTTTTTAATACGAAGTTAAATTTTAACGAACCAAAAGTTTAAAAGAATTTTAAGGATTGCAAACGTAACATTGCACTTTTCCTTTTAGAAATTTATACTATCTAAACACTTGCTCTGAAAAGCGAGTTATGTGGTGTCAAAAGGGTCGATTCTCAATTAATTGGTGCATGGTGGTGTGTTACACAATTAAAGGTCAATGTTAAGATATGAGATGAGATTCATTAAAAAACTAGTAAAGTATTAGACAAAATCAATAAATAAATTTCTATATTTTCATTGAAACAGCTGGGATTGGCAAGTGCATTGGAAACTTACTGTGGACAAGCATACGGAGCGGACCAGTTCGAAATGCTCGGAATCTACATGCAACGATCATGGATAATCCTAAACGTAATGGCACTTGCAGCAGTGCCATTCTTCATTTTCGCGACTCCAATCCTGAAAGTTCTTGGACAAACAGCAGCCATATCGAATGAGGCTGGAAAGCTCGCTCTTTGGATGATTCCCCAGCAATTTGCTTACGCAGCAATGTTACCATCAACCAAGTTCTTGCAGGCACAAAGCAAGGTTATGGTTATTGCCATCATAGCTTCTGTTGCACTGTGTCTGCACGCCTTCTTCAGCTGGCTCACAATTTCATATCTTGGGTGGGGCATGGCTGGTGCAGCTATTGTTCTTGATGGATCATGGTGGTTCATTGCAATAGCTCAGTTCCTGTATATAGTTTGGGGGAGCTGTGGAAAAACATGGTTGGGATTTTCGTGGAAATCGTGGCAAAATTTATGGGAATTTCTTAAGGTTTCTGTTGCCTCAGCTGTGATGATGTGGTAACTTCATTAGTCCTGCTTTTCAATATAGTCTTTTTTTCATCTCACATTCTAGTTCACTCACATTACTTGTTTCTGCAGCTTGGAAATATGGTATGTTATGGCTCTAACTCTGTTTGCTGGATACTTGGAAGATGCAGAAATTTCAATAGATGCCTTTTCCATATGGTAAGTTCCTAAATCCTACTCTCTCGAGAAGTCAATATATGTGACAAGTACCAACTCAACAACATTATCCATGACAAACAGTTCATACAAACTGATAGAAATACAGTAGTAACAGCACTCGGAAATGTGATTGTGGAATGTTTAACTTTGCAGTGTAAATATACTAGGCTGGGCCACAACAGTCGCTTTTGGATTGAATGTAGCAGCAAGGTTAGTATGAGAAGAAAACGGCACAAGTCATGTTGCTTATCCACAACAATGCAAGAAAACAAGTTTTTTGCCCTGGTAAAATGTTTTCTCCTAACATAGGTTTGGTCGCGTATGTGCAGTGTGAGGGTGTCAAATGAACTAGGATGTGGGCAGCCAAGAAAGGCGAGATTCTCAGTTATAGTGCTTGGGTTATCTTCTCTACTATTAGGCCTCGTCTTCACACTTGTCCTTCTGGTAAGTCGAGAGAAGTATCCAGCACTCTTCACAACCAGTTTGGAAGTTCAGCAAGTAGTGCAAGAGCTCACGCCATTGTTAGGGATTAGCATGGTCCTTACAACAGTTCAATATGCTCTATCAGGTATAGTTTACCTGTTTTCATGTTTGAATAGCTCTTAACAGAACATCAACAGTATGGTGTATCATTATACAGAAGCCACAAAACTTGAAACACATTTTGTGGTTGTAGGGGTTGCCATAGGAGCAGGGTGGCAATCCACCGTCGCCTACATGAGCACTCTGTGCTACTTCGTATTTGGTGCACCTTCGGGTATTCTAATGGCCCACAAGTTTAAAATGGGCATCAAGGTATATATGAATTTCAGCATCATGCATGCCAACATGATCACCTTAATAGTATTTGTGTTATGCTCATGCCTGCACCAAGATAATATACAAAACTTTGAACTTTTGCAGGGGCTTTGGGGTGGAATGGTTTTGGGTTTGTGCTTACAAACATGCCTATTACTGTGGTTGATATGGCGCACAAACTGGAACAAAGAGGTATACCAGTTTATTACTATCGATCATATTTTCTACGGACAGCTGACTAGTGATGCTGAAGTGAAAAATACATGATGATTTCCTCTATTTTTGCAGTCTTATGCAGCTGAAGATAGACTAAAACAATGAAGAGGTGAAAAAAAGGTGGAAGAGATTGGGTAGAAGAATCAAAGGACAAGGATAAACATACCAATCTACGTAATTGGCAATAGAAACCGTAGTACACAGAACACTGGAGCTGTATTGGCATAGCAGCACATTAGAATTTTTTAGTATTTGTGGCTGCTGCAGATAGCATATAGGTAGAAATAGAACTACTGTAAAAACGAGACATCAATATTGATTCATGAATTTGTATTTAAAGTTGAACTTAACTATACTGCATGATTTAGTTATTTGCCAATTATAACTGGCAAGCTAAAAGCTAAAACTATAGATACAGGTTTTTAGCAATGAATTTAAACCATCAATTTACACACCTAGAAACTTGCAGTCCATGTCAAAGAGTATATAATGCACATGAAAACAACCAGAACACAGCTAATAGTATGAAATATGGATACATGATGCCAAACACTTTTGCAGAAGCATTTCCACATACTAGATTCTGAAATGGATGAACAGATATTGAGATACTGACAGAAGCTTTCCCAGAGATATACAAACATAGCAACACAGTCAAATAATAGAACGTGAAATCACAACCTTGCCACAAACACATCCATCAACAACCTATCCAAAAGCAAATAACATGCACAACACACTACATTACACATCAGTAAGAGTCATCTACCAATTCAACAACCAGCTTCTACACTCTTCAACCATAGACATTCACATGAAACAAGATGATAGTAAAAACCCGTTGTTGAAATCTAATGGGGCCTAACAAAGTATATACAATAAGCTATAGATGCATAAGGATAAACAAAACTTGAATAACAAACCACAGAATCCAGCCATTGACAGGACTTCACTAAAAGAGCAAAGTGAAACCCAACCTCAGACTTTACACATATCAACATAACTGATCAAAATCAACAACAGACGCCAAAAGTTAAAAAAGCTTACAGACTCATCCACTATAGAGATTCACATGAAACTAAACTAGTACTAGAACAGAGCCAACAGAGCGTCGACAATGTAGATACAATTAGGATAACAAAGATACAGAAACAAAATCGCAGAACCCAGCCTAAATTCAATAACATAGCAAATTGAAATCCAAGCTCAGACTTACATCCACAAAACTGATCTAATTCAACAACAGGCACATACTACAACAATAACAGCCACCATCAACAATGCAATTTACACTCTTCAAACAGCATAGAAGATTCAAAGGACATTAACTCAACAGACACAAACTACATCAATAATAAGCCACAATCAACAATTCAAACGCAAGCTAAGAAAGCTTACGCCCATGATTAGCCAAAGCTAACAAGCATATTATAGAACTAGAAGCTAGCAAAAACAGATCAAACAGCTTATTTAATCTAAAAGGCCTAAAGTAAATTCAACAAGCTAATAACGAAAACCAATACCGTAAGCTCTATCGATATTCAAAAAGCTGCGAAAATTCGATAACAGAAGATAATCATCAAACAGCTTACAAATCCGAGTCTGAATTGAAACTGCCAGCATAGTAATATATCTTAAATTAAAAAAACAAAACAGATTAGATGAAAACCTAAGCGGTGAGCAAAACAGCTCCACCAGCTTCCTTAATCTTCTTCTCGGCCGTCTTGGACACGAGCTTGGCCTTCACAACGACCGGCTTACCCTCCGGCAATAGCCCCTTGCCCAGGACCTTGAAGTAGCCAAACTGAGTGACATCGACCAAAGGAACATTGTCCTTTGAGGCCTTGTCCTTGACATCCTGGGGAATCATGGACCAGATCCGGTCGATGTTGACGGTAGGGCAGTAGAACTTGTTGCGGAGCTTGTGGAAGTAACGCATACCGACCTTACCGAAGTAACCGGGATGGTACTTGTCGAACAGGATCCTGTGGTGGTGCATTCCTCCGGCGTTACCGCGACCTCCAGGATGCTTGCGGTGCTTCCCGATACGACCATGACCAGCGCTGACGTGGCCTCTCTTCTTACGGTTCTTCCTCAAGGCGGTTGTCATGGCTGCTTCTGCTCCGTGTGGGTGGGTGTGTGTGCGGCGGTGTGAGGAGAAATGAGGGTTTGGGGTTGATGTAGAGGTGAAGGAGAGAGGGGAGCTAGGGTTTTGGAGGCTCAAATAAAGGGCTCGGCCTTTTGGGCCTTAATATTGGATGTGGTGGGCTGATGGGCCTCAAGATTCAAACCTGACCTAAATGGACCGTGCAAAGCCCATTAGTCCATTGATGAAAGTCTAACAAATCAAAATTTCTTATCATAATGATGGTTTTTCTTGCGAAAAAAAAAGGATTCATTCATTCATACGATTAAATTAACATGTTCAAAAGTTCACAAGTTTATTTCTAATACTACGCAAATCTTTACTTATGCATACTCACAAGTAGCCACATAGTGATGGTCCTGATGGTGTGCAAACAATTATCTCTAGTCACACCACTTTTAATTTTCTTTCTTAAGGAAAAAAAAAAACATTATACCCTCACACACCAACCGTCCTTAGACTAATAAGTATGAAAAGATAGTAGTAGTACAATATAATTAACACTAACAGAATTGTTCGGCCTGTAAATATAAACAAGCGGATGTGTATGAGAACTACAATGCCCTTTTTTTTTATAAGTATGAAATCGCCCCGGGACTAAATTTAAGAATCGTCTATTTACTCGAACACTTGAATGGTAGCGTCGTAGCGATGCTAATTAAGTTCACCCAACCAAATATATCCATTTTACGGGGATGTAGGCCCGGTTAGTAGTTATGTATGGGTCGAGCTTGTCCCTTTTATCTAGGTCCATGGGATCGGAATTACAGTTTGGGCCCATAGACCCAAGTCTAAAAAATATCATCTGAAGCGCACACAGCCATGCGCCGAAACGAATCAATTTCTCTCCTTTTTCCTCTCCATCATTAAAGCAGGATCAGCTAGTCAACCTTTGATACCTGCAATCTTGAAATTTGAAATTTATTTATGAGCATCACAATTAATTCTATGACAAAACATTGTAAATAAATATGACTCCAGTTCGGCAGTTCCAGTACGTAACCACAAGAAGCAAAAACACCTTCCCTTCTCACCTCCACACACGTCTTTATCCCCAGAAACATAAGTTTCAAATCACAATAAAACTTCCACAATCTTGGGGTTTTGAATTGAAGGTCCCATTTCAATAGTTTTATGCACGTGAGTGAATATATATATATATAAAATTGAATCATATAGTACCATCTTGTTCTAGTAGATATGGAGAGAGCAAATCTTGATGTTGTATTGGTGCCATTGGGGTTTATAGTAATGGTGGTTTATCATATCTGGTTGCTCCACCAGATTGTCCGCCGTCCCGCCACCACCGTTATAGGCATCAACGCTATCAACCGTCGCTTCTGGGTCCGTGCCATGATGGAGGTAGTCTATGGATTATCATATCTGTTTCCATTTGTTTCTTCTTTTTGTCCCATTAGTCTTTTTTTTTTTTTTTTTTTTTCTGTAATCCAAAAGAATGGATATAAGTTTCCCGTGTTGTTGGAAAAGCATGATTTTACAAATAAATCAAACTCTCACATTGTTTGTATACGAGTGAGTAGTGACAAACTGAGACACTCACATTCCTTATATATAGATTTAGACATTTTAGTGAGTCATTGACAAAAAGAAAGTAAACCTTGGACTTTTTTGTTAGCGTAAAAAGTTTAGTTACAATAATCACACCTATTTGTAAAGAAAACATTCATTTTTGTTTATAATATTGTTGAAAAGAAAAGTTTCTTTTTTCAAAAAATTAAATACATATAGAATTTCACGAAACGGGTAGATTTTAAATATGTATACAATCAAACGAAATGGATAGATTTAAATATGTATACAATCCCACGAAACGGATAGATAGAGTAGTAAAAATCACATTTTATTTTATGTATGCCGTAAAGTAAATAAAGGCATGATTTTACAAATATTTAGAGTCATGAAGTCATATTTGCCCCCTTACCCCTATAGTTGGCATTTTGTTTCAAATGTCCTTAAATGTTTTCATGTGTGCAATTTATCCCTCAGTTTTCATGTGCACTCTGCCTACCCATTGATTCAGGACACTTCAAAAACTGGGATTCTTGCTGTGCAAACACTTCGAAACAATATAATGGCATCAACCCTGTTAGCTTCAACAGCAATCATGCTTAGCTCCCTCATCGCCGTCATGATGACAGGCGCAGGAGGCATCAGCAGCAGGCCTAGCGCACTGATTTTCGGGGACACAAGCCAGCTGGGATTCTCCTTAAAATTCTTCTCAATACTAGTATGCTTCTTGCTTGCATTCTTGCTAACTGTGCAATCAATCAGATACTATAGCCATGCGAGCCTGCTGATCAACGTGCCTAGTTATAGTAACTATAAACATTGTGTCACTGCTGATTATGTGGGCAACATTATGAACAGAGGAGGCTACTTTTGGTCATTAGGCCTACGTGCGTTCTACTTTTCATTCCCCCTGTTTCTATGGATCTTTGGGCCGATTCCGATGTTCCTGTCGTCCATTGTGTTGGTCTGTGTGCTTTATTTCTTGGACGTTGATTCTGGTTTTGGATGGGTATGTGCTTCTCCAGATGTGGTGGCCCAAAACTCCGAGGATGATGATGATGCTGCTACTATTGAGGAGGGTAGTGGTTTATGCAGTCAAGTTTAAGATGCGTTCTGCGTTTTCCCTTTTCGGATTTCATGAATAAATGTATGTACTGTGTTGTGTCACCCCATATTCAATCCAAGTTGAATGGAATGGCTCCTTTTTCAGCTTTTTGCTCTTCTCTGCTGTACTATATTTTACTCATACAGGCCTTTTACTTTCTAGTTTTTGAATTGTTTGGTTCTGCTACATTAGTTTTCGTTTACACTAGATAACAATGATAGTTCGATACGACAACAATATGTATCATGTATGTAAGTAATGTAACCATATATCACAGAAACCCAGAAATCCGAGGAGGACGAACATGATGCTACTTGTATTGACTGTTGAGGGAAGTGATTTTCACACTCAAATTTAGGATGGGTTCTGCATTTTTCTTTTCTGATTCAATAAATAGATTACTGTGTTGTGCAAGTCAACTCACATTCAATCCAAGTTGAATGGAATGGCTCATTTACGTTTCAGAGTTCATTTATAGGTTCCTATACGTTTACATAGACAAAGACACAAGTATACAACATATGCAACAGAGAGAATAAAAGTACTACTCATAAACAGATTCAGAATCATCTGAGCATCTGAAGTGGTACTATATAACAATATCAGGTTTACAGATCTGGGGACAACTTATACAACAATATGCAACTATATACCACAAAGAATATATGCTAACAGTAAAACTGTACAAGTACACACTTCATCTTTGTAGAAAGAGTGCAGCACCAACCAAACCGACCCACAGAGTTAACGACACCCAGAATGCAGGGTTCTTTTCGAGATTAGTTGGTGGTTTCCACACCAAAAAATCAGCCATGTAGTCTTTGTTTGAAGGGAGCTGATTCGTTGTGGAACGACTCATCCTTTCATCACTGTCCTTGTATTTATCACTCCATGTACCCGCATAACTGGAAAGTGCAAGAAGGAATCATCAAAGCTTTTCACGAATTTCTCACCAAAATAAAACTAAAGTTCAATCATTTTAGCACTGGTGTGCAGTTGAAGGTAAGGAGGCCAGGAGCATTAGCACTGTGTGAAATAATACTGAACATATTTCAGAAGCAAATATCAAACCAAGTCGCATGACTTGACTATATTACCAGAACAGATGGAGACGGTCACAGTCGGATGCTGCTCTTTAAGAAAGGCTCAAATTTGCGATAACATGGGAACAAATTGAGATTCGCATATCTTTCCAGTTTCCACAGGTTTATGAAGCAAGACTACATACTAGTCCATAAGAAAGTGGAATTACATCAATTTTTCCATCAATGTGATCAACAATACTCAATATTACCATTTACCAGACTCACCTCTCACCAGGAATCTAAATTTACTCGGCCAATTTCCAAGCCAATACTTTATTCAGCAAACTACATTCACTTACCAGATCCTACATGATTTGAGCTGTGGACAAAACTAAATTCTAACTCCAACTTCCATCAAACATAAGAAACAAATCTTAAAAGAAGCTAACCTGTCATAAGCAGATCCAATGAGTGGGATAGTAACCATCTCCTCCTGTGTAATCTTAAGCTTTGGTGCTTGCAATATGTACCTTAGCTCTTTAGCCTGGCGTCGGATACTAGCAATAGGGTGCTTTTTTTCCAACTGCTGATACAAATCGATGCAGTCAGTATGCCGATTATTAGCCTCATAAGCCATTGCAAGCCATATCTGTATCTGAAAATAAGAAGAGCAATAGCAAAATATATTAGCCTTTATTTATTCTGAAAACGCCAGAACAAGTACATAAATTTGTTTATGCAATTACCAACCTCTCCGCCAAACAACGTGGGCCTGGGTATGATTGTTAGTGCGCCTTCAAGAAACTCAATCGCACGCGCATACATACCCCTTCCGTATGCTTTCTGGCCCAAATCAAACATTAACTGTGCTGTTTTCCGTCGCTCCGCTTGCTCTTTGGCAACCTATAATAATAATAATGTAATCTCAACTTTGATAAGTACATACTACTACTAGCATTTTACTAATAATAGCTTCAGTAGAATCAACACAATACCTTCTCGAGTTCCTTCTTCACTCTAATCCGTTTCATCTCCTCCGTCTCATCATCCGGCTGATCACCATCACCATCACCACCACTAAACTCCTCATCAATTCTATACTGCAGCTCTTCCGCCTTCTTCTCCAACTCCTTCATCTCCTCAATTTCCTTCACTCTCTTCCTCATCTCCGCCTCCCAATCAAAACCTTCATCATCTCCTCCTCCCAAATCATCCTCCAACCCGTTCCCGTTCTCGTCATCGCTCGAGTTCTCATACTGCACCTCGTTCACCTTCGATTGGTTCAATTTCCGTTTAGTTACGTGTCTATCCTTCGGATCGAACACTGATTCGAACGCCAGGTGGAGATCTTTCTTCAGGAGGTTTGAAACGACGTCGGACGGGAGGATTAGGAGGCGCGGGCGCCGGTCGGGGAGGCGTGGGGAGGAAGTGGCGAGGTCGAGAAGTGGAGATATGTTGCCGAGCACTGCGGCCATGGTGTCGTGCGAGTGGAAAGGAGAAATGGGGTTTGAGTGAAGGTTTTTTTTGTCTATGGCGGATGGAAATTTCAGTTTTTTGGGGGAAAAGATATTTTTGGAAGGAATGCGTGGCGCGATGGAACTTCTGTATTTTTGCTTTATCAAGTCCATGAAAACTTTGAACAATATTTCACCCGTCCCGTTTTTAAAATCCTTCTTTTTTACATTTCATTTCATAACATAACATTTTATTGTACTAATAAAGCACGTGAATCATTCCAGATTAATTCTTTGATAAACTTTACTCATACACAACGGGTTAATAAACTATGAAATTTTTACCAAATAGTCAAATAAATTGGACTAATTTACCATTTGAATTACACCACAAAATATTTTACAATTTAACCTTATTAATTAACATTTGATCTCATTTTTTGATTGATTGGTAAAAAAGAAAGTACCGGATACTAAAACTAATGGGATACTAAGTGTCGTACCCGGTACCAAAATTATGGGATACTAAAGTGTTGGTACCTAATTATAGTATTTAGGTACTATAACTAGCGGGGTGCTAAAATTGAAGCACACATGTACTAAAACTAATGAGCCCAAATGGCAAAAAAAATATGGTAGTATTCAAATGGTAAACTATGGAAGCAAATGAGACTAAACGGTAGAGTGCCCAATAAACTATTACTACTATATTATTTTAAAGTTTTGAACTAAAGAAAACTAACACATGTATTTATAACAATTTTGTATTAGACCATCTAAGGTGGAACATCTTTGGAATCCACATTTTTCACTTCTTTTTGTCATTTATTTTTATTACAAACATACAAAGAAATGAAGAAAAAAAATATAAGAATAAAAAGGTTAAATAGTGGTGCAATCAGTTCCACACTTTGGTACTGGTTCCATCGTTAAAACACTATTGTTAAATGTTCTAAGCCTGGAATTAGAGATGAATTTACGAGTAGCGACTGAGCGATCGAGTAAATTCGTCTATTCAAAATCGCGGACTCTATCACGGGTTTCAGCATTAGAGTTCCACTAACTTTATGTAACACTGCCAGAGATGGTTTTATTACTTCCAACTACAAGCCTGTACTTGTGTTAAAGAGTTATAAGATGATGTATTTGCCCTCAAATATGAAAGATAAAAAAGAGTATGATAGTAGTAGTAGTAGTATGGTAAATTTTGTCCTTAAATTACTCGAGTAACTACTAAAATAGTAAATCTAAAAAACAATAATTCAAAATTGTGATTGCTTGAATCATATTGTAATAGTTTCGAAAAAGTTAAAATAAATAGTTAAATCTCATTTTAAAATTCCTCAAATCATATTGTAACAATTCCAAATTTCTAATTATTCAAATCATATCGAAAAAAGTTAAAATAAAATTATAAAATTCAACGTACAAACATCAAAATTGATGATTCCATTATAAAAAGGTGATTTTGTTTTTCCATTTTACAACATTTAATGGTAGATTTTCCAAGTTTCAAAAATCAAATGGAAAGTAAAATACTACTAAAATAAAAATAATTTTTATATTACTATCAAAATAAAAGATTTCCCAAAATTGACAGATATTCCCCCAAAATATACTGTACTTGACAAACGAGTGGTTTCTGCCACCGCCATCCAACCAGCGGTTCAGACACCACATATTGCCAGGCAAACATTTCCGAGCCAGAAAACCAAACTTTCTCAATTAGGTAACAACAACAAGATTACTCCATTAACCATCTTCTCCTCCCTTCAACGGAGAATCAAAGCAGAAGAAGAAAAGTAAAGAAAGGAAAGGAAACAAGTCAATCAAGAACAAGAAGAAACCATTCTAATCAATCCATGATATTTCAACCAAACCTCCCATTCTAATCCTGATTGCCCAATGGCTCTAACTCTCTGCAACCTCCAACTCCGTTCTTCTTTCCCATGTCAACAGCACAGGAGAAAAATCTCACCTTGCATAAATTCTTCATCATACTTCAATCGGAAAAGTACCCACCTTCACCTTTTTCCACCAAAAGCTCAACGGCTCCGGCACATTTCGCCGTTGAAATCAGCTCTGGTTAATGGGTATCCAATAAAGGAAGAGGGTGAGGGTGAGGGTGAGGAGGAAATTGAGTTGAGTGCGAAGTTGAGGAAATGGGTTCGGTTTGTGAGGGAAGTGTTTCCCGGTGGAGAATGGTGGAAGCTTTGTGATGAGGAGGTTGATGTTATGTTTGCCGCCAAGCCGGTCACTGTTTTGAAGGCCTTGGATAAAATGTGGGGGTTGATAGCCCAGGATAGATGGGTGGTTTTTTCTGCCTTTATGGCCCTCATCGTCACTGCTGTATGTTGTCATTCTCAGCTGCTTGTTTATCATTTTGTTTGATACTGCTGTTATTTACGTACATATGACTGCGAATATATCCGTGCTTTTGGTTCTAAGTTGGGGAAAAAGAGGTTAACTTTGTGTTTTATGATGCTTATGTGCTTGTGTATTTGGTGGTTTTGTTGATAGAGATGTATGTAGTTGTAAACAAGTGTTGGATGATTTCTTGATTTGTTATATCGAATGGATGTCCACCGGGTGTAAATTTTTTTATCTGCTCTTGTCATTAGTATGTTAACTTTCACTAGAGGAAGTGTTCAAAGTGGCTTTCTTTGAAAGTGATAATTGCTTCTGAATTGAGTTATTTTTTTGCACACAGCTTGCGGAGATATCAATCCCACATTTTCTGACTGCATCAATCTTCTCTGCGCAAAGCGGTGAAGTCGCCATCTTCCATCAGAATGTGCGCCTCTTGGTTAGCTTATGTGTCATTGCTGGAATATGCAGGTTAAAATCTTGTACGGTGGTAGATCCCTTCTGCTTAATGTCCATTAGAGGGTTGTATAAGTATAAAATCATCAAAATGGATACTTTGTTAGGTTTATATCAATTTCTATAGCTATTTACGTTAATTCCTTTCCAGTAGATAGTTTTAACAACTTCTTGCTGGGGAAAAGTTAAACTATGTAATTGACCAATATATAAGATTCTGATCCTGTACTTTTTTAACTAATCGACAGTGGATTGCGTGGTTGCTTGTTTGGCATCGCAAATATGATTGTGGTGAGTGCCTCTGATTCTAGTAGTGCCTGCATTCAACTTCATTTGCAGTGTTTATAGTAATGCCAATCACGATCATATATTCATATTGATGTACAGGTCAAGCGCCTCCGAGAACGATTGTATTCCATGCTTATGATTCAGGTCTCTGGTTTTATAATTCATTTCCTTCCTGATTCTGTTTTGTTTAACTTTAAAATGCTTCATTTTATATGTGAATAATATCAGTTTTTTATAATTATATGATCATTTACTTTGTAGGATATATCCTTTTTCGATAATGAAACAGTTGGTGGTTTGACAAGTAGGCTGGGTTCAGATTGTCAACAAGTCTCACGGGTGATTGGAAATGACTTAAATCTTATATTGCGCAATGTTCTTCAGGTTGGTTCTTTGACTTTATTTTAGAACCCAATTAGTTTTTTCTAGTTGAGCTGCAAGATGAAAATCTCACGACCATTCCCTGTAGGGTTCAGGTGCAATGATCTACTTGCTAGTTTTGTCATTGCCACTCGGGCTTTCTGTTTTGGCAATTTGCATCGCTCTCTCCGCCATTATGCTGATATATGGCCAGTAAGATTCACTGAACTCTTTTCATTTTGCAGAGGTGATAGGTTTATTTTTTCCATTTTCAGTTGTATTGGTCTCAAGTGGTAAAGTTGGAGAAATTTTATTTTTTTTCCGAAATATGATTGAGTTTTGAACAGTTACAATCTCGTAATATTTTACCCATCTATATAACTTTCTGATTGCGGGGAAACAAAGAAATGCTGGGTGGGTGAGTATATTGGAAGTTGAGAAAGATATTCTACAATAAACAAGACTAGTTTATGATAATAGTTTGGATTGGAAATCATTTCCTGGTAATTAAACCAAATTTGCATGTCTGTTTTATCTGGACTGTGGAATTTTAGCTTTCTGCACCACTTGATTCAATAGCTTTGCCTTCTCTCCTGAAATGTTTTGGGTTAAACTATGTAATCCAATAATAGAATCCTCACGGGTGACATACAAGCTTATAGTCCCCTTGCTGACTCTCTCTTTATGCCTCCACTGCACAGATATCAAAAGAAATCGGCTAAGTTAATTCAGGAGTTCACTGCTTCTGCCAATGAGGTAAATAATTATATCCTCTTAGAGTCGTCAAATTTAATTTGAGTTTTCCTTCTCATACAATAAAGATTTCTTTTCCTTCATATAGGTTGCACAAGAAACATTCTCTTTGATAAGAACTGTTAGAGTTTATGGGACCGAGAAACAAGAACTTGGAAGGTAGCTTTCCAAAACTGTAGCATCTATCTTCTCTGAGTAATTTGGTAGTATTATCAGCTATATGTAAGATTCAATCATATTTTCCAATAACGGAAAGAAAAAGAAAAAAAAAACTGATGTTCTTCTTGTGGCAGATACGAGCAATGGCTGGAGAAATTAGCTGGACTAAGCTTCCGACAGAGTGCTGCTTATGGAATTTGGAACTTCAGCTTCAACACACTGTATCATACAACTCAGGTTATACTAATGGTTACTTTTCTTGGAAAATTGGCTAACATTTTATTCTGTCTTTCATTTCATTTTTTATGGAACCTTCGGAGCTTTTCTATGATGTTGGTGTTGACATACGTCACAATTCTGCAGGTCATTGCTGTTTTGATAGGAGGAATGTCTATACTGAGTGGTCATATAACAGCAGAGAAGCTGACAAAATTCATTTTATACAGTGAATGGCTTATTTACTCCACGTGGTGGGTTGGTGATAATTTATCGTCATTGATGCAATCCATTGGAGCAAGTGAAAAGGTCTTTAACCTGATTGATCTTCCACCGAGTGATCAATTCACTGCCGAAGGCACGTGTTTCTTTTTCCACGGTGATATTTAATGACCTGACGACGACAGTATTTTGCAGATCTTCAGATATCGTACTTCGCTTAATTCCTTCTTCAATGGAATCATATTGCAGGCATAAAGTTGCAAAAGTTGAGAGGCGAAATTCAATTTGTAAATGTGTCCTTTCACTATCCTACTAGAACTACCGTGAGTTTGTCATCTTCGTTTGATGTTTGAACATCTATTATCTCCTACATTCCTAAAATTCACGAGCCTATGAAAGGGATAGATCCGCGTATTATTGCAGCTGAATCGTCACGGTATGGTCGTACTTAATGATTCCATCTGATCCTTTTTTTTCTTTTATTGAACAGGTACATGTATTAAAGCAATTTAACTTAGCAGTGAATCCCGGGGAAGTAGTTGCTCTCGTAAGTGAACTATACTAATCAGACCCCTTAGTACCATGAATCAAATTTACATTTTGATAGAAACCATTCTGTTTGTGTTTTTCTATACAACCATTGTAGTAGATATAAATGCCTCTTTTATATTCAATATTCAGGTTGGCCTTAGTGGTAGTGGCAAGAGCACTGTGGTGAACCTTTTGCTCCGGCTTTATGAGCCAACAAACGGCGAGGTAAATGTTTGCTCATGTGTCTTGTGGATATATGAATTGTAAAGGTGATAACGAGTGGGCTGGAGTAAGGTGCGGTAGTTAAGTGTGTACATTTAATGTACTTCTTTATGTTCTGTTAATCTCATTCACTCTGTCTTGACACTGTAGATTCTAATCGATGGGCACCCGATGAAAGACCTGGATATCAAGTGCTTAAGGGAAAGAATAGGATACGTGGGACAGGTATGATAACTTCTGCTGTGCACAGATTCAAATACAGGGTTTTATATGTAAGCCATCCTAAACATCTTCTGCATTTACATATGATAGGAGCCTCGGCTCTTCCGGATGGATATTAGTTCAAACATAAGATATGGATGTCCCAGAAATGTCAGTCAATCCGAAGTGGAATGGGCCGCAAAGCAGGCCTTTGCCCATGACTTCATATCAGCTCTTCCTAACGGCTACCAAACACTAGTTGATGATGATTTGCTCAGTGGGGGTCAAAAGCAGCGAATAGCTATTGCCAGGGCTATTCTTAGAGATCCCAGCATCTTGATCCTTGATGAAGCTACGAGTGCTCTAGATGCAGAGAGTGAACACAATGTCAAGGTAAAGAGATTGTACTCATATGTGAAAGTGAAAGCTTAACATGTTCAACTTACTGATTCTAACTTTGTGAATAGGGTGTTATTCATGCTGTTCAAAGTGGCCTTGGAACCAAGAGGACAGTCATTGTCATTGCGCATAGGTGAGTTTTTCGCTACCTTGTATTTGAACAGAAAATTAATTTGGGATGTTACTAAAGTTTATGTTTATGCAGCTTTACTCGCTAAGTTACATTACCCGTAATTAATGTCTGTATCTACATACATAAATGTACCGATACAGGTGATTTTTTTCCCCAACTCTGGGAATGCTTATAATTACGGCATACACTGGGCGATGCAAAATTAAATGAAATATCCTGTGCAAAATTTTCAATGTAATTCATCACATACTTTTCCTAGTCTTACGGCTGTTACATTACACCAATAGATCATTCGAGGTTTTCGTAATAAGTTATAGATCATTGCAACTGGTAGTGATATATAACCTATTGGTACTGATGTCAATCGTCTACAGGCTTTCGACTGTCCAAGCAGCAGATAGAATAATAGTGATGGATGGTGGGAAAATAGTTGAGGTATGTTTCTTGGATATCCACACAAGCATATTCAAATCATATGAGGAGGCAACATACACACAAGCATATTCAAATTCGTAGATGACTATGTTACTGACTTCTAGCTGCTAACTTGTTTAACAGTGTCTTGATTTACTCTGCATTGCTTAGAAGTTTATGTATGCTATTTTTTTTTTATTTTTTTGTCTGTTAAGCTCAGACTTCTTTTTTCGTATTCCCAGATGGGCAGCCATGCTGAGCTTTTGAAGACTGACGGTTTGTATGCACGACTAACTAGAAGACAAGCGGATGCTGTTGCTTGACCTGGTGGCAAACAAAATACTTCTTAAAGTCCACCAATAGAAAGGATTCAAGTACAGGGTAAATATGAATGCTGAGGGTCTAGTCTCCTCGTCCTTTTTTATTTTTTTTCCTTTTTTGTGCTGGAGGTACTGGTATGTATTGGCTATCGGGATTAACACATGCTGTTGGCACTAGCAGTGACCCTTCTGTTCCAAATTTTAGTCTGCAGAAAGACAAATTGGTGCCAGTAATGAGGTTACACATACATACATGTCAAATTCTTGTTCAGTTCTTACCTGTAGAGCAGTGTGGACAGAAGATTTCTCGTTGTATTCTTGTTATTTGTAGAGCAGAGTTGTGGTTGCCTCTGGCTTCTGGGTCTTGACAGTTATCAGGATCGGTGCAACTGCAACTCGAGCTGTTACTCTATTGCAACTTGCGAGGCAATAGAGAGTAATTGCGATGTGAATTGGCTGTGCTAGATTAACTTTTGGTGGCAACTTTGTTTATTGTGTCTTGATTATTTTGGAGAGGTTAATGTTGGATTTTGTTTTTAAAAAACCGTAAGTTGGATTTTGTTTTTAAAAAAAAGTTTTGCGAATACTATATTCTCATAACGTTTTTACTTGTTAAATGGTTTTTTTCATACAACCATCAGTTGTACTAACTTCTTACATTATAGTAGTACATTTAAAATACGTGAAAATGAAACTACCATGTTTAATCATCCTAGTAGCTGAGTAATTTGTTTTGCACCCTTACTTCTGGCTTCTAGAAACTACTCTCTGGTTTGGAATCGTATTTATCATCCTAGAATTTCCTTCTGCATTTGGCTTGCCTGTCACGTAGGAGCGCGGAACCAGGAATTAAAGTTAGGGGGGCAAAGTTATATATACATTATTTTTTGAGGAGGGGGTGGGGCAAACGTTGAAAAAATGTAAAAATTACCTTTAATTTTTTTTTTTAAATCCTAAATTCTAGCTAAAAAAAATAGGGGGGGGGGGGGGGATAGGCCCAGGCCGGACCCCTTGGTTCCGCCCCCGCTGTCACGATAGACTTCCTAACAAACAAAGGTTGCATGCTTAGGGTTTTGTTGACAATGCGGTGTGTCCTTTGTGTAACGAAGGAACTGAGACTTTGGATCAGCCCCGGCCGGACCCCTTGGTTCCGCCCCCGCTGTCACGATAGGCTTCCTAACAAACAAAGGTTGCATGCTTAGGGTTTTGTTGACAATGCGGTGTGTCCTTTGTGTAACGAAGGAACTGAGACTTTGGATCATTTGTTTGGTGCCTGCTTAGTGACTACTTCTGTGTTGCAGAAAAAGCTTGGTCTAATTGATATTTGTAGCTCTAACCTCTCTATTTCATGTTGCAAACAAAGAACAAGAGTAGCTTCTACAAGATGAAAGTTGTAGTTTGTGTGGCAACACTAGAAGCAATTCGGAAGTCCATAAATGATGCGAACTTCCAAAAGGTTCCTTCGATCCCATTAAACTATATAAATATATAGCCTCAATTTTGATGGACAAAATAAACAACTTTGTGCATAGAAAAAATAGATGGCGTAAAAGTTCATTGGCAGAACTTATTCGTGTGTAACTCTTTGTTTCCCCACGGGTGGTAATAGTAGTTTTAGGCTCTTTTTTTCGATCCGTATTGAACGGTAAACCCATCTGGCGAAAACAGCGATGAACATTTAGATTTGTAGATTTGATCTAGACTTCTACATAGTCCATAGTTTTGGACTAGAATCTATTAGTTTCATTGAAAATTATAGTAACATTGAAATGTAGAGCATTTTTTTACGTAAATCCTACTAACATTTCCCTAAATATGGCTACTAACTATCCTTTTTAGCACTTTTATACATTAGTGACAAAAAAGGGCACATGGAGGATATTTGTGGTGCCACGTGAATAAGGAAGATATAGGGAAGATTAAATGAGTTCTCATATTTGCTCGAAGTTTTTTAAGGCTCTGTTTGATTCGACTGAAAATTTTTAATCTGAACTTAAACTAAATTTATTTTAACTGAAATTAAGGTGAAATCTGAAATGAATAGAACCTAAAGAGTCCCAATGTTTAGGATTTCATTTTTGTGGGGCTCAATAAATTTGAAATTTCTAAAATTGTTGGTTTTTATCTCAATTTCTGCAATTTCAACCTAAATATAGAATAGGGAAGGAGGTTTTAACAATCTTGCAACTAATGCCCTTATACATTTACGAATTTAGTGCTTGATTGGCATGCCCTTCTATTTTAAAATTTATTTTAACTGAAATTAAGGTGAAATCTGAAATGAATAGAACCTAAAGAGTCCCAATGTTTAGGATTTCATTTTTGTGGGGCTCAATGAATTTGAAATTTCTAAAATTGTTGGTTTTTATCTCAATTTCTGCAATTTCAACCTAAATATAGAATAGGGAAAGAGGTTTTAACAATCTTGCAACTAATGCCCTTATACATTTGCGAATTTAGTGCTTGATTGGCATGCCCTTCTATTTTATGGGTCTCGAGTTATAATTACAACTAAAAATCATTTTAAAAGTTATATTGTTAACAATTATTTCACAATATAATTTTTTTATTATTTTTCTAATTCAATTTATAGAATTAATTTAAATTCAAATCGACCTGAAAAGGTCAACAAAAATAAATGTGTAACTTATAATTACCATGAGACAGAGAAAGTAGCAATTATGTGTTGCATTTACTTCTTTGTTTTTCTTTTGTTTTTTAAATCCTTTAATACCTTATAACACCACCTCTCATGTGATACTACAACATTTTTACCACTCGGACACCTTTATACTTAATTCTTTATACCTTTGTTTTTTTTTTTCAATATTCTTTTATCCAAGTTTATTCTAAATTATAATTGTAGTATAATTTATGAGAATATTATCATTAGTATAATTTTATAGTACTATAACTTCTAAATTCAAATTTTCATTATAACTTAATATTAATTTGAGATAAAGGAACCATTAAAAAGAATTAATAAAATAAAGTGTGCAAATTATCATAGGGGAAAAATTAATATCATTTTTTAACTTTGTTATTTTTACCTTCCAGATGAATATTCAAGCCGATTCGAGTAGATTCGTCGTTGTTTCAGCCCTTCTCAATTGATTTTGAATAAGAGTTTGTCTCTGAAAATTTTGAATTGATGTGTATTAATTTTTATGTGTATAAGATCAACTTGAGAAACATCACATTGCAACTAATAATGTAATGTTGAAGATCAACCGGAGGCACATTGTAAGCAATAATGTTGAGGTTCTTTCGCTTTGTTGAAATATGAATAAAGGTAGTGCAAAATCATTCACTAGAGTTGATTTCATAAAAACTCCCTCCAAATTTGGAACATAATTATGTCTTAACCGGTCGTGTTCATGATGATAATTGTAAGGAGTTATTTACTTTTATGTTCAAATCCCACCTACCCCCCACGCGCGACCCCAACACCCACACACACGCATACACAATGTTTTTTTGCTTCTTCGACTCAATTATTAATATGGACGTTTATAATGTTAATTTGATTTTTCTTCTTCTGTAAAAATAATTTTACTATGTTTTTTATTATTTTATTTTTATAAAATAATTCTACCACAATGAGATTGGCACCTCTGCGTGTCTGTCGCAAACATAAGGCTAGTGAAATGGCCAATCAAATCTAAACTTAAAAAAGTTTATAGGGAAACAAATTAATAAAAAAGCGAAGATTTTTATTGATTTTCACGAATAGAGCCTAGAAATTTGGAATCTGGCAAAAGATGATGGCACTTGGGATTGGATTAAAATTATGGAGGTAAATAACTAATGGAGTATCATACTGGGAATGAAAATAAAAATCGGGAAGAAAAATAATTGCATCGAGCTTTATGACAATGGATTTGAAAGTAGAAATAAGTTGGATACTTATACTGAGTATGAAAATAAAAATGATATTGGTTTTTGCATTTGCATATATATTGTAATATGGGTTGTAATATTTTGTAATTGTCAAGCCAACCCTTCGATTATTATTGTCTAGTTTTTTTACTAGAGTCCAATAGTAGTTATCCAAAATTAACTATCATTTCTTTTTTTTTTTTTTAGAATAAAGATTTCATATATCAGCAAAACCATCACAGTACATCATCACAAATACGTGCTAGCCAATGAGCTAGCTTATTACAATATTCATATGAGCTTATATGACGTTACACTATTCTTGATGAAATACAAAAAACCGTTATTGCCATTTTGGATGTGAGAGATCGGGTAACATATTGAATAGTTTCTCTAATCTCATCTCTCATCAGATACACACTATATCTACCACACAAAATATCATACTCATAAATTAAAAAAAAAACAAAACATTTTACCTATTAGATATATTAAATTTTATAATTGATATTAATCCAATCTAACTGCAGCTTGACATATATTAAAATAAATCAAACCATTGACCTCTTGGATAGATGGTGTCTCATCTTGTCACTCGACTACAAAAATTTTGTAATTAGATTACCAAATTGAAACACATACTTAATATAATTTTCATTTGAAATATTTATATTCTCTTATTAACATACAATTTATTACGAATAACCCCTATATCTGTCAGCATATTTTTATTTTAGATGTAAACCGTCTCCGATGATACTTACTCTAACATATTTGCCACGATGACTTTTCAACAACGTCAACAAATAATCAACTTATATTTAACTAAACATATTTATAAGGGAGAATTACATACTATTGTTATCCCCAGTATTTTCTTACAAATAAAATAAGTGATACATAAAAGCCATAAAATTACACCTACATTTTAGTGTCCAAATTTGTATTGTCTATAATGTCCGCATTTAAATTAAATTAGGCAACTAATTAATTAGAAAAACAATTACTATTGAATTAAATTCATGGGCTTCTCATTTGTCATCTCTCAATTCCAAATTAATCATTAATCTACACACATGTCTTCCAACCCATTTAGTAATGTCTCCTCTCCCAAATATAAAAATTAGAAAAAAATTATAATCCTTGATTACATGAACAAAAAACAAACCAGTTCATATTGATTACATACAAACATCATCACCAAATTTCAAAAAGTAAAATTCATTCCATGGAAAGCATTAATAATTGTTGCGGGCTTTTTTATGAGCATCTTCCCGCGTTGTCTATATATGATGCGTGATTATTAATAGTGGATGCGTGCGAAAATAGAGTGAAATGTTTGGGTTTGACCGTGATGCTTGGCACTAAGAAACCTAAATAAATCATTATCTTGTGTGAATGTGATGCTTGGATGTGTGAATTTTGTTGCCGATGAAACTTGTGTAATTATGATGCTTGAACTAAGTAATCCCGAATTACGTTTGAGGATGATGATTGAGAGTTGAGACTATGTTATGGGTTGTTGATGATGCTTGTGTGACTGAGCAACCCAAAATTATGTTTGACGATGCTGATGATGCTTAAGTGACTGAACAACCCAAAATTACATTTGAGGTTGATGCTTGGGACTGTGTTATGATGCTTGAAGAAAGTAAATTATGATTTTGAAGTAAAAATGATACGATCATGAAGAGATGCTTGGCTTATGGTAATTTTCTTATAATTTTGTTAATTTCATAATTTCATATATTTTTATAATTTTGTTAATTTCATGTAGTTTTATTAAATAAACTTATATGGTGATTAAGGTTATGTTCTCTTCGTATGAAATCTCATTATTTTATGTTTAGTTCAGCCCAGTTCAATTCTGTTCAGTTTCATTCAGTTTTGTCCAGACTTCCTTAGTTATATTTTATACTACAAATAAATTCTGTTCAGTTCTGTTCAGTTTCATTCAGTTCTGTATTCTATTCAATCCAGTTCAGTTTTGTTCAGACGAAAAGATTA
Source organism: Plantago ovata (assembly GCA_028274465.1). Classification (NCBI taxonomy): domain Eukaryota; kingdom Viridiplantae; phylum Streptophyta; class Magnoliopsida; order Lamiales; family Plantaginaceae; genus Plantago; species Plantago ovata. The sequence goes on along the minus strand of CM051456.1, from coordinate 124,914,699 downwards.
ATTCGTAAGAGATGATTACGAAATATATTTTAGAAATATCTTACCTCAACTTAAGGGTAGAATTGGATTTTAATTACTACTACTTCTTAGTATTTTTTAACTTAAGGGTAGGATTGGACTTTAACTGTAATTTTTCATGTGGGAGAGAAGTGAGAACAAGTAACTAAAACCGATGACTTTCACGGTTTTTAATTTATTTACCACACCATCTATTAACCGTCTTCTTCTTCTTCTTCTTCTACCGCGAGCTGGCTTCATTATCAGATGATGAAACCCTGAAATTAACTAAGTTAAACCCCAAAAATCAAATCAAATCAAAATCAAATCGGAATATGGACCAGCACCACCACCATTACATGCGGCCGCCGCCGTCGGATCCCTACCAAAGGCCACCACTCCCTCCCAATCACAACAACCACCCATGGAACAACTCTTCCTACTCCACACCACCACCGCCACCTCACCAATTCCAATACCAGACCCAACCTCACCACTCTCCTTCTCCTCCCCCGCCGCCGCACCAGTGGCCGCAACCTCCTCCTCCTCCTTACTCTCACCATCCTCCTCCGCCTTATTCTGGAAACCCTCACTATCCTCCTCCACGGCCACCTCATCTCCATCAACCTCCTTATCCCCCTCAGGTAATCACTTGTTTTTTTTTTAATCTCTCTTAAATGTGAATGTGTAATTCTTCTGTTTATCTGTGATAGCTTGAGCTTTAGCTTTGTCAATGTGATGTGGTTACTTAATTCAGCTGTTATTCCTCATATGACTGAGACTGGATTCTATTGATTCAATTGATAACTTAATTGGCATCTTAGTTTCTATTATGATATGATACTGGAAGCTGCTTGTGAATAATAGCCTGTCTTATAATTTTTTAAAAGCTGTAGTCATTGTTAATCATTGTTTATGACGTATGTGGAGTTTGTGACATTGATTAAAGTAGTTTTTACTCATTGATCGACCAGAAGCTTGTGAAAGAACGTATGATTTAGTTCCTTATGGTGATTGATGTGGATTATATTCCTTTGCGGCTTTCCATTTTTCTTTTTAGTTGCCCTCTGCTAGTGTATAGGCTTTACAGAATATTTCATTCCATCAGCATTGCTTCAGGTGTTAACATCATATGGTTACTATGCAGGACTGGGCAACTGGAAGCTGGAATCAACATCAGAGTTGGCAATACCCTAGTCAGTTTTTTTATTTGCTATTTCCCTTTAATGCATTAGCTTTGATTTTCTTACCTGGAATATTTGTTTCTGTGAAAATGCAATATGAAAATATGCAATTTTGTGAACGATTGTGTTTATGTGTGTTTTTCATTAAGACAGACTTCCTGATAAGGAATGTATTTCTATGACCTCAATAACTTAACAGTTAACACTAAACTGTCAAGTTTCGGAACTGGGTGTAGCTTATTGATATAACTTGGTAGCGTCTACTATGTAGTGAAGTATTCATTTTCTAATTTCTACCATACCATTGCCTAGGATGTGCTCCATACATCTGAACATAGAATAGAATGCTTGGTTGCTTAAAGAATGCAGTTTTTGAACTACAATTGTTAATTGTGGGGCTACAGTATTCTGAATTTCTGATTGATTGAATTAATTTATGAGCTTCCTATATCTTTTCTCTGCCCTAAGCAACAAACTGTTTTGCTAAAATCTATTCAAAAGAGCTCGTAGAGTAGATGATTCTTAATAAGATGAGATACATGACATGAATTTTCTTTCATCTCCTGTATGATATCTATCAGGTTTACTATGTCATCTCAAAATGTAAAAACAGGCCTAGTGATAGGAAGTGATTAGTGCTAAAAGGACATGAAGACATTTCTGTTACAAGATAGTTTATGGATAAATATTTTTGGGGTAGATTACTGAGTGGTCCAGCGATCTTGGGATACTTTTCAGCTTTTATTATTTTATTCATATTTATTTATTTGTCTTTTTCCGTAGCACTTCTGTCGTACAGTTACTTTCCCATTTTTCCTCGATGCTCTAAGTTCTGGCTATCATGAATATCAAACAATCTTTTTCTTGGGGATCTGTACTGAATAATTTTGATAATGGTACTGTAGACAATAACAACGAAGAAGACTGGGCTGCAAAAGCTAGAGCATGGGCTGCTTCAAGTGCTGGATCAGACAATCAGCAGCCCCAGTCGCAGATTATAGCGGCTCCAAGACCAGAAGGGCATCATCATTTCCAAAATCAGTTTTCTCAACCTTATGATCCTCAATTTTCTGATGTACACAGGCAGTTAGTTCCGGTATCATCTTACGAACAATACCCAGCAGAAATGGGACCTACGAATGGGTCAAGCGTAGGCCAGTCACAGGGTACCCACTATCCTAGCTCCGGACAATCATCTTATGTTGCAGATATGCACGTACCTTATGCTGCTCCAGGAGGAAGCTCGGCTGGAAATTCAGCTGCACCATTCCCTCAGCATGATAAATCATCGGTCCATCAGCAGGAGGTACCTTCTAGTTATTCTTCTGTTGCAGGTAAAAGCATAATTATTATAGTTGTAATGAAATATGAATTATGCTAGAAGTCGATTCTCCATTTTGTGATTAAGCAAAACAGTAAAAAAATAAGCTACAGCAGTCACCAATTATGCTAGAAGTCGATTCTCCATTCTCATATGGCAATGGATTTCACAGGGTCACTGTTAGTGTAGGTCTTGGAAACAAACAAAAGAAGGGCCACGGTCCTGACAGTTTTAACTGTATTTTTTTAGTGGCCATATTGAACTGTTATTGAGCCATGTAGATAAGCATAGTATTTGATCGTAGAAGGACCAGCTTTTGCTTCAATTAAGTGTGTGTTTGTGTTTGTAATCTTATCTACTGACAAGGTTATACATCGCATTATCAACCTTTTACATTTTCTTTGTGAAGAAGGAGAATGATGTTTGTCAACATGAGATTTTTACTAACTGCTGATCTCTTTTGCAGGTAATGAAGCTGGCAATAGATATGATGTGTTCAATAGCTCTTCATCTCAACCTGCGTTGCAGCATCTTGGTCAGCCGATGGCATCTGCCAGTGGAGGAACTAGATGGATGGAGGATCCCAATCACTTGGTGGGTAGTCAACCAGCTGAAACTGTGGCTGATCTAAGTGATCAACCACTGAGTTTCGCTCCTCACTTTACTCGTAACCTGGACCCACATGAGCAACCCAACTACACACATTCATCAGGAGATCCTGCGGCTAATACGTCAAACTATGCTTGGCCCCCCTCGTCTGCACCAGGAGTTTTTTATCCTCCAGTTGCTGCAAATATGTCTTCAGGACCACAGGTTCTGAATTTCCTTCTCATATTAATCTATTATTGTCTGTAAGTGTGTTCTGATTATCTATGTTAATTCTCAGGCTGACCATCCGATGGCTATGCCATCTCCTGCCTCTGGACATCCAACAATGTTTTCCACTGGGTCGGGTTTCCAGCCTAATCCCCCGATGGTAGGTGCTGCTTTTGGTGTCGGCTCAGGTGTAACCCCTCATCCTGCTTTCTCTGGAGATGCATATGGCGTATCTGGTATTTCCGAGCGCCCTAAAAAGGTAAGCTTTGTTCATGTTGAGTTGTGTGTTTAACAATGAATGAAGCTCGTGTGTTAGAGATTCTCCCAAATTACAGGCAGCAGTACCTAATTGGCTGAGGGAAGAAATTATTAAGAACAAAACTGTCATCCCTAGTTCTGCTTTGGAGATTCCCAGGGAGGACTCTGAAACCGTAGAAGATGATATCAATGATAAATTCTCCAAGAGAGATCGAGCAGAGAGCAGAAGCATGGATTCTTCTAGATCGGCTGAAGATGAGAATGATGATGAGGTAATATTCTGTGTGCCCGGCCCCCAGGTCCACTTTTCTTCTTCACCCTCCCATGTTTACACTATTCCTAATACTATCTTTTAGCAGTGTATAAGGGGCAGGAGATGCTGCTCTCTTTGTTTGAAACATTAGCCAGATTCTCTGTAAAACATAGTTTAAGTCAAAATAATATTACTGTGTTTGTTACCTACATGGTATTGTTTCTGTTCGTTCTCAAACAAACTATTGTCCTTCTCAGAACTCATGTAGGAGTATGTCTATATGGAAAAAATTTATTCCATACAACAAAATATGTTATTATAGGTACCATTTCTGCTGGGGCTTATAGATGCACATGCATTTACTTTTTACCAGTATACTTGTTCTACATGAGGTTCTCTTTTGCCCTTTGCTATGATGTTATAGTGTTTCCAACGTGAATACTCGTTACCTCCGGTTGGTTTCCAAATCTTTATGTTCTTGTGTAGTGCTCTGGTCATTTTCTTTTTCTTTCCTTCCTTTCCCTTTTTCTCCTACTATGATTACGCTACTGATTATTGATGAATGTCTATTGCTCATTTTAGGAAGAGATGGAAGCAGCTAGAACTGCAGCAATCAATCAGGAAATAAAACGCATCCTGACAGAAGTTCTTCTGAAGGTTGCAGATGGTCAATTGGTATAACGGTATAAACCACATTAGGCTCGCAAACTCTTATTAACCCTTAGATATTTGGCAGGTTACTGATGAACTCTTTGATGAGATTGCAACTAAAGTTCTAAATGAAGATGACCCCTCAATTGAATGTGAGATATCTTTCTTTCACCACGCAAGGAGACATCCAGCTTTTGGATATTAATTTGATTTCTGTGTCTCTCGCCTTTTTTTCTTTTTTCTTTTTAAATTAAATTTAAATTTCTTTTTAAATTTTTGTTATAGCTGCCAATGATATTGATTTGTCAAACAACAAAGTATTACAATCCACGCAAGCTACTTTACCCAAGGCATCAGGAAGGGTTCTAATTCCAACCAAGGCTCATGCAGTTGACGATGCTAGTGAAAACTCTGTTTCGGGCTCTGTAGGAGACGTACTTGGGCTAGGTAGTTATGCCTCAGATGAAGAAGATGAGGAGATACAACAATCTGAAAACTTGCAGACAAAGGGAAGCTCTAAACATCTGCACTCATCCAAAGCCATGAATTTGCAAGACCATTCCACTCGTCAAAATGGCAGTTCAAATGAAGCCAGAGTAAAACAGAGTAGTAATCCTTCAAAGTTGAAGGCTGATGCTACTGGTAGCAGTCCTGTTACTGCCATAGTAAGTGCCGAATCAAATGAAGCTGGAACAGTTGGAGAATTGAACAGTGAGAATCAACGTTCCTCCAAGAAATCTTTGTCTATAACAGAGCAAGAGTCTAGACATCGCTCTGACAGTCCTAAGTCCAAATTGTTAGCTGAAAAGTCCTCTGATAGAAATGAAAGATCAGGTGGAAGTTTAGTCACCACAAGCCCGGAAAATGATAGTTCTCGTACTAGTAATATAAAAAATAGGTCTGAGAGAAATGGACATGAAGACAAAAGAAGCTCGACTCCAAAAGATGATACCCTTTCAGAATATTTGAAGGAAAGATCAGGAAAGAGGGGAGATGAAGGGAATAGAAGGCAAGAAGAGAGGTATAAAAGAGACGAGAAGACGGACTATCATGATGGTTCAAAAGAAAAAGGAAGGAGAAAGGTAGGGTTGATGAAAGGACAAAGGATTCTGAATCTAGGAAACGGCGGTCCCCTGCTGATGACTATGAGGGAGCATTGCATACAGGGAAAGACAAGAGAACTAGAGATAAAGAAGACAGAGATGAGAAAAGGCGAGATAAAACTAGAGATACGAAGAAAGTAAGATCTAGACATAATGGTAGTGAGTCCAGCAGCAGACATAAACGACATAGGTCGCCTTCAGTTGATGGTAGGGACAGAGAGAGCAAGAAAAAATCAATGGTTGGCCATGCAAGCGATTATAGCGATCAGTCCTCAGATGAATCTAGAAGGTTTGTTCTGGCATCAAGTATACATGGATTTTAATTAGATTTTTTTTTTTTTTTTTTTTGCATAGTTCCTAATTATATTTATTATGGTGTGAAGCAGGAGATCACGCCATTCGAAACGACATAAATCACCTTCGCCTATCAGGGCAAGAAAAAGGTAAAATACGTCCCCTAAAAAAGGAAGAAATTCTTTAATACTCATCTGTTTTTCTGGATTCTATACGTATTCCATTTTTGTCCGTTTCTTTAGATTCTATACGTTTCTATTTTTGGCAAATCTTTATCTCACAACTTTATTGTGGGTACTGCCACTAAACCAACACACTACACTCATTATATAAACCTCCGATCCAAAAGCAAACGTATAGAATCCACAAAAACGGATGAGTTCTTCTAATGGTCAGCATAATATTTAGCTTTGCACTGTAAATTAGTTTCTGGTTCAGAAGCATTTGCGCATGTGACTTTTGTTTGCTAAGAAAAAAGGTATTTAACTAAACTAACCAAAGACTAGGACAGTATGCACTTGTAAGTTGTAAGAAAGATTGAGTCTCTGTATTTTTGTTTTTTCTGTTCAAAGCATCATGTTCTTTTTTTTTTTTTCTAAGAACATTCTAAGCATCATGTTTGAACTGTGTATATGATATTTACTGTGCCCCAGCCCTCTTCACCCACCCCACCCACATCTGTTTATGGAATTTACGTTGTTCTTTTTCCAGACAAATATCTGCATGTTATAATTATAACAACTGACAGTGTAGTTCTGCTCTGAAATATCTTTTCTCCATTTGTATTCATTGATATTTATTTTTTTACACTTCCTATGATTCATATGCTGAAAACCGTACTCCATGCTTCCAGTTCCAGATCCTCCTGGTGGCTTAAAGTTTTATGGTAGATATATCTTTGTTTTAATCACTGAACTATGATTATATGGTTATATTCTTTCGATCGCCTTCTGTCATTTTTCTTCCTTTCATCTTTATCTTTTTTCGGTGGCACTCCAAAAGAATTTTTTGGGGGATTTGGTATCTATATGATCGTCTCCTGAGGACCTTCAACTAATATGAACAGGGAAGACTAGGTTTTCAGCTGATGAGTTTTATCACTTTATTTTGCTGATAGAACAAGCCTGTTTACTTCGTTGAAGAACCTTGACTGTCGAAACTCGAAACCATAATCATATAGAGAAGCTTTTTATCTTTCCTCTTGCAGTTGGCACTGTTTCTCAAACTCTGATGGCCTGACAGATTAGAAATTTATGCAATTACCTCTTTTTTTTTTTTCTTTAATGTGTTTGGTTCCATCTATTTGTTGTCTGAGAAAATGACCCATAAGTGATGAGCAAGGTTTACTCCTGTTTCATGTGTGAACCTGTGGGCACAATGCCTCTGTTTCCAATACATATGCAAATGATATTTGATCGAACAACCAAATTTATCGGATGGGTTTTTGTCAGAGAACCCTTTTCCCATTCTTTATCATATTGCATTTGCATCTCATATTCCAACCCCAGAAAAACGTGTTCACTTTTTTCCAGTCGCATTTGTACAATTGCAGTGCAACTGGTTGGTTTGTTTAACTTGTGGACTGTGAAAAGTGCCTCAATCAAGCAAGTTGGTTTTATGTCTTATATTCACTTGTCTTAGCACATAAATGTTTTTCTTTTAGACAAGTTTCGCGGTCTCCTCATAGCAAGCATTCTAAGCGCAGGCATTCTCCCTACTCTTCTCTGGAGACCACCAGGTACTTTTGCTTCTCTTTGAATATTTTCTAATAATTTATGTGACTTGTATCCACCCGTTATGAATCCAGCTCAGGTGAATATAAATTATTCCTTGAATTTTAGTGCTAAAGATATTGTGAACATATCGATGATTGCATTTTCAGGGGAAGGCGGTCACCATCAAGATCAAGGTCAAGATCACCCGCTCACAGGAGAAGATAGTGGAAAAGATGTGCACAAAGCTGGACAATTACAAACTATCTGCTTGGCAACTCTTCATGAACAGTAGCAGTTTTGGGAATTCCGGAAGTATGCAGCACATGGTTTGGGTCTGTGGCAGGTTAAATGCAGATGAGAGAAATATAGGCGTGCCTGTTGTTTTACAAGAAAGAAGAGTGTATATGATTATGGAAAAGTTCTTAATTGGTCGTTTCGGACATAATTTAGCTTCCTTTTTCTGTTGTGGCGTTAATCTAGTTCTTTTTTGTTTTAGTGTAAAATTGGACGTTTCGGTATGTGTAACTTCCCTGAGATTTTCTGAGATCTTCAATGGTGCATTTGAGTACTTAACCACCAATACGAAGTCGTTAGTTTGCCTATTAAGATATTGAGGCCTTGTACCAAGTTTGCCTTAGATTCACTCATTATGCTTTGCATCACTGCATGAGCACGTATTGGTCAACTTCAGCTACATGTGTCAATCGGGCGGATACCATGGATTATATAGTAGTAAAACAATTTGGGTAATGGATTTAAAGTTTCGTTATTTGTAAATATCCACTTTCATGCCTGTTTGTGAGTTGGTGTATAATGTGTTCGTGTGGGTTAAACTTGGTGTGTAAAAGTCTTACCCCGTGTATAATGTAATTTCATAATAAAATCTTATTAAATTTCATGAGTAATACACAAAGTGCACATGATTAAAATAATAATTTCACTTGGCCATGGTAAATAAATGCAATACTAGCTTGCTTAGTATCAACACTAGCGAGAACTGTGAGTCTACCACATGCTCTTGGACGCCAAATTTCACGCAAATGTTCAAAATGGTTATTGCATTTCCACTCTTTTCAAACCCTTTTCCCCTGTTTAAATTCTTTAACTCACAGCTAACAACACAGTTGCAGAGATGGAATTCCGGTTTTCTCGTTTCCTCCCCAGCTTTTACAGCAACAAGGTACAATAAAAATTTCAACTTTTTAATCTTCTGCAAAATTTGTTGTTTGCAGTCAATTTATGTGTTAGTAGTGTTTTGATATTGTAGGCATTGCAAAGTGGACTCTGGTTGGTTTGGATTTGTGGGTTTTTCTTGATTGGTTTCTCATTCTATTGTACTCGAATGCTGCCCAATATTCTGAAAGAACAGATTAAGAAACCCCAAGAGATGTTTACTGCTGGTTTTGGTGATGTGGGTTGTCCCAAGATCACTCTTTTTACTGCACCTAGGCCTTTTGTGGGTTTGACAGGTGAAAGGCAAGCTCTTGCTGTAAGATCCTGGCTTGGCTTATCAGAGAGTGTCAGTGTTGTTTTCTTCAGCCAACATCCTTCTGTTTCCTCCTTTGCTGATACATTTGGTTCTCGGACCTCGGTTGAATTTGATATCGACTTCACGTGAGTATTCTTGACATGTTTGTTTAAATATTGATCATGGACAGTGAGTTGGTATCGTATTGTTTGAATTATGCACTTTTGTATGCACTGCTATCACTGGCAATGTATGGTTCAGTATGTTTATGCAATTGGCAAGTCACTTGATTAGTGGCAATCATTATATAATCTGCGTGATTGAACAATGCCTCGGATAATGTTATTGAAACAATGAGGGGTAGTAATTTTGAGGTTTGTTGGATTGGATGATGTAATTTCCTAATAATTGGTACTGAATGTTTCATTATGCATTAGGTTTCTGGGGACCCCGTTTTTTCATTCAATGGTGGCAAGATCTCTGGCATCATCATCCGATATATCTGTACTGATCGATCCTGATACCATTCTCTTTTCGAACTTTATACACACCTTGAGATATGCTCACAGGCTTGATGAGGATTGGCTTCTTGTTGCTTCGTCACGAACTAGTTCTCATTTTCCTTTCAGTTTAGATTCCAAAGGTGAAAAATGGATGACAAATGATGGGAAGCATGTTGGATTGCAGAAGGTACAAAAGAGCTGCTTTCATAGTTGGAGCTCATTGCACTTCACCACTTTGTTACTTCAAAATCTAAAACCATTCTCTTCCTCCTTCAGTTGCAGGAATTTCTTACTCAGCAAGGTCACCGGAGATCATGTGAAGATAGAATGCTTTTCGCATGGAACAATGGAGATCTTCCTCTTCACAAGGGTGTTCTTCCACCCTTCTTGTATGGAAAGGGTATCCATAATCATTGGATCTTAACAGAAGCATTGGCCTCCGACTTCAGGCTTGTTATAGATGCAAGTTCAACTATGTCAAGTTTCTCCCTCGAGTACCTTGATAAGAAGGTCTTCGACTTTCAAAACAGCTCTGGACTAATTGGAAATTCTGTCCTCGGGGAACTTTACGGGTCATTTTCTTTTCGTGAAGCTAAAGTTTCTAATTTACTGAAGTTTTCCGAGTGCAATGGAGATTATGTTTTAGTTAATACAGAGCAAAACATTGCTTATCCACTCAGTTTAAGGAAAAAGAGCGTCCTTTTGCCATTGAAGAAAAAGAAAATACTGCAGTGTTTAGATGCGGTAAAATCACTTGAAGGAATTAGAGGATGCTTTGTGAAAAAACAGGAGAGGTTACCGGAATCACTTTTACTCCCATTCTCCCTTGAGTCTATCCTATCAATGCGTGCTGATCAGAACAAGACTGTCATACTGGGTATTGCTGGATATAGCTACAAGGATATGTTAATGAGCTGGGTGTGTAGGCTGCGACATCTCCTAGTGTCCAACTTTTTGGTCTGTGCCCTTGATGACGAGGTCTATGAATTCTCCATCTTGCAGGTGAGTCACTTTTCATTAGCCAAGAGTGTTTGTGAATTGTCATTCAAATTTGATAGGACTTCTTGCTCTTGCAAAGAGTCATGTAAAAATGCTTTTACGTCTTGAAATAGCTTTCTGGTGTTTGTTTCGATCATATGGGGTTAGGCTGTTATTAGGGGAAGGTGGGCGTATATTTTATATCCTTACACTTGCATCACTGCAATGAGGGTTTACAGGACACGTAATCGTATTAGTGTTCTGCAAGATTAGCAATTCAAATAGCATATCTGTGTGCATGTCTAGCTGCCCATGATAACCATTGTTAACAACTCATTATTCTGTCAAGAGCCATTTTAAAAAAAAATCATCTGAAGATTTCTCGGTGATGTATGCTAGGGTCTGCCGGTTATCAAGTGTGCGTATCCTCCAACTAATATCAGCTTTGATGACTGCCATTTTGGAACCGACTGCTTTACGAGAGTAACTAAAGTGAAGTCCCGAATGGTTCTGCATATTTTGAAGCTTGGATATAATGTTCTCTTGAGTGATGTGGACGTGTACTGGTTCAAGAATCCATTAGCCTATCTTAGTTCCTTTGGCCCATCTGTTCTGGTTGTACAGTCTGATGAGTACCAAACAACAGGTACAGTGGTTGTAGCCTTGTAAGCTCAAGCAACAGAAGATTTGTTAGTTTTATTTACAAGTGAAAGTTGCATTCATTTTTCCCTCTTGCAGGACCAATAAACTTACCTCGGCGCCTCAACTCTGGTTTCTATTATGCTCATTCGGATAATATAACCATTGCAGCGCTGGAGAAGGTGGTGAAACATGCAGCGACATCCAACTTATCTGAACAGCCGAGCTTCTACGACACATTATGTGGAGAGGGTGGATCAAATAGAGCAGGTGACTATCAATGCGTGGATCCTGAAACAAACTTACTGGTTCATTTCTTAAACCGTGACTTCTTTCCAAACGGTGCATACCTAGAGCTGTGGTACAAAAACGATACAAACAAATTATGCATGGATAAGGGTTGCTATGTTATCCACAACAACTGGATCAGTGGAAGAAAGAAGAAGCTCGAAAGACAGGTGTTATCAGGGCTTTGGGCATACGATATCGACACAAGGATGTGTTTACGAACTTGGCACAGGACGAATCACGCAGTTTATTTTTAAATAAAAGACAAAGGTAGATAGATGCTTTCCTATGTTTTTTCCCCATCTATAACTTTGATTTCACCGTAAGAGGAGTTACCAAGAAGCTACATGACGAATAAGTGTCTATATCTGCAGAGCATAGGAGCTATCGAAGTTCTTCTTTAGATAGCGTAAACAAGGAAGAGCTAGCTAAGAACAATAAAAAAGGCTGTTTCCTTATCACCAAATAAGGCTTAGCAAGCTAAAGACATCCAATAGTGAAGTTGGTGTTATTAAAACTCAAGTGTCATGACCACATTGAGTTGAAGAGTTTCTGGTCACAAAGCAAAAGAGATGTGCACCTGTTTCGGGGCTAGTTCTGTGTCACACAGAGAATTCAGCCGGAAAGATGATCTCGAAGTCCTCGAAGAGCCTGTTTCGTTGAGCGTGAGTAAGCGAATTAAAGATATTTCTGTGCGGATAGTCCACGCTGGAGGGCGAATAGAAATGTACCAGAATGCTGTTCCGGCTTCTAAGCTGATCAAGAAATATCCAGGTATGTGTATCGCAAAGCCAGATGTCTTCAAACGTCCCCATGAATCTACTTTATCATCTGATGATATTCTGCTGCCTGGAAATAAATACTATATAGTTCGTTGTACTACTGTGGAAAAATTGAAGCGTAAAAAATCAGGAAAAGGTGTGATCAAAGAAAGTCGCCGTAGTGAGTCTAGTGACAAACCACCACCATCTGTCCTAAAGGTTGTGGACATTGGAGATTTTGAGCATCCTCGTCCCGAGGAGCCTGTTTGTTCTGCAACAGACTTTATTGTGTTGAAAAATAGGTGGTCTGAATGTTCTCTGAAGAATCAAGTGAAACAGAAGAAAGAGTTTAAACCGCCAATTCCAAGACCGAGGATATACAGAGAGCCAGAGTGGGAGCCTAGTCTGACTTCTATCAGAGAGTTATCTCCCTGAGTGTGGTAATGCCATAAAAACCTCGCGTGTTTGTTATTTCTATCGCATGGATTCTGCCTGTGTTCTTAAAAACTCTGCACGAAAACTCCATTAAGCTTTTGTTTTTGGCACCAAAACTATTGAAATACTGAAAAAGGCCAGTGCAGAGTTTTCAAAAACACAAAGGTACTCTATGTGATAAAATTATAACATCGCGATTTGGTGCAAGTAAACTAGTATCTCTGCAATGGTTCATCATCAGAAGCTACTTTTCGACTAGACATCGAAGATGGTTTTGCAGGTTATCCTTGCAGTAGTTGTGTGATCCTTTTCTCTTTGTTACATGTCATCACTCGAATGTTAGAGTTGCAGACCGATGTGTAATTGTAGTTTTTGTTTTCGGGGTGAACGTATGTGTTATATGATCCAATGGTATCTTGTGTTTTCATCATCAACCTTCTTGAGTTTATGTTGCCATTTAGTTTCTCTGCAGATTGGAAGCCCTGTATGCTTGATCTTACCTATGTTGACAGTCTTGCATATCGGTAGGTCTGTCTTTACGACATGCCTACAAACTGTGCTTCATAATTCGCAACATATAACCCATATAATGGCGAACTCTACAGTCTACATTCGAAAACATTGCACGCCATATGAACCTTAAATCGTGAATTAGTAAATTTTTAGATTTTGCGAAACATAGAAGTAACTTATCTAATCGGGTACTTGGGTTCACGAAACATGCGAACAAAAATGAGGAGAATAAAAAATGTTTGGTGAGTGAGCATTTGGATGAATATGGTATTTTTGTTAATTATGGAAATAAATATTGTTTGGGTAAGCCTAATATTAGGTTGATGAGCCATAATAATATATCCACAATCAACACCACATATTGTTTTCCATTTCTTTCTTTTTGTTCGTATTACACTCCTCGACGTAACAAATGTATTCTGGTGTTGCTCAATCTTCATTTAAAAGGAAAATAACCAACCAAGACATTCTTCATTTTCTTCAAAAACTCATATACACGAATTGACCCGGAATTGAAATTCAGGAGTATATGTTCACATTACATACTCCAACATATAAGTTTTATACTACCCGACAAGGTTGGAGTATTGGTAGATAAGTCTGACCTCTATTGATCATGTTGGAGTTCTAATAGTTTAGGCTCCGAGATAATGAGAGTAGAAAGATAAGGTTTTAAAAAGTTTGCCTGAGTTTAGGCTCCGATTTTCTTTTTGAACGGCCAAAATAATTTATATTAATAGAGAGTATAAGAATGATTTGAACGATACAACAAAAATAACAAGAGCGTAGAGCTAATAAGCCACAACAAAGGCTACCAGTTACTACTATATAACCATGATTAGTGTCCAAGATTCCAACTTGGTTAAACCTAATATTTACACTCAATTGATGGTAGCAGTTGATATACATGTCGGAGCCAGGATTTGAGGTTAGGGAGAGGAGGGCGAAATTATATATACATGATTTTTCAAAAATTAAAAATGATAAAAACCTTAAAAATCATAAATATTACCTATAAATTTTTTGAAAACTCTTAAATACTACTTATAAAAAAAAATCATTTTTAAAGGGGGGTGGAGGGGGAGGGGGAGGGGGCGTCCGCCCCTGTAGATAGACCGACAATAAAGATTACCCACCAGGTTGTATTTGTGAACATGACTTGCTTCTACTCTTCCTTGTACGGATGACAGATTGCAACTTATTTCGATGATACTATCTTACTCCTCATTAAAATTTCAGAGACCGTAAGAAAGCTTTGTACTTTTCAATCAATCAACTATCAATTTTAAAAGTTCAAACATTTAGACGCGTAAAGCACGAGTGACTCTTAAAATAGGGGCAACAATTGTGGGAAGGAAAATCGGTTAATGCGTCAAGTGCCACTGATTAGTCATCAAACAAACCGACTGTATAGGACCTTTGCCTTTTAAGGTAGAAAATTCCCTTTTTGATATGCATAATGAATTATTAAATTTATTAAATGTCCTTTTTATAACTAATAGTTTTATTATTGATGAGAGACCAATGAATCGTCACAATCATTATGTACAATCTATAGTGATTACTATTAGTGATGATGAACATATGTAACCATATCGTGTCTGCTGCTTCTTCGAATCATATGCTAACACAACACCCGCGATTTCACATGGAATGGAAGAGACCCAATTTAAGAAGATGCTTTGCTTAGTGTCCCAACATTGCTTGGTCATCAATTCAAGATAAACAAAATGATAATTTCAATGTCGACTAACAAATATGCAAACAATTAACTAATTAATCATACTATACTAATCAGTAGTACTAGTAATCACGATAAGACAACTACTTAATTACCGTTGGTCTGTTTAGGAAAACTAACTACTACTTCATGTGTTTTGAGACCCGGTAGTTAACATTCATTCATTATGGTCTCTTAACTATCTTTACTATTTCTAATCTCAACCGATCTTAGTTAGCACACTCCCAAATTAGTGATAATCAAACTAATCAAGTAGCTCATACTTATGGGAAAGGGGTTTAATAAAATTAGTTGATAAAGTAAATTAGATAACTTGTTAGATCATTTTACAATAACAGTTGAACCTTCTCTCTCCTGGCACATTAGTTTTCCACCCACTAGTATCTAAATACAAAAATCATATATTCATATTCACCGGTGAACCCACATTTTAAATTTCTTTTATCATTTCTTTTTACCGCAAACAAACAAAAAATGTGGTTTAATAGTGATGCAATGGAATGGAATTACGGCGGGGAACAAGAGGTGCATGGTTCGATTCCATGCGAAGGAGTAGAGTGGTGTTGCTATAGGTGTGGTTGGTACAATATAGGAGTAGTTATGAGGTTTAGGAGTAAAGTGGTACTGGTATATGTGTGGTTGGTACTAGGAGTAATAGAAGAGAGAAAGGTAAACATAAAAAAAAAAAAAAAAAAGAAAACTAATGGTGAAACCGAATAAATTTTAAAATGGGTTCCAATGGTGGAAACCACTAGAACATTGATGAGTGTTTCAACATAGTTCCACATATCTATAATATATAATCAAATCAGTCAACTTATATCTTTAATAAGCTACTTGAGGTGAATTATCGAATTAGCTAGTATTACATCCACCCCATTTGAAAGGTAATCTACGAATCTGTGTGCCAACTTTAACAACAAATTACTTATATATTATGAAGTTAATTTAAAAAAAAAACACACTATATTATGAAAATATAATGTGTGCTCTTTCTTGTTCTTTTTTTTTTTTAAATATTTAATTTTATAGTTTAAAAGTAATTCGCATTCAAAATTTACACGCAAATTCCTAGGTTACCTTTTAAATGGGACATGGAAGATGAACGGTAAGGAAACATTATGCCATGATAACTTCTAAGTTAGTGAGTGCTACACACACTCTTTGTTGAGATATCTCTCATGATTGATGCACTAACGAATGAATTAGAGCCTTTCAGTGAATTTGCGTAAATCGTCGACACCTTTGATGGAAAATCGTCCAAAACGTGCTAGATCGATCATGTTATCAACATGGTTATTACAACTGAGTGACGCAACTATTTATAACATTACAATAAGAAACAATATGGAAGATAAAAACGATTGATACTAATCTCATCTCAGTCAACAAGTAAATAACGGAAAAAACTAAACATTTAAGAGAAAATTTAAGAAATCTATCCGAAAGGATCTTCTAATATATCCAGATGATTCTCTAGTCTCTACTAACCAATCAGTCTCCTAAATTTTTGGGCCGCAAGAAACATGTTAAAATTCTGAACTACTAGAACGTAAATTGAAATTCAAGTAGCAACTCACCCTGGAAAAGGTAACTAGTACGTAAATGAGTTGCATATTTTTGCTGATTAAACAAGTAAATGCAAGATTAAACGTACACGAGTGAACCAGGGAATGAGATGTATTTTCTTGTCCCATTAGTGACACATATTTTTCATTGGTTTAGTGCAACGTGTTAAAGCAAGAATATCTACAAGTAGTACTATGTTATATATGCGAAAAGGTGTTTCGAAAAAGAACAATGTAGAGCTTCGGAGAAAGTAAAAGAGAATATGTACCATGTATGAAGTTCAATTGTTCGATCCTTTTGCTTTACCATCGAGGCGATATTCACGAGTCCACGGATCATATTTGTCTATACCGTGTGAATAGTCTCCATTTCTCTCAAAAAGAAAATGACGCTTTAGAAAAGAGTTCTGTCTAATATGCGAATATACGTATAAAGTTTTTTCAAACAATAGGCATATATATGTAGAAAAGTAAAGTTCATGTGAAAGAAATCGTCAATTTGATAATGAAATTATTTTATTATTAGTAACTAAAAAACGTGTTTCCAATGCATTTGGAAAATCAACTCCATCATATGGTATTACATCATATGGTATTATATCATATGGTATGTTGGCCGGGTTGAACTAGTTCGTAACAACTTAGGTAGCTTCATGACTGAATGATATTGGATTTGGCCGATTTGGACGGATCCATGCGACCTTAGTGGCTCCAGTACTAAAGGAGAAACTGACTACATTAATAACTTAATAAAAAACATGGAGAATGGTGTCTCTTTGTAGCAGTTGTATAACGCTTAATTATAGAAATAAAATATCTAACCGGATACTAACTGGTTAGTATATAATATGATATTTTAGGAATATGTTAAATTCTACCTCATTTTACCTAATCACTAAAAATATGACAGAATTTTAGAAATTCTATAATATTTATTACCTTATCTAATCTAACTATCTAATTATACAATTGGGCTTAGATCGTTGACGGACATGACAATCCCGAAGGTTCCAAGATAATTTATGAGAATGTATTTCAAAGTGTGTGTGATCAAAATGGTCAATTTACCAATATAATATAGCTTGGAATACTCTTCTCCATTACTCCATTTGTTTAAATTGTTTACGTTTGATTTTAAAACAATTTTTTAGAAGGTTTATATAGAGACGGAGTTAGAATTTTCGAATACGGGTCTTTTTTGTTTTTTTGTTTTTTGTTTTTTGGTTTATGTAAGTAATATTTGATAAACATGATATTTCAAAAGAAATATTTTTGGAATCATGATCAATATAGGTAAACTGTGGTGGAAATAATAAAACAAAAATTTAAAAATGTAGTATTAAAGTCGTCACGAAAAGAATTAGTGGAAAACGAAATTACGCAGCCTTTCTTTTCCGAATTTGTGGGAAATGTTAGTACAGACGCATGAGCCGATATTTGGTCCTTTTGTGTGTACCAAAGTACCAAATTCTCCGGCCACTCGGGACCATGGGCTAGGTCACCATCTCGGCTGCAGCCGATTTTGGCTGATCTTTTTGTCATTTTATTTTTCTTTTGAAATGTGTGATTACCAACATTTCATGTATTTTTCTCATTTTATTTACAGCTTGGTCCACGTCATATCCAGAACCTGGACTTCATATTATCATCATTTTTCTCAGAAGAAAATAGTGAATACTATAATTTAGGAAACAATTGGCCTGGTATTTCATGTTCTTTTTTCTCTTTCAAATGAGACAATAATAATTATACATCCAATGGAAGAGAATTTCGAAAGAAAAAATGTTTTTACTCAACTCAATAACGTTAAACAAAGAAAGAAGTTACGAGTGTAAAATTCAGTTTAGGTATTATAGAGTGTGCGTCCAAGTCCAATTTACGTACTTCATAGTGATTAAATCCAATTTATATACTTCATTGCAACATATTGTCCAATTTTTATACTTTTTCAATTTAATCAATTTAATGGGAAAAAAAGGTGAACAATACAACTTGTGGTAACTACACACCGAACATATCGGAAAGTATATAAAATAAATAGAAGTAAAAAATTTGCGAAAAGAGTGAAAATAATGACCATGTCTAATACACTTTTTGGTACTTTGGAATACCAAAACGGAATTTTAATCCGTGTATAACACATACCTATTTTTTTTTATTATTTCGCAATTTTCGGTTTGTCAAGTGGGTGAGTAATTGCTAAACGCTTATATTGTTAACATTTTTTCCCATTAAATCGAAGGTACATAAATTGAAAAGTATATCACAATAAAGTAACTGAATCGTACCCGACTACAATATTAGGGCATTATGGAATACCACACTCTGGTTTACTTAAAAGGGAGTAATGTACTTCCTCCATTCCTTATCAAACTTCCCATTTGGTTTTGTTGACTTTTTTTTGCCTCCGTTTGACTCCGAATTAATCATAAATCGTATTGGAAAAAAAATATTTGAAGTTATATTATGAAAATATAAGATTTCCACTTTTATAATATAAGTTCAAAATATTTTTTTCCGGTGTGATTTAGGATTAATTTGGAGTCAAACAAAGTCTCAAAAAAGTCAACGAAATGAAACGGGAAGTTTGATAATGAATGGATGAAGTATTTATTAAAAAAAGAAAAAACCGAATAATGCATATAGCGCCAAACTTACTAATCTTTTCACCCATAACGTCTATAGAGTATATACTAAGAACATTGTACAACTATAACAAATTCGTTCAACAGTTCAGTGGATTTGTTCATCTTCAATCTCATCAGTTTAAATGTTGGTTAGCAAGATGGGCAATTGCCAATTGGGATGCGAAGTTAAAAGAATGCAAAATGAATTTTTTTCCATTAATGGAGAATGCACACTAGTCTTTGTTAATTGCTCACTTTTTGTCTCTCACCATTTTTCTTAACAAGATTTTAACGGGATAATATTTTTGGACGTATCATTAGACATTAGTTAGGCGAGTGTTATCGACCATTGAAACTCATCACTAAACCAATTAATACAATTTTTTTTCTTAAATTTACAATTACAATATTAATCTTTTTTTATCGATAATTCTCTATATGACTATATGTATTTAGAGAGAGAAAATAATTATCTATTTCAAAAATTATAACTATGAACTTTTAAGTACTTATTGAATTCTAACAATCCAACTAATTCAAAAGTTCGAACGATTGGTGATGTGTGAAATCCAATCATTTATATTAATTTTTCAAAAAAAAAGATATATTTTTAATTGTCACTCATTTAGAACCTACTATTTTACAAATTGTTTTACAATTTCCCTGGAAAAACAGTTTCACAAGTATATAAAAATAAAAATAATACTACTAGAATAAGAAACAACAGCGCGACTAGTGACTAGTAGTGGATGTGTGAAGAGACCGATTTGGTTGGTCAACCGTTATAAAATTACTCTAAAATCTAAACCTCTTTTAAACGAAATGGTTGTGACCGTTGAGGTAGAAAATAGAAATGGTAAATTTAAGTAATACACGGATCCACCCACCCGACCCGAATAAACCGCATCAACCACTATATAACCACTGCAATCCCAAGTTTCTGTGATTCAGCGAAACAAGGAAACTCCAAAAACAAACAAAATCTCTCTCTCTCTACTTTCTCTCTCATCTCCTCACAAACAGGAAATTCAAAATCATGGACTCCAATTCCAAGCAGAAACCCTACACCCTCAAATTCCTCTGTAGCTACGGCGGCCGGATCCTCCCCCGCTACCCCGACGGCAAGCTCCGTTACAATGGCGGCGAGACTCGTCTCCTCTCCGTCGATCGATCCATTTCCTTCACTGGTTAGTAGTCTCACACACTCTTTCAATGAATCGTACAATTCCACTATTTCTCATTTACAATTTTGTCAATTTACCTTATTGAAGTGTTTTCATTCTCTCTGTAGATTTGATGACTAAGATGGGTGAGATGTGTGGAACCACCGTGACTCTCCGGTGTCAGTTGCCGACTGAAGATCTGGACGCGCTAGTATCCGTCACCTCCGATGAGGATCTGGTGAATCTAATCGAGGAGTACGATCGCGCATCGACTACCTCCTCGCTCAAAATCAGAGCATTTCTCTCCGGTCCTAAAACGCCTAGGAAGGTCTCTCCGCCGTCTTCGAACTCAAATTCACCGAAATCGCCGCTGTTTTACTCCGCCCGCCGGTGCCCCGGTGGACGGCCGCCGGTTTACCCTGTGGTTTACGGCGAGAAATCTGGTCCTGCTAGGCACCAGTATGGGAATTGTGGTCATGTGTATTTGGCTAACAATGGGAATCACTGGCAAGAGCAGAGGGATAGCAGGATCTCTGGAAGGGGTGCTAAATAATATTACTAAAACATAAAAGTCTATTTTGGTAATTTGAGATTGTAGCAGTATGGGTAAAAATGGAATTTGAGAAACTTATATATATGGTGGTGATGAGGAATTTGAAGAGCTATTGCTAGTAGTGAGTAATTGTTTATCGAAGATGAATGGATGATGCCTACTGGATTGGATTGGATTGTATATATAAACCAGTCATATTTTTATTAACAAAGGGGTTGTATTTTTTAGTTTATCACTCCTTTCTTATCTTGCAGAATGCCCATTATCATCAACAATGGCACAAAAATGAATGTAAATTTTGACTCACATTTTGAACCAAGCCAAAGATTATCAATCTTTCGGACTTCTGTGTTTTTCTCGTTGATTGTTTTATTGTTTCGAATCACTCTGTTGATCATAAATTATTATGTCAGTTAAGTTTGAGAACAGAGTCCAAGTCCAATGTTTGTTATCTTCAACATATATGGGGCATTATGGACTTGCCATCATGAGTACAGTCCGTGACTCTTTTGTTCGCGTAGTTTCCATACGCCTTTATGGATCAGAATACAGAAAAATGGTTGGTACTACTTGTCAATTTTCCCTTTTTTTTTTTTCTTTTTTCATTTTTAAAATTTTCCTTTTTTTTGGTTGGAGTACTACTTCAGTTCAATGTCTTGCAATGATTTTCTTGTAAACATTTATTAGATGATGAAGCACTTAGCGTGTCTAGACTTGTACTACCTTTGAACTCCTTATAATTTCGTTAATCGAACTTGTATGCTTTTTAAAATAGATTTTCTTGGTAATTGATTGTTATATTCATGTGCCTACCGTTTTCCTCTGCATGTTGCTGAACTTTGACTGGAAAAGATTTTGTTAATATGTGATGCAGGCGAAGTTTGACTGACCGGAAATAAAGAAAATTGATGCAGGTGATCTTAAGGAGATCAAAATTTTCCCTTAATGTGAATAGAGATCATGGACATTATCACCCGAATGTGTCTTTGGTGCTTTGCCACTACGGATAAATTGACGGATTTGATATCATTAGAGTTCCGTGTAAATGTAATACCATAGTGCCATTTCAAATGATAGAAGTGTAAAAAGTGAAGAATGGCCCTGTGTTTACTTGACCAAGTTCGTCCACTCCAAATATTTTCAAATTCATTGTGTGCACATCAAAATCTTGGTTTTGTCGTGTTTAGAAGGTTATAACTTATAACCAGTAAATTATATGGTCTTTATCGAAAGTAAACTTTGTAGGTAGGATGATTAGTTAATTAGTATTTGTGGTCCAATTCCAATCTGCCACATTAGCTCCGGGTCTAATTTGGAATGTATTGTTCCATGAGTAGATGTTTTAATGAATCTTGATTCTGGGCAATGAAGAAGATGAGTTTACTGCAGCAGGTGACCGAATATATTTTATATGACCGGATTCTATTAACCATATCATTATCACTTGCAGCAAGGCAAGAAGTACTGTTGGGATGGGAACACTCGGTGAGTAGGCACCAAAATTAGCTAGAGTCAACAAGCATTATTCACTTTGTTCTCATCTTAAAAAAAATTAAATTTAGTTCACTTTATATCAAATCAATTCAGTTCTAATTTATTTTAAAAAAATTATATATAACTTTAGATCATATTGTATTCGTATCAGTTATATGTGAAAAAACATTTTATTATATTATGAATAACAAATGCAATTCAATTAAAATTTATTAAATTTTAAAATTATGTTTATTCAACTTTTTCCAGATGAACATGAACAATGAACATGATCTTATAGGTAGAGTGGTTGTAACATATCATCAAAACCTCAAAATTGCGTTTAAGTTAGGGAATCAAGCCGAACACGAGTTGTCATGAAAAACTCATATTAACCTAGAGGGTCCGTAACTTTTTAGGGGTCCATAGCGTCCCTAATAACAAATAGGCCATATTAGTTCAACAATTACATTTTACGTCATAAATTTGACTCTGGGAGAACTAAGCTATTGTAGCAATATTTGATTTTGGAGCATCCAAACACCCTTAAGATTGAGGCTTAAAATGTAATTGATTTTAGCACAAATGCACTGAAAAATTTCACCGCAATAATTTAAAAACTGTTTGGCGTAAAATGTAATTGAATTTCAATGAAAAAAATAGCCGTCTCAATTTCATGTTCTGTTAGTAACTCAATCTTTTACCACTGTACCACATCAACGTTTTATTGATATTTTATTATGAGCTTTGACAACATTGATTTGGAGTAACACTTAATCTCATTGTCGGATTCTCTTCTAACCGATTCCTATGTCTAATATCCCGAATATTGAGGAACGTACGAGGACAACACAGGTCCAGTGGAAAAATACATATTTACCAAGTTATGATAATTTCTACAGGTGAGCTGATTTTATAAAGAAGAGTACTCTTCGACAGAAGAGGGGTGTGGGTTTGTGATGGGTTTTCCCTAGACCCATCTTACCTATTCTCTATTCAAACTCCGATCTAAGTCTCCGTTCTCATTCTAGTCCATTTTGTCTTCCTTACAAGAGGAGATCTACATTTCTAGTTTATTTGTTCATTTGAATTTCATAGTTTCAATCTTTGCCTTTCTGTACTCAACCATTGTTTGTAATTGATCTTGCTTTTGGTTGATTATAACAAACTTGGTTTCTTTCGCACTGATTTGTGTATCTGATTCATATTGGGTCATAACAAGTGGTATACAGAGCTCCAAGTTCTTCTGCTGTTGCTGGAGAATTTACCCAATTCGGTGGTTACCTTAGATTTAAATCGGTTGTTGCTTCCTAGTTTGGATCTGAAGATTCGTCACAATGGATTACTTAGATGCTTGTTATGAAATTTAATTTGGGAGGATTGTTTTTGCCGGCAATTTGGATTTTCTCCCTTGCCCACCAGTAACTTGCATCCTCTGTTGAAGGAGCATATGAAATACGTCACTGGTCTGCATCAAGGTTTCGGTATGTTTGCAAATGATTCAAACTCTATAATTCTTGTTGATCAATTTTCGTCGTTACTGTGAGCACACCATCTATTGTTACCAACAGATCGTTTTTATCCGTCCATTATGCCATCATGTGTCAAGTGAGATGTTTGAACAAGTATCTATAGATAAGGAAATGGCCTCAAACTCAAACGGCTAATTTTTTTTTTTTAACTAAAAACAATTACATTCCCCACGACTAGTTTTCAAATTATTAAAAGAAAACTTTACTTCAATTCAATTACATTGTAGTCACCAACCAGTATTGGGCTTAACTGCAACGGTAAAAAAATATTACTGCCTTTTATAATTAAAATTCAATTATATTTTGGTAATTTGGGGTAAAAATAGTTAAGGCTTGTTTGTCATGTTTTGGGTTATGACAATTTGGTAAACAGATGTTAGTCAACTCCAAAAACTCTGATTTTTGCCTAATATGTCATTGTTCAACTAGCATGTTATTTTCTGTTATTAGGTGTTCTCATAGACCCTTAGAGATATAAACTCTAACCTAAATCTCACATCAACATTTCATTTTTTCCCTTTTTCTTGAATAATCGTATAAAATTTGGAATAAATGAGTATATTTTTTACCTCCGCAAACTGAGCGTTAAGCGAGCAAATACGAGTCAAACATTTCGAGCGGCTCACGATCAATTCGATAACTTAACGAGCTGATCACTAGCTCAAATCAATTATCCTAAATCAATTATCCTATAATAATCATCAGTTACGAGAAACTTAAAATTCTTCTGACAATTATTAATCGATGAGTCAAAACTCAATTCGAATCGTCTCGTTCACGATCATAAAATGGGTTCAGATCCACCATATAATACATAGTGGATTTTCATTTCAAAAAAGTGTTTATATATATAGTAGAATAAATTTTGTGTCTGGTCAGATTTAACGAAATACATACTTAAATGGAGTGGATTTTAAGTGGAATCCGAAAGAGTAAAGCATGTCTGGAGTTCATCGGAAACAATAATGTCGCTCTACATATATATGACTATGTTGAACCGCGCTGGCTACGTACTAGTATGGTCGTTGGCAAGTTGCATGTAATATTAAAGGATTACAAAGCTACACATAACTAACTATTGAATGAGCTCAAAATCGAGACTGTGGACCAGAGAGAATACCCTAAATTTCTTGGCAGAAATATTAATTGGTGGAGGACAATAGTCACAATATATACTAGTATATGAATAGTGATGGAATTTTAGAAAAATCAAGGAGAAAAATTGTTTCAAAAAGAAGAACAAAGGTTGAAATTTACGAGGAAAAAAGAAGGCAAATTTTCTTGTATAAACGAATCTACATCCATGGTTACAAAGGAGCGTTTAAAATAGAACACGTCGAATTAAGTGTTACATAAGTTCACTAAAATTTGATTCCTGATAGATGAGTTTAAACTCGGTTTCACTTTGGAAATAAAATAGTTAGTCTAAAATTGAACTCAAACGCGAATGAATTTGTAACGAGGATTTGATAACAATATATGAAGTAGTATATCTCTACTATATACTAATTAAATGTTTAGAAGTAGTTTTTAGTCCCAAAAATTAGTTACTCCCCACTACTTCTTTAAATCTTTCAATTTAATTAGAAAAAAATATAAAAGTAGCACTAAATGAAATTAATAATGTTTAAATTAGTTCATCCTTTTAATATTCAATAAATTTATTTATTTCTCATTAGAAGAAAGGTCATGTGAACTAATTTTGTTAAAAAAAATTTTTTATCGACTCTTAAAATTGATTACACCTTCTAACGCGGATACTGCGTGTCAATTTACTTGTATTTAAAAAGTTAATAAATGGAGCTTAATAAAGTATAGATTGATCGTGGGACAAAGAAATGAGAAAAGAAAAACGTGAAATATGCACGCACAAATTTTTAGATTTTTTCAAAAACTTTACGTAGATAAAAGTGAGAAATTGATGAGTTGACGTCTTCAGTCTTTTTTGGCTCGTAATATATAAAAGTCGAGATAATGGATGAATTGATCAAATCTTATCAATTAATTACTACTGTTTTGATATAATTAATTAACGAATAAAGATGGAGCTTGAGGATAAAGATTAATATTATCAACTACTTTTATTAATTATAGTACCCCAAGTGAAGTCTTTCCATTTATAATTTCCCCACTTGTTCATAAGTTCATTAATTTATGACGTACGTGCATGATTTCAAACATATTACTGTAGTCCACTTTGAGTTCCTCAAATTTAAAGAATGGCAGGGGCGGCTCAATAATTATTGGTACAGTATGTTACTTTTATCAATAAATTTAAATTTATTTAATTATCTTTAAATCGCAATTCTGTCAAATTTATTTTATTAATATTATACTATGACTAAATCTAATTTAGTTTAACTTTGTTTAGTTCGATTTTGAATTTTGTAGACGAAAAAATAAGTGGTCGTAATAAGTATTACAAAAATGGATAATTTTTTATATATCTATCATAAACATAGTTGGGCTCTTGTTTAATTAACTAAAACTACAGAATAGCAGAATACTATAATTAATTATTACTACTTGGACTGGGATTATGTCATAAGTTCATTACAGTTGGCTCACTATTGCTAGCTCAATCTTATCACCCTTTTGATTTTTGAGGATTCATTTAAAAATACACAATCTGCACACAAACTGCAGCTACTACATATAGTAATACTTTTTTCTTTTCATAAGCCACATATATTATCTAAATAAACAATCATACTCATGAGGCTGTTCTGTTCCTGTTCTTTCATCTTCACCTTCTTTTCTCTTTTTTTTTTTCAGAAAAAAGATTTTTAAAAATAAATCTTGGCCCCTTAAAGAAACCTTTAGCCACAAACATACTGTATATGAATTGTGTTTGAGGTCCCAATATATTGGCCTCAAGCACTAGTAACATAGGATATGGTGATGAGGATGCAGATAACAAGCAGATAAACAATAATTATAATAATAATACTTCATGTTCACTCTCACTCATCACTCTCTGCTGATTTCAGCAGACATTATATACTTAATTCTTTCTTTTTTTAAAAAGAAAAAATGAAAGAAAAATGATTGGGCAGGAGGATTAGGAATTGCAAGAGGACCCTACTAGTGGCGAGTTGGAAGGATAAAACTTTACCTTAAATGATGTGAGAAAAATAATCCATTGGTTGAGCAATTATTATAAAAAGACAATATTGCCATTGTCATCTGATCATCATATCATATCCCTTCCAGCATGGATATAGTATAATCCAGGCCAAGTATTTGCCATTCTTCTTCATGTCTCAATTTCTAGTTCACTATTTGGACCACTGATGAAAGCTAGCTGATGAGTTTCTAATTCATTTTATTTTTTTGAATTTGGGATGGTGTGACAATTAGACATGGATACTTTGGTGCTTGTTTGGTTTAGATTGGCAAATATGTGAACTTGTATGGTAAAAAATTATAAACCAATTCTTTTGAGCCCTTAAAATCTTATCATCCTCACAATTGACACATTAATTGATGCCTACGTTATGGTTATCTAGAGTTCTCTATCTTTCATGATCTACGATCTATCACTAAATTAAGTGAAACTTTAATTTATCCAAATTATCACTTAATTTAAAATTTAAAAGAAGTTATTTTTTAGAATTTACTACAATTTAGGCTCTGTTCTCTGAAAATCTGAAAATTGATTATTTTAAATTCAGTTCAGATCATATCAGTTTAGTTAAGATCAGTTCAGTTCAGATGCATTAAGTTCAGTTCAGTTTAATAGTATTTTATATTACAAATAAGTTCAGTTCAGTTCAGACGAAGAGAACAGAGCCTTAGTTGGTGTTGTCGACAGTTTATCGAGTTGTCAATTAATTTAAGGGAAGATGTTTTTTTGGTTGTTTACAACAACTTATAAGATGACAGATTTGGATAAGTTGAAGTTGCGTTGAACCTCCTTAATCAATTTCTCCTTAAATTAAATAGGATTTTAGTTATTCTTTCCAAGAATTGACTTTGCAAACACTATTTTAACTTCTCTAACTTTTAATTAATTTTTACAAACACCTATCAAAATCAATAATAAGCAAATTTTACTAATTTCTTCTTCAGTTAATCTCTTGAAAGTAAGTTGAAAAATGTTGGAAACACCCCTTATAACTTATAAACTGACATGCATGTTCTCTTAAATTAAATTAAAATGAAGAAGTTGGGTTGAACATACTTAAGCAACTTCTATTAAACAGAATTTTAATTATTTTTGTCCAATAAATTGAGTTGGAAAACATTACTTTTACAATTTTTTAAACTTTAAAGTTGAGTTTCAAAACACCTATCAAAGTTTTTTCATAAACCAATTTTATCAACTTCTTATTTTAGTCTTACGAAAATAGATTGAAGTCTATGGCTCTCTTTGATTTAATTTTTAAAGGCACAATCAATTTAGTTCATACTTCAATTGGTTTAGATCCTTCAATTGAATCAAACGCATCGTAACTTACATATCTCATAAATAAACATGAACTAGAAAGTTTTTATATTCCACAAGTCCAAAAAGTTTTGCATTCTTGAAGATTTGTAGAAAACTAACTTTTGTAGTAACAACACTCCTTATGGAGGCTTTTTTGAAACTTAATTGGGGTTTAAAGTCTCAATTAAGCCAAAAAAATGCATCCAATGTGGACATTTTAGTTGCTACCCCCTCCTATCTTCAATACTTGACGTTTTAAAAAATTTCCACTTTGCAAAATAATTGAGGATGCTAGCATATTTGACCTATACTATTAATAGGTTTGTTTAACTATTAATAGGTGTGTATGTGAGAGTGTTTTATACTTACTTTACTATTAATAGGTATGATAAAGCCTATAATAGGGGATAATGATTGTATTCTTTAATTGTCGTGCAATGCTTAACGTCAATTATTCAAAATAGGAGGGAGTATTATTTAGTAGCCCATGGGAAAGAGCTACTAAACAGTAGTCTCCATTTAAGCCCCCAAGTGATATAAAAAAATTTTTTTTTTTAAATTATAAAATGACATAATGAAGTAGTATGTGTCACATGAGCCCCACTTAGAAGTCCCAATTAAGCCCCAAAACTATTGGTGTCTTCAATTTGGCAGGGCCTTTTTATGGGGCTTATATATTTAAAGCCTCAATTAAGCCTCAAACAAACAAATCGACAACGAAGTATTGCTCAGTTGGTAAGCTGCTTCACCTCCAACCAATAGGTCGGGGGTTCGAGTCACCACAGGGTAATGGGGAACCATTATTGATTCTCGCTTTGCCGCTTCTACAAAAAAGCCTCAAACAAACCATAAGGAATGCTCTAATATTCATGAGCAAGGTTTTAGGTTTCTCTTCAACAAGGTTTTCAAGTGTAGGCTAGCATTTCATTTCTTTACTATTTAGTATTTACTAATATCCTCGAACGGTATAATGATCATACAAAGTACAAACTACACCAGGTAAATGGATCAATTTTCTCTCGTTATGCACGATCCATTTTATTATCTATAGGTCTGGTATGGACCCGGATCCATTTTATTAAGCAAATGTTGAGAAGTAATTATTAGTCCCAAAAAGTAATTCTTCCCCAATACTTATTATTCCACTTTCTAATTGAAATATTCAATTTAAAATTAAAAAAATAGCAATTACTTATAAAACAACATACACTAAAGTAGAATTTACAAATAAATTAATAAAATTCAATTTTATTAAACTTCAATTGAACTAATTTATAATCTATCGATTTTTAAAATTCGAATACACTTTATATATCACGCGGGTATCCGCGTATCTAGTTAAAAAAAGTGGAGATTTAAAAATAAAGAAGCTTTGCGTATTGTAGTTCAATCAAAACTGATCCACATGGATTCATAACCATTGGATCTAAGTTAAAAGTTTGTGGCACAGATCATGTCCAACTTGGATTGGACCCGATTGTCAAGCCATAGAAGTAAACTAATTAGTCCTCAAACAAGTTTAGTTGTTATAAAGACAAAAAAAATAAACTCATTACCAGTGTTTATAATCTGATTAACTTTCACTCCACTACTAATCTTTTTTATCTTTACCTGGATATATAGTCATACGCTACGCTGAAATCCGGACCCCGGGTTAAACCGGAATATTATCTCAGATGGTCAGCCCGGGTTGACCCGGGTCAACTCGGAAGGTTGACCCGGATGACGTAATAAATATATAATTATTTTTATATTAAAAATAAATAAAATATACTTTTGATAAAAAATTATAATGCATATTTAGTAAATTTGATTACCTATATATAAAATAATAATTGAAAAAAAGTTAAAATATCCAAATATATAAAGTTTTTTATCTACTCATTTTCTACTTTTGACCTAAAACCCGGGTCAACCCGGATTAAACCGGCAAAATCTCGGAAAAATTTTGAGTTTCCGAGATTTTGTAAAAAAAAACCCGGCAAGGCTTCCGGGTCAACCCGGGTTGACCCGCCGGGTTTTAAAACATAGGTCATACGTAAACCAGGGCGGCTTCGGACCCTTGCGGGAAGTTGACTCGCAAATGGCCCCAAAGTTTTTGGGACGCTGGGATATGTTTCATAGTTTCGAGTAGAATTTTATATTTAAAACAAACTTCATTTCTTCTTCTTCTCTTTATTATAGCAATTTCAAATATAAATTTCTTTACAACTTCTAACTTCTAATGTGAATTTTGTGCAAATTTTCAATACTATGATTTACTCTTTTCTTACCTTATGCGTGTTACTTGTCATTCTTCAGAAGTCACTTGATGTCATATAGTATCATATATGACAATTACTTAAAACTTATTCGAGAGACATGTATCCAAGAGTCCCCCCAACTTCAGGCAGCAACTTGAATTAACATTTTGCAAAGCCTAAATATTTGTAGAAGAGCATGCATGATATACATATTACATATTAGTTTGTTAGATAAATCTAGTTGAAGTAGTTTAATCACCTTGGCTCGGAAGTTCTTGTTGATCATAATATTTTCAGACTTAATATCACGATGAATATATACTGGCACTGTGCTATCATGGATGTATTCCAGTCCTCTGACGGAATGTAAGGCTATTTGCACCCTGGTAGACCAAATCAATAGAATCACCCCTAAAAATGAAATGATAAATTTACTTGTCATTTACAATCATTGCACACTCATTGCAAGAAACATCAAGATGCCCTTTTTTTTTTTTTTTTCTCATACAATGTCGTATCCTTTTATTATATGATTTGGACACAGAACCTCATAATACTTAAGACGGCCCTAATCTAAACAAAGACCATCTTAAAATGAACAAACTGATTAAACAAACACAAATGATCAGGTTCAGCCGCAATGGCTCAATCCATCAAACATACATATTACCATATGCTGCGGTAAATGTGAAGAGTAGTTGAGAAATCCGGGCTATTAATGAAAATGGGCCTGCTTGAATATATCCAACAATTAGTTGGACCTCACGAACTTAGTCCAGGTGTCTAGGCCTAAAAGGCTAAAACCCATGTTTTACCTGAATCAACGGCGGTAAGTGGTGAGGAGTTCATTTTATATACTAGTACTAGTTATATAGGGTATCTTTACCAAAAACTAGTTAATAAGCTAGCTGGGGCTGATAAACTAGCTGATAAGGCAGATGATAAGCTGACTGATAAGTTAGCTGATAAACTAATTGATTTTAGTGTACGTGTTTAGCGAATGAGCTTATAAGCTAATTGATAAAATGATATAAATGGGCATTTATAATATATTGTTATATTCTTCATTCATTTTTCATATTTAATAATAATAATATTAATAATAAATATAATAATAATAATTATTATTATTATTCATATTAATATTTTAACATAAAAATAATAATATATTTATGTCTAAACTATTAATTAAATAATATTTTTTTCAATTTAGGAACATGTATATGACAACAAATATTGCGTTATTCTTTATTAGTGTTATTAGTTTTATTTTTAATAATAATAATAATAATAATAATAATATTTTAATATAAAAATGAAGTAATATATTTATGTCTAAACTATTAATTAAATAATTCATTATTATTATTATTATTATTATTATTATTATTATTGTTATTATTATTACTATTATTATTATTATTATTAGGGGTATAACTGAAATATGAAAGATGATAAGCTAGCTTATTAAAAAATAAACTAACTTTATTAGCTTAAAAATAAGCTAGCTCCAGGAGCTTATAAGCCCGCATTCGCGTAATAGACTTATTTTTCCTGATAATAAATTTGTTACGTGAATGCGAGCTTATAAGCTAGCTGATAAACTAACACTAAACAGAGTCATAATTCGATTTTGGAGTTCAGATTTGCTTACTTATCTTTTATGTTATGTTATAAATAATTTTAGTTAAATTCTTCCCTACGAAAAGAACCTAACTGAAAAATGTAGGTCAGTTATTTGAATATGATTAAGAGATTTTATGTCATTTCAGCTATTACCATATATCAGAAGTCAGAACATGGTTAACCTTTTTGTTTCCAAATCTAAGTTATTCATTGACACAAGTACACTTCCTAGTTCCTATACATAATACATGTAGTGCTATACTGCTGTGCGCTGTATATGGCTTTAGAAGTCATATTTGAACCTCATTACTCTACAGTTTGTTTGAGGTCACTATGTGACACAAAAAGGCCATGGAACTTGGAAACCACACGGAACCCGGTTAGGTAGATTTACTACAGCAATAGTATCAACCAGGGAACATCAAAACTATGCTGTTGTTGCCTTCCTCTTCCCAAGCATTTATAACCGAAGTGCATAATGTTAAGTCCGGGAACATCAATCCACACCATTTCACTGTCTTCCTCAGCGTATTGTGGTATAATACCGAGCCTTGGAACCATGTCCTGATCAACTCTCACCAGTGATCTCCCCTGACAATCTCCACTGGATTCACCACGATTTGCGTCTCTGGGAAAATGGCATAGTTTGTTGTGACAGAAAAGTCGTAAATAACTGTCAGTTTTTGCGTTAAGAAGATAGATACATCTGGTTGTTTGATTCCACTAGAATTGATTCTGAAAAATGTCAGGAATGGAAGGCTTCTCGGTCTTCTGATCCACTTTCGGATGTGCTGTCATTCTTAAGAAAGGATTGGTAGTTTGGAAATCTCGACGACCAAGAGTTATTATATCCCCTTCTGATGTTACCTGTTACATGAAGTAATATAAATGGATCAAGTCCACACTTCTCTACAAGTTCTAGCTTTTAATTAAATGAGATGAAATTCTTTCATTACCTTTACTGCATATCAGACTCACATAAGAGCAAAGAGATGCCCACTAAACAGTGCCAGGCCGGAGGCCGGTATTCGCGGTGCCAAAAGCAGTTCAGAACAGGATCAAACTGACCAGTTACTATCCGTACAGCACTCAACATACAACGCGCCATGGTAGCTGCAAGTCCATTAAATAGGAGGAGGAAATACTAGGAAAAATGCATGTCCAATATCATGCTCCATTAAGTATTTGTATGTTTTAACATAGCGGCTACGGAACGTTGCTTTCCCTTCATCGATTTTGATCACATGAAGCATCCCATCTCCATCAAAGAGGTGGTAAGGGCCTTCCGGGGCGAACTGAGGATTAGGGCCATTACGGATGTATACACTTGGTAGGCAATACCTCATTTGTCAGCATAAAGAAGCCGGAAAGAACTTGTTTCGGTTTGATGGAAGCGTGAAGGGGCGAATCGAGGTAGGTGTGTATGAGTTCATCCATGTTCTTAAAGATGGCTGAAAGCAAGGTTTGCTTTTTTCTTGTTTTTGGTGTTGTCTGTACTGCTGGACTCTTGAGAGTAAAATGTGCCTGATCATGTTGTTTGGTGAGGTTTGAGAATGCTGCGATGGATTTTGTTTTGTTGTTTTGGTTTCTATGTGCTGAAACACTCATCAGTTGAAGAGATTTTGGAAGGAGTTGGCTGTAAGAGAGTCCATTCCACAAGGATATATTGGTAACGTTGCTTGAATTATATGCAAATTGCAAATGAATTTGAGGGTACATGGCTTAAAGAGTAAAGAAATCATCTATACTTGCATATAATAGTGTACTAACTTAACTTTCCTCCCAAAAAATAGAAGCAAAGAATCACTTGGCAGAGGATCAAGATGCTGTCTATTCTATTTTTGGCTCTACTGTTAAGCTTACACGAACATACACCACACTAGTAGTTTAATGATCAAAGAAAAGAACTGAACTTGAAATGCACAAACCGCACTGCAACGAATTAACTCTCTGTTCATGCAAGTTATGGTTCGTCGTCATTAGGTTTTTTCTGTGCAAAATCCAAAAGAATCTATGAGAGAATGATCACGTTATCACTGTCAATTAAGATAAGGTTAACTGGTTATACACACAGATAGGTCAACTCTGTCCTAATTGAAAGAGAACTCTCATGGCTGGAGCTATCCACAAACTAGTAGGCCTGCGATATTAAATCAATCATGGATGTTTATCTGAATCACCAAAAGTGTCATTCTTTCTCATAAACTGGGTCAAGAAAATTTTAAAACAGAACTAAAATATAGGCTACAAAACAAGATATCACAAAATTCTCACCCTTTCAAGGTAAAACAGAAAACAAGCTAGTGATTCTATCATTCACCAACTCTTGGTTTGAAGGAAGAACATTCACTCTGACAGAAAAAGTACAATGGTTTGCCAGCTTAACTTACATCCGATATGACCAGAAGAAAAGAAATCCTGCTAGGCTTTGCGTACTCTTCCACTTTGTCCGTTCATACATGATTGCTGCTCTTTCTAAAGAAAGAAAAAAAAAAAATCCCTTCATAGAATCAAGTATTTTCCTTCATCTACTCATTTAACTATAATGGCCTCAACGTACTTGTACCCCAGCACCGGAGGAC
This sequence comes from Plantago ovata, assembly GCA_028274465.1. Taxonomy (NCBI): domain Eukaryota; kingdom Viridiplantae; phylum Streptophyta; class Magnoliopsida; order Lamiales; family Plantaginaceae; genus Plantago; species Plantago ovata. Next base: position 124,879,985 of record CM051456.1, on the reverse strand, counting down.
TGGAATGCATAACCATAGGACTTTATACCACAGCTCTCCGTCTTTCACTAGCACCTTCGCGTTCAACCTGATAAGATGGATGATACATGTATAAGGAATTAAGAAGAAAGTGCAATAATCCTACGATGGCAAGATGGAATATACATTTTGTCACGTCTGCTGAATTGTTTACCCAACAAATATATATATATATATATATATATATAGATATATATATATATATATATATATATATATATATATATATATATATATATATATATATATATATATATATATATATATATATATATATATATATATAATTTTATTTTAATTTTTTTTTTTGCAGAGAGTACTAAATTTTCCAGTGATATGGTGGTGAACAAAAGGAAGATTACAAGGAAATGTTCCAAATGTGTTACCTCAACAAGTACTTTAGCTTTTTTCTTGGATTTGGCCCCAGCTTCCTCTTTCTCCAGCCTTCTTGCAGAACTTTTCTTCCCTTTCTTGCGTTCATGAGATTCAGTCACTTCGTCATCATCATTGTCATCCTCCATTCCATCTGCAATATATTTCAGTTAAACAGGTACAAAACTACAAACTCAAAACACACAAACTACTACTCTATAAAAATACTCAGTTAAGGACAAAAGACTTGCTATTACATATAGAGTATGAGCTAAGAGGCTATAACAACGAGACAATAATACAAAATTACCATGATCGTCATCCATTGAGGCAAAAGCACCAATATCTTCCATGTCTAATTCTTCTTCCTCCTCAAGATCCTCATAGCCTTCAACATATTCAACCATACCTTCCTGCAAATTCAAATTGAGCATCAATGGTGGCTGTTGTAAAATAAAACAGTACTAAACAATGAAAGATGCACTGAATGTAATGCACAACCTCTTCTTCTTCTTCTTCTTCTTCATTCTCAAGTTCCTCCATTTTAGACTCCTTATCAAGAACGTCATTGTACAACTTAGATGGATAATTATAGATCTCATCATATAATCCATTCTTGAGGCGCTCAACAAGCTCTTTTTCAATACTCTGCACACAGGATAGATATTTTTAGTTCTTGCTATGAGCCAGCAAATGAGTAACTGAATCTTGCAAAGATTACACCAAATGATTGCAACAAGGATACTAACTTTCTCAAGAACTGCAGCCTTCTCAGCCTTTTCCTCTCTCCGAGCATCTCGTTTTCTTTGTTTTGTAGGTAGGGTGTGAATTGTTTCTCTGCAAATCCATGAGCATAAAAAACATCAGGATTATTTAAGTTTTTGCATTAAAGAATCACATGATGATCCCTTCCAACAATGAAATTAAAAACCTCCCTCAAACACTCATTAGCTGCTACTAAGAGTGATGCCAAAATGTTTAACCCCACTGATACTTTGAAAGAGAATAAATATTAGCAAAGACCTCTACAGGTTTTATCTTTGGGATAATTTATTTGCAGTCCAAAAAATAGCATCCTTCTAAGAGACCACAACAACAACAACAACAAATACATATTTTGAATTCTAGGATCAAAGTTTACATTCAGTTTGGAACATGCACGATACACCTGAATTCAATCATGAGTTCTAATACAGCCCATTTATCAGAAAAGGAGAACATAGTTGCTTGATACTAAGATTTGGAAACAAGATGTAACTGCAAAATCTGATGTAAACATCCCGCTAGTTAAAGACAGCATAAGATAGTGTGCAATGTAGTCTTGTTAATGAATCCTAGTAGTAAGCAACTTATGCAAGCTCTTAGAGAAATGTAAACATAAGACAACACACAAAAGCTGGCAAAAGAAGGTGAACCTTGTTTTCAAAGCAAGTTTTCTCATGCGTATCCGCATCTGGGTCATCTTCGTTAATCTTTGCTTAGTTTTGTGCACAAGTAGCTTTGGCCAGTACATCTGTTACAACAAACAACAACATCACTAACTTATCAACTTCCTTCCATACACAGGAAGCCCTCGTCTAAATTAACCGACAAAAGTAGCTCCATTACCATGTGCTTGTCAATAAGCTCAAGAGCTTTCTCATAGTTCCTAGGCATCTTAACTCTCTCCCACAATTTGTTCGGCATATGCGCCCTTTCTATCGTTTTCATATACAAATAGAACACTCCTGCGCAACACAGCGAAAAACCGAAAAACTTCAACACAACAAAACTAAACACCATATAGTTCAAACACAGAAACAATTAAGGCCTTCGCACCGTCGTGATCCCTTATCGTAGCATATCGACTATTTGCCAGAGGGCACGAACTCCGATTGCATATCCCAGTTACATTATATGGGTTTCGACAGAATATCCCAGTGTCAATCCTAAACAAACAAAACAAGCATGCCCAATTCAAAATTTGCCAATTTTTACCCAATAAAAAGAACAAGAACAAACAGTGGAAGCTAAAAGGAAAAAAAGATGGGATTTTTTACTTGGCCATGAAACTGCAGTGATTGTGGCGAATGACCTGCCATATGACTTCATCGTGCTGCATCTTTACTCAACTCGGCGTCTAGGTTTTTTGAATCCTGAGCAAAGAGTTTGTGAGAAATGTATTGATGCGAATCAGCTCAATTTGAGCTGGGTTTAAGGATGAACAGAGGTAAAAGGGTTCAAGAAAGTGAGGATTCAATGAATTGGTTGAAGAACAGAAAATAAAATAGATGATGATACCTGGAGAGGAAGAAGAAGGAGGTCGCCTCGCAACAGAGGTTTATGCCGGAGAGAGAGGGGTATTAGGGTTTAAACAGCAGACCTAGTTTAGCTTGAACGGCTGGCTTCACAATTGAATTTTTCTTCTACGTTTAGACCGATATGTAATGTACCCTCTCATTGGCGGTTGGCTCGGTCTGACCAACCGGTTGAGAAACGCAGGTTCGATTTATATATAAAATGTGTTTGAAATTTGAACCAATCCGGGTGTAATTTGGCTTAATTTAGAACCGAATCCAGCCCAAGTCTCATATTATAGTGACTTTTTGTTCTCCATTATTTATCATATATTTTTGGGTATTTTTAATTATTCACTCCCAAATTTCACACCGGCTTAAATATTTTTGAAAATAATAAAATACTAATACATTGTAATTGTAACGATTCACCCATCTATCTATCGATCAAGACCCAACTCTTTGGGGCGACACAATTACTGATAATATGGACCACACATGTTTTACTTTCACTATAACAGCTTGCCTATTAATTGGCCGAGAGATGAACCTTTAGGCCAACATGAGTACCCATATTATGAAGTATCCGATGGAAAAATATGAAATATTGAAATCAAGACTAAACTCTCCTCCTATACTACTTATTATGTCCCATTACAATTTACATAGTTTTACTTTTTTCAGTCAACATATTTCAGTTTTGAACACAAATTACTCGTAAGCTATAATGATAAAGTATTTAATTAAATTATATTATGAAAATATAAATTTTAAATTTTTATAATATAATTTTATTATTATACTTTAAGATTAATTTGTTGTAAAACTGGAGGAATATATTCTAAGGTTAAATTATATTGGGATGGATAAGGGAGTATACAATATGTGCCCTGAAAATTCAGGCAGCCCAAAATACTGAAATAGTAAGAAAGTGGAACACATTGTGGCAATTGCCCATGCGATACTTTGGAAATTGAACTTGTCAAAATCTAGCATGCTCTTCGGCTTTAATTTTCATTTCCATTTCCATTTCATTGCTCTTCTTTTTCCTCGACGATCCTAATTTTGCCTGTAAAAAAAGAAATCAAATGCTGCTGCTGCTGCTGTTAGAAAAGAAAAAACCATCAATCAATCAAGAAAAGAAACAGATAGATAGATAGATAGGTAGATAGATAGATCATAGATGTCGCATTTGTTGGTACATAATGAATTTATGGAAGTTGATTTAGACGATGATGGCGCGGATAAAACTGACCTGCTAAATCGAGAACACATTAGGGCTCTCCTTGAATCGGTTGATCAAGGAAATCTCGTCGATCAAATCGACCTTTCTCGCCGCCATCTCAAATTCTTCCCCGAACCCATCTGCAAGATTCACGGCCTGCTTCTTCTCAATCTCTCCAGCAATCTACTCCAGGTCTGTAATTCTTATTCATTTCTCTACTCTTTTTTTTTTTTTAATGTTCAATTGTTGTTTGTAAATGCTGCCATGATTTTAATGGGTAAAGATGGCTTTTGTAATGTTGTATTGTTGCTTGATCAATGTTTGTTAGTTGTCTGATCTTGGATTTCTTTAAACACCTCGTTTAGTTTGTGTGTAATGTGGAGTTATAAGGTGGTCGAGTGGAATGAAAATGGAGCTGAGAACGAGGTACATGGATCGAGTGAAGGATTAGTGGTAATGAAGTAGTATTGTTATTATCTCGGGATGGAGCCCTTTGTAATTAGCTGATATAAAAAAAGTTTGTGTGTAATGTATTTTAGCTTGGTTGAATCAACTCTATATGTTTCTCGAATCAAGTTACAGTCTTGGAGATGCTCCAAGTGTATCTACTTCTCATGATTATTTGCAAGTGTAGCAATAGGAAGCTGGTGTACAGCTACAACACAATGAAAAATTACTCAATATCGAGTGTTTGTACTTTGTAGGCTTGTGAATTGTGATTGTATAGTGAAGTGTGCAGTTTCAAGGTCCATGAATCTGTTTCAGTCGATTATGATTGCACTAGATCAATATGAACTGGGATCTTTTAGCACTCTCGTCAATCGATATGTGCTTTTTTTCTCTGTTTCTGGCTCCATGAAGATAATAAAACTACTCTTTTCGGTGTCCATTTGTTCATTTCATACACTTGGCGGAAAAAGAGAAAAAAAAAAAAAAGATCTTTGATGGACATTCGAAATACGAATAGATCTGGGTTTTAGATCAGTCTTGTTCATGACTGCTTTTTTTTCTCACAATTTAAAGTTTTAGTGTTCATGCAACGGATTGGACATCCTGTAGTTTATCGGCAATTATATGTTCGCCTTCTAGTCTAGTAATTGCAGATACTCCATTAGACGTTTTGAGTAAACTTCACGTCTATCTTTGAGAGTTTCTCTAGTTCGAGGAATAAGCGTAAGGGCTAGGCTTCAAGGGCAATATATGTGACTTTTCTGTGTTCTTTTTATCTGTGTACTTGTAGCATCAAGTTTTTTAGTTAAACCATTGTCAGCAAGAAGTACTATTAACTCTTCTTGACATGAACTTTATCCAGGAATTGCCCGACTCAATTTCAGGATTACGGAAATTGGAGGAGCTTAATGTGTCATCTAACCTTCTTGAGGCCTTGCCAGACTCCATTGGTTTGTTGGTCAATCTCAAGTTATTGGATGTTTCCGGAAATAAACTGAAAAGACTCCCGGAAAGCATTGCGGGTTGCAGGTATACATGCTATTGACATATCCACTGAACTTGTACTCTTAATCAACAGTTGCAAAATTTTCTATTAGCTATATATATGCATTATGTGGACTTAATTTCAGTGTTAAATAAACAGGTCTTTGGTGGAGTTGGATGCAAGCTTCAATAACCTGTTGTTCTTGCCAACAAACTTTGGTTACGGACTTGTGAATCTTCAAAAGCTTTCGATTCCACTGAACAAAGTAAGAGTTCTTCCAAACTCCATTTGTGAAATGAAATCCTTGAGGCATTTAAACGCCCGCTTCAATGCAATTAACGGCCTACCTCGTGGAATTGGGAGGCTTACACATCTTGAGATCTTGAATCTGAGCAGCAACTTCAACAACTTAACTGAAATACCAGAATCAATATCTAACCTAACCAATCTCAGAGAGCTTGATCTGAGTAACAACCAAATCCGAGTTCTCCCAGATACAATTTACCAGCTTCAGCATCTCATTGAGCTGAACTTGGATCAAAACCCGATTGTGGTTCCTCCTATCCAGATTGTTAATCAAGGAGTTGAAGCTATTCAGGATTACATGATGAAGAAACGGCTTGATATGATAAAAGCTGAACATGAGAGAATTTCGGTAGAAGAAAACACGGAAGCTGAATCTGGATGGATTAAATGGGGCAGTTTGATTTTAAGTAGCGTTTCTAAGACCGTCTCTGAGTACATAGCTGAGGATGCTACGAATGATCGATACCTGGACCAGCGACTGTGAGAAAAATCATCCATGGATTCGGTTTGTGCCTTGTGTTCTGGAAGGAACAAGTAAGATATTGATTGCTTTGGTTGCTGAGTTAATAACATGTTCATGCAAGAAATAATTCTGACTTGGGTTCTTAATCTGTTGTATGAAAAATGTGTACATGGATGGGTTATTTTTGACAGGTAATGACTATATCTATGTTTTTAAGTATTTTTTTAAGTCATGAATCAGTAAATCTTGAATTTGTAAGTTTAAATCTTGTCAAAACAGAGCTTTTGAGCCTAACATTTTAGGGATAAATTATATATACTCCTTCCATTAGATTACATTATTATATCATTGAGCCAAGCATGGTCCTTAATACACATTTCTTCCATTAATGTTATTAGAAGAAGTGATTCATATTTGCATTGTGTTACTGATTGTGGGACACAGGGAACCCAAATTTGAAGAGATGTTTTAGAATCTTGTTAAACATAGACAATTTAATTAATAATTTCATTCATATCAAATAAGTGATTGACAGACATTTCTTATCTCCAACCATCTTTCTCAACCTTTTCACCAAATCTCTTTATCATCATGATTCATATCTTTGCTCTCTAGGCTCTAATATACTCCATGAGAAGTTTTCACTAACAGAATATTCACTTGTTGTTTTTATTGTATTTTACTAAAGGTTTTTTTTTAAACTAAAAGTTTTTTTTAAACGTGAAATATTACAACTAATTCTCCACTACTTCTATATAATATCCTACTAAAGTTTTATTATGATGTTAATAAAAACGTGGAGTGCATATTGAGATGAAGTTGTGTCGAGGTAACAACTAGTAACAATTAGTAGATCATAGGCTCGTTTGTAGGATGTTCAATAGTATTTTGTTTGATGTACTGTTAGGTGTACGTACAAACAAAGTTTCAAATCGCTAATAATGATTCAATGAACACTTTTAGGGACCAATACCGAAACCGCTCATCTTGAATTTGGATTTAAAGTAATTTAATTATAATGGTTATACTGTATTTGTCTTTCTCAGTTGTAAGTCTTGTGACCCTCTAAACAATGTAGTAAGATTTTTGAGAACTTATTGTATATAAGTACAACCTATCTTATTCTTATGGATGAATGATATATGATCGGAATGGAAATACTAACCTTAACCTTATGTAACCTTAGTTTAAAATTTCATACATTTAAACTTACATACAACTCTAAAGAAAAACAGTACAACTCAACAAAGCCTTTTGAACAAATGCTACAAAAAGTGATTTTGTGCTTTTGGAGTAGAGAAATTGAATTTTTAGTGTTTGATTTGCCCGTTTCTGCTATTAATTCTACTAAAAAAAGCATGTAACCGTCAAAAGTTGAAAAGTAAATCAAATGATACTTTTGGCTTCTACGACTACTTTTTTATCAAAATTCCAAACACCCATTACTTTTGCATAAAATCAGCTTTATTCAACTTTCAACAGAAGCAAGTTAAAAACAGGTTTCAAAATCATTTGAAGACACTCACTAAATATAAATTGAAATAATCGGTATAAACTTGTGACAGAAAAACATTGCATTATAAAGATGAATTTAAAGGCTTTAAAGGACCTTCCAAACACATGTCTATTTCTCTGGCTCAATGATAAGGCAATAGGCCCCCCAATTAGGTGCTTCCACAATCATGTTGTACTAACAACAGAAAAAGAAAATGAAAATTAAATAATTAGAACAAGAAAAAGTAGATGATCCATCACAATGGGATTCTTGTGGATTTTTTGGATTTTTAGTAATTAGAGTGGTTGATGAATTAGATAAAGTGATGCATATTCTTGTGGTGGGAGTGGGACGTTAATGGAGGGGACTAAAACTATCAAACCCGTGAGAGAAAGAAAAAAGAAGGATAAGAAATGGTCATCAAATATTATTTCATTTTTTAAGCCAATCTCTTTTGCATATATTACTCATTAATCCTTATCCATGCCAAGTGCATGTATGCCATTATAAACGACCTTCTATCCCATAATAGAGCTTATGACGTCTTTAAGATTATGATATGGTTGAATTGAACATCCACTTACACATTTTTATTATTGAGGATAAAAATGAAATGTTAGTTGAAAATACGTACATGATTAACACACAGACATACTCATTTTGTTCAAATCACATACGTTTATCTAGTTGTTAAACTTGTGCAAACATATATTCCTTTAGTAGAACAAGTAAACCGTCGCCTCTATTCCTTATATGTACTAGTAGGGATTTTGTAAGAGATAAGAGTTTAAAGACCGTTAAGATTTCATATATTAGTATATAATGTTAATCATAGCGTGGAAGTCTATGTACTTTTAGAACTTGTATCTTGGTTTGTGGGCATATTGCGGGAGGTCGTATATCTGACTCGACTCACAAGGAGCAAATTTTTCGAAGGTCGTATCTCTTTCTTTCGAAATCAATGCTACATGTTTAGCTATAAACATCACATGTTTAGAATGCAGTAATGCAAACATACCTTATAAATTAAACATGTGATATTTGTAGTTAAAACATGTGATGTTGGTCTCGAGAATACTCACGATACTTCAACACGGTTCTCAACAAATTTGAATAATAATTGTGTCAAAGTCGTCTTATCCAAACTCCGGTCATTTGTTCAACATACACATACATACATACCTCAATAATTTTTGTACACGCAAACCCAAAACATGTCTTATCTCTCCAGCCAAACAAAACCATCCACTCTCCCACTCCTCTTCTATCTTTTCTCTATAAAAAGCCAAAACCAAACACTCCCAAATAGTTTGTTGGCTTATACTTCCAACTCCCCATACCCACAAGGTACGTACACACATCATCCCTTCAATTTCTTTAAAGATTATTCAGATGATCTTTCAATCTTTATCTACTAAGTATGATTGTTTTTACAGGACAAGAAGTAAACAGACATGGAGCATGAAGGGAGCAAAGAAATGAATGTTGAAGTGCCTGAAGTTATATCTCCATCATTCAGTGTAGGAGGCCTTTCCAGACAAGGCAGTGTCTCAAAGCATAGCTGCCTGTGCTCTCCAACCACTCACGCCGGTTCGTTTCGTTGTCGTCTCCATCGGGCCCCGAGCTTTAACCGGACCAAGAGCATCGACTCATCTCAGTCGAAGTCCGCCCCGAGTACCGATATTCCGGCAGTCAATGCTCAGTAATTGTTATAGCAGCAATATGGATGAATAAGATGACACATGTTTTGATTATATATCTTGTTCATCACTTGTTTCATATGTATGTCTAATCAAGTGGTGTTTGATATATGTATGTATAAAATGGCTGTGGAATTACATCTATAATTCCATTTCCTTGCATAATTCTCTCTCCGAGTCCCTAGAACCCAACAGAGTGAGCAAGCATAGGAAGAGTAGTAGTGTCTCGGACGCAACATGAACGGTCACCTTATCTGTTAGAAAGTCTTTCTATGTTACTTTTTACATAAATAAGGTTACATTATCTACTATGTTCACCTTATTAGGTCGTTTTGTCAGACACCTGTTTGACACAACATGAACGGTCACCTTATCGGTTGGAAAACTTTTCAAAAATAAGATACCATTATCAACTATGAGTCACCTTATTAGTAGGTTGTTTTGTCGAAAAAATAACTTCCAACTTTTCTCCATGATTTAAGCTAAATCTCTATAGTATTGTAGTATTGGAACTGATTTTAATGATGATGAATCATCACCAAGATATAATTAGGTACTCCAAACAGAAGTTGCATAAAGCAAGCATGCCTCTGATCTGCTTTTGGTATTATCATGGGACTTAACTTTATAACTCTACTTAACTTGTATTTGAATTTACTAGCTTCAATATCATGGTAGGCCACTTTTACCTTGATGGCACCAAGAAATATTCATCTGTTGTGTACTTGTGTGAATAAAAGGGACCATTGAACAGAGCAAATTAATATAGAAGTAAGAGGCCTTATAAGTTTTAAAAAAAAACAGGGGAAAAGTAAAGTTTCCAACTTCCAGATTGTTGCCAAGTACAATACAGATCACCTCACATATGGGTTATTGTTGTCCACATATTAATGCACATTCAAAGTTACAGAAACAAGCACATGTTTCAGCCAGTTTTCCAGATTCTTGTTTTCATATTTGTATTTTTCAGCCTGGTAAAATTAGCAGATATTTTCCAAACTCCACACAAGATCCATCAACAAAATATGAAGAATCTTGTTTAATGGTCCCCTGTAATCAAGCTACAACAATCTACTGATCCAGGTGGTCCATGGACAAACTTGAGATTTCTACTTATTGAAGTGTTTCGAAATGTTGATTCGAACAAAAAAATAGTGTTCAAAATGTTAAATCCAACTGCTAATTAGTATTGGCAATAGGTCTGGAAGAGTACCGGACAACATCCAGCGTAGTCGCTGGCTTCATATATACGAACAGAAATGCAGAACAGGTTCTATAACAGAATTTTCTAATACATCTAATTTTACAAGCTAAGTGCACCAAATCTACATTGCACAAAGAGAGGTTCCTGGCAGAATTGTCTCTCCTGTGTCTCAAACATGCATGTGGATTAAAATGCTTATTTCTTGAAGAATTCTAATTCATAAGAGTTTTGTTCATTCCTAGTGATTACAAAGATTTTCTTGAAGAATCGAGTATAATAAAAGCAGGAATATTTACCCCCACAGTATCAGTTCTTTTCGATTGCACTTCTGCTGATAGGCCACAACTTGCTGAACATTCTCTTTGATCTATTGGGAACCAAAGTGAGGGACTTCTTCGAAGATTTATCGTTCCCACGTGGGAAATTATCATCCAAATCATCACTTTCAGCCAACTTCATTTTCAGGGTAGATATATCTGATTTTGGGGACTTTAGGCCTGCAACACTCCACTGGTCCTCTGGTGCAGTTTTGGATTGATTGCTGCGGGCAGCTAATAGAGCCTTAATGTTGCTTGGCAACTCGGTTACTTTTGCACCAGATGTTGCAGCTCGAGCTTGCTCGAAGAACAGGACTTGAACTACTACCCTTAAGGGCAGCATCTCGTTTTGTGCAGCGTGCATGCACACTTCCACAGATAGTTTTTTGCAGTCAAGTATTCGGCATAAACGCTTTCTCTCACTCTTATTGAGCTCTGGATGTCCCTGTTTATCAGGAAAATGTTCATTAAAGTGCTAGTGTTTTCTTAATCCATAACAAGGGAAAATCGCATACACTCTTTCAAAGTTTGCAACTAACCTCTTGAGCTTGATCACTTGTGCTAACTGCCATAAAGAAACCAGTTTCAAGACATTTTGTTTCCCGGCATGCTATTAACACGTGACCTGCAACCCTGTTTCTTAAAGGGCTTTTGAGTCATCTTGAGAATTCCCAATATCATCTACAGGACTGAACATCTGAAAGATGATGCTATTAGGATTGAAGATGACCAGAAAGCCCACAAGTAACTGGCATACGTCACGTGACAAATGCAGCCATGGAAAATAGCTGGAAACTTGTTTTTAGGACAATCCACACATGTTTCAAAGGTTGCAGGTAGTTGCAATTGTTGAAAGGACAGCAGATAGTACTAGGATACTAGCAACTAGTTACACATGGTGTAAGACGATTTTCTTATATCGAGCCTAGCAATATGCAGTGATATACTACTTATATGATTATTACAAAAACTCTACAACATCTTAGGAGATTTGTAATTACCTTGAGGTAAATGTCGATTGCTTTGTAGAGATCGTCATGGTCGAGCCTAGAGAACTCAGGGATGGCTTCTGCAACAGCAATGAACTTTGACAACGGCAAATTCTTGTCTTTCGCTATCTCTTGGAGATATCTATCCACAAGCTTTGCCACCTTGATTTTCGATCCATGTGATGCCGAAGAAGATCTCCTGCTCTCTTGAAACAAGAAATCAACATTTTCAGCAGAACGGGACCTTCTCCTTTCAAAATGTCCTTTACTTCTTGGAGGACTCGTCGGAGGACTTTGCCCTTGTAACATGAAATGCTCTAGTATGGCCAAAACAACATCTACATCATAAACCATCTCATTTGTGGAGGACAAACAGGGCATTAGCAAATCGTTCACCGAGGCCTCTTCCAACTGGATCCCAGCCCGTCTTGCCAATTCAGATATTGAAGATGAAGATGCTTTTACCATGCACGCCGCTTTCAACAGTTTCAAAAGGAAACCACAAGAAACCGCGTGTTTTTCAGCTGGGAGTAAGCTCACTAGTGATTCCAACATTAGCCTATGCTTTGAACTCATCTCACAATCTTGTTGCTTTTCATTCACACATTTTGATATACTTGGTAACCAGTGTGATGCATAAATTCGCAATGCATCGCCAATGAGATTAGATGGCACTTTCCCACCCGACTTTATGGCTATCATAGTTCTCCAATAAAGGTCAATTCCCAACTCAGCCAAATCCTCAGCCCACCACCCTTTGCTACTACTCGCCGCCTTATTATTATTCATACGGCTTTCCAAACCATTACACGATATATCATCCCTGCCTCGTCTTGAATAACTATGCGAAAGGCTCATCTTTACAGGATGGGCCAAAACTTTAGAGACAATCGACTCAATGCACCGGCTAGTTATCCCAAGATCCTCGGACCATAAGGGATATGCTTTCGTACTTTGTAACGTGATAATAGAGTCCCTCCATCCTTGAAGTATGCAAGAAGTAAAGAAGACATCAAGCTTGTAAACTAGATTACCCTTCTCGACATCTTCGGTCATCTGGAGATATTCAGCTGCACAGCGAATCGAGACAATGTTATAGGCACTCAGAGTGATTGTGATGCCATAGCAGAACTTCGCACACGTTTCAAATGCCTCAACGCCTCCAGGAAAATCAGGGAGTTGGACTATTTGGAGGCTCGATGCTTCAGGGCTTTCGGAACATAGACGTTGTAGCCTCACACACTTGGATAACAGGGGAAACTGCATTTCAAACACATCAAACTAATCAATGTTTTTTCTTCACTCTACTAGACACCCCTCAAATTGGATTAGAATGAAGTGTATTCACCACATACTGAAGGGACTAATGTGAAACAGTGAGCTCTACAAGGGTCCTACTGTAACTAATAATTTTCTTGTTTAAGGAATCACCATGTTTCTATTTCTATATAGACTCTTCAATTAATCTACTGCTACTATATTCTAGCCCCAAATTCTTGAAAATGACACACTACCCTTCCATTTTTCATAAAATAAGACACATACTTTTCAGTTTTACAAGGGCTCTGAGTGTAAAAGCCATTTCCTATGTGTACTGTTCACATTTGATGGATGAACTGAACAAAACAGCAACATGATAAAGAAATTCACCTTGTGGAGTAGGTATCTGGTCCCTCTAACTTGAATGATAAGATCACTTGAAATTTCTGAAGAGACAGACCTAAAATTCACCAAACAAAAACACCAATTCTTGATCTTTATTTCATCAAACAAATAGTATAGTATGGAACAATACAAAATGACAACTTATTCAGCAGCTTAACTCAAAAAAGTAGTGCAAACACAAATCATTTCTTTAACTTATTTAAAAACAAGGTAAAAAGATTTAAGATTGATAAGAAGAACAATAATTACCTGATACCCTCAGAGGTGTAGAAAGTATCAGGCCTAGATCCAAGTTTCATGAACTTCATTTTTGTTCTTTCTTTCTTCTTTGGTGTTATTTTTATGGGTATTAGTAACACCAAAATAACACCAAGCTAGAAACCACCACCACTTTGATAATTAGACAAAACAGAACCCCTCCAGCTGCAACCAATAGATTTTGTCGGAAAGACAGACAAAAACCACAAAATTTACAACCTCTTCAACCAAATTATTATGCTACAATCATGACAAAATTAGAAATAAAAAAGGCAAATTATTTGTACTAGTACTACTTGTCAAGTCTAAACAGACAATAAGCTAGAAAACGTGAAGCTAAAGAATTGAACGGAAGCCTCATTGAATGTTAAGTGAATATTAGTATTATGTGACCAAAGTGAAGTGAGAAAGCAAAACATATAAAGAAGTGAAGCAGCCCAGAAATCCTTGTCACTGGGGTCAAATTATCTGCCCAATTTGACACTGACATGCAAAACAAAAGAAGATTTTAGTACTAGTATGATATGATACTAATAATCCAAAAGAATGAGTTACTACAACACAACAAATTAATCACCGGTGGTTAACAAACAAATAGAGAAATTAAAAGAGAAAGACAAGAAGAGATAGGTTGGTGAAACTGTGTTGGTGGTTGGTTTACTACTACTACTACCTTAAACAAAATTGAAGTTTGCTTCTGTAGATTTTGCAGAACTAGAGAGAGAGAGAAGGAAGAGAGAGAGAGAGACAGCGTGCTGAGCAATGAGAGAAAGGTGAAGCCCACGTGGTTAAGTTGAGCCCACCTTCATCATTGCATTCCAATATTGCCTTTCTTTGCCACCCCCATTTTCATATCTTCTTCAATTCTTCTTGTTCTTCTACTACTATAGGCCGCCTCCACTAGCTGTACGTAGAGTACTGCTGTATCTGTATGTATTCCACATAGGCCACTCACAGTGGAGAGGAATTTTTGGGTTGTGGCCAACTTCTAGTCTACTTCTATTTATAACTTGAACGATCTTTTTCCAGTTCATCGAATATTGTGATGCTCAAGTTTCAACTGTATGAACCAACAAGTGAACACCAAGACAAAATATACTTTATGGCATTTAATCAGGCTGGACCAAAATCAGCCAATACTTATCACCATTTGCGTATTTTCGTCGCGAGTCGCGAACTTGATGTTATAAGTTGATTCTAACTCATTTATAGACTTTCGCTTGAAAAAATTAAATCAAAGTACTTTCACACGCTGCATTTTTATATGTTTAATGACCTACAATACTACACATATCACTTTCGATTCTTAACTTTCTAATTTCTATCGGGAAAATGCAAATTAATTGTATTCAAGAATATACGCACTCAAGTGGATCAAACATTTGACGTGAAGGAGTAGCATGTAGGTAACGCAACATCTCCATGATAAGAACGTCAGAACGTGAGTATGCACAGTGAAAAATGATCATTATTATTGATACTCCCTATGTTCCATAATAATCTTTCTGAGGTTGACTTTTTTTCGAACTTTGATCGTAAATTACTTTTATATTACACATGATTAGTATATAATAGAATTATATTAGAAAAATATACTTAATTTTCTTTCATAATATAATTTTATTATATTTTTTGAGTATGTAATGTAGGAGTAATTTGCGGTCAAAGTTCGAAAAAAAGTCAACCTTAGGAAGCTTATTATGGAACATAGAGAATAATTGATAAATTTCATTATATATATTTTAAATTCAAGTTGTGTAAGATGAATTTTAAAGTGAAAGGTTGACTATGAAATTTTAGAATTTATAAGGGTGATCGAGTGGTACGGGTGCTGTAATAGTATAAGTGAAGTCTTATAAGGTGCTAAAGGAGTAGTGTAGGAGTTGGTTATATTAGTGATTTTTTTGCAATAGTATTTGGTTAAATTCTATGTTTCCGTTTAAAAACATTTAATTGAATGAATCTAAACTGAACTAGACTAATATTTAATTTAACTTATTTATTTTTAAAAACAAACCATAATTCCACAATGATTTTCGCATTGGATTCTAGATTTTGCATTAGGTCTGCATGTTAATACTAAGGTCTAAGGTGGTTGGACACAATGTAAACATCAAGAAACAATGAGTTGAATTTTGTGATCGAGTGCAATAATTTGAGCCCCTTTTTACCTATATAAACAGCGTTCATGACTTACTTATTATAACACCATGTGTGACATGATATCAACTCCAGCAAGTCAGCAACTATATACATACTGCATCATGCATGCAAGAACATGTATTTATGTTCACCAAATACAGTCCATTTTATATGACTTCATCTCCATTTAGCTATAGTATAAACAATACGCAAGACTTTTGTTTTGCAGGGCAATTAATGCACAACTATATCGAAGAAAAAAAGAGGAGATATTACACATCGATTAATAATTGAAACAAAACATATTTAGAAAACAAATTAATTGAACCTTAGAAAAGATTTGTGTTCAATCAATTTCAATTGATTGCCACTTTGAGACAGTCAACTTAAGAAGAAACAAGCTTTTGAATAGTAGATGAATGATTGAAATTATTTAGGTTTAGTGCGCTTGATTTTCCTTGAGAATACCAAATCACTAGAAAAAATATTGAACTAGACCCCATAAAAAATGGAGTCCTCCCATGATGGCTAGCTTCAACTTGCGTAAAGCCATACATAAAAATCGTGTAACGCTAAACACTATTAATGGTATGATTTGAGAGCAAAAATGCTTTACTTAGACAATTGAACCTCAATTAGTGGCGATCAGGGCCGGTTCTGGCCCTATGCGGTGCCGCATAGGGCGGCCCCTAAACGGTAGATAAAACTAAATTAACACGATATTCCATTTTATACCTTTAATCAAAAAAATTGAGTTAAACTGTTGTTATCTGACCGTCCGATTTGTCATCGTTAGTATAGCAACAAGAACCTCATGTAGTGCTATTTATCTGTAGCATGCTACCCGGAGACTATGTCTTGGCTCCATCAAATAATGTCTACCAAGGACCACGCATCAATCTTGTGTCCTTTTTGGGGTTACTCTTGAAAAAAAATCTTAATCACTATTGCTTGCCATGCATAGTGAGTTACATGAAGGAATGGCATTTTGGATGTTTTTGGATAGGCCCAAGGGTAAAATTGGAAAAGAAGGTGTGAAGGTGGGATACATATGGATAGGCACCATTAGTCACAAAGGTGTGAAGTGTCTTAATCTATGTCTTGCAACGGGTTACCAAACGACATATGGACCCAAATTTCACGGTTTTCTTTAATTAAGAGTAGGCCCTTTTAGCCTTTTGGTCCAAAGGGCTAGTAAAACCAGTTGGCCCAAGATAGTTCGTGTTCTAATCTTACCTGCTAGGTTTCGTCTTTTAATGGTGGAATCCGAGTGTGAACCTTCCTAGCTTGGAGATTAGCTATTAAGGACACTACACTTGACTTCTCGACTGCTAGTAAAGTCAAAAAATTTGAAGCCAAACAATCAATGAATTTCCGAGTACTCACGCCATCCTACGTTTGTCTTTGGCACTGTTTTTAATGAGAGTGATAGTGTTATATTATATTTGTTTGAGTGGAGGGGCCTAAAATAAAATAAAATAGTAAGAAAAAGTTGACAAAAATGAAAACTTAAATAAAATAATGATATTAAGAAAATAAAATAAATGTAAATAAATGACCGGGACGGATCGAGTTACTGAATTATTGATGTAGGCATGTGATAAGATGTTGATGTCACGAAGAACGATGGATGTAATATAACACTAGACCACATAGTGCAAGAGTGCGAGCGAGAAAGCGAGGGCGAAAGCGCAAATATTTAAAAAAAATAAAAAGCGTGAGCGTGTTAGAGCGTTTATTATAAAATATTATTATATATTATTAGTTTCTTTTTTATGAAAACTATATACAATTCTTTATATATACAATTATTTAGTTCATTTTTTTCCATATAGTATCCTTTTCATGGTGGAATAATATGTAAATTAGTAATCATATCATGATAAATGAATTATTCTCCAATCAAATTTGCATGGATTGTCAGTTTCAACTGGACAAGTATTTTAGTGTACTTTACTATCCAATTCATATTGGATCTGAACGTAGGGATATAATTTTTGAACATTGATTTGAGGTATGGAACGAAGATGAGTTTTGTTTTCTTGATGATGAGCTTTTCAAAATTTTCTATGCCTCTACCTCTTCAATCTTTATTCTTTGTACCTCTTCCTCTAAACACATGGGAGCCATGAAAGGATATAATTTCAAATTACGAGTTCTTACTCACGTTTTCTCCTAAGCGAATTAAGACAACCTTAAAGCGTGAATTAACAAATCATAGAGCGATATAGAGCGGAATTTAGCTCTCAGAGCGCAAGAGCGAGCACCGAGCGTAAAACGATGAGGTGTTCGAGCGCTCTATGTGATCTAACATACCATGATGACACCAATACTTCTTTCTTATGAATTGTTAAATCATGTACTCTACGGAATCGATAAAAAGATTAAGACACCAAAACAAGTTAACAAGTTGAATCGAGCCAAAAGTTCATAGCCGAGTGTGGGGATTTCATGAACGAATCCACGCACATTAACAAACGAAATAGGGCCT
Organism: Plantago ovata; assembly: GCA_028274465.1. Taxonomy (NCBI): domain Eukaryota; kingdom Viridiplantae; phylum Streptophyta; class Magnoliopsida; order Lamiales; family Plantaginaceae; genus Plantago; species Plantago ovata. The sequence goes on along the minus strand of CM051456.1, from coordinate 124,861,629 downwards.
TCAACGAATTAATCATGGCGAACCGTTGACTTTTAGGTTGGGAAATCCTCTAGAACATGTTAAACGATCGGATCACGCGGTTTAGAGTTTTCGTCGCTAGAGAGAAATAGACTGGGTTAGGATAGAATAGGTCATGGGTAACCTTGACTGGGTAAGAAAACGCCATTGACGGCGGGGAAAAAGGTTGACGTTAACTATTGTTTTTTATATCATCGACGTTAATATTACAACTGACTGACCTATTTATAAGATTACTGGAGAATTAATAGAGAAATATTACGACTATATTGACAAACAAGTAAATACAGTAAAAGATAAAATAAATATCTAAGAGAGAATCTAGGAAATCTATTGGAAAATATATTCTAGTGTTTTCCAATATCTTCTCCACGAACCTAGACGTCTTGGACGAATCAGTCTCTTGCGCACTTGGGCCGCTTTTCTACGCTTTTGGGCCAAACATGACGTGTTAGAAATTTGGATCACTAGAGCCTAATCAGAGTCCCTACACCGAGCCAACTTGACCTAGGCAGCGGGTTTCCACATCACCTGAATCAGCAAATATAGAAGATTTGGAATTTCTTGAATCCCGCCCGTTAAATTATCCATACGTCTAGTCTACCTACCAATTCGTAGTTATGTGGTACCCATTTAATAAGACAACTGGTTGGATTGGGAGTTCGGAGGTGAAACTTTGATGACTTGTCTTCTTTGTTCGTTAAGTCTCTCACCGACTTGTTCTAGCCAAGCCGTTTAGAGAGTCTAACCGTCTCCGGTCTCCTTCTTGTATACACTTATACCGAACATAATTTTAGAAAATAGTAACAAGCCTAAAATATTTGAGTTTGACCAATATTGAGAGTTGAGACACATACACATGACGTTTTTATTGAAGAAGTATAGTTGCAATTGAAAGTTATTAAGTTGAGTGTCTCACCTGCTATAAATTTGTATGAATGGTCTCGGTCTCATAATATTTTGTGTCGTATTTTGTATTGATTTATCCATTGATTTAATGTATTTGTAGGGGGCCATGCACACATGCACACTTGATGGACATGTTATGTTGTTACTGAAATGGCTTGTCTTGTGAGTTTAGTTTGTGCCCAGAAATTAATTAATATGAGTTGTAAACAACATCTGCATGCATGGTGGGTGGTGTACATATATACCTCAGTTGCAGGTATGAAGTAACAACTTTGTGGCACGCAATAGTTAGTAGTGGACCACTGGACCATGTATTTTCCCACTTTGGTTGCATGATTTTGGCTCTTGTAGGCCTATTTATGGGTATTGGATTGTGACAATTTGCCAAGATATTTAAGTGATTAGGTGGTTTTGTAACGATTTGGAATTTTAATGGAGTTTAAATAGATTGAAACGTGGTTCATACTGATACTAATAAAGTTTACTTTTGTTTTCGGAAATGCATCTATAATAAATTCTGAGATAAACAAATTACGTACTCTAAGTCTAGAGCAATTTTAAAATGATTGTTCCATTGAAAAATTTATCAGCGCACACGATCAAATGAGAATAAAGTGCATTGGAAAGGACAAGTGTTGGTTAATTCAGAAGTAACCGAGCCAATTCTAAGAGCCAGGCCTCGGCCCACAATAAGGGCTTAATTACAAGTTCAGATTATTTGTCAAGTTCAGATTATTTGTCAAGGGAGTACGTAGAGATTTCACTCTTAGATATTTAGATTAAATTTGTACTAACATACTAGTTGGAGATTAAAAATACTAGCTAGTAGAAAAATTCACATCACGTTAATATTTTATAAAATAGGTGAGCGTGCATGTCAAACACTTGGGACGGATGATATATAGACTTCCTTCATATTCACATGACATTATAAGTTTTCTAATAAGTTCTCCGAAATAATTTAATTTGTGGCATTTTACACGTTACAGTTATTTGGTAATGATTATCTTTATCAACTTGTGAAATTTTCTGGTTGCTTGCTTCTTTCTGGGTTTTACTTTAAACTTTTGCTGGTCCATTAAATTAAACCTGGGTAAATAATTTATGACAAAACAAACTTTAGTTGTTAATTTGTCAAAGATTCGCGTGCTAATTATTAACGCATGGATGGGCATGATAAGTGCGACATGACAATATGACATGACCATTACTAAACGGACGAGTAATTAGTTTCGGTGTTTTTTACTCTAAGTTTAGGCAAATATTAAACGTCCGAACATAAATTTACTAAATATTGGAAATTTATTGTAAATTACATAAAGTATCTATAAATTTATAATTTTACAAATTAACCCAATACTTTTAAAATCATCACAATTCCACCTTAAATAAATCAAGCCCCTAAATCAATAACCTAATCAACATATTTCAATTCAATTTGAAGAACACACCAAGAGATATCATCAAACTCAATTGAAGAAAAACTAACCTTGATCTTCAACTTGTTATATTAATTGATCTTCATATTTTATTGATGCACACATTTGATTTTCACTTATGATATATGTGTTTCTATTGTCCCCTTATAATTCATAATGGAATATATATATATATTTTTTATATATAATTATAAATTTTGTATAACTTTTTGACTAATGAACTTAAAATAAAGTACTACTATCTCATGATTATAATTCTCATAATACTTTTATTATTTATCATTTGAAGATCAACTATAGGTATTGTGCATAATTAAATAAAATTTATATAAAAAGTTTTTTTTTTAAAAAAAAAGAAAAAAAAATGGTTGAAGGCTTCAGAACGGGCTGCTTCTAATCTTCAGCCCGTTGCCCGATTTTTTTTTTTTTTTTTTTTTTTTTTAGTTTGAATTTAAATGTTAATTTTTGGAACACTTGAATTTAGTATCAAATTTATCAATTTTTGGAAGTTCGGAAGTATCATTTGATCATTTTTTGTTCAATTGATCATTTCATGTTAATAATTTATATTTATGAGTGTATTTGTTTTAGGGAGTGTTTTTGGTAAAGTAGAATTGATGAATTTATTATACTTGCAATTGTTTATGATAATTTGCATGAATTTAGTAAGTTTGGGATTTATTTGTAATACTTGTAAAATAAGAGTCATTCTGTAAATTACAAATAAATTTCCAACGTTAGTAAAATTGTTACTATGTTTAATAACCCCCTATATTTATTCTTCTAATCATCTAATGTGTAGAAGAAGAAGAAAGCAAATTAAAATGATTCGTCATCAAATATTATCATCATCACAAATAATGATTAAAAAGGATAAAACAGACAAATATATCTAACCATATATGTTGAAGTTGATTCTAATCTAATCTCATGGTTTAATGTGAAGAGACTTACTAATCACAGTTTAGCAGGCGTGTCATCCCCATACTTCATCCATGCACCAAATAGTTTTGTTTCATTTTGGGACAAATTACACAAGTCCATGCATGACAAACCATACGGCCGTGTTCACTTGGCCATTTCATATGGATTTGCCATGGGCTATTTCATATGGATTTGCCATTCATATTCCTCCATATTCCTTACGGCTCATAGGTCATGTTTAGTTTGTATAGTGAGGCCTATATCAAGGGATTATCCCGCTAAGTTAGCGTTATCGGCCCATGTCACAGACAACTACAAGTGAATCCCTACCCCGGTGCACGTATTGACAATCCACGATTCACGCATGCCATTCTTGCCCTGTTACTTCGGACACAATTTGCCACCGGGTAGAAAAACAACTCAGATCAATACTAGTAGCTAGTACAACTGATAATTAACGGAATCAAAAGAAACTCGGGTTTTCAGAATGCCTGAATGCGCGAACAATGGTCAAATGATAGGATTGATAAATTTCCTTCGTTTTTGTGAGAGCCTCCTGATCAACAAAACAAGTGCTTGATGAATTACTAGGAGTTATTTTCATATAAATTTATTGGGGCGGAGAGAGTATTTTCATATCAATCTTCGTCTACAATCATACAATTTGATACACCCTACACCATACGAACCTCAGATGGTGGAGGGTACTGTCATTCTCCTCCCCAAGTGCACCTACATCTGGATTAATTACTAGTCATGATGATAAGTCATGACTCATGAGTTAGCCAAATGGCCCAAAACCTAATATGTAAGCATGTTGCATGTGATTGATCTAGTCAATGTGTGAGATGATATATCATGGCAGTCTGCTTATTAACATAAAAAACGCTATTAGCGGTAATAATAATTATTATTATAAACCCATGGTCAACTGGCTAGATAATTACACTACTGATTAATATAGAGAAATAGAATTGGAAGAAGTAATTTGATTGTGAAATGTCAACGGCCGGTGCGGGTGGCCGGACCATGTGCTTTCATCATCTCTACTACGTACTGATTGTAATCTCAGTCCTAGGGGATCGTCGGATACATCGGCTGCATGCCCACAGACAATGGCTCGTGAAACCCAAATGTTATTATTTCGCAAGTCAATTGCACAAGAAGCGACTCGATATTGGACGCACAAATACAGGCCCATGGTGAACCATAGTGAGCCTTGCCAAGAGCACCATTGTGATAATCAAGACACCAAATGTCCAGGTTCCGTCCTCCACGACCTGTTTACCTTCGTCTCCCTATTTCGACCTATGCAGATACACTACTCATCGAGTTATAGGCTACAGATTACATCCCCAGTCCTACCATATGGCGACAAGGTACACACCTCTAGAAGTTATAACCAAGAAAATATAGTAGTCCAAGTTCACTTCCCTTGGACAAATCTCAGTCCGGGAAAAGGACCACGCAAGAAATATGAATCCCTGTAACTTGCACCATGGAAAGTAGCACGAACCACGTATATTTTGAAAGAAACATTAAACTACTCCTAATTAGACTTGGGCCAAATCCATTAAAGTCAATGTTGGGCCTACTAACACCTCGTTGAACATTCTAGGATTTACATTCGTCACATTACGACTGAACCGAATTAAGAAGGAACATTGACTATAATTAAAAGGGCTCAAATCCCAACATCAAGGTAATCAAGCATTAACTGCTCTCACACAAACCTCGAATCTAGTACACAAAGAAGGTCCACAACCCGCTTAAAGTGAAGTCCCTTAGACCTCCAATATCGGTGCATGGTGGGTGGGGTCATGGTGGGTGGGCCCCACCACCATCACCAATTTTTTTTTAAAAAAAATAGAGAGGGCGCACATAATTGTGCGCCCTCATGGCCACCAGCCACCGGCTGGTGGCCTCTATGGAGGGGGACACCCTCCTATTGGTCATTTATTTTTTTTATTTTTTATTTATGTTTTGTACTTATTATTATATTTTATCCTTTCTCCGTTTTGTACTGTATATAGCTTTTAAATTAAACTATATAGTCCTCTTAGGAACTTTGTAATGAAACGGAGCAAGTATTATCTTTTTAGATTTTATCATTATCTTTTATATTATTTGATATCTTATTATTTTAAATAAAAAATATATTAAAATTCATAATTTTTTCCCTCTAACTAATACAATAATTTTATAATAATATACAATTATTATATTATAATTATTAAATAATAATAAGAAAATGAAAAAATAAATAAATTGAATTGGTTGGATGGTGGGTGATCATGGATAAATGTGGATTTTGATGTTGTGGTGGGTTGGTTGTATGATGGGGTATGTGGATGAGAGAGAAATTAATTTTTTATTTGTTGTGGTGGGTGGTGGGTGGTCATGGATATTTATGGTCTTATTCACTGGTTTGACATACATCAAACTAATCATATTGCAGTGACACCCCCCAAGGCATGTGTATTGTTTTCCGGACTAAAGATAAAGAGCGGTATTACACCATTATCACGTGCATACTATTGCAATCTAATTAAGAAGACAACGCTTATGGACCTTGAAGTGACTTAAGAAGAAGATCTATCCCTAAAGGTTGTAGAGTAACTTGGACCACCCCATCTTAGAGTGCGTGGACGATATAGTCAAACCAATTTCCCCATAATAATCGATCTAATATCAATGCCCTTTTATGTCATTTTATCAACAAACTTATAAGTTTATTCGTTAAACCCTCACATTAAAATCAACTATCTTATCAACTAATTCGTTAAATCTATATACTAAATCACCTAATTTATTAGTTATACTAAAGAGTAAAGAGTAAAGAGAGCCTATATATACTTGAGAATTATGTTGCAATAATCACATTACTTGTGGGTGGATCCCGAAATTTTTACAACTTATAGTCAGTCCCCTCCCCAAACACTTTAACTTCCTTATTTATGTCCTTAACGAGACATTTTAAGGGGTGGATGCCGAACTTGTAATAATACACTAGGAAAATCCAAATGAAAATTGGAAATATTACAGTAGAAAAATCCAAATGAAAATTGGAATTTTGCGGAATATTCCTTACCAAACCTCCATTGACAGTACAGTAATAATAGGTGTTTGGAATGGGGAGTTAATAAGTGGGGTAGAAGAAAGAGGACAACATAAACCAAACGGCTTCCTTCTTCTTGTCTACAATTGCCAACCATTTGCAACACCTCTTTCTGCTTCTCTTCTTTTCACTCTTCAAACCTGCAACTTATTATTGTTTAATAATAATAATAATTAATAATATATAAACAGATATTTGTTGTTGTCGATTTCAAGAAATTCTTTCTCTCTTTGTTTCTTTTTTTTTTTCTCTTTCTTTGTGGTCATAAATAAATAAAAAAAAATTGAAAAACATTTAGGGTTATTTAATACTATTTGCAACAATTTCTTCTTCCTCCTCTACATCTATCATTAGGGCCCCTTCTTTCTGCGACCAAAAAATCCCCTTTCAACGATAATACTGATTCTTGACTTTAGGGTTAGTGAAGGAAGGAAGGGACATGTTTGTTTTATCCAGATTTTGGGAAAAGGTGTGTGCCATGGTTGAAGGTGGATCTCATTACTGCTCCAAAAAGACCGATGATATTTGCGGCGCTTCTTGTGATGAGGTATTATCCTATACTTGTATCCTCTTTAGCTTCTTCAACTGCACTTAATGTGTAAAGTTCTTTTTTTTTTGGTTGGCTTGCTTGGATTAGGTTGGATTCTCAATCATGAGCTGTTCAAGTTCAAATTTTGTTTTGTGGGTTTTGTGCTTTTGTTTAGTTTTTATGTTGCTTTGCTTTGGGGGTTAAAAGCTGGCTGGAAATATGGAAGGTTTGGGTTATGGGTTTGCTGCTAGAGAGGGAAAGTTGGAATATCTTTCTCATTGGACTATTGAGGATGCTGTTTCACTTGCTAATTTAATGAATTGGGATTGATCAAATTCCTTTTTTTGATTGCTAGATCCTGTGCCTTTATCAGTATTTTCTCTCCAGGTCTTTTCCCTTTTGGCTAGTATGCTCCATTTTTCATCTCTTTATACTGTTTATTAGTATATTGTGTTTGAGTTCTTTTTGTTTGGTATCTAACATAGTTCAGGCCTGGGGAAACCTGTTCATTCATGTAGCATTGTATTTGAAATGGTTGGTGGATATGTCTAATAGTCTATATCAAGATTTAGGATTTTGAACTGTTAAGCTGTTAAAGATCACCTCTACTTCATTTGTTTTGTTTGGGTTGTAACTTGTACTACTTTTATGTTCTCTCTCAAACAGAAAGATTCGGTACGGCCGATGAGCATATCAAGATTAAAATGTATTCTAAGGGGTCTGGATATAAAGGCCTTGCTCTTCCTGTTTGTATTGGTTCCGACATGCCTCTTTGTTGTATATGTACACGGGCAGAAGATCACGTACTTCTTGAGACCTCTGTGGGAAAAGCCTCCAAAGCCTTTCCATGAGATACCTCACTATTACCATGAGAATGTCTCGATGGAGAATCTCTGTAGGCTTCACGGTTGGGGGATTCGGGAGTATCCACGGCGGGTTTATGATGCTGTATTGTTCAGCAATGAGGTAGATATACTCAAAGTTCGATGGAAGGAGTTACACCCGTATGTGAACGAATTTGTCTTGCTGGAGTCAAATTCGACATTCACTGGGCTTGAGAAGCCTTTGGTCTTTTCTTCTGTTCAAGATCAGTTTGAATTTGTTAAGCCACGCTTGACCTACGGACAAGTTCCGGGTAAATCCAAGAAAGGTGCAAATCCATTCATTGAAGAAGCATATCAGAGACTTGCCTTGGATTATCTTCTGAAACAAGCAGGTATTGAAGATGATGACCTGTTGATTATGTCTGACGTGGATGAGATACCGAGTAGGCACACTATTAATCTCTTAAGATGGTGTGATGACATACCTCCTATCCTTCATCTTCGCCTGAAGAACTATCTCTATTCGTTTGAGTTTCTTGTTGATAATAACAGCTGGCGAGCTTCAGTCCATGTGTACCAATCTGGAAAGACGAAATATGCTCACTATCGCCAGTCTGATGTAATTTTGGCTGATGCTGGTTGGCACTGTAGCTTCTGCTTTCGCCACATCAGTGAATTTACGTTCAAGATGAAAGCTTACAGTCATGTGGACCGGGTCAGGTTTTCTCATTTCTTAAATCCAAAAAGAGTCCAAAGAGTGATTTGCAAAGGTGCTGATCTATTCGACATGCTTCCTGAAGAGTACACTTTCAAAGAAATAATTGGAAAAATGGGACCTATTCCTCATTCATACTCAGCCGTTCATCTTCCTGCCTATCTCTTGGAGAAAGCCGATGAATTGAAGTTTCTGTTGCCTGGCAATTGCTTAAGGGAGAGTGGTTGAATTTGATTAAAAGGAGTGCGGTGTGCTTTCTGTATAGGTTGGAGGTCGGCTCTGTCTCCAAATGAAGGGTTTCCCTGGACTATTGATGACTGAGGTGTGTTGTTTTCATGACAACGCCATATTTACATCATTCTTTTTACAGTGTTTGGTGGGAAAAATTGGAAACAATTCTTCTATTTCTGGAGTGAGTTTGTATATACCTTTTGTTTTCTTAGAATTGGTTTTCATGCGAATGGAGTTATAGCCATGACTCACAGAAACAAGTATTCAGGGGGTGCTTATTGTTCTGTATTAGCGTAACATGACTTGTGTTATGGCACCCCCACCGTACGAGGTTTATTGTGTTTCCTCATTTCCTGATACTAGGAAGTTTTTGATGTGTGCTAATTCATCTAATTGATATGCAGTTTGTGAATCATTGTACTGAACTCGTATCTCTGCTTTAGACGCCCCCCCGTGTTTTTTTTTTTTTTAAGATTACAAGGTTTATGAAGACTGTCTTTCTGGCTGGCTCATTTTCCTGGAACCACTTATCTGTTAAGTCTAGAGGGAATCTGATGCCTTTGAATAATATACTACTATGTGGTCTTAATGAAGTGTTATTTGTTCAAGGTTGGCATGTCTGGTAATATCCTGAGGCAGATAATCATTGACAGCCACTTATGTGCAATTCTTGACCATATGACAACTGGTTCTTTTCTTCTCCTAATATTTGCAGATACTAATATTACTCTATTATTGATTAGAAACTTGATGATCAAGTTGGGTAAGTTATCATTTATCAGCATGTGGGTATCTAGCAAAGAAATAATACAGTACTTAACTTTGGTTTATTATTCTACAGTAGTTTCCTTATCACAGGTGACAGGTGGTATTCAGGTGGTATAGAATAAGGCAATTTTGTTGAACAGGCACCAATCTTTATTCTCCTTCATATTCCTGTGATCCTGTCTTCTTGTCATTGATTTTGAAATAAATGTCCTCGTTTTGAGATGTACTAGTTTTCAAATCAGTGAAATTATCAAAACATCTATCGAACATACTTATTATAATCAAATTATTTTACTTTTGTGAAATATGACGGAATTAGAAGGAGACTGATTATGGTGTGTCAAACGCACAATCCACGAGGATCTAAATTTAGTTTTATTATGAAGAAAAAAATGCACAAGGACTTTTAATCATATAGTAGAGTTTTATTATTCCAAGAACTCAATGATTTAAGGGGTTGAAACTTGAAATGCCTTCTTTCACCGAAAGTTAACATATTCTTGATGACTTCAAAATCCACTGGCTAGTGATAAGAGAACCCATAAGTGATAGTAACACAATCAAGTTGGAGAATCAATCTGTAACAATTTTCCAATAACTAATTGGAATTCCAATGCCTATTTCAGATTACAAACTAGTAGTATCAAATGCAATGCAATCTGAACATGTACAAAAGACAAGAATCAGATTCTATCTTGATCAAATTGGAATCATCAGTTGAAGCTATATATCAACCAGCAACCCAAGAACTCAAATCACAACATCTGCAAACAAACAAGCAAACAAATTTACGCGAAAAAAACTAAGCGTCAAGATGCAGATGTATCCGGCTTATGATCAGAGCTACTGCGGGGAGGAAGACTACTCGAGCAAGGACCAGTTCCAGTACAATAACTGCAGCTCCGACATCAACTACGATAAGGCCAGCCATGGTTATGCAGCAGGCAGCTTGGACAAAGTCAGTCATGGTGGAGCTGGTTATGCAGCAGGCAGCTTGGACAAAGCCAGTCATGGTGGAGCTGGTTATGCAGGCCAGGATCACAGCTTCGACAAAACCACTCATGGTTTTGGAGGCCATACTCAGAGCTTAGACAAGTTCAGTCAAGGTGGTTTTGGTGGCTATGACCAGAACTTCGATAAAAGTTCTCATGGTTATGGAGGCAACGGTCTGAATTACGACAAGATGTCTCATGGCCAGCAGAACTTTGACAGCGCCGCTCATGGTTACCCTGCAGGCAATGTTCAAAACTTCGACAAAATGTCTCATGGCCAGCAGAACTTCGATAAAGTCAGTCATGGTTACCCAGGCAACGGTCAGAACTTCGACAAAATGTCTCATGGCCAACAGAACTTCGATAAAGTCAGTCATGGACCTCATGGTTACCCAGGCAACGGTCAGAACTTCGACAAAATGTCCCATGGCCAACAAAATTTCGACAAAGTTAGTCATGGTTTCTCAGCCACTGGTCAGAACTTCGACAAAATGTCTCATGGCCAACAGAACTTCAATGCAGTCAGTCATGGTTACGCAGGCAATGGTCAGAACTTCAACAAAATGTCTTCTGGCCAAAAGATCCTTGACAAAGTGGCACATGGTAGTTTCGGGGCAGGGTTCAATGTGAGTTTTGACAAGTTCAAGCAAGGTGGAGGAGGTCACAATGCTCATCAACACCAATCAGGCCATTTTGAGAGCGGAAATGACTTTTACGGCTCCCATGGAGGCAACCAGTATGGTGCTCATGGTTATGGTAATAAGTATCCGGGCAGCATGTCTCCCAGTTATGATCAGAGTGGAGGATACGGCGCTCGACATGGGTCTCCGATGCCCATGGGGGTCCATCGTCCCGTTGCACCAGTGCAAAAGCCGGCTACTCCAACTTGGAACTTCAAAGGCATTAGTGACTTTTGAGATTGAAACTGCAGTTATGGGATTATGTAACTTGTCTTGTTTAATTTGAGTCATATATTATCATGTTAAAGAGGGATGCATGAGCAGAAGAACCTCTTTGAATAAACATTGAAGGCACCAAAATAGAGTGGAACAACTACTGGTGTTCAGAGTGATTTCAAGAAGTACTAATAAGTATGTATGTGTCTCATTTATGTCATACTGAAAGTGAAGTTACTTCCATTATTCATGTAAAATAGCTGAAACTGATCAGCAAATTCATCGGTATTCTGGCTGTTGAAAAGATGTCTGATCTTGTTTTGTTAAATTTTCTCTGGTTAGTTAACCCTTCAAGGCAAAAGGTTTTTCGTTCCTTCTCCAGTCGTATTTCAAGGTATAACATTCATGGTGGATAAATAAACTTGATGTGATTCGTTAGAATTGGAAAAACTGGAGTGGTGTAAATCAAACAGGATGGATTCTACGTGTCAGACAGTGATGCAAACCATAAATGATGTACTGGTTTGATCATGCAACTACTGAAAACAGGGCAATCTAGAATTGGTTGATGATATTAGTGAAGGTGATTCTGTTCCTTGTCTAATAGCAAACTGTGATTTCTATTTGCGAAACTTTTAACCAAAACAGCTACCTCATTTCAGTGCTCAAAATGATAGTAATTCACCCTGGAACACGCACCTGAAACCTGATCAGTATGTACTACGAAGTACAGTAGTTGCATATGATAAAACATACATATCTGATCAAATATAAGGACTTCTAATGTCCGAATCCAGATTAGACAGACGAAGCAGATATTTGATGCCACAATAAGGAACAAACATACAGTATATATTCCCCAGGAGTAATAAAGTACAATCAGCAGGATATTGTTGTTAGTTTAGGTAAGTGCTATCTAAAACTTTGAACATATTTGTTTCCTGTTTGGCAAATTATGCAAATATAGCAAAATTCTTGTTCCATATATACTGTTGTTTCTTTCTTAGCAGTAACATTTTGGGATTGTTCTGAAGCCAAACAAGTACCGTGTCTCTTAAGAGAGGTATCCCTTTAGGCCTTTACCATTCACTGAACCCACACATCAAAGATGATATTACGTTCCATTGATTAAATAATCGTCGTGTGCAACTATAGACTCGTGCAGCAATAGTCTCTTTGTTAGGTGCTCAATAATACCTGACCTAGATAGACACACAGCAGATATATTATGAAAAAAAAAAAAAGACATAAAAAGATACAAGAATGGTAAATTTTCAACAAATAGGATCTTATACTTATGCATACTAAAGAATAATGTACAGTCAGAAAGATATACTCCTATAATGTTAAGTGATCTGTAAATAAAGCCAATCATTATACATATAATATATGGATTTGTTTCCACAAGAAGATATGCAAAGATAGCTAGATTCCAGTTCCAGAAACCTTTGCTTCTATCTGTAACGGTTCAGGCCGATTTCGAACCCAAGCAGATATGCAAAGATAGCCACATTCCAGAAACCTTTCTTTCTTTACAGTCTAGGCCGGTTCTGAACTCAACGATAAATGACATTTATCTCAAAGAGAGGATCATCCCCTTATCATTCACTGAACTCACATTGATTAATCAGACAGACGATGAAGTGCAAAACAAGATTTGTATTTCTTTAACAGTTTAGACAGATAAAACTTATACTTCACCCTCATGACAAATTTGTTTCCTTTTTTAATTGTTTGTCTTGGTTTATGGAACTCCAATGTGTACCTTGATCCAGAATAAACTTTCACCCCTTTTTTTTATCCATTTCAGTATTTCACTACTTCACGTTGCGTTTGAAAATTGAAACAAGGAATCACATTCCTTAATTGCAAGCACAAAGTGGACTATAAATCAGCCTCAAACAGGTGATGTAATTTTACCACTACGCGCACTCAGTCCTAGTGTCCTACAAACTCTCAAATCAAATCTTTTTCAGTTAAGCAGAAAATGAGAATTTTCGGACGACACTCTGATCATAAGCAAGGAAAGAAACCAAGTAGACGTGCCCCAGACGCATACGAGCTTTATGAACGCCAGCATAGGGTGCTTACACCTGTCAAAGACCCCATAGAGGAAGATCATCAATCGGAAAAGGTACGACGCAAACCTCAACGTTGTAACAAAATAGATTATAAGGCCCAGGAATTTATCGAGCTTAAGAAGTTGGAGCTGAGCAAGGATGATCATGAGACTCGCTATGACAACCCCTCCACCACCAACATGATGAATCACCCAATCACCCATGGTTACGCTGGCTATGATCACAACCAGCTGGGCAAACATACTCATGTTTATGCAGGAGGATACCACCAAAACTTTGAAAGGATCCCGTATAGGCATGCAAATTACTATGATCATGTAAATTATGCCGAACATGTTGGCAATCGCCATGGATTTCGTGCTAGTGCTCGAGCAGTATGTTACAAGATCACAGGGTGGATCTGATAGTAACATATTTGCATTTGTATTTTACTGTAAAGAGGTGACATGATCAGCACATGAACCTCTAGATTCAAATAAGCACTACTGTTGTAACAGAATGAGTACGTACTATCAGATCACCATGTGATCAGATATATGTAATGAGCTTGTATAATGTACTCTTTTCAGGCTCTCATTTTCTTCACCTTAAATTCAGTTACATTCGTTTCAGTTCAAATCATTCAGTTAATTTTAGATTTATTACAACTAAGTTCAGTTCAGAGTTTTCAGGCGAATAAAACAGTGCTTCAATCATTTTTTCCCCATTCTTATAAATTGCATAATGGTACCACACAAAATAGAAAAACTTTGTGAGAACACATTGAAGGTGGCCACATGAGAAGAACCTCCAATCGCAGATACAGACGGTGATTGCTTATTCTATGGTTAGCTCAAATATATTTTTCCATCTCATTTTGTGGTTGGCCTACCGTATTTATCCCACAAAAAAACAGAACCAAATGGCTCCCAAAAGTGTAAGCAGTACTGTAGTTCTGTGAGAAAGAACGAGTATCGTAGAATAATAACAACAAAACTCCAGACACATGCTGATTCTGGCGTGCGAAAGCTCATGTAATATTAGAATTTATATAAATGACTAAATATATACTGCACATTCTACTGGTCAGTTTGAGTTTTTTAAGAGTTAGAAATTAATTTATGATCACTTGTAATTGTGCATTGGTTTCTCGATCTATCTCTGCGTGTTCTTGACCATTTCTTGATCCACATGATATTCATATACTCATATTATTCTATATAAGTACAGCGGGGATATTTTAATTTAATAATGAGAAGTCTTGATAAGAATTTTAATAGAATTTCGTAACTACTGTCTCATGTCAAACTTTTCGTATTGTATAGCTAGCTCTCTCTATATTCTGTACATATATCATGAAGCTAGCCTAACTTGGTGCCTTTACTTGATGATTACTAATATATGGCTTGGAATTTAATTAGGCGTTGTTCATTGAACTTTTCTACATATAATTATGTACGTGCATGAACTCTGCAGTTCACACTTCTAGCTCCATATATGCGAATATGCAAATTTATAGATTATCCATTCGTGCTTGGGTGAGATGGTGATACCCGTAATGAAGTACTAGTAAGATCGATGTTGCTAAACAAGCGTTGAACTATTAATTTAGAGTAGATGAACAAGTAAAACGTAGACTGACTAGAAATGGTACAAGTAGCCAAGTGCAGATTTAGTGGTGACTGGTGAGATCAATTATGTGTTACCTGGTTCCTTTTCTTTGGATCTATTATTAGGTAACTCTTACTTTACCTAAAATGTACACGAACAAGTAGTACTGTGTCTCTTAATAGAGGTATCCCTTTACCATTCACAGAACCCACACATCAAAGATGATAGTACGTTCAGTTGATTAAATCGTTGTGTGCAACTATAAACTCGTGCCATCAAGAGTCTCTTTGTTAGGAAGGGAAAAAAAAAAAAAAAAAAAAGACAGAGAAACAAGAATGGTAAATTTTCAACAAACTGGATCTTATACTTTGTGCATATTCAAGAATAAATGTACATTCAGCAAGATATATAATGTTAGTGATCTGTAACTAAAGCCAATCATTGCACATATAATATATGGATTTCTTTCCACAAGCAGATATGCAAAGATAGCCAGATTCCAGTACCAGAAACCTTTCTTTCTTTCTTTAACAGTTTAGGCCGGTTCTGAACCCAAGCAGGTATTCAAAAAATAAGCCAGATTCCAGTTCCACAAACCTTTGTTTCTTTCTTTAGCAGTTTAGGCCAAACAAATGACATTTCTCTCAAGCAGAGGATCAATCCCGTTATCATTCATTGAACTCGATCACATAGACAATTAGGTGCAAAACCGGATTTTATTTCTTAACAGTTTAGGCAGATTCTGAACCCAAACAAACAGCAAGTATAAACTTCATCACTTTATTTACTACTATTGTTAAATAAAACTTATAGTTCACCCTCATGACCTTTATTTCCAAGTTAGAAACTACAAAGACAAATTTGTTTCTTTTTTTTATTTATCTTGGTTTATGGAACTCCAATGTGTACCTTGACCAGGAATCAACTTTCACCCCTCTTTTTATCCATTTCACTTCCATGTTGCGTTTGAAAATTGAAACAAGGAATCACATTCCTTAATTGCAAGGACACAGTGGACTATAAATCAAACTCAAATAGGTTCTGAAGTTTATCACTACACAACACACTGTCAATCCTAAAAACTCTCTATTCAAACCTTTGTCAGTTAAGCAGAAAATGAGAATTTTCGGCCGACACTCTGACCACAAGCAAGGAAAGCCACCAAGTAGACGTGCCCCAGATGCATACGAGCTTTATGAACGCCAGCATAGGGTGCCTACACCTGTCAAAGACCCCAGGGAGGAAGACCATCAATCTGAAAAGGTACGACGCAAACCTCAACGCTGTAACAAAATAGATTATATGGCCCAGGAATTTATCGCACTAAAGAAGTTGGAGCTGAGCAAGGATGATGATCATGGGTCTTGCTATGACAACCGCTCCACCACCAACATGATGAATCAGATGCATCAGCATCAAATCCTTGATAAAATCACCCATGGTTACACTGCCTATGACCTGGGCAAACATACTCATGTTTATGCAGGAGGATACCACCAAAACTTTGAAAGGATCCCGTATAGGCATGTAAATTTCTATGATCATAACTTGGAGAGATTCGAAGGAGGTGAGTGTAGAGATTTTAGTAATCTATATCAACCTAGCTATCATGATACCGGCTTGAATGGGAGAAATGACTATGATGCCGAACATGTTGGCAATCGCCATGGATTTCGTGCTAGTACTCGAGCTGTATGTCACAAGATCATGAGGTGTATCTGATCATAATGTGTTTGCATTTGTATTTTACTGTAAAGAGGTAACATGATATGAGCACATGAACCTCTAGATTCGAATAAACACTGAAAGCGCGCAGGCCAGGAAAGCTAATGAGACTGTATGTTCTTGTGTCAATCATCTTTAAAACTGAAGTGGGAAAATATTGCAGATAATTAAGCTTCATGCAAATTGTTTACACAGTGCAAAATATGCAGAAAAGCTTCAAGAACAAAGTCACAAAACAAATGATTGAATTTTCATTGAACTAAGAAATATTAATTACAAACTGCGCGCTACAGTACACAGTGAACGAGAGAGACCAAATGTGTCAATTCACCTCTAATTGCTTCTATGTATACAAGGATTTTACGGAGAAGGGGAAGAAGAAGAAACGTAACTGCTAATTGTTAGGTCGTAACGAGCCCTAGAAATTGGGATGTATAATATTTGCAGCGCTATGTACAAATCTTTTGTGATTCCGTAGCTGCAGTTGAAAAACCGCGGCACCGCTCTTCTCAATTGAGTCCTTGAGTTTATAGTCTTTGACGTTTGCAGTCTAAGTCCTCCATACTTATAAATTGCATAATGATCCCGGTAGCAAGGAAAACGCTCAAATGATATTTTGCTGAATTTGGGTACAAATCTTTGCTACAAATCTTCTCATCTGAGTTTTAAAATCGCCAACTTGGATCATCAACATCTACTACAAATCCTCCTATTCTAGTTTTGAAAAACGCAAATTTGGATCATCAAGGTCTTCAATCTAGAATTTAAGGACTTCAAATTAAGTTTAGTCTTCGACAATAGGGTTTTTTAGCTTAATTGCATCAGTCAATACCTTTTTGCTTGAATTTGGTGAAGAACTTCTTTCTGAATTCTTTCCTTCTTCTTGGATCAAACGCTTGCTTGTTGGATGCCTTCTTAAACTTCTCTAATTCTCTCCTTGGATTTCAAGTTTTTGGAATTTACTTCTGGCGAAGAGCTTGTGAGGGAAACAAGAAGGATATATTTGATCTTATATGTATTTGTATTTGTCGCTTGTAAAAAATAAATAATTGCATCAACTTTATGATCGACTTTGCGCCTCATGATTGGTATTGGTTACTTTGTCATTATTTTTTGCACAATTTTTCTATATAATTCTTTCATAAAACATAGTATTAATTGACTTAAAAACCTCCATAATATTCATATGACACAAATTGATAAGTCACAAATGAACTACATTAAGATAACTCAAATAACCATATTCCTTTTTTGGAATAAAAATTGGTAAAATTCCAAATGAACATGGAGAATTTAATTGGATGATTTAATTTAAAGTAATATAATAACCCGATTGATTTACCCAATTGATTTAAAACCCAGTCAATTTTAGTCCGTTGATCTTACTCATTCACTTTTAATTTGGTGCGTACATGTGTCATTATTTAATAAAAATGTATAGGGTTCGAATCCTATTGGTGTGATTTTTTCTTCATTATTTGTGTTATTATTTTTATTGAAGGTGTTTGGTTCGAATCTTGTTGGCGTGATTTTTCTCTATTATTTGTACCATTAATTTAGTTGAAGGTGTTGGGTTCGAATTTTATTGACGTTATTTTTTTTTTCTTTTTTATTTATTATCTTCTTAAATCTTTATTTTTTTAACATAAAGTTGTATGGTCGTACTATACTTAATTTAAAAATAATCATGATATGTTCTTATGAAAAAAGACATACTTCCTCTGTCCAATAAAAATATAACACTTGATTTTGTTGGATGGAGTAAGTATTTATAAACCAAAACGTCAATTTAGCTCTAATGATAGAGAACATGAGGATATTAGGTCACTTGGAATTTGAATACCGTCCATATTGCGGCATCGATATAACAAATGACATCGACGAAACAAAATGGCAAGAGATAATAATGATGTACATGACAATATATTCAACTGATGAAGAACACCAATTAACATGTGAAATCTGCATTACAAATTTCGAAGTTGAATGTTTCCAAAGCCTACAGATGTATCGGATGATTCTTAACTTATCGGAAGAATATTTTTCGTGCGTCTAATATCGTTCAATTAAAAATTATTAATTGCATAACTACAAAAACTATATATACATTTATAGGACACAATTTATGTTAAGTTTAATTACTCAATTAGTTATTTTTTATTACGTTTGAAGTCATTATGTAAAGAATATATATTTAATCAATTCACTTCAATACATTATTTAATAAAACAACAATGTTTTACAAGATTACGTTTGACACGCGTAGCGTTTTACGCAGTTTCTAGTAATTTATTAAACACATTGAGTCTAACATCAAGAATCGATCACACAATATAAGAACTTCCAGAGTTTTCAAATTTCAAAGTGGAGAATGGATATATTGAATATTAATCTGAACTTAATTAGACATAGACATAGAGGACCCTCCAATGCAGAGGTCGATTGATAGGACAGAAATGTTGATTGCTCTTGTACAATCAAAATGCTTTTCCAACGAAAATGGCATATTGATTTCAAATTTTATGGGTATGAAATGTGCAGAATATGTTTATTCGCCCGGACAAATTTAGTCCTAAATTTTAACATCTTTAACAAAACTATCCCTACTCTTACACCACATCCGGTAATAAAAATCTTTTCAATTTATCGGTAAATGAATAACCAAGTAATTACGAATTTATGAATTTCAAAATCTAAGAAGCTGATTAAATTGTGCGACCAAGAGTATAATGGTAGTTCTATGAGATAGAATGAGTAGTACGTATAGGTCTATAAGATCCCAACAAAGCAACTTTTTAACTTCATATTAGACAAATGTTGATTGATGTGGTGTGTGAAAGCTTTCGTTTGTTATTAGAGAATTAATATAAATATAAATTAATGATTCAGTTACATGTTTCCGTGACCCATCCATTCGAATTTTCAGGAGAGTTAAGAATTCTATATCTATCTGTCTGAGCCGTGAATTGGTTCGTAAAACCGATATGTACATCTGTGGGTTCTTACCATTTCTTGATCCATATCATCATGATAGTCATATTATTCTATTTTGAGTCATTTATTTAACCCTTTATTAATTAGGTTGCACCGAAAGTTAATAAAGTATATTTGGCTGCTGCTGTATGCTCTCGCTCGTTGTTGAATATATATACAAAAATATACATATGTAGTATGTAAATGCCTGCGTTTAAATATATCATTAGAAAAGAAAGCATGTGTAAATTTAATTAATTAATTATTCGATTAGGATTAAACGTCCGAAACGTGATCGATGCCAAAGACAACTCAATACTCTAATGAATTAATCAGTCCCACAAAGCGTCCCTGCGGCCGGGCTGCGGTAAAGTAAGCAGTCCAAATTAATAATCTCCAAACACAAATTATAAAACCGGTTTACTGTGTCAATGTTTATCCACGTATTAACTCTGAAATATTTGACAGAAAAATGTAAAAGTGATGTAGCACAACATAATAGTTATAAACAACATAATAGTGATGTAGCACAACATAATAGTTATAAACAACATAATAGTTATAAACTTTAATTCTAAACAAATGCTTTTAGAGTGTTAAACTAAACATATACAGAAGTATTTCATAAGGAATATACGGGTCAAACATTGATATAATTGAGCGTTGAGCCCATGAAGTATATATAAATACAGTGTGACGTTTTTTTAATAGAATTTCGGAAGTGTCTCTTAACTCTCATGTCAAACTTTGCGTTTGTTTATATTCTGCTGCATAATAATGTTAATAAAGTTAGTCATTACTCATAGGCATATGATCATGAAGCTAACCAAACTTGCTGCCTTTACTTGATCATTATTCATTACTAATATACGACTTGGAATTTAATTAGGCGTTGTTCATCGAACATTTCTACATATCATTACGTGCAGGAACTCTGCAGTACGTTCACACTGCTAGGCTGTTAGCTCCATTAACAGATATATGCAAATTATAACTAAAGAAAGTTTGAGTGGGGTTAATCTCACCTCTCGCCAATGTACGTATAGAAGTAATCCCGGGGTAAGATGGTATTCTGATACCCAGTAATAAAATGTTGTCGAACAAGAAAACGCAAACTGTTAGTCTGTAATAGATGAACATGCAGGTAAAACATAAACAATGGACTAGAACGGTAAGAGTAATTTTCGATTCCCTTTTGGAACAGCTAGCATGTAATATGATACCTGATTCCCTTTGGTCCATTATTAGGTAACTCTTACAACTTTTACCCAAAATGTATCCGAACAACGAATAATATATATTGTCCGCTTCGTGCTCTAGTTCTTAATTTAAAATTACTCAATAGATTTCAATTCATACCCATTATCTAATAAATAATATAAATAAAATGAAATGAAACAAATTGACCGGTTAATAAACCAAGACATGGACCACTAGTCCACTACAATTTGTAAAAACTAGTACAAATTAAGCCAAGTGTTTAAGGACAATAGCACTACTACTACTACAAAGCTAAGGGTATACGATGACTTTTGTTTTTCAGTCAAACACACACACCCTTTAAAAAGAATAAGGGCCATGCACATCCAAACAGCCTGGATTATATAACAGGGGATTTGACTGGCATACAAAATGCCGTTCAAGTTGAACACTAGATTCATAAAACTCCTATAGTCAATTAATGGAAGGATGTAATATAAAATCAGTTTGATCATTCATTCCCTCAAACAAGGCATGACACAAGCCATGACCACCATTCAAAGACTATTTATAAACTGCAACAATTAAGTACTAAAAGGAATCAGATTCCATCATGCAACTAATATAAATAACTTCTAATATCATTCATGTTAATATCAAATCAAACTGCAGCTCACAAAACCTTACATATCTCACAACCTCATTAACAAGAAGAAAAATGGATATGATGAAGAGATTCATGCACCGCGAAAAGCATGGAAAACCACGTAGAGCCCCAAACGCCTACGAGCTTTACGAAACTGAGCACCGGGTGCGTACATTCGAGAATGTCCCAACTGGCCCTCCAAAACCTCAGCCCCTTGAAACGAGGCACATGAAACAACGTAGAGCCCCAGATGCCTACCAGCTCTATGAACGAGATCATAGGGTATGCACATTTGACACGGTTCTTGCTTTATCACCGAGACCATCTGAAACTGAAGCAGGTACATTTACTACACACTACAGTAATACTGCAAAACCATGCAGACCTCGTGATGCCTACGAGATTTATGAACGGGAGCACAGGCTACACACATTTGAACAAGTCCCAATCGCTTCCACAATACCTCGTGGCCATGAAGCACCCAGTTCTGATCATTGGTGTCAGAAAGGAAGCAATGTGCAACATTTCCACCACCCTAATGATGGCAATGGCACGTTCCCTGGGGAAAGCATCGACTCGAAGGCAGAGAAATTTCTCGCTATGAAGCATAAGAAGTTTGAATTGAGCAAGTGGATGTCTACAAATGCTTATGAGTATTGACTAAGTTGATGGTTTAATAGTTTCATCCCCTTTTATTGGATGATAACTTGATTTTCATCAACTGTAAAAATAAGATTCATATCGTATATCTTACTGTAATTTTTCCATGTTTTCAATGTAATACAGATCACAACTTTGCGTGACAAAAGCGATGACATAATCATCCAAAACACTTAATCTCTTAATTTATAAGAAAATATTGTATATATATCTACAAGTAATAAGAATGTAACTTTAAGCAATGTAGTTCGTTTTATTGTAAAGAGGTAAGATGATTAGCACATGAACCTCTAGCTTTGAATAAACAATGAAATCAGGAAAGCACTGATAATGTTAGATTGAAACTACAGTTGTAACAGATAATTAGTCCCGCTCTAGCCGAACTGTGCGATCTCAGTCCTCTTTCTGCGTATAAACCGGCGTTTTGGCAAGAACTAAGCAATACACCAAGAACTAATGTATACCACCTTGCCACCTATTAACCAGCCATCCTAGTCACGAATTATGACCTCCAGCCGGGCTCCAAATGGCAAGGAAACACACGCCAAACACAATAACAATCCGGCGGTGGAGAATTCCGTTGTGAAGAATGAACAACAACAACAACCGGATCGGGTTGAAATGCAGGCCGTTGTTGCTGCTAGCGGCAATTCGGTTCCGATTAGGGGCAATCCTGCGAGAAACGACGACGTTTCCGTTGTGATTTTGCCTAAATATGGCGTCGCTTCTGTTTGCGGTCGCCGTAGGGACATGGAGGACGCTGTCGCTGTTCATCCTTCGTTCTGTCAAAGGCAGAACGGTGTTTCCGATGCCGCCTCGAAGACCGACCTTCACTATTACAGCGTCTTCGATGGCCATGGCTGCTCTCACGTACGTTTCTATTTTATTTACTAATAACGAATAATTAATTAATTAATTAGTTGGTTAGTTAATTAATTACTTACTTACCTAATTAATTAGTTGCTAAGTGTTTGGTCGATTTGGTAATTGTGCAGGTGGCGATGAGGTGCAGAGAGAGAATACACCAGCTGTTGAGAGAAGAGGTGGCCAAGGAGAAGCGTGCAGACGAAGAGCTAGCTGCTTGGTGGAAAGCCGTCATGGAGCGAAGCTTCAGTCGGATGGACAAGGAGGTCATTGGATTGAACGGCTTCGGACCGCCCAACTGCCGCTGCGAGCTCCAGACTCCGGCACGTGACGCCGTCAGATCTACCGCTGTCGTCGCCGAGCTCCAGACTACCGCTCACGATTTGGGGGTTTAGGGTTCATCTAATTTGGGAACGATTTGGATGAAGCTATATATAGCAACTAGTTCGTTTTGTTAGTTCGTTGGTTCCTTAGTTCGCCTGTTGATCCAATTCGCCCATGTCATAGCCACATAAGCTGACAAGTAGGCTGGAGAAATTTTTTAGGAAAAAAGGAACCGTATTTGAAATGTATAAAAAAAAAAGGACCAAATACGCGGCGGACGGCGAGATAAGGGACCAAAACTGCAATTAACCCAATTAATGAGATTCATGCAAAATGTTTACGGTGCAAAAATATGCAGAAAGGCTTCAAGAACAAACTAAATGATTCAATTTTCATTCAAAGAAGAAAGATTACAAACCGCTACTGTAAAAACACAGTAAGTGAGATCAAAACTGTCGATTTCTATGTATCGATTTACAGAAAAGGAAAGAAGAAACGTATAACTGCTAATTGTAACGGGCCCTAGAAATTGGGAATTGAAGTATAATATTTGAAGCTCTATGTACAAACTTCTTTTTGTGATTGTGTATTGTTTACAGCGCGCCCTGAACTTCTTGTTTAATTCAATTGGGTCCTTGACTTTGTAGTCATCCGATCGACTATTGCAGTAGAAGTTCTCCATTCTTCTAAATTGCTTAATGACCCCTCATACATTTGTAAACTTTGTGAATAGTACATTCAATGGCCAACTTGGAGAAATGAGAAGAAAAACATAGGCAGAAGATCCACTTTTTAATTGATAGGACACGGCTGTTCACTGTTTATTCTCCGGCATGCTCAAAATACATTTAGTTATAATAATATTTAAGATGTGTGTTGACAGGGGCGGAACCAGGAATTATCATTAGGGGGCGAACTTATATATAGATCATTTTTTACGAGTTCGAGAGGGCGAAAATTTGAAAATTCATAAAAATTCCCTTTAAAATTTTTGAAAAATCGTATATTCATCCTGAAAAAGAATTTTTTTTTTTTTTGGGTGGGGCGTCGGCCCCCCGGTTCCGCCCCTGTGTGTTGACTAGTTAGGTTCAAACGCATTATAAACCGACAATATCCTATTGAAGGACCATTTTAAGGAGATAATGTTATTCAATTTATATGTAATTCATATGTGAAATATTTTTAATTGATATGAAATATTTTAATAAAAATGAAATGAGAAAATAATAAAATGACAGTCATACAACCCATACTCGAGACACACACGCCAGTCATGGGGGCGCAAAAGCTACATGGAGCTGTGCATCGATTCCTCGATCTCTTCCGGTTCTTCACCATTTCTTGATCCATATGCATGTATACTAATTAACTAATACTAGCTATAATTAATAGTCATATTATTCTACTATTCTATTTTGAGTGATCATGTTTGTATAAATTAGGCCGTTTCACCGAAAGTTTCATAGTCTTTCAATTAACTAAATTATTTCGTACATGTAACAGGATACCGTTTTTTTTCTTTCAAGATATATACATGTGGTCATGTGGACATGCCTAATACTAATAGTAGTTGCACTATACGAGTTGGTTAGGCATTCTCCGTTGAACTTTCTTACATATAAATTAGAATAATACTATTTAAATTAAAGTAATATAATAACTCGGTTGATTTACCCAATTGATTGACCTACCAATTAATTTTATTCCGTTAATCTTGCTTATTCAATTTCAATTTGGTGCGTACATGTGTCATTAGTTAATTAAAATATGTAGGGTTCGAATCTTGTTGGCGTGATTTTTCTCCATTATTTTTATTATTATTTTTATTAAAGGTGTTTGGTTCGAATCTTGTTGGCGTTTTCTCTATTATTTGTATCATTATTTTAGTTGAAGGTGTTGAGTTCAAATCTTATTGACGTAATTTTTTTCTTTTTATTTATTCTCTTCTTAAATTTTTATTTTTTAACATAAAGTTGTATGACGTATTATACGTAATTTTAAAAATAACCATGATATGTTCTTATAAAAAAAGACATACTTCCTCCGTCCAATAATAAATGTAACACTTGATTTTGTTGACTTTTTCGATGGACATTTTGACCTTAAATTATTCTTAAATCATACGATGAAAATAACTAAAAACATCATATTATGAAACTAGAATGTTTATATGAAACACTTGCATGACAATATATTCAACTGATGAAGAATACTAATTAACATGCGAAAAAGATGCATTGCAGATTTTGAAGTTGAATATTTCCAAAGTCTAGAGATGTATCTGATGGTTCTTAACTCATCGGAAGAATACTTTTTATATGTCTAATATAGTTCAATTCAAAACTATTAATTGCATAACTACAAAAATTATATACATTTATAGCATACCATGTATATTAAGTTTAATTACTCAATTAGTTATTTTTTTATTACGTTTGAAGTCAGTATGTGAAGATTATATATTCCCTCCATTTATTTCAATATATTATTTAATAAAACAATAATGTTTTACAAGATTACGCTTCACACGCGTACTAGTACGTACGTAATAGTGCACATGTATGTACTGCTGCATTAATAGAAATGCAAAATTTTAAATTACAGTATATAGATCCATTCGCCATAAAGTATTGAATATTGATCGAGTGTGAATTAAGAACGATTAATGAAGCCCCACTTAAGCTCATATGTTTCGGCAGTAGCCGTAGTGGAAGTGCATTGATCTTCTATAGTATTGCACTATTGTCTATTGCTCATCTTTAGTGCTTATACAGTTCTGTATTATTATTTGTAAGGCTTTGTTCTTTTCGTCTGAAAAAGTCTGAACTGAACTGATCTGAACTGAACTGAATGGATCTGAACTG
The DNA here is from genome assembly GCA_028274465.1 of Plantago ovata. Lineage (NCBI taxonomy): Eukaryota > Viridiplantae > Streptophyta > Magnoliopsida > Lamiales > Plantaginaceae > Plantago > Plantago ovata. Next base: position 124,835,339 of record CM051456.1, on the reverse strand, counting down.
AACTGAACTGAACTTATTTGTAGTACAAAATACTATTGGCCAAATCTGAACTGATCTGAACTGAACTTAAATGCATTTGAACTGATCTGAACTGAATTTATTTTTATTAATTTTCAGATGAAAAGAACAACCTGTAAGGATATAAAATACAACCAACTTGTAAATTGTAATATGAATGCAATAATTACACTACATCTCATGTGATAGAGAAGAAGCACGACGGTTCACAAACATGATCATAAAGGCAGACAAGATAAGGAACTAGACAGATCCTTCATAAGTGTACTAATGCAACAACATTTGTATGCATGTTTTAGGTGCTGTGTAAGTTTATCTTGACTCTTGTGTTGTCCTTCGCATGTGAATCTGCATAGAGATCAATTGGCTCATTACAGGTTGTTAATTTAGGACGACAAGATCCACAAGAAAACAGTTGACCATCCAGTGATAGCATGTGCTGCAGCAAGGTAAGTCCATAGGAACAGGACAGAACACTCTTTTTGTGCCACATCAAATAGTTGCGTCATCGTACCTGCAGCCATGCACACTAAGCCATATTTATTTATCGCTACATGTAGGATCAGATTGGTTCTAACTATTGGATGATCATGAGATCGTAACATGCACTAAAGATCCATGAGCATTTAAAGAACGATAAACACAAAATGGTAAAGAAGAAGAAAAGTGTACCAATATTCATGCCAGGTGGGATAGTGAACTGAATCAGAAGCACAAAATGGTAAAGATCTGATGGCAGAAAGCCAAATTGTGTAGCTTCTCTTACTACAAAAATCCCAACTATTGGAAGTAGCATGTATCTCACACAGATAACAGCAATCACCTCAACTGTTCTCACGTTCGCCTTGTGTAATCCTAAATGGACTCAGCACATGTTCATCATTTAGTCACTAGCTAGCTAGACGGTTTGTGTTAGTGTGCTTGTTCAAGCACAATGTTTTGAAGAGAGAACACAGTACATACCTTGTGTTAAGTTGCCTCCTAATATTATGGTGATGCAAGGAATGGTTCCCTCTCTGCAAATTGTATCGTAAACATTAGTCTAACGGGGTATATAACAATATGAACCTAAGGTTTGCGAAACAACTATTCATCCACCAACCCGAGTAATTAAAGGGCATCGTTGACCACTCTGAGAGGAGCATTCTCACCAATAATCAGTTTATGCAGCCATGAAAATCCCCCAAAAAACTGAATTTTTTTCATTACAATACATTCCATCAATATAATTCTTAATGCATGCATATATAACTTCTGACACATGTTTTGAGCAATACATGTAATAAACAAACAACTCACCGCAGCAAGAATTGGAGGTGTTCTTAGCTCCTCACCAATCTGATGCAACATTCCACATATCTGTGTCCATGCTGATCTCTTCGGCTCAAGCTTCTGTAAACAACTTCACGTCAAATTGAATTTTGCAGTATGGTTCTTGATATTCTACCATAACATCCATTCCATCAATGTTACGTACAATAGCTTAACAGTATAGTTGACAATCGAAGATTTACATACATGTTCAGTTCCATTAAGAAGGAGAGACTCTTCATTTGCTTCAACATCATTGTTGGTCTTCCTCAGAATTTCCTCCTCGTCTGCAATCATCTCAGCATGTTTAATACCAGCTCTTCATATCAGGTGGTAAGTATAAGTCCATATGTAGAAGACACCAAGCTGCATAATCCAAATGCCCTCACCGTGTTATCAAACTGGACAAATCTGGAGTTCATGGATGATGGACTATAGCAATTGGCTTACCGCCATTGAGAAAGAAACGTATGATAGGCCAACCGTGGAGCAAACGTCCTTGTCTCCAAATGGATTACCATCCTCCTTGCAGATTGCAGGGATGATTATCAATAAAATGTCTCCCAAGTTACCTAATCATCACCCAGTACCAACATTCTACATAAATTTAAGTCTTTAAGCTACAGAGTTTTAAAGAAAATTATGCAACTTGTTACACTCAACAGATTGTTTTGTACCTGAGGAACACATTGCGATCATGAGATCAGCTATGTAAGGTTTAGGTTTTACGATTTTAACTGCAATCCATCCAAATATACTTCCTACTAGAAAGGTTATCCCGATGTTCACAGGCATGAACCACCTAGCGTATGTTGGAATGCAGAGTGATCCATCAAATTGAACACAGAAAATGAATTTACCAAATTAATATGTTGAAGTAACAAAACATCGATTATTTTTCATAAGTCATAGGAATTTCAATATATAATCATACCACGAGATTATGTCTTGGAAGCTGACAGTCTTTGCAAGACTTGAAAACACAAGTGATGGAGTGAAGGCCGCAAACACAATCTGTAATAGAAGACTTATATATCAATGTAATGTCATAATATCGCGCGCGTTATGTCAAGAAATTCTTACAAACAACAACAAAACTACGACTTTAATTAATTCCTAAGAAATCAGGCAGAATTTACGTACTTTGTTCATACACCTCCGTGCATCAGAAGGAAAAAGGTTGAGATATATAATCAGTAGCCATGAAAACTCCCACTAGACTTATCAAGAGAACTTGCACTATTGGCATGGATGCCACTTTCAACAACGACAAGAAGCCCATTTTCGTATGTTCCCTACTTAGCTACTTTGCGCACCAACGTTCACTAGCCGGTGCTATATATGAAATCATGAAAAGAAAAAGTGAGGATTCGAATAAGGTGGTTTGGGATGTTTGTATAGAAAGTAGTTGTAATATTTGCCTTTAAAAAAAAAAAAAAAAAAAAAAAAATTGAAATCTTAGACATAGATACATGCATGTACATCACCAAGATATTAAGAACATGGGGGTGGATCCTCTACACCACAATATGCCCCACTCCCCAATCGGTTTATGTCACCATTAAATCCGTTAAATCAACTAATTAGGTTATGTTCAGATTTATTTAATTTACTTAAGTTCCATTTAGTTTGGTTCAGGTGATTGCAAATTATATTTTTTGACGAAAATAAGATAACCTAACTAATAACTAATCAAATCAAACCATAGCTAGCAAAATGACATATTCTCCTAGTTTCCCTCTTTTCTCAGTAAACATTTATTTTCATATATATAGACTTTAATTTCAATCAGGTCTATTTCCATTATTTTCTCTCATTTTTCATTTACTAAGTCGTCCATCTCCCGTCAACCCCATAAAACTTTATAAAACCCTTTTTCCTCTGCCACAACAGATTTCCATTCAGTGAAACTCAAACGTCAAACATCAACGACCATCTCCAAAAATAAAACTGTAAGTTCATAACTTAACATAAGTTCGTGAAAGAGGTTACTGTTAGAATTGTAAAAGAATATAAACATCAAGTTGATATCACAATATCCTTTTATCCATTACCCAAGGGCGGATCTAGGTGTGGCTGGGGTAGGCTAGCCTACCCTAAAATTAAAACTAATAACTGTACCTATATATTAAGAACATATAAATGAGTTTGGTCCAGTGCAATGTTGAACAGTTTTTATTCATGAGGTCGGTCAAGAGTTCAATGCTTGCTGTGTCCTCCGTATCAATATTTTTATTCCTTCTTGCAAGTGACTTTTTGTTTGATTATCTACATTTAATTTTTTTTGTCCATATAAATATTTTTATTCCTTCTTGTTATTTTTTGTTTTAATTATCTACATTTTATTTTTTAGATGAGTTATAGTAACACATAGTGCATGTTATATGTTTGAGTTGTAAAATTAATAAAGAAAGTAGATAAAATTGGAAAAAAATCTGCAAAACTTAGTGGGTTGGGCGAAAATAAAAAGTAAAAAGAATCAATGAGACTACGAGAGCACTAATTATTAGCCTACCCCATAAAATATTCTTGGATCCGCCATTGCCCTAGTAATTAAGAATTTAAAAGAGAGGAAGTAGTAGCAATTAAATTCAGAAAACATATAGTAGTAATATATAGCTAGTAAAAACTATATCACTCCCTGCCTCTATAGTAGCAATTAAATGAAATACAAACCTGAATGTACACTTTGACTTGTAGAACGATATCTGGCTTTTTATTTGCTCCTTAATAGTAAAAACTCCTTCTCAAGAAAAAAAAAAAAAAGCAAAAACTCTATCAAAATTAAGATTGAGAAAAATGATGACTAGTGTCTCTCGGAAAGAGATTATAAATACAATCGGTCCTTAATAATTAGTTGGTAACCATGGTTTAATTATTTGGTGTCTAGTTAGTTGAATATTTAATGAATACACGTCGCCAAGTCCAAAGAAAACGATGGATTAATTATCAATTGTGATGGAATCATGGACGTGCAGAAAACACGTTGGATATGTCACATCACGTACGAAGCACGGGACGGATACGCCCTATACGTCGACATGGAGGATACGTATATCTCAGTTAGTTCGTAATTAGTTCGTAGTTCGAACCCATCAACCCATGTGCACTGTGGGTGACTCTGCGTGGGACTGTATATGAAGTTGGAGGCTTGGAATTGATGACAGTTTGAGGCAATTAGGGATGGCAATTTGGGCCAGATATACCGGGCCCAGGCCATCCAGTGATAGCAAGTGCTGCAGCAAGGTAAGTCCATAGGAACAGGACAGAACACTGTTTTTGTGCCACATCAAATAGTTGCGTCATCGTACCTGCAGGTGCCACTAAGACATTGTTATTTATCGCTGCAGGATCAGATTGGTTCTGACTATTGGATGAGATTGTAACATGCACTAAAGATCCTTGAGCATTTAACGAACGATAAACATACACCTCTATATGATCGAGTATGGAGACGAGAAGTTGGAGGCTTGGACTTGATGACTGTTTGAAGGCAATCATTATACTCGTCTTTAGCTTGTAGAGACTAAAGACCAACTTGGATTAACGATTGAGTAGGCTATGTTCTCTTCGTAAGAATACAATGAAGGGTTGATGATGATTACAACTAACAGTTAGAATTAGAAGCTACACATACATGTAATAAATGCTCCAAATTAAATCCAAGATCGATCAATGATTCAATATAATGGTTGATTTGCTCAAGACGTTGACAGCTACAGCTCTAACATCATTCCAGCCTTCCATTTTTCATGTTTGATCCAAATCACACACTTGCAACAAACTTTCCCGTCAAGAAACTTGTTGGTCAAGCTGTTCAAATCAATCCAATTTCCAGCTTTCTTCTTCCTTCTTCTAGAATAATCAAGATTCACACATAAGGAATTATTTTTCCAAATTAAGATAGTACTGTAACCGAATAGTAGGATTTTTGTATGACTTTTGTTGCATATATGCATGCCGATAATGATATGATACGATATTTAAAAGACAATATAAAAACGCATTTTTATCAAACATACATGCCTAATAGTAGAAATTGTACTATGATTCGATTCGGAATCAGATCGACATTGTTCATTGAACTTCTTATCCCATTTTTCTTGTGCGAGATGGTAATACCCATAATTAGGTACTAATAACATCTTACTAAACCGAAAGCTGAAACTATTAATTTAGACAAATCAAAATTGGTTTATCCAGAACTATACATTTTAACCAAAAAGGACACCGTTGATACATTGAAATTGGAGTTTTATTGAACATGAATACTCTACTAATTAAAATAGTAGAACTCACTCGAATTAATTTGTTATTAAAATTCCAACAGATGTTGAACTTAACCATTGGACCTCTTGGTGAAAATTTGTGCTACAACATAAATGGATAGCTTGTGGCGTACCAAGTTACACTCTCAACTTTTTTTTAATAATCGAACCATTACAATTTCACAAGTAGCATTACAAAGCTAGTAATAAACTATAAATAATCTCGCACTTGGCGAGAATTGAACCTATGACCTCTAGTGTCATGACACCTCAGTCTAACCAATTGAGCTAGACCTCATTGGTAAGTTACACTCTCAACTTATTAAAGGAGACTACATCTATATTCTTTTCTTTAAACGTCCAAATCTAATGATTCCCACACTACTCCTAAATCACCTTATAACTTTGAATATATCTATACCACCATGTGGCGCTGTCGAAATTTGAACCCCCACCTTCACTGTGCTATTACCACTCGGCCACCCTTATAAAAGTAGATTATGGTATGTTCTTATGAAAATACAAATATTATGTAGTAAAACATCTAAGTCTACTGTTAATTGGGGCTTTCTATTCTCAGGTCGGCTCCGTACCGACCTAAACTCAGGTCTTCATTCAATAGTTGTCATGTGGCGCTTAATTTAATCTCATCCATTCATTTCGGTTCAAAGTCATTTTTGGTACGATGGATTATAATTAATTTTTTTTAACATTAAAAATCACAACAAATATACAAATTAACTATAATGCCCTTAATTTCAATTTATATGATTACATATACACGTAAACCTTATTAATTAATCTTAATCACAAACCAAAGTTAATTGATCACAATTAATTTATCCATTTTAATGATACATAAACTATCGAACACTTCTAAATAATATACTTCGTAGCTAAAAAAATAAACCAATGAGGTCTAGCTCAATTGGTTAGACTGAGGTGTCATGACCCTAGAGGTCATAAGTTCAATTCTCGCCAAGTGCGGGATTATTTATAATATATCACTAGCTTTGTAATGCTACTTGTCAAATTGTAATGGTTCGATTATTAAAAAAAAAAAAAGCTAAAAAATAAGCCTTTGTTATTGTCCTCTACAAATGTTGATTGCTAGTGCAATTAGATTATGGAAAACGAATATCCATTGAATTGTTGTTGAAATTAATTTGATATATATTAATTAATTTTAATTTTAGTTAAAGTAATTTTTATTTTTAATTTAATACTTATAAAATAGTAAGAACTTATTTAAATTATTTAAATGAATTTTTTGAAAGTAGGGGTATAACTGCACATTTATATATTTTTATCAAAATTTAATAATTAGAATGAAATATATAATAAAGACCTACGTTTAGGTCGGTACGAAGCCGACCTGAGAATAGAAAGACCCTGTTAATTTGTTATTAAAAGAAAAAACATAAGAAGTATTTAAGTATATTCTCACTAATAACTTGTGTATTTTTCGATCTATTTTTATCTTTCACATATACCGTCTACGGAATCCCTCATTAAACCTATTTGAGGATTAAACCTATTTGAGGGATGGGACTCAAGTCCCTCCAAATCCATGCCGCAAATGTGAGAAAGTAATCAAACATGCATTTACCCCAAGATGTATTCGAAGAGCATATACTTCAATATACTTCCTCCTTGGTCAACGGTAGCGCTGTTTGACCACGCATTACCCCTAAAGAAAACGCATGCAATTCTCTTTTAAGAAATATATAATTAAAATTCATAAGTTAGTACTAGTATTTTTAATACTGTTTTTAAAAAAGTTATCAATATAATTTAGGTGTAATATGCGGGTTAAAGATGACTATCGTTGATAATAGAGGAGTGATACCAATTCCATGTAAAATCTTCTAAAAGGATTCATGCCATCTTAGGCTATGAACACGACCCCACGCACACATACACACATATATATTAATATATTAATGAGTTATATGTGAAAAGTTTAAGAAACACTCTGCACCACTAAATCCAAGTGTTAAATAATTGGCATTATCATTTATCAATTCCCTAAGGATTAAGGACCACATCCAAACAGCCTGTATTATAAACATGGGATTTGACTGGCATACAAAATTCATCAGACTTCCTATGGCCTGCAGTTCAAATGGCAGGAGTACTAATAGTCTAATATAAAACCAGTTAGATAATTAAATCCCTTAAACAAATTAAGATGACATAATTACCCCTGACAATCATTTAAACACTGATTAAACTTCGAAAGTGCTAACACGTAGCAAAAGAAATCAGATTCCGGCCATCATGCAACTAGTATAAATAAGTTATAACACCCTTCATGTTTCTATCAAATCAAAGCACACAAAGCCTTATATATATTACATTACATACCTCACTACCTCAGAGCCTCATCAACAAGAACAGAAATGGACATGAAGAGATTCATGCACCACAAAAACACCTACAAGTTTCGCGAAACTGAGCAGCAGGTCCGTACACTCGACAATGTCCCAACTGGCCTGCCAAAACCTCAGCCCCTTGAAACGAGTCGCATGAAACCACGTAGAACCCCAGATGCTTACCAGTTATATGAACAAGAGCACAGGGTACGCATATTTGACACAGATCTAGCTGTTTCACCAAGACCATCTGAAACTGAAGCAGGTACATTTACTACACACAACAGTAATAATGCAAAACTGCAAAGACCCCGTGATGCCTACGAGATTTATGAACAGGAGCACAGGCTACACACATTTGAACAAGTCCCAATCAGTTCTGATCACTGGTGTCAGAAGGGAAGCAACGTGCAATATTATCACCACCCTTATTACTATGGCAATGGCGCGTTCACTGGGGAAAACATCGACTCAAAGGCAGAGAATTTTCTTGCTGTGAAGCGTAAGAAATTTGAATTGAGCAAGTGGATGTCTACAAAAAGCTTATGAGTATTGACTGATTAAGTTGTTGGTTTAACAGTTTCATCAACCGTATAAATAAGATGCATATAGCTAGTATACCTTACTGTACTTTTTCCATGATTCAGTTCCATCCTTTCAATGTAATACAGAGCACAGATTGAGTGACAGAAACGATGACATGATCGATCATCCAAAACATTTAATCTCTTTATAAGAAAACATTGTATCTACAAGTATAAGAATATAACTTTCAGCAATGTAGTTCGTTTTTCTATTTCTTTAGATCTTACCAACCGGGAATTGTAGAATGTAGTTCTCTAGACCTGAACAAAACAGCATTTTCTGTAAGCTAATACATTTCAATCCGTCAATTTATGACCCAGGAACTTGACTGGATCAAATCCAACAGACTTGACTGTTGAAGGATCAACTCCAACAGACTTGTAATAAGATTCTTCAGCAGAGTCCACCCGGGATTTGAACATTGCCCACTCTTTTTCGCACCTTTCTCTCACCTACAATTAGAAGATGATTCGAAGCAAAAACTCACCATGATATAATCTTGATCATAATTAAGATGAGACTGCTGTAAGAAAAAAGGTAAAACATACCCCTTTCCAGGCAGGCTTGCCATTCTCAGCGCTCCCCTATTACACAGAAACAGGACAGCAATTAAAGTCATAGTCAAGGTAACAGGTTTAGAGAATGTGTGTAACTGTGACTAATTATTGTTTGTAAATCTACCTGGTTACCGAGTGATGGAACAGTTTGATGAACGATCCATTGAGCATCTACGACTCCAATTTTCTCATATGCCGGCTTCAAGAATAGATTATCAAGATTCAGATACTCCAGAGTTGATGTATAAACCAAAAGGTCCAGTTTTAAACTTTAGTGGATTTCAAGAAATGGAGGCCAGTACTGACCTCTACACATTTTTGGAGAGCAAAGTCGAGACCCCATCCATGTACCAAGTCATTCTACATGTTGCATTTTAAGAAAAGTAAATATCTACACCCCAGAATGTCAACTAATAATAGGCCGGACTTAAAATTAAACTCTGCACAATAATCTTTTTCACTCCAACTTTTTTTTTTATTTGCGGAAAATAAACTTTTTTTGCAATTGATATTGGATCAGGTTTTCTGAAACTCACAACATTTGTGCAAACGCGGTAAGTTTGCACATAACACAGGGACTTAAGGCTATTATTCGATTTTTTTTCTCTGGCAAGTGGCAACTAAAAATATGATAAAATGACAAGAACCTGAATCAGGTGCCACACACAGCGCCATGCGCTTCGGGAGAATACAGGAGCCATGATTTCCACGAATCTGTAGCAAGAAGTTACTTATTATCAAACTACGAAACAGAAAGAAAGCAAATGAAACATGATTCATCGCATATGTTAGTTAACATGTTCTTACGCAGAACAAGGGGGCAAATGTGGATCGGGGCACATCCCTTTTTTTTCCTGTGTTTCCCTAGATTCAAACAAATAGAATAAGAAAGAAAGAAGCTATGTTAAACGGTCACCAAGAAGCACATTACTGAAATCTTTTAGCACATAATCATTGCATAGAATTTACTTGTGAACTTCAACATGGCCATGTTTCTGGGTCATCTTCCATGTTGCCTTCTTGTTTGGTTCAAGAGCAGGCTGCGAAATTTCTAGACCATGCTTCTTTACAAGTTTGATATATCTGGAATTCAGAAAATCTCAGAATTAGTACAAGCAATCAGAGATCAATCACAAAAGTAAGGGAAAACACACTTACTCTTCGGCATTGAAATGCTCAACCCCAAGATCTTCATCCCATATAAATATGTAGTCATATGCAGCAACAATATCCGGATGCAGAAACCTTTTAGCATACCACCTTTCAATACAAAAACGATTCATGGAGTCAAATCAGATAATTATTGACTACATCGAGTCAGATTGCCTCAAGATCATAGCCTTACCATTTTGTCTGTTTCCTAGCACTAATGTGTATAGCTCGCTTAGACCATTCAAACTCATCCCACTCTGTTGTTCGCCCATCATAATGAAACAAAAGGATGGTAAAATTCCCGGAAAACTGTGGTGAAACTACACTTTGTCAGAACTGGATTTGGAAGGTTGGGGGGGGGGGGGGGGGGAAATATATGTTGAAGGCATACAAACCTTTTTCACTGCAGTGTCAATGTTATTTCTCTGGGCATAACCAACCGTGAAGGTTACCAGATATCTTGGTTTGGTGGGGACGTCCTGATCAGTCAAACATCGATAAAGTCATAATAAAGATATGAAAATTAGTATACAACGTGATTCATTCAGTATAGTCAAATCGAAGTTGGTAACTCAATAAATGCTCGTCGCTCAGCTATCATTCTGATAACGGATCAAGTGCAGATTGATCAGATATCACAAGAACGCTATACGGACCAATTTATAAAGACGTATTCAAATTAACTTGGCTTGAATTCATTGACCTTTAATAAGTACTAACACAAAAGAGCAAAAGAACGAACACAAAAGAGCAAATTGTACAGCTACTATAGAATATGTGCCCAGTGCCAATATATACCTCATCTGGGTTACCCCATAATCTGCGGAGGTACAAGTCTGATTCAGATGAAACAAGGCCAGGAGGCAACATTTCCGCGCCTTTGGGATTCGAAGGGACCCATATCTAAACCAGAGAAATATATCAGGGACGAAGCAGATGGCAGAAGATAAAATCACATATCATTCGAGAACACAAACCTTTGATATATCTGTCACACTTTGATTTTGACTAGAAAAGTTCCCGGAAAATCTGCTCCCAATAATTCCAGAATCAAGTAATATATTAATCTGAGAAACAAGAACTTAATAATTTAGTTACGACATAATCTACTGAAATTATATCAGGACAGAAGACCAACAACGAATCAGTCAGTTTCCATACCTTTTGTAATGGAAGTGACGGATAAAACACTCCTACAAAGAACCCAAATACGATTCCAACGCAGATAGTAACAAATATCCTTATAGTCTCATTTGATCTTTTAAACTGTGTGCTGAAATCCAAAAGCATAATAAGTTCAATAAGTCGCATTTTCATTTACCTTTCCGTCATAAACCGCAACCGAGTATCAAATTTACATACCTATACCCACTATTTGCCCTTTTCAGCATCATATCAGATTCCATAGATGCAGCAGAAACAGCAACAGCGGCAGCACGCATTCGCATCAATTAAAGCTCAATGTGAACCTAGAGAATTAAGAAAGAAAGCACATCTATGTAAATTGAAACTGAACAGTTAACTAAGAAAGAAAGTACATTTGTAAACATTTGAAATCCCACACATACTAACTAAGAAAGATTTTCATTCTAGATTTCCATGGGACTAAATTCGATCAAAGCACGAGAAGAACAAACTCACATATCCCAAACGATCACCAGATACTCGAAAAGTGCCTTTGCTAATACTATAAGTACTCCCTAAAAGTGAAAACCCTAAAGAAAATCTAAGATACCAAAAAAACCCACATGTCAATTTCCTCACTTTTAGCTCTCCACAAGCAACAAATCACATGGTATCCCTTGGAAACTGCAAGCAAACCAGTTCTATAAAAAGATCACATCTTGCTCTTATTGCTCCTATAAATGCTACTATAACTTACACTATACATCATATTCCCGAGTGCCATTAAGATTGAGTCACAATCAACTCACAACTCACATACAGCCCTAAAATAATAACAAAATTACTCAAGTCCAACACGGGCAATCAGAAATACCAATACAGGGGTACCTTGCATTCAAAGATAACTCAAAATTAAGCTAGCAGAATATAATAAAATCAAGAAATTAACAATTCGATGTACTCAAACATAGCAACTTTATCAAACATTTGCACGCATAGGGATCTGAATTTAAAGAGAAAACCTTCAATTGTCAATCTTGAGAAAGTTTATGAGTAAAACCCCTGAGAATTCTTGAATAATTGGAGCAAAGAGTGAAAGAGAGGGAAACTCACAATTCTATTTCACATAATTGTTTATTATTTCTCCAAAATTGGGAACAATACCAAAATGGATATTGCAGTTAGTTTTTTAGTAGGTAATGATAATATATTATCAAATGATTCAAATGGCCTTATCAAATTTGAGAAATCAGTAGTCAAAAGTAGAATATAGAAAGTTGTTTTTCCTTTCTTGAATTGTAATAATCCAATTCTGTCGTTTGATTTAATCCCATTAAATGTTACGTATGAAATTGTGATACTAGATTTCAATAGCGTCACGCGCTCCTCATAAATTGTTTGCCTCTTCTATCATGGTAGACTTGTACTAGTATATACTCGTATAGATATAGTTAGTATGTGCCATGAATATGGACCTACTTTTCATATTATCATGTACCATATCATAAATTTGGCTTTTAAAGAAGTAGGAATTACTTATACCTAAACCAATCTAAGGTAACATGCATTAATATTAGGAGTTGAAGATTTTAATGAGGAATGTTAATATTAAGAGAGAGATAACATTATAAATTGTATATTGTAATGCGCCGGTTAGTAATGGGTCGAAAGCCCGAGTTTATGGGTCGGTGCGGTTACTATTAGGCCACTCTCCAGGATGATATATATGCTGGTATCACAGACCAAAATATGTTATAATCCACGTACTTTGTCATCACTTGTGCGCGCACCGAGAGTTTCCCAATAGGTCATCCATCATAGAATTGATCCATCGCTAAACTCACTTAATCATTGAGTTATTTCGGGTTGATTTTCAAAAAGTATAAAGACGCACCTTGTTAATATGAGTACCGTTTTCAATCCCTTTTAAACTTCTAAATTTTTGGAGCGTTACGGATATTATGTTAAAAGGGAAAATTTTAAATTATTGTCATTTCAAAAACCTTACTACTTATAAGTGAAACATAATTTGTTTCTTTTTAATTTAGTGTAGATTTCCGTACAAGTTGTCAAAATAAGTTTTAGTAATTATAAAACACAGTTATTAATCAAACGAAATCTACAACTAATATATATTGTTGATTAATAATCTAAAATTTTCTTCATTTTTAAAACACATCTATCATCATTTTGGAGGCATTAATTAATACTTTTCTCACTCATAGTTCGGTTCAACCCGTCAAGTATCCTTCAATTTTCCATAAAGCAAGAAACATCATCTTAAATTTAGTTTGGAAGATAAGGTACTTGGTTTTTTTTTCCTTGGCAACAAAAGCATCATTACCTTGAATCATCCAAAGTTTGTTGTGAGATATATGATGTTTGGTCGGTATGGTGTTTCTCTATAAGATGCATATGGTGCTTTGCTCTTGGGGCAAGCATCAATCTTTTTAAATCATCTCAAAATTTGCATGAAATGTGCTACATGTTTGGTAGATATTGTGGTTGTTTCTATAAGATACATATAGTACTTGGCTTTTGGGCAAGCATCATCGTCTTATATCATCCCAAAATTTGCCGTAAAATGTACGAGATGCTTGGTAGATATGCGGTGCTTGTGTACAAGATGCATGGTGTTTTAATTTCAGGTATTATATGAGAATTTTGGTAGATAGGGTCCTTGTTTTGAAATATTTGATACTTGTTAATGTTTGAAAATTTAAGAGTTCAATATGGTTAACTTAAATCAAGTAAGGATAATAGAATGTCAAGTTGTAGTTAGTGATTGACTCAGAAAATAAAAATATCACTAATTTAAAAGAAAAACAATTAGAGACCACACTTATGTGAGATAAAGAAGATTTAGCAGTATAACTAATTTGTAATTTTTCCTACATATATTAACAGTAGTATATTTTTAGGGGGTGAGAAGAATTCATTCATGAGAACTTTATTTAAGCATGTTTGTTCTTGAACAATTGTAGGGTGGGTGACCTACTGGAAAGCTCCTGATATGCTCACAAAGTGCGCGGAAAAGAATACTTGTTAATTTGTGTAGTCGTCATATCACTCCATGAGTATATAATGTTTTATGTGAAATTTAGATAGAAATTAAAGTATAAATGGTTGAAAATTAATTCATCCATATAGATTATAAAAGTTCTTTTATAAATATAAATAATAATAATAATAATAATAATAATAAAATTATTATTATTATTTATTATAAATATTTAAAAAAACGACCTTTAAATTCGTGACAAATGGAGTAGAAATCACGTACGCTAGTGCTAGTGCATTGGACATCACAAAAATAGAATTTATTCTAAAAATCTGAAAAGATTAATTTTGGGACAAGTGGACAACTATAGTACCAAACGTATATTAAAGCATAAATTTCTAAGTTGCGCGAAACACATTATCCGTAACTAGTTTTTATGGAATACGCTACATGTATTAAAGAATTTCATCACTAAAGAAAATTATATAATCGAAAAAAATAAAGATTTTTCATAACTTTTTTTCTGAATAGGGAGTCATAAGGTGGTGCGGTAAAGAGTTTGGATAGTGAAAGAAATGTGTAGGGTTCGATCCCTGGCGGTGGCGGAGGTATAAGGTTGCAGTTTAAAAAAATAACTTTTTTTCTGAATAAAATTGAAAAAACATCACATCAATAAAGCTAAAATACTACACCTTTCACTTAAAAAATATGTACCAGATTAAAATTAAATTAATAAGGCAAAAGAAATGTGAATTTAAAAAATTGAATTGATATTTATGTGTCCACGATCGGTTATGATACATATCTTAAAAAATTTGTGTATCATAAGCATAAGCAATGTGCAAATGTAGTGGTGAGTTTGTTAGCACCCAACAAAAACCACTTCATGTCATATATTGTCCATGAACATATATATCAAACTCTGTTTGCGTGGTTCATATCTTGACAACTTTGACTTAACATCATCTTCTATAAAAATTATGGAAACTAAACAAAACTTTGCTTAATTACCTAGTATACTAGGAGTAGCTCGAGATTTTTTTTTTTTTTTTTTTCTTCATATATTCTTATGCTAGCGAGTTTAGAGAGTCAATGATCCATCAGTACTACTGCCTGCGTCTTCCATTTCTTAATTTGACGTTTGAACACGTCTTTCTTTTCAGTTTTCACTATTTAGTTTGCAGGTACTCAGACCCAACTTCTTGTTCAGGGTTTACGTAATGACAATTTCGCCTAATAACGACAATGTTGATTTCACAATATATTGGAAAAAACAAGTGTTGATATTAGGACAAAAAAAATTATAACGCCTGTATTCCATATTAGTTTATTTTTTTTTTGATAAAAGGATGTATAAATATGAAACATTGGTGATTCAAAATAAATGTGTATAAATCCATGCCCAAAGCGTGCAATTTCATACTTGAGCTGACATTGAGCCCCAGAGTGGAGTAGCTTTGTTCCGGAATCACCATCCATACCCCTTGTAGATTTTGGGACGTCAAGCCTCTAGGTGGGGATAGCTCTATCCCAGGACCACCAACAGCACGCTTTGCGGGGTTTGGGACAACTCTGATAATATTTGTAACAACTTGACCCCTTATGCGCCGTTTCGATTACTCATGACATGGACAACACACATGCTCGTATGAGATTATCCGCTTTGGACTAGATTTACACATATTTGCTTTTGAAATTATCCACAAGTTTCATGCCATGTGAGAGTGATTATCCACTAAGGTCTGGTTGATCCTGGGGGTCTAGTGGGTATTGAGTAGCTCTTATTCTGATGGTTATATAATATACCATTTTTTTCTTTAAAAATATTGAGACCCCCTCTCAATGTGGTATAGTTCCCACACTGGTACCTACATACACAGTGAGATGGAGATGGAGATCTCACTGCCCCCCCCCTCCCCCCAATCAAATATTCCCGTTTACTAATATATATTTTGTTCCATCTTTTGTTACTATATTAATCATTTGAAAACTTCTCGCGTCTCTAACGCTGGCACTGTGCTAACTTTATAATATCCCAAGTAGGTATTATGGTAACTTCAGGAGGGAACTGAACTAGACTGAATAGATTTGGATTGATTTGTACGTTGTAGTATAAAAAATAACTAATAAAAAATTGAATTGAAATCAAATTATCATGTAATATAAAAGATAACTAATCAAATTTGATATGATGAACCGATTAAATGATTGAAGTATTTTTTGTTTTTTCAAATTTTCTTCTCTACATCCAAACTCTTTGTGCATTACACAAAATTGGGAAGTTCAAATTGGAATCGAGGGAGTCCATCATAGTAACACAGCTGGAAAGTTATGTGCGTGCATCGGTGCGTATAAAAAGCAGACTATAGATCTGGAAAAATTACTACTATCAATCTAACCTTGACCTATATGACTTGACTGAGATCTATATGAAGAGATCAAATTATTCTTTTACTATACGACTACTAGTACCACTTCCACTTTTTTTCCCTATTGAAAAACAAACCAAAAAGCAGGCCTATAAAGCTCTTTCAAACCAACCAAAATTTCAGGGAGACTATTCAAACCCTTTGACTCTTGCTACTATCATCCATCACCACCAAATTGCAAACCAATTCTTCTCCTAATTCCCCAACGGCCCGGGAACCAAATATTCAAAGTTTCAAAACTACATTTCTTTGACCCCATCAAATCTTAAACCTAACTGCCACCAATTTGTCACTTTCACACAAAACCCACATCTTGTAGCCGTTAAAGGTCTCTCCTTTCAGCTCAATTCTGTCAATTTCTTCATCCAAAAAAGAGGTTTAAGGTTATGGTGACTGATGGTCCAGTCCACAGTGAGATGTTACCAAGAAAAACAACCATCAACCTTTCCCAGCAGTTGGAGACTGGCTTGGTTTCTTGTTCTTTGAAGAGAAAGAGACCCCCCAATATTCAGATCCCTAATGTCTTGCGTGAGATTTCTACTGATATTTTCAAGGGCTGTGTTGCTGCTGCTGCTGATAAGAAACTCGGTGATGGTTCTGTGACTTTTACTGATTCTGGGGTTGGAGTTTTTTCAGTCAAGGGCAAGAAAAAGTTCATGGAAGATACTTACAAGGTTTACTCTTCTTTGAATGGCCATAAGGTAGTGAGAAAAATTGAATATTTACTTTTCTTGATTTTTTAAAATGTTTTTTAATTTAAGGGTTCTGATGGTGGTGGTGTTTTGGGTGTGTAGAAATTTTTTGGAGTGTATGATGGGCATGGAGGAAGCAAAGCTGCTGAGTTTGTGGCAGAGAATTTGCATCTCAATATCTGTGAAGTCTTGGAGAACTTATCTGAGGGGAAAGATAAAGGGGAAGCTCTTAGAGAAGGGTACTTGAAAACAGATGATGAGTTCTTGAAACAGGTGACTTGCTTTTTTGGTCTTTATGGACTGTACTTTATGAATTTTGAGCTGGATTTGTTGTATTAAGTTAAATTGAGTAGAAATGCATTGCTTCTTAAGATTGCTTCTTTATGTCTTAATGTTGGATGTATGAAATTGAAAAGTGCATTTAGCATTTCATTGTTGTGTATGCGAAAATTTACACGAAAGTTGAGGAAAAAAAGATTGTTTGTTGCTACATGAAGTGCTTATGTATTGAAGTTTATTCTGATGAGTGGGAACGTTGCAGGGCGTGGGTAGTGGTGCTTGTTGTGTCACTGCTTTGATCGATGGAAAGGAGATGGTAGTCTCAAACTTAGGAGACTGCAGAGCGGTCCTTTGTCGAAATGGGATGGCAGAAGCCCTGACTTCCGATCATACACCAACACGAGAGGATGAGCGGAGAAGGATTGAGGATAAAGTATGTGTTTTATCAAATGTTGAGCTTCTTTATATGCATAATTAGTTGAGGCCGTGCTAAATCTTAGCTATTGTGGTGATTTTCTGGTACAGGGTGGATATGTGGAGTTTCACCGTGGAACGTGGAGAGTTCATGGGACACTTGCGGTTTCAAGAAGCATAGGAGATGCTCACTTGAAGAGTTGGGTGATATCGCAGCCTGATACGCACGTTGTACCTTTGGGTCCTGACATGGAATATCTCATCTTAGCATCTGATGGTCTTTGGGAAGAGGTATGACTTGTTTTCAAATTCGATTCCAGTGCTTATCCTGCTGTTTGGATAATTGGATTGCTAGTGATTACTGATTAGTGTAGTGAGTGAGATTGGTTGAGAATTTCAATTATTGGTTCCGGGAATAAAGTGAGCTGTGTAATCAGCTTTAAATGGAATTTGTTCAGTCAAAAGTTTGCTTATAAAATAAAAACCTGTTTTGAATGGAATATATACATTACTTTTGGGGAGATTTACATTTACATTTACATTCGTGGAGCTTGTCAGCCAATCACTTGTTTATCTGTAACCTAAATGTGAGTTCTTTGGGGATATAATGGTTTCTGAAATTTCGGGGAAGTACACGTTATGATCTTGCCTAAGAGTTGTGCTTGAACAATTTGCAGGTTAGCAATCAAGAAGCAGTGGATATTGTGATGAGGTCGTGTTCAGGTGACACAAGACAACTTGCAAAGTCTCCCGGAAAGAATTGCAATACTTACCCTTGTGCAAATGCAAGTCCAATTTCAAAATCACCACGCATTTCTGTACTAAAACCAAAGAGAATAGTTCACTCTACAAGCCACAACATGTCCAATGTCCAGCAGGAAAAAACTGAAGACGAATTCTGTCAAGAAACTGGAAGTCCACCATCTAAGTGTCGAAGAATCTCATTGGCGAAGCAAATGAAGGTCAAGACTCATTTCTCAAATAACGAGAATGAAGAAGTTGCTGAGAAACGTGGTTGCAGCCCCCTTGTGGCTGCTTGCAAGGAGCTAACTGATCTTGCTGTAACTAGGGGTAGTTTGGATGACATTACTGTAATGATAGTTGACTTGAGTTGTTTTAGGGGCTAATCTCTAGATGTTTCTGACAATAAAAGCTGTACAAGCATCCAAATTCTTTAGATGTCCTGCTGAATGTGTAAACTGTAAAGTGTCAACATGTACATTGGAAGCAATGTTTTTCCAAATGTGTAAAATGCATGCCATATTTTATAATGAAATGAATTTCTCATGCCAATCTTGGTTTCACACTTAGTATTGAAATTTAATTTAATGTTACGATACAATCTAAACAATGAACAAATTTTCTTCCTTCAACTAATAAAAATGGAACAGTAGCAGAAAAATTAGTACTATCTTGACCTCTTGGTTGAAACATGTTCACATGTATTGAATATCTAAAACCATATGTGAGCTCATGTATTAGAACTTCTCCACAGAACAGAAATGAGTAAAAACCAGATGGTTTAATAAATCATAACCTTAAGCGGCTAGAGATGCTTTATTCAGCTACTTATCCTATTACAAGCAAACTTCAAAGTGACTGGAGGATCCGAAAATGAACCTTCAGCAATTTGATCGAAGATCCACTTATTCGCTGCCTCAGTGAAGTGAGTTCCATCCCAACTTATCCTAGCTGATGGATCCTTGCAAGATTTGGCGAGTACAATCTCTGTTCCATTGACAGTTCTCTTGCTTCCACATTTATCGAACCTGTTATAGTTGTATTTCCCTCCATGACCACAGCAAGCTAGAAATGGATTCCCAAATCCTGTCATCTCATTAGCCAACATTACACTAATTAACTTATGTAACACGAAAGCATATTCGTAAAATACAAGTTAGTAATACATACTCCCATAATGTGACCGAAGGAAGAACTGACCGAGTTTCTTTGCTTGGCTGATGAGGGAGTATTTCACCGAGTAAACATCCACATATGTGATTGCAGCTCGAGGAAGCTCCTTTCTGAGCTCTAGCACAGCTTCTTTCATCCTATGGTTAAAGTACTGCGCCACATCGTTATATGGAGTCGAACATCCATATTTATCAATCTGCGATGGAGCAACAAAAAACCTGTCCATAACATATGGAAAACAACCAACTGGTCCTGTGTTGTGTATCCAAAACGATCTCCCCCCTTCCGTATACACTTGCTGCATGTATTCACAAATGTCAGTTCACACTTCACACTATCAGATACATAATGCAAGTCTAAATCACCAGTTTTGTCTTCTCTCACCTTAACGACACTCGAAAATTGCTCTAATACATCCGGAACATAAGCCTTAACTTGGTCCGTGGACAAGTTAAGCTTGTAGCCAGCAGTGAGGTCGTTCTGGCCTATGTCAAACGTGTATAATGCCCGAGAGAAATGATTCTCCTTTGGTAACAATTTCTTGAAGAACCCTTCTGCAAAAAGATCAAAATTATCAACTACTGCCTGTAAGAACCACCATAATAAACTTCTCTAGTCCAATCAACTTACGTTGTTTTCGTATAGCCTGTGATCTTCTGTGAAAATCCGAATACTGAACAGCTTGCACATTGAGCGAAATTGGGCTGTACCCACTCTGGGACATGGTTGTGTTCTGAGGCCTAATGGTCGATCCGGCTGTTGCGAAATTAGCTCCATGGCTGAAGTTGGAACCAATTGAGTCAAGAAATGCATTGAGATAAGGCAGTTCCAAGCTTTCAGCTGACAACAAGAAATCAAATGTAAGTTTACAAATCAGTCAAATCATAATGATGCATTTGCTTGTTCTCTATTCAGCAAAACAGCTAGCAAAATGGTACCTATGAAATCAATGAGGAGACGGCCATCCGAATATCGGCCAGCCGGGGCATGAAAGAAGGTTTCTCCATGAGGTGGTGGAGCTTGGCCGAATGCAGCGGAGAGCCCACCGGTGTCTGAATTTGAGTCACCAAAGTTGAAAATGGCTGGGAAGTTGCACTTGTTCAAGCTGATGACTGAAGTTGGCAGGAATATCTCCACTATCACAAGGATTTGCAGCGTCAAATGGAGAAACTCCATGAACAGAAAATGATGAATGAATCTGAATCAAGCTTTCGTTGAAAAATGGCTGTAACTAGAAAAGTTCTTGTGGACCATTTGACGCAGGTAGCGACAGATATGGCGTCTTGTCTTGTGGAGATGAGTTTAATAAGATTCCGCAAGATAATAAAGTATTCTTATTTTGAGACTTTGGCATGGTCTTCATGCTACACTATTCTACTTCAGTATACCTTTTTTTTTCTCCAGATAATATGTAGAAGTACCACATTAGTACCAAAATTTATAAAGTTGAGATATATTTTAACTTATAAACCTCGATTATAGTTGTATGCAAACCACTTCAAAACACTTGCCTAAGCATGGGATCTAAATTCCCCCCATTTCAGCAATACTGTACCTGGCAATATACTCCATATAGATTGACGAAGTTCTTGGACACATCATGATTATAAGCAGTAACAGTAAATTGCATGAGTTTGAAATTTATAGGTGAGAACCAGCAAAACTCATTTGCTTGGTTACTAATGTAACAGACAATGGAGTATGAAATAGAGAGCTTATACATGGCATCACTAGTTCACTACTGAAATGTGAAATCCAGATTACTTGTAACAACATTGACATATGAGATAGGTCTTTAAACCAGACAATGAATCAATTGAATGAGAGAGTAACAAATGTCATAGCAGATCAAACAGAACCAATCTTGGATCTTCACACAGCAAGTCTATAAATAAGCAATACAAAAGTCTGGTATCCCATGTTACCCTACTATTTAAAACTTTAAAACATAACAGAGAGGAGCAAAACAGGACATAAGCTGCCTGTGTGCATAACAACAGAAGAGGTCTCTATGAACAATTAGAGAACTGATCCTAATGCCGAAACAGCCGTACGCAGTACTGCCAATTTTTACAAATCATCAAAATGCAACAATAAGGCATCTATTGTTTATGCCGGCATTCAATAATTCTAGCTACATCCCACACCAAAATCATGAGCAACATAACAGTTGAAGGTGCCAATATATTATTTGTGTTCTAAATAGTCAGGGGAAGAAAATAGGAGATTGTCTCTGAAGAATCCACATTCCATAGTGATTCACCACCTTGAGCTCGACCTGCCAAACAAAATATCACAATCAAAGACGTAATTCTTGAATCAAATATAGAATGTTATACATGTGCGGTTGCTATTTGTCACAAAAGCACTCTTATTTTAAAAAATGAACCCTGAGGCAATACTATTTTCAGAAACTAAACCCGCAAGGATGGATCAGTTGGTTAAAAAAGATTATAGTATCCTCATGGTTTGCTCCCTCACCTTTGAGCTTACCTGCCTACACTTTAAATTGTCTATATTAAATGCTCCCTTGGTTTGCCCCCTACTATTGAATGCTTCTATACTTGTACCACATTCTTGATCTCATTGGTGTTTTTTATATTTTGCCTGGTACCAGACTACCTTAAGTTCTAACAGACACACACACACACACAAACGCACCACTTCCCCCAAAAAGAAACCCCAGGAGGAAAAGAAATAGTAAGTATTTCACAAGACTATAAATAAATTGCTCAACTGTAATGAAAACACAGGCTGAGGATCAAAATTCATTTAAGTCCGAAAGCTTGGGGGTGAAAATGACAGCAGTCGAAGAGGCAGTGTTATTCCCTACAAGAACGATTGAAACAGAGTGATTGGGTAGACACAAATACCTGTCCGAATCTCTGCTTCCGAAAAATCCTCTTCCACCACCACCACCTTGAATCCCTCTTCTGTCCTCACCTGGTCTTGTCCATGAATTGCCAGTGCCGTGAGAACGAGTCCTTTCACCATAATCAGCAGCCCTCTGGTCCTGATATCCTCCAGGCATGGGAGATGATCGGAAAGGAAAACCACCTCTCGACTCTTCATAGGCTCCAGGTCTAGAACGTGGTCTGTCATTATAGTTAGGCCGAGGATCTTCATACGCTCCAGGTCGGGAACGAGGTCGCTCAGGATATCCAGCTCTTGGATCCTCGTACAATCCAGGACCAGATAGAGGTCGATCATGAAAACCGACCCTAGAGTCCTCATATCCAGGCCTAGAATGAGGACGATCCTGAAAACCAGGCCTAGACCCATCGAATGATCCAGACCTAGATGGAGGTCTCTCAACAGTCCTGCCACCTCCAGAACCTGGCCTCTCATAGGTCTTCTGACTGTAACGAACCTTATCATCCAACTCTCGGACCAGTATTTCCAAATCTTGTTCCAATTTCTGTATAAGTTCTTCAATGCCAATTTTTTCTTCACCTGATTTTTGCAGCAGCTCTATTTTCAGGTTCTCAAGCTCTGCTTTCATATTCTTTTCTTCCTCTGTCTCAGGCCTGGAAAAGAAAAGGTAATTTCTTTAGCTTAGGGTAAGATATAGCATCTCTCAGAGAATAATGAGAAGAGAATCGAACCAGCATTAATTGTCAAACACGAAGTACTATCAAAAGAGAGAAAGTAGTTACGGACTTTCTTACTGGTAATAATGTTCTGTTAATCTTTTATCTCACACCAACCAAGCAGGTGAAACAGATTAATTTATCATTACATGTGAAAGGCAAATAGACATCTTGCTTAATTATGTAAATATGCAAAACGTAAATCTACCAAAGCTTTGATGATGCAAGAAATGTTTATAGCATGTGCAGTAAGTAGGGTTATCAAGCCCATTGGCTAATTCATGAATTTCTAGCAAAAAACTATTGGCCAATTATAAGAAACCACAATGATAAGATCAACACAGAACTATGAGAACAAGCCAGAAGCACAGGCCCATAAATACAAAATTGAGACAGATATATAGATAATAAAAAAACAAAGCCAGCAAAGAAAGATCAGTTGATTCATGAACTGTAACAATCATAACAAGAGACAAACTTCTGTTAGACGGTCTGGTGGACAGGTGCAAATTAGGGGAGGATGCCCAACACTCAAGGTGGCTGGTGGTATGTTTCTTCTTAATATTTATGGTGGACACACAAATTAAGGGAATGCGCTAATACTTGGATGATTATGTGTTATTTTAATATGCAAGTGGCCAACCGTTAGAACACCTGGGATAAAAATTTTCCTTAAACATAGTAGGACGGAAAAGAAGATTCATAGAACCATGAGGGAGAACAAAGGGCACAGATCTATAAATCAGGATATATAGATAGAGAAGGAGAAAGCAAGCACTCTAGGGCGTAGCAATCACTCGGCTCCACATATATTACCATAACAGGAAACGGATGCGTGAAGATAATTTGGCTAATCTCTCCAAAGCAGTGTTGCCTTAATTAAAAACCCCAAGATATACCATACTCAATTTGTCAACTGATCCCCTAAACCAGATTGAATGCATACACAACATATAATTAAATGGGGTCTGAAAAGAAGTGGACCATAACCTACTCAGTAGTACCTATTAGAGGAAATCCTCCGTGAGAAAGCCAAATGTGCAGGTTGCTCTGCAATATGCAAATAGCTATTATTTTTTTATTTTCTTTTGGTAGAAGAGAAGTAGTTGCCTCAAGTTTGCATATACCTATTATTTTTTTTATCAACCGTGAGTATCTTACTAGTTACATACTTTATCCAGTAATCAAAATATTACATGAACATTCTAGCTTAACTGGCGAAAAGCATTTCATCTGTAACATTATTGTAGGTATCAATAACTTATAAAAGCAGATCATAAATGTATGAGGTTATATGACATACCAATTGCATGCAAATTAGATTTCAGGACAAATACACTGTTAATATTTTCAGGACAAATACTTTGTTCATAGTTGCAAAGAATTTTAAATTGTACAAATCTTGAACAATTATCTATCAATATGCATGTTAAAAATAAACGCGCAATCTGTTATTACCAAAAAACAGTTCAAGCAATGAGAAAAGAAAACAAGAATGTATCTCATTTCAGAAAGAAAAAAAAAAGAATGTTCCTATATTACCTGCAAATCAAACATGACTCCGCAACCCCTTATTAACTAGTCTTAAATTTTGCTATGTGGGCATGTTCTTATACCGCATACGACATGTATAAAACTTCACTTTTATTTTTTGGGTTTAAGTATGGAATACTAAATTCAGTGGGATTTGATCTTGTATTTTTAGAGAAAAAGAATGAATCAACTACACGCAGGTATCTGTATCACGGCTGCTACTCATCAACACACCATATTGCCAGTCTAATAAATACTAAACTAAATACATAACTTCAGATCATTAGACCGCACATTAATTTTTGTTGGACAGCAAGCCAGATCCAATTTATTAATCATTCAACGCATTCTGATTACTAGGTCAAAATAACAGATATAATTTATCAACATATAATCCTAAGAACAATAAAAGAAGTCCAGATTATTCTCTGAATAATTTGCTATTTCCAGATGTTTCCAATTGAAATTCAAACAAGATTTTACATTATGCACGACAAACAGCTTAAGGTACACAGAGAAATCCTAATTTAGTATGTGAAAACATACTAGCATAAAGGACTAGCAATAAAAAGGCAAAGTAACTCTAATCAGATGTAGAACATATGAACCTATCCAGTTTCAATTTTCAATATCTAATCAGTTTTGAGAAGTTCCCACATAAGCTCACCCTACGCACTAAGACTAAATTAGATTGAAATTTTTTTTACCAACAGCCTTTGATGCAAGGGTACTTCAAGGTGCCAAAACATATCCATTTCGCATTGGCTAAGTATCCGATTCTGATGCATCATGAGTATAGCCGGAAATGTATTCCAGCCATTTGTACTCGTGTTATTGTATTCTTTTATAAGAAGTGGATCATAGTAGGCTGGAGTGAGTACCCTTTCTATTCTCACTTAACATAGATAAAATCGGTCATGTAAATAATAGATGTCGTTGCTATTAATTTTAAGTTACATTATGAAAGTAGTTTGTTAACTTCTAGATTTATAATGTTTTGA
The DNA here is from genome assembly GCA_028274465.1 of Plantago ovata. NCBI lineage: Eukaryota > Viridiplantae > Streptophyta > Magnoliopsida > Lamiales > Plantaginaceae > Plantago > Plantago ovata. The sequence continues at coordinate 124,809,095 of CM051456.1, read as the reverse complement.
ATACATAAAGTTAGCATACAAAATACACTTTAACAAGTTAAGCATAACATAAATCTCCATATCCCCATGCCATATACTGCTTATTATGTCTATATACTGAACCTGCCAACTCATCCATGTTTCTATAAAGTCCTCAGATTTCATTAGAGCTCTAATACACACCAATTCCACCATGTAGTGCACCTCATGGCATGCACAACTCCTAACATAGTAATCTAACAGTAGATTTCTTTTACTAAATCTTCACTAGCTCATTGAATGTTAGTCAAGTCCAAATACTAGATTCTGAAAGCGTATTTTAAAAAACCATTTAAATTTACAACTTCAAGACAAGCAAAATGTCAGACAAAAACACACAGATATGTTAAACCATCACCACTCAAAGCATGAAAGAAATCGTACCAACCATGCAACAGAGTACAACGCAATTAAGGAATACTATAACATAATAAGATATATCACAACCATCAATTACCTCTCCACTCGTCGATGCTCGAGCTCCAAGTCAATCTTCTTCCAGTCCAAGCCTTTCTCCTCCAGCAAAATTTCCCTGGGCTTGGCATCACCAAACGGATTCACCTTCGGCCTTGGCTTCGCCACAGCTTCACCAGCAGCAGGGGTAACAGCCTCTGACCTATTAGACTGTGCAGACCCCGGCCTACTGGAATGTGAACTGTTCGGCCTACTCCCACCAGTAGCGGAGAGCTGCTTCTTGGCATCACCATCCAAATCCAACTTCTTCCAGTCCAATCCTTTCTCAGCCAACACCTCCTCCCTGGGCCTGGCAGCTCCAAACGGATTAGGCTTATTCAGCTTCACTTCAGGCTCAAATTTCAGAGCATCAGGAGCAGCAGCAGCAGGCGACCTCACAGGCTCATTCCTAGTCCAACGATCCGAATCCGTTGGCCTGGAAAAACCAGAACCAAAGCTGGAGGATCTAGCTTGAGGTGGAGGTAGTTGAGAAACAGGCTTCTTCAGAGAAGCCCAATTATCCACCTCATCCGCCCTCGATCCCATCATCCCAGGACCTCCACCACCACCAAGGGCCCCGTACTTAGGACCCGCCCGACCCGAACCAAAACCGGCGCTATCAGTTAGGGTTTGCTGCTGACGCTTCATCGATCCCCAATCATCAACACCATCAGCTCTGGAGGGCTGATCGGAGTCGGAAACCCTAGGAGGACGTCGATCGTCATCATCAAATCCGTAAGATCTCCGACCTCCTTCGTAGTCCTGCTGTGGCCTACCACCACCGGATCCAGAACGAGCGCCGTAATTGGAGAATCCGCCGCCTAAACGGCCGTAATTCATCTCGTCAGGAGAGCGCTCCTTAGGGCCGGTAGGTAGGCGGAGCATTTCCTCGGGAGTCAATCCACGGCTGGCAGTGGGAGCCGAATAGGTGGACTGCTGATTCATGGTGGTGAACTCATGAAGGCTCATTTTGTTCTTCTTCTTCTGCTTCGGAGCGTTGGCCACGGCGTCCTTCAGGCTCGGGAAGCTGGCTGGGGGCTGGGCGGCGGCGGATTTGGCGGCGGCCTCCCTTTCCTCCGCCTCTTCGCGCTCGGCTTCCGCCGCCCAATTGCCGATGTTGCCCCATGGCGATTTCGTCGACATTGTTCGTTTTTTTTTTTCTGTGGGTTTGTTTTTTGTGAAAGATGTCTTTTTAATTTTAATTATGGAAAGTAATATAGCGAATCACAAATGTTTCCCTTTTTAATATCTTAGATTTTATAATTTATTTATTATTTCCATATATAATGTAATATATTATACAAATATTGGGATATGTGAATAGACTAAAGTGAAAATTGGATTTTTGCACGATAGAGCTTCATTCGGTTAGGTTAGGTGGTGGAACAAAACTCATGGGGTCGTGCTGTGGTTGTACGTTAACGGCATGGACTTAATTAAAAACAAAAATAAAGATTCACTTTTAAAAATAAATATATTCTAAAATTTTCGATATACATTTTAGAATTTATTTTATAATTTTTCTTTCAAACTTTTCATGTTATGAAAATTAAATTATATGATAAAAGAAAATATAAAGGAAAAAATGTTTATCATAATTTAGAATGTAATGGTCAGTTTATCTTGCTGTGTTAAAAAATAAATTTTATTTCAGTTTTATTGAAATTTTTTAAATTAAGGATTACAATTTACAAGTATAAGTATATTGACTAAGGCCTTGTACCGTTACAGTATAGTAATATTATGAACTTAGGTCAATTTATAACACAACTATTTTTACAGTGGTGCATTTTGTACAATAATAGCTTTTGTACTACATTGCTATAAGATTGAATTTATAAAATCAAATATTCTAAAAATAATTCTTTAACTACATTGATTATAACAAAACAAAAGAATAAAACATGAAAATGTATCATTGCATGGAGGGCTTGATGGAGAAGGTGAGTACAAGTCCAGCGGTGAAGAGATCAGCAAATTTGGTTGAAAAATAAAGACGTGGAGTTTCGAAGCCCCCGTCCGTTTAAAGGTGGTTCGCATGTTGCAGGGGTCGTGAGAATGAAGGGCCAACATAGCGAGTCAAACCAAATAGGAAGGAAAAGGTTCAACCATGGTTCGGATCAAACCTTTCGGATTGTAGAACCAGATGGTGCACTATAGCATATTCAAGATGTTCTAGTTTAACCACATAGTTAATTAAGGTGAGTAAGTCTCATCTAGATTGGTTAGATTCCTTTTATGTTTAAAGTTTTAGTTATTGAAGACTGTTGTCCGATAACTTCTATTTATATGTTTCAAGGCTTTGTTCAATTTTTACGTGTTGATGAAATACGGTGATGACTTCTCTCGAATCTCTGTCTGACTTTCTTCTCTCTAATTATGTGATAAAACTTTCACGATTCTTCTTCTGTCGTTGTTCTGGATTCGCGTGAATATGATCTCTCTTTCTTTTCCGAGCAATTTGCATTGGAGAACACGTATCGGTGCAATTATGAAGATTCATCAACGAACTCTCTAGCATCCCTGAGAGCTCCTAGCAAAATGTGATTCGTAAGAATCGTGACGTAGTTCACCCTAGACTCAACCATATTCCCTTGAAATCGACCTAGGTCAACTCCTATATGAGCATTATTTTCACAATCTTTTTCTTATGCTTCTTCATTCATTCATTTCTTAATTCACACGACCTAGAAAGGACCCCCTAGGACTCAGAATTTTGCCTCGCTCAAGTACTCATTGAAACACCTGGACTACCGCGCGCATCATAATTAGCTCACTAAAATATTCATCATTCCATTTCTTGTACATTCACACATTCTTAATTTTGACTAGTTAACATTGTCTTTCACACAAGAAACCATATAGTATTTACCACAATTCACTTGCTTTTCTTGGAAGTTCACTATTATATTTTACGAAACTACCTATGGAGTTCAGCCAAAAAACTTGTCAAATGACAAAGATCAGTGTGCCTTACAAGTTGAAAACAATGAATTTTTTTGTTGTGTATTTAATCCAAATGATACAGATTTAAACTAAACTGATGGTATTTTTCTGCTTAAACGGCTGCGCCAATATTCTCTGGCGTCAAATACAAACGTACAAGCAAAATCTACTGCAGAACTATGGATATATATAAACATAAAGAAACCAAAATTCACAAAGACATATGCTCATTTCGTCTCTTTTTTAGTGTCTAGCTTTTGTATTTAGAGACCATATGCTTCTTCAAATGTTTCATAGTGTCCAGCATTTGGTTTGACTCGATGCTATATATCGATCTGTCAACTAAACACACGCACAAGAAATTTGCAACGATTACACCGGCCTCTAGTAAAATCTTCTCTCACTTTTTTTAGTTTTACCTGCAATGTTTACACGAACATTCATCAGAGAGAAAATACTAATGGCTTCACAGTCCAAAGATGTTAGAGAGGATGTAAAAGATTTGCCCTTGACATTCTCTGGTTGTGTAAATGCCAACAGCGAAGATCTATGTCCGAGAACTATATCTCTATTCAAGATGTTGCATGTATACCAGAGCCAATTTCAGCGGTTGCATCCTGAGAATAAACTGAATTCTCTCTTCAAACCAGGAAACACTGTCCGATTAAACCCTGAAGTGACGTCAGCTCAATGCATCATGAACATAGCAAGAACCGAACTCCTTTACCAGGATAAGGCGGATGGTATTGCTTGTTCCTCTTCAAAGGTTGAGCTGGCTAAAGATGTAGAGCTTGCAATGTCTCTTCTTGTTGCTGCTGAGAAAGTCTCTGTACATGACTTTGATCCAGCTGAAAAGCTGCTCAGACATTGCGCAGTCTCAGCTTCGCTTGCTGAAAATTCGATTCAGAGGGTGGTCTTGTGTTTCGTGGAGGCTTTGAAGGTGAAGATTGACAAAGAAAGAAAAATGCTTGATCTGGAGAGGAAACTTGGAGATATGGAAGATTTCGTGATGAAGTTCACTCCGGCTCTTCTTGCGTGTGAGCTAAAACTGCCCTTTACTCAGATAACTCAATTTACAGCAATGCAAGCAATTTTAGACAATGTGGGATCATCAAGAAAGATTCACTTGATAGACTTTGGTGTCAAAAGTGGGTCACATTGCATTATCTTGATGCAAGGCTTGGCGAATCTAAAAGATCGCGAAGCAAATTTTGATTCGCTCAAGATTACTGCAGTTGGAACTTCAAAGAATAGGATGGAGCAAACAGGTAAACACTTATCCTCCTTTGCCGAGTCCTTATCCCTGACATTTTCTTTCAACATAGTCGTGTCAGAAATGCAAAATTTAAGAAAGAGTTTCTTTAACTTGGAGGAAGATGAATCTGTGATGGTTTTCATGGGGTTACGATTCGGGTGCATGTTAAATAGGCCTAATGAGTTACAGAAGTTTACAAACTTTGTGAAGGAACTCAAGCCTGTCATGATGGTTGTTGTTGAGATAGAAGCTGATATTAACAGTGATATCTTTATAGACCGGTTCCACGAGATGGTGATGTTTGCTTGTGCAACGTTTGATTGCTTACAGGAATGTTTAGATGGAGATCTAGTTATGTATAGGAAGATAATTGAGAATTTCTACTTTACGGAGACTATCAGGAATACATTTGCAGCAAGTGATGAAGAGAGAAGTTTAAGCCACGCGAAAGTTGTGTTTTGGAGGGAGTATTTTGGTGGATTCGGGATTGTGGAGGAAGAACTGAACCAATTGTGTTTTTATCAGGCTGAGCTACTGCTTAATACAAATGTTTGCTGGAGTGCTTGTAGTGTCGATTTGGACGGAGGCTCCATGATTGTCAAGTGGAATGGTACTCCAATGCAGTCTGTGTCTTGTTGGAAGTTCCAAGAAGATAGAAATGCAGAAATCTAGCCTTCGATTCAAGGATTTCATGTTACTTTTCAATAACTCAAGCGGGTTTTATGCAATTTACGACAGCTTTACTCATTCGATGACTTTTTTACCTTTACTGATTCTCAAAAGTAGCTGTATAGATGAATCTCAAGAAAAACAAGGGTGAAAACACTAGAAAGACTTTTGAGTCTGAAATATTATTCTGAATATAATGAATGATCATGATCGGTAAAACATAAGCCCACGCAGGATTCAAAACGCGCTAAGAAATATTGTCCTTTATTACAAACAAATAATGTAAAAAAAAAGAATACAGAAGAAGCTGTTAAAATATCAAAGGGCTTGTTGGAGGCCTTTCCTAGAAGTCGAATTCAACTTCTAGCTAGCAACGGCTTTCCAGCTTCCTGTTCTTATCCACTTGTTCCGCATCACTTTATTGCCTCTGCCTTTGGGTTGTAGCCTGTATTATCCCGAAGCATCACATCGATTCTGCAGGTTTTTGAGCAAAATGCTTGGTCTCTGCACAAGAAAATCGTGTTTCCTAATTCGATATCATGAACAATTTCAACAATTACACAGTTAACATAATTAAAATGAAAGAAACAATCAGCTTACTTGTACAGAAATGTGCTCTGTCCATTCATGATGGTCTTCTTGCAATTGGCACAGGAGTAAAAATCCAGATTGGATTTCGACCCGCAAACTACCTGACTCGTACCACCCATTGCAACACCGTTCGGGTTCTCAGGGTGGGCTCGAAGTGATGCTGATGAGAACAGAAATGTACATGTGGAATATATATAGCTAGAAAAACTGATTATCAAAACTTCTTTATAATGTTGCAATTAATATATTACATTAAAGTATGTCAAGTCCTTCATTCTTTTTTGTCTTTCTCATCCCAGTTTACTGCTGTAAAGTGGCATTGTATTTTTACTTTCTTGGTATGATTTTGTTAACATGCAAAGCTAGATCAAAGATGAATTCAAGGCCAGCTGGCCTAATGTCAAAAGGGAACTTTCTTTTTTTCTTTTTTGTTTCATTTATTAAAAAAGTGATAAGATTCAAACAATCTAATCAAACTTTGTCATGCATCAGACGATCTTTAATCTCTTATAAGGTTCTTTTTGGCTTTTGTGAAATATACACGCAGCGTAAATAACACGTTCCGTAAATGTTTATGGAGTCAAGAATTTGTCATTTGCTCAATGTGAAGTGTTGCAAGACCTGATGACGAAGTTGGAGATGAGCGGAACCATGCCATTGCAGAAGATAGAGAAGAAATTAGACAGGTCACAGGAGGGGGAGAGAATGAAGAAGAAGTCGAATTAGAGATCCAGTTCAGCACTCAAGAATAATTAGGTCGCGTGCGATTCAACAATAATTCGTACATAGATAGTCCCATAGAGCGTGTATGTGGAATGACAATAAGTAGAGAGCGAAACCGCGTGGTGCAACAGATTTTTCCCAAATCGGACGAATAGCTAGGGTTTTTCTGCAAATAACTATGGTCTAACTATGGGTGTTTTTTTATCCTTTGTATGGAATTGAGTAAGTTGGACTTTGTAATGTCATTTTTACAGACGTAGATTAGTAGAATTTCGTGCATAGATAGTTGGTCTGTACATACTTTGATCTGAATTTGAGTAGGCTCTGAAGGAATGAGCGACAAGAATTCAAAGATTTAGACAAAGAGACCAATATAGAGTATTGTGGTTGAGTGAAACAACATCTCAACAATTCCGCCTAGCTACATCTCAGCAGTGGTGGTGAACTTGACACTAAAACACGAATAAGTTCTGAGCATCCAACACGAGGGACTCAGAGTTGAGGTTTTGCCAATCTATCAACAAGATGAGGTAGCATGATATGTGTTCTTGATGATAATAGACCTAATTATATCCGTTCAACCGATCAAGAACACTACATGAGCAACAGAAGTCGACTAATTTTAAACTGCAAAGAGATAGGCGGGATAACAGTACTAATACAAGAACTAACTTGAACATAGAAAACAAGGCATGGGAATTTTATATATTAATACGGAGCAATAAACGACAAAAAGCGCACAATGAATTATTAATTCTTATTAATATCAGGAAGAATTGAAAATGAGTGATATGAATCCGGAATCAATTGTTATACATGATATGAGCTACGTTTTGAATCTCGCCGGGTCAACCCGGGTGGGTCAACCCGGGTTGACCCGGTTTAACCGTTATTCGGAGACTCCAACGGGACGATTTCATTAAAATTCGGGAAAAATTTCGGAACCCGGGATTTTTCGAGATTTTGGACGGTTAAACTGGATCAACCCCGGGTTCACTCGGATTTTTGCTGGAAGAAGGAAAAAAAAAATATGTAAATGAGTAAATCAAGAAAACCTACCACACGTAGGTTTTTTATTATTACCCTTTTCGATCTGCTTCTTCTTTTTCATCTTCTGCTAACCAACATTCTTCATAAATGGATTGAATTATTGTGACTCCATGGTCGAAGGGGATCCTATTGACTAGTGAGTATTGAATTGATGAGAGTGAGTGACTCTATGAAGAAAAAATGGTGGAGGCGTAGAGTGTAGAGCAGAGTGATTAAAGAAGAAGAGGAAGAATGAGATACTGCGGCTGTGGTGTGACTTGTGTTCAAAACATGGAATACTAGGGTTATGTTACAAAATTGGTTTGGCAATTGGGATATTGCATAAAGGACTTCTAGTTTGAATCTTCTAACTTTGAACTCTTGGAATTGTGTACTTAATTTTACAACCTTAATAGAGTATAATGAAAAAATTTATATATTACAATTATTATTATTATTATTATTATTTTTTATTTTTTTTATTTTTTATAAGTAATTATTATAAATCAACGACAATGAAAGGTTTACAAAAAATTAGTGGGCAGCCGAGAAACAAGCTGTGCTCCCACTCCCTTAGCAATAGCAAAACTAACTCTAGAAAAAATAAAATGAGCAGCGTGCGCCCCAGGATCCTGAGCCAAAGCGAAACCCCGGATTCTAACAAGCAAATCCACAGCATCAACATCCAACTCCCCAAGCGTCGAGAAGGAGAAAGGAAGGAATCCATACCCCTTAGCCGCACACAAGTCCCGATACTTCACAGACTTGCGCCTGGCAGCATCAGCAACCGCATGTCCAGGCACAAAGTCCACCAACCCAGACCGCGTCAAAGGGGAAGACCCAGTCAGATCCACACACACATCCCGTCCCCTATCCCAAGCATAAAGGAGCAAGTCTGCAGGACGGAGGGACCTGTCACTCCCATCGCTCAAACCAATATCCACCTCCTTACCAGCAGAGATGCCAGATCGAAAACAGACATATTATTGTTATTATTATTATATAATTCTATATATTTATATTATGTGTTCCGAGACAACTCTCCGAGATGACCCGGGTTAACCCTTCTCAGGAGGTCGTCCGAGATGGTCTCCGATACGAGATTCAAAACATAGGATATGAGGAACAAACACACATCAGATGAGGTAGCCAACATAAATAATTATGTAATATAATAATTCGGTTGATTTACCCAATTGATTTGGAACCCAATCAATTTTAGTGAACCCAATCAATTTTAATCCGTTAATCTTACTTATTCAAATTCAATCTGGTGCGTACATGTGTCATTATTTAATAAAAGGTATAGAGTTTGAATCCTATCGACATGATTTTTTCTCCATTATTTGTATTATTATTTTTATTGAAGGTGTTTGGTTCGAATCTTGTTGGTATGATTTTTCTCTATTATTTGTATCATTATTTTAGTTGAAGGTGTTGAGTTCGAATCTTATTAGCGTAATTTTTTCTTTTCTATTTATTCTCTTCTTAAATCTTTATTATTTAACACAAAGTTGTATGGTCGTACTACACTTAATTTAAAAATAGTCATGATATGTTCTTATGAAAAAAGACATACGTACTTCCCCTGTCCAATAATAAATAAATGTAACACTTGATTTTGTTGATTTTTTCGATGGTCATTTTGACATTAAATTATTCTTAAATCATACGATAAAAATAATTAAAAATATCATATTATGAGATTAGAATGTTTATATTTTCATAATATAATTTTTTTAATTCTTTTACTTCAATGTTTACAAATAATTTGAGGTCAAAATACTCCTAAAAAAGTCAACAAAACTAAGTGGTACACTTGTTATTGGACAGGAAATTTTTATAAATCAAAACGTCAATTCTGGTTTGATGATAGAGAATCTGAGGATACTAGGTCACTTGGAATTTGAATACCATCCATATTGCGGCATTGACATAACAAAAGGCATCGACGAAACAAAATGGCAAGAGATAATAATGACATACATGACAATATATTCAACTGATGAAGAATACCAATTAACATGCGAAAGCTGCATTACAGATTTCGAAGTTGAATGTTTCCAAAGCCTATGAATGTATCGGATGGTTCTTAACTGATCGGAAGAATATTTTTCGCACATCTAATATCGTTCAATTCAAAACTATTTATTGCATAACTACAAAAACTATATATACATTTATAGGACACCATTTATGTTAAGTTCAATTACTCAATTAATTTTTTTTGTTATGTTTGAAGTTATTATGTGAAAATTATATATTTACTCCATTGATTTCAATACATTATTTAATAAAAAAAAAAATGTTTTACAAGATTACGCTTCGTAGCGTGTGACGCAGTTTCTAGTATATACAACAACTTAAATCAACAATTCTTTTTAAGTCCTTGAAATTGATATCGGTAGCAGTAGAATTGTCATGGGATAATGGATATGTTGGCATCTAATCTTCTTCAAACGACGCTGAGGTTGCTGCAGCTCCAATGTTGTCCAAACTAGCATCATAGATAGTAAGATCTTGCATATCTGTACAAGTTTCTGGAATCTGGTCTTCCTGATCTCCAGACCAGGCTGTGGTCTCCGAGCCATCGTTAGCAATCGTTGTTGCTTCAATATATAAAATGTTATTAAAACCATCACTATAATCACAAAAAGGGAGTACAATCAGAATTAAGCGATCATTTTTTTAGGCAGTGGTGGATAGTTTTGCAAAGAACAATGTGATGATAATATTAGACGATCAGAGAATGATGCATCTATAATCGTGAATGTTGGATAGGCATATATGTCCTGCAGATCATAGAAGAAAACTAAAATAGATGAATTGTATCGTTGTAAATACCTGCCCGGCCACATTCTATTCCGGAGACAAGTGTCACGTACGGTCATTTTGCGGTATGATGTCCCGAGGGAGGCTATCTATCATGTAAATAAGTCTCTAGAAAGTTCTTGTATATCGTAGAATATTGCAAACGCTTGTAAGATAAGAATGAATGAGAAGGATCTACAACCCTTAGATTAGATCGATCTTGACTATCCGTTGAGGAGGTGTATGCATGTACTTATATTTACTATCTATCTAATAATGATGCAGACCACGCAATTAAAATCAAAATTGAAATCCAATTGATTGATTTCAATTTTAATTTGACCGAGCAAACCATGACTCTAAACGAACCATGACTCTAAATTTGTTCCCTAACATAACTTAAAGAACTAAATTCTTCACTTCCATAACTTGCGAATTAAGACTCAATGTTGTACAAGTACACACACTCTAAAATTAAAATCAATCTTTGGAGTTTGGTTAGCAATCGAAATACTAATTGAAAATGGACAACAATATTCACGCCTCAAATTATGAAATTATATACCATAAAGACCACCATTAATTTCAATTTCTCTTCGGCCCCTCAAAAATAAAATAAAATTTGGGCCTGATCTTACTCTTAGCGTGGTGCCCCATTAATCCGTTAACATATCCGGCTGTTAAGTGCATTGAAGTACAATAACAACAACATTAACAAATAAATAAATAAATAATAATAATTACTACTATTATTACTAATTAATAATACTGATAGTAATAATATAATGGATAAACTAAATAATTTGAGCCATTAATCTCCGACTCAAAAGACTATAAAAAAAGAGAAAAAAAAACTCACACAAACGGAATTTGAACCCATGACCCTTTTACCTAATGAATAAGAAAAGAGAGAAAAAACCTCATACAACAGTGATCCAAATGGGTCTTTCTACGTAATGAATAAGAAAAAGGAGAAACTTATTACGCCAACAGGGTTCCAACCTCACACCTATATCTCAAAAAATGACACATGTGCGTACCAAATTGAAATTGAATAAACAAGATTAACGAATTATATTCAAATTGAATTGATCAATTACATTCCAATTGATTTCAATTGCGTAGTCTGCACTATTTCTAATTGAATTGGAAATCGGGCATCTCCAAATATTGGAAGCCTTTGTGCTTTGGAGAAGAAAGAAGATAAAGGGAGACTTGTAGATCGTTAGAGTAAGTGGACATTTACAAAGTATTTATCAAAATTAGGTAGTGGTTGTTATATTACCGTTACGTAAATCGTTATCAAACTAATATTAAAATAATTCAATATAAATCACAATAAGGAGAACTCTTCACACGCGTAGTGGTAGCGTGTGATGTTATTCCTAATATATATATATATATATATATATATATATATATATATATATATATATATATATATATATATATATATATATATATATATATATATATATATATATATATATATAATTTGGCCCCCCCTAACTTATAATCATGTTCCGCCCTTGGCAGTAATATTGAATATTGGTACTGTTGGGAATTTTAGTGTAACAAATGAGTTTTCAATTTGTTCGATGTATTTGTCATTTGGACCCAACACGTTGGAAATAATGTTTCCACTATCGTGTATTTCCGTTTGTTGAAATGGATGTCACTAAGGCGTTAAGTCACTAAAATTTCGTGTGGTAAAAGGTGACTAATGCACATAGTGTGTCGATCAATACATGAATGAATTAAGTCATTCAAATACAGTTGGATCCACTGTGCTAAAGTTCATGGAAAATGAGCAAATGTGTATCGAAGACCAAGTTGAAAATCCAAGTTTGGAAGAAGTGAACTCTCGTAGTAGCAACGTTCCTTCATCGCTGTAGCAAGAAAGTTTCCTAGCTTACTGGAATGCTTCGCTATAGCAATATATATTGATTGCTGCAACATGACGGATTAAAAGCTAGTTTTGCTGCTGCGAAATAAAGAGATCACTGCATCAATACGAACAGGTTCGAACTTTTCAAGTGGTTTCACGAAAGGTTGCATTGCTAAAGTGTATGGTTGTTATCCATTCGACATTGTGACTGTTGAATGAAAGGTTTGTACACTTTTGGAATGGTTGTAACACTTGGGAAAGGACATGAAATAAGTATAAATAGATGATGAACCTCATTTCATCAACACACTTGCAAACACAAGCAATACTTCTCCTTCTCCCTCATTTGCTCTCTTTGCACTCAATCATACTCAAAGTAAGTTCGCCAGATTCAACTATTGGAGTGCTCCTTAATTGTCTACAGAGTAGTTTTATCCTGGGAGACAGATTACCATTATTCCGTAACCACTATGAGCGGGGCAAGTATTTGTCTTGAGGAGAGATGGTCCAACCATTGACTCTACTCACCACTTCTTGTTATGCGACACCATTCTGGAGATGTTTGAAGACCTGGAGATTGTCTGAAGATATCAATTTTTGTGTGACTCATTATGTTCCTATGGCGTACTAAGGGACGATCATGCGGTTGAATCAAATTCAGGGAAGTTTACTTTGTAAATTCATTTATTGTAATATTCATCAATGTTAATGTATATGTTTATTTTGTTATCACTCTCTCTTGTTTCATCTTCTTACTCTCACATTCCCCGTGTGTAGGGATGGCAATGGGCCAGGCTGGGCCGGGCCGCCAGAGGCCCGATCCTGACCCGTGACATTTGGCCCAGGCCAAGGCCCGGCCCAAGCCCGAGGACTGGCCTAAAGTTTAGGCCCAAGCCCATGTCTTCCCTGAATTGTTTTCTACTTGTTCTCTTTGTAACCTTAATCTTTTTTATTGCAGCTCATGCCGAACAGCCGTCGGAAGAAGATGAGGAAACAGGAACCCTGTCCACATTACAACATGAAGATTGTAGAGATAGTTGGATTTGTTGGGAGTGCAGTTGATGTAGAGTTTGTGCTATATCTGATAGAGAATGCTGTTGTCTTAGATACAGTTATTCTTGATACTCGTGATGTATTCTATTTAGGAACGCCCTTGGAGTCTAAGAAAACATGGTTGAGAAGGAGAGCAATGGAGCGAGCTGAGCGACTTCGTCCACAACTTAAGCCTAAGACTGATCTAATAATCATCTGACTCAAGGTGACATATATATATGTTCATGCATGCGGAGGCAAGCTATCAGACTAGCTGAGTGGTGAGGCCATCAAGAAAGACAATATAACACCTGTGTTTTGTATCAACTGTTGTAGTAATTTATTAGATACTTTTGTAACGTATATTTGAGATTCTTTTCATAGCTTTTTAGCAGAATTAGTACATGTCTTAGTATCTTCAGTAATTTGTACCATGATATGTGGATTGAGTTGCAATAGTATTTTCAGTACTCTGTATGACGCATGACTATATATTGTGTACTTCCAAATTTTAATCCACAAGAATGCTCAAGCAAATGTGGTATGTGAGGTGGAAACAAGTTCGACATTAATTAGCCCATAATTAATTAATACAGTTTGAAGTAATAAATAAAGTTGACAATACTAAATTGAATGTTGATCTATACTTCTCCTAGTACTGCATGTGTGGTCTGTGAGTTGGAAACAAAGAAGCAGATGATATAATACTAGTGTGTGTTTCCAATACACAAGAATGCTCAAGCAAATATGTGACAATCCTAACTAGAGCTTGTGTTTGCCTCAAGAATTCGTGTGGCCTCGTGTGCTAATCAACACCTGTAATCAATCCTTAAAATGACTTAATGACAGTGATTTACAATTAAATTAGTGTCAACTAGATTGATTACTAATATAAATAGAGCATCTAATCATTCATATCAACGACAACATATTTACTTCAACTTGGTGTAAACAGTAAACACATAAGATTCCATTTTTCTTTCCATATCAGAGTTTGTGAAATTATACATCCAACAATGTTGGCTCTATCTCCACAACTATCCAACCTTGGGTGGCTCTTGGATGATCCTCTTAGACATGATCATCAGCAGTTTGACAACAGTTATTACTTGTCCGCTGGGGCAAAAACATTTACTTCAGATCATTCCAATATTGATCTCATCCAGTCTCCTACATCACAGGCAAGAAGTTGCGATTTTGCCAGTTTCTGTGACGAATTCGTTAACCAAGGGGATGCTTCTGCTCCTGCTACTACTCCTGGTGGGAACATTGTTAAGAAGCTGAATCACAATGCCAGTGAACGTGATCGTCGTAAGAAGATTAACGAACTGTATTCCACTCTCCGCTCGTTGCTTCCGCCCCAGGATCAATCTGTAAGTACCTTCTTAGCTTCTCTATTGTTTCTCATTTGATGAGTGTTTAGCACAAGCTTATTAGATAAGTTAGTTATAAGCTAGATCGATGAAATTACTTGACCATTTGACCAGAATAAGTTTGTTACGTGAGTGCCGAATTGGTTGGTAAGCTAAACCACCTAAACAACTAACTTACCAGCTAGAGTGGCAACCTAATCGGCAAACTTTTCATTTAGTTTTGCTAAACCGAACCTTAAGCTGCTAAATCATTTTCCGCTGCTAGCTATCTTAGTTAATTTTTGTTACATTTCTCTGGTAATTAAATTTTTTGTTTTAATTTCTCATCATTTAAACATGTATTAACAGAGCAAATTAAGTATACCAGCAACAATATCAAGAGTGTTAAAGTACATCCCTGATCTGCAAAATGAAGTGGAGAGACTTGAAGCCAAGAGAGAGGTTTATGTCAAAAGTTTGTATGCAACAAGAATCATCAAAAGCCAACCAAAAGAGAGCCAAATCTAGTCATGATGGGGTTTCATCAACTGAAATATCAGCAACTCAGATAACCAATAGAGAGGTCATTATTCAGATTTCAATACCCAAAATTGGAAAACTTGCAATCTGTGAAACAATGGCCATTTTGGAGCAAGATGGGTTTTTGGTGCTGAATGTAACTTGTACTGATTCATCTCAAGGAAGGGTGTTCTGTAATTTGCATATTCAGGTATATGGATTAAAATCTCGCGTTCGTTAACATGTTTTTAGATTTTAAACAAGAAGTCTAATTTTAGTTTCCTTATGTTGAAACTCCACAGGCACTAGGAGGAGAAGGGGCAGTGGATGCTGAAATGGTGAAAGAGAAGCTTTTGGCATTTTATGAAAAAGCTCAGTATCATCACTAATTATGATTAGTTATAAAATTATTAACTCATGTACATATATGATAATTCAGACTTTTGAAACTTCATCGAGTTTATGTTAGTAGCACATGGGACTAAAAGTGTTACAATTTCTTACCTGAGTAAGTGTTGGAAGTGCACCCCGCGGGTTTTTGAGTGCGATTTCAGCTATAAATACCGGAACCTGTTAGGTGTAGGAACATTTAACACCATGTATCTAAGTTAAACACCTAACAGAAATTCAAATTATGGATCCGCATAAATCACATTCACATAATCATCGACAAGAGGAACTAGTTCAGCTGAATTCAATGTAAAGAACCAAATGAAACACAGATTGTATAAAGACATTTGCAGCATAAAGGACAAACTAATTAATAACTCTGTGCTCCAGTATCCGCTCAAGGTTTCCATTTCAACCGGAATCTGACATGTCGTCCATTGTGATGGGATTGTTGAAGCATCCATGAGAGTTTTCCAAGGAAATGGCTGCCATACTGCTTGAGTATATTCAAAGTTTTCCACGTCTACTCCATCAAGTCCTTCAATGCAAGGAAAACCTTGAGCAATTCCAGTATCATGTTGAACCATCCTACGGGTAAAATCCTCCCAAAAAACATCACGAGTACCAAAACGTGCCCAGCTGGCAAGCTGCACATGATCGACAAACTTAGGACTGAAACTCCGAAGTAAATTATACCAAATCACAGAACACACTTCCGTTGAATAATCACCGCCAGAACACGATAACACGACAGATTCTCCACCGCACATATAGGGGAGTCTTGAAGATCTGCCACCAAATCATTGCGTTTTATAGACAGACCTAAAGACAATATTTTTGACTCCATCAAACTTGAAAGCGTTCTCTTCAGCTCAAGGATCTGTTCAGAACTAGCAAAACATTTGCCACTGAAAGAAATAAGAGATTCCATTTCTTTTGAACATTGAATGAAATTGAAAGACGTGATTTCAATGTCTCCGCTAAATCTAAACGTTCTGATTGAAGGAACGTTTAAGTTTACTACTCCAAACATCCCTCTACATTCCCCAGATTGAAGAGACTTGCTTGAAATATCAAGTACTCCTTCGCGAACAACACGACGAAGCATTGTGAGATTCTTAATACGAGGAAACATATCAGAAAATCCAAGTAATGTGTCATGATATAAGAAAATATTATCCAGCACCAAATCAGTGAGTGTCTTGAATATAACAGACCCAAGAGATTTATTACGGAAATCAACCATCTGATACTCCCATGAACAACTCCTGAAATTGAACTCCCTGAGGTTCAGAAGTTCACTCACATTGACAACCTTTGGCACATCCACACAATCTAACAGGTGGACATGCTCAAGCAATGTACATTTGGCGAATATATGTTCAAGCATACCATCTGCTAAGCTGACATAATCAAATACAATCCTTTCCAGATTAAAACACATAACTTACCCCTCTGAATCTCCACCGATTCGGCATCCATGAACATCTAAACCAATCAAGGATTTCGCTTGGAAAACTTCCTTAGGAAGAAGAAACAATGAATAATCACCTATAGATTCATTAAACATAGACATATAGTTAACACCCATGTTAAGAGCTTTGACAATCCAATGACTAGCTAGAGCAGCCAAATCATGATCCCTAAAATTCATCCGAAGAACAAATTTCTCAATCTTCAATTTTGAATTCTCGTACCTAGAAATAGTATCCCTCACAAAACACACGAATCGATCATCAATTTGATCAGACTCTGGATTATTGAAATGGAGTTCATCGAATTCTAGAGTCGAGCGAGTTAACCAAGAACCATACCAGGATTTAGAGAGCACAGCCGTCTGAGCGGATTCTTTGGCGGTGAGGAAGGATTGTATATGTTAAATTATACATTCCGGAAGCTGCAAATCAACATTTTGGGGCTCTTCTCCATCGGAAACCTACTACAGTATTACTCTTTGTTCAATTTTGAAATGTTTCATTCCCTTTTTGTTTGTTTGGGCTTAGATCTGAATTAGTAACTCATTTCCTTTTTCTGGTGATGTCTTCATCAACAACAACAAGAAATCATCATGGCCGGGCATGGGTGTCAAATTCCGATATATATATATGTCGATCAAATAATGATCGATGAAAGTCCATATACATTTTTTCACTCCAAGAGAACATTATTAGGTTCGGCCCAGTCTATAAAAGACGTTTAAAAAATACGGGTTCTGATGACCGTGCTAATAAACGACAACCAACGGCTCCAACACATGAGATGATCACAATATGCAGCTAGCAGTATAACTTCAGTACTCCTTTCTTGAAACTTTTCTCATTTACTTGTAATACATAATTTTTCATAGACCTCATCTTTTGTACGTGTTTAGGTATACTGTGCAATGCATAATTGAGCTTCTTTTCATACCTTTTTTTAGCAGAATTTTTTTTTTTTTTTTCCGTAGCAAGTTCAATTTATTGGAGCCCAAACAAGTAGACGATTAAGAGTTGTAACAGTATTTTAAGTACTCTGTATGACTACTGTGCATTTCCAATGCACAAGAATGCTCAGGACAAATGTGGTCTGTGAGGTGGAAACAAGTTGACATTAATTAGCCCATAATTATTAATTAATTAATAGTAATACATCAAGTTGATAATATTAAATTGAATGTTAATCTATTGTACTTCTCTACTGCATGCATGTGTGTTTTGTGAGTTGGAAACACAGAATTATAGCAGATGATATAATACTAGTGTGTGTTTCCAATCCACAAGAATGCTCAAGCAAATAGTATATATGTGTTAAGCCAAACTAGAGCTTGTGTTTGCCATGCATGATCATGTTTTTATCATTAAATGACCTCAATATTTCGTGTGTTCTCTTGTGGTTAGCAACACCTGCATAATCAATCCTTAATTGACTTTATGACAGTGATCTAAAATTAAATTAGTGTCAACTAGGTTGATTACTATTACTAATATAAATAGAGCATCTAATCATTTATATCTACACAACATATTAACTTCAACTTGGTGTAAACACATTAGATTACTTTTTTTTCTCTCTCCAAAAATTATCCAACAATGTTGGCTCTATCTCCACAATTATCCAACCGCGGATGGCTCTTGGATGATCCTCTTAAACATGATCATCAGCAGTTTGACAACAGTTATTACCTGTCTGCAGTGGCAAAAGCATTTACTTCAGATCACTCCAATATTGATCTCATCCAGTCTCCGACATCACAGCTAAAAAGCTGCGATTTTGCCAGTTTCTGCGATGAATTCGTCAACCAAGGGGGATCTTCTGCTTCTGCTCCTGCTGCTACTCCTGGTGGTAACATCGTTAAGAAGATGAATCATAATGCCAGTGAACGCGATCGTCGTAAGAAGATTAACGAACAGTATTCCACCCTCCGTTCGTTGCTTCCGCCCCAGGATCAATCTGTAAGTACCTTCTTTTCCTCTCATTTCTCGCATCATAAGTGTTTAGCACGAGTTTATCAGATAAGTTTAGTTATAAGCTCGATTGATGAAATTACTTGACCAGAAAAAGTTTATTACGTGAGTGCCTAGCTAATTGGTAGCTCAACCACCTAGCTAGCTACTCCACTAACTTACCAGCTATACGGGCAACCTCATCGGCTAATTTTTCATTTAGTTTTGCTAATTAAACCGAGCCTTTAAGCTGCTAAATCATTTAAATCATGTTCCTCTTGTGCTGCTAGCTATCTAACATTTTGCTAAATTTCTATGGTGATAAATTTTTGTTATGTGTTAACAGAGCAAATTAAGTATACCAGCAACAATATCAAGAGTGTTAAAGTACATCCCTGATCTGCAAAATGAAGTGGACAGACTTGAAGCCAAGAGAGAAAGGTTTATGTCAAAAGTTTGTAAGCAACAAGAATCATCAAAAGCCAACCATAAGAGAGCCAAGTCTAGTAGTCATGGTGCGGTTTCATCAACTGCAATATCAGTAACTCAGATAACCAATAGAGAGGTCATTATTCAGATTTCAGTCCCAAAAATTGGAAAAAGTGCAGTGTATGATACAATGGCCATTTTGGAGCAAGATGGGTTTTTGGTGCTGAATGTAACCTGCACAAATTCATCTCAAGGAAGGGTGTTCTGTAATTTGCATATTCAGGTATATGGATTGAAATCTCGCTTTCGTTAACATGTCTTAGATTTTTAAAGAAACAAGAAGTCTAATTTTAGTTTCCCTGTGTTGAAACTCCACAGGCACTGGGAGAAGGGGCAGCAGATGCTGAAATGGTGAGAGAGAAGCTTTTGGCATTTTGCGAAAAAGCTCAGTGTCACTAAATGAGCTATTTTTAGGCACGAGAATAGAATCATGCACAGTCGTGGAGTTTCTTACCTGATGAGGTCAGGTTGCAACTTGCAAGCAAGCCTACCATGCAGGTTTTTTGGTGCGATTTCAGCTGCAAATTGATAGCGGAACCTGCTATATGTTGGAACATTCAAGTACACCAATACACCATGTACTTAAGTTAAACAACTAATACAAATTACATACTGTCTGTATTTGGCAGTAAGTTAGGCTGATCAGGGTTATTTTTAGATCAGATATATGGATCCGCATAAAACACATTCACATAACCATCCATGGACAATAGGAACTCATTCAGCTGAATTCAATGTAAAGAACCATACAAAGGAACCAAATGAAACACAGATTGTATGTATGCACCTTCATTCAGACATAAAGACACTTACAGCAAAGCAACACAAAGGATAAACTAATTAACAACTCTGTGCACCAGTACCCGCACAAGGTTTCCATTTGAATCGGAATCTGACTTTGCGCCCACGTGGTGGGATTGTTGAATCATCCAAGAAAGTCTTCCAAGGAAGTGGCTGCCATACTGCCTGAGTCTGTTCAAAGTGTTCCACGTCTACTCCATCAAGTCCTTCAATGCAAGGAAAACCTTGAGCCATTCCAGTACCATATTGAACCATCCTACAGAAAAAATCCTCCCTTAACATTTGATCGCTTGTCTTACCAGGCGTCATATTACAATGTGACATGGGAAGCTGCACAAGATTGACAAACTTAGGACTGAAACTCTGAAACAAATTATACCAAATCACAGAACACACTTGTGTTGAATAATCATCGCCACGGTACAATAACGACAAATTCTCCACCGCACATATAAGGGAACCCTGAAGATTTGCCACTGTATCATGGTTTTCCATGAACAGATGTAAAGATATTTTTGACCCCCTCAAACTTGAAAGCGTTCTCTTCACCTCATGGATCCATGGAAGATTATCCCGAAAAAAAACCCAAATCGATAAGAGATTCCATTTGTTGTGAACATTGAGTGAAAGTGAAAGACGAGACATCAGTGATATTTCCTTCAAATCTAAACGTTCTGACTGAGGGAGCATCTAACTTCACTACTCCAAACATCCCTTCAAATGCCACAAATTAAAGAGAGTTGCTTGAAATATCAAGTACTCCTCCTTGGCTAATATCACAATCAATCATTGTGAGGTTCTTAATACAAGGAAACATATGAGAAAATCCAAGTAATGTGTAGTCATGAGCAACGGAAACATTTTTAGCACCAAATCAGTCAGTTTCTTGAATACAGGAACAACAGACCCAAGAGTTTTATTACGAAAATCAACCCAGTTCACCTGTCCTTTTTTACCCATAATTATTTTCCATGTATCAAGCATCGCCCTCAAATTGAAATTCCTGAGATTCGGAAGTTGACTCAAATTGACAACCCTT
Source organism: Plantago ovata (assembly GCA_028274465.1). Taxonomy (NCBI): domain Eukaryota; kingdom Viridiplantae; phylum Streptophyta; class Magnoliopsida; order Lamiales; family Plantaginaceae; genus Plantago; species Plantago ovata. The sequence goes on along the minus strand of CM051456.1, from coordinate 124,787,668 downwards.
GGCAAACTACCCTCCTCACAATCTAACAGGTGAACATGCTCAAGCAATGTACATTTTGCGAATATATGTTCGATCATACCATCTGCTACGCTGACATAATGAAATACGAGCCGTTCCAGATTAAAACACATAATCTTTCCCTCTGAATCTCCACCGACTTGGCATCTATAAACATCTAAACCTATCAAGGATTACTTCCTTCGGAAGAACATACGGAAAATCCGTTCGAAATAATTCAATATGCATATACTTAACATCCATTGCAAGAGCTTTGACAATCTAATCACTAGCTAGAGCAGCCAAATCATTATCCCTAATATTCATCCGAAGAACGAATTTCTCAATCTTTAGTTTCGAATTCTCGTACCTAGAAAAACTCTCCCTCACAAAAAAAGAAACGAACAGATCTCTACTATCTAAATGTAGAGTGGAGCGACTTAACCAAGAAGCATACCCGGATTTGGAGAGTACAATCGTCTGAGCGGATTCTTTGAGCTGCAAATCAACATCGCCGCCGCCTGTTGTTTGCATTTTGGGGCTCTTCTCCATTGCAAACCCTACCTAGCAAATCAATCAAAGGTGAAATTGGTGTACAGGCAGATTTGTTCGATGGTGAAACACTGAAATGGTTTATACTTTATATCCTAGCATCTCAGTAAAAAGTAGAAACCTTACTATTCACCTGTTCAATTTCCAAACCGACGGTGGATCGGTAATTGCCAGGCCTAACTGCGGTCTTATGAGCCATCCATCAACTAGGTACTAACTATGTTTTGCAAAGCGATTTCCTTATTAGTTCATACTCTTTTCGATTTTTTGGAGAAATATATGACACGGTCTCTTGTAAATTTAAGTTTTATATTTTTATAATATAATTTTGTTAAATATATTTTATCATTATACTTTAAGTGTGATCGGGTGTCAAATTGAAAGTTGTTGACCCAAAAAAATCAAACTAGAAAGCTTCGGGTGGAATGGAGGGAGTAATACCTTTTAAGTGCAAAGATGCATTACTGCTCGACTACTCATTACTCTGTTCAATAACGCACTCTTCTCTTCGAGCGTTTTAGTTCCGTTCGTTCAATTCTATTGAGATGAATTGAAGATAGCTTAAGCCCTAGGAAGCCTAAATATGTTTAACTAGTAAAGTATTGTTTGGAAAAATGTTTTAAAAATGAAAATGTCGGAAAACGTTTTAAATATTGTTGGATTAATTTTTTATTAATTTCCCATCTTTCTTTACCGGCTGCTGCTTAATACGTATCCAATGGTGGTGGTGATAAGGATTGTGATGGGAATGAAGAAAATGAGCTAATTGAGTTGGACGAGTGAGCAATGTTTGCTTGTTATGGTCTCTTGTGGCATTTATCATGTAATTTTGTTGAATTTTAATGGGTATATATATGTATATTTACAAAAATATGTATGTTAACTCGAAAGGACTTCGCCCTGTCGATTCACTCTTCTGCAAGTTATACGAAAATTGAGTCGTGTCGAGGAGCTTCGCCCAATCCCTTTGATTGGCACTCACATAGTGGCGCAAGTACAATTCTAATAGGGCATTGACTCTCTCCGTCTGTCCATCCGTTTGTGGGTGAAAACTGGTCGAGAACGCCAAGTTAGAACCCAACAATTTGAACAACTCGGACCAGAATTTCCCAGTGAAGCGTGGATCTCGATCACTCACTATCGTCTTCGGGACTCCCCAATGCTTCACAACATGCTTCAAGAACAATTTGGTGGTGTCCAAGGCCGTCACGTCGGGTGGAGCAGGAATGAATGTGGCATACTTCGAAAACCTGTCCACCACCACGATAATTGATCCATACCCCTCTGACTTGGGCAATGCCGTGATGAAATCCATTGAGATGCTCTCGAACGGGTGTTCTGGTATGGGCAAGGGCTGCAACAATCCTCCAGGTTGATGTTGCTCAATCTTGTCTTGTTGGCACACCAAGCATGTACGAACATAGGACTCGACATCCTCCCGCATCCTAGGCCAATAATATGCGTCTTCCATTAACGCCATAGTGCGATGCATCCCTGGATGTCCCACCCATTGGGAGTCATGACACTCCTTCATAATGTCCCGCCTCAAACTCCCCCACTTGGGCACAAATAACCGATCTCCCTTGGTGAACAACAAGTCGTCCCGTATCCAGAACCGTCATGTCTTGCCTTCTCGTGCAAACTCCATGATGTTACGGGCCATTGGATCTTTCTCTAAACCTTCCCGAATGCGCCCCTTGATATTGGCCTCGGGTTGGCTAAGTGCTGCGAGCTCCGCCTTTCGACTCAAGGCGTCGGCTACACGATTTGTCACCCCCGGCTTGTACTCCAAAGTGTAGTCGAACTCCGCTAAGAACTCTTGCCATCGTGCAAAATATTCCTTAGATATTTAATCTAAATAGCACATGGTAATAGTAACCTACACATGGTAAACTATTACATACTTTTTCTAGAAACATAAACATAATAACTTCAACTTAAACTTATTCCCCCTGTCTCCAAAAGTGAAGTGGCTTCCGCATTATTCGCTGTCAGGCTCAATATCATCCTCTTCACTGTTTGAAAGTATTTCTGGAATCATAATTTTATGGCCCGGAACGTATCTCCTAAAGATGTACCTTTTTCCCTCAACTCGGTAGATCGGATGATCAGGGTTTGATCGGGGCCACGAGTACTGCTCATGAAAACCTACAAGTATTTGTCGAATTTCTTCAACAAAATCTTGTGGGTATAGGACTCGATTATGCCAATGAGATGTATGTGGACAAAAAAGTCTCTCATCAAGGCTGGACGCTTCTACTCCATTCATTGCCGCTATTCCACGTGCCCTTTGATGAAATTTGCTTCCTTCAAAAGCATTATCTTTATAGCTTGTCTGTATCTGAGCCACACATATTTTCTAAATTTCAACTCCATCTTCTTGATGGTCTTGATCTGTGATGATTTTGAATGTGACTAAGATTGTTGTCCCTTCCTGTGCTCGAATATTCTCTTGCCACCATGTCACATCATGGAACAAAGTTAGCCACTTGTACAATAATTTGTAGTGAGGCTTTCTCCTAGTCATGATGCACTTTGCCAAGTACTGAAGTAGATGGCACTTGTCGATCAGTACTCCAATGGTATATATGTCTGCTAAATACCAGAGTACCAAATACGCTTCTTTTGGAAATTTACCATAATGATCTGGATTTAGATCTATGGTAGTAAGGAAAGGATAAACTGGATGGTAAGGTAGACCAAGTAGTGGACCTTGATCTAGACCATACCTGTGGATATAGAGCTTCAGAAATCCATGGAGTGTCTCAACACCTCTTTAGACAAGAACTGTATCCAACAACTTTTCTTGCAACCCTTGTGGCATCATTGTGATCATGGTCCTTAGTGATTCTTCTGGTGGATTTTCAGGACTGAGTGCATATATCATCGGGATGATTGCTGATATCTGTCGTTGAGTCCTGGAGAGGAAATCCGGGAGGAAGTTGTCTTTTCCTTTGATATGCTTGACATCGAACTTCCATTGTGAAAACCAACTTGCCCACCTGAGTAGTTGTGCTTACGCAGAACCTTCTGTTTGAACTGGATCATCTTAGGAAACGAGGACATGTCCATCTCTATGAGAAAATGTTGCCCAACAAGATGAAATTCGAACTTCTCTATCCCTCGTTTTACCGCAAGAATCTCCTTGTAGGTTGAGTGGTAGTGTTTTTTGCTGTCTTTGAACACACCGCTCTTGTATCCACAGATGTGACGTTTCCCTTTTTCATCTTCTTCTAAGAGAACCGCTCCCCAGTACAATCACTTGCATCCGTCTGTAAAACTCTCTTGCCGTTGGACGGGATCTTCAGTGCTGGGAGTGTTTTTTTAGATCCTTTTGAGTTCTTTGACTGCATCTGTACACTTCTGACTCCATAGAGGGTATCTAAATGTCTCTGACGCCATTGGAAAGAGTTGATGTATTTTCCATTGTATAAATTTCACAGGACATATATATATCTAAATATCTCTGACGCCACTGGCAAGAAGAAGAATTTCTTTTGATTCTGTGGCATATTCACGATTATACGTAAATTTCTTTAGTATAGCATTGATCGTGAATGGTAGTACTAGTGAAATGGTATAAATGTCTAGTTATTGTTGTCATGTCGATTTCCTCCTGATCTATTTCTGCTTTTCATATCTTTAATTTCAGAATGATTCCACCATACCTCCTGATCAGCGTGTAGTGATTACACACATGTAAGATATAATCAAACTGTTATATTGAATTTCGCATGGACTTGCAACTTAGTGGTTGATATGAGCCTTCTGTTTTTAAATATTTACATGGTGGCAGGGTAAATTTGGACTTAGCAGACAACGATAGCCTAGAATATCAAGTAATAGCACCAGTTTCTTGCAAGAATTGTTTTAGGTGCATTGGACACCAACTTGTAAGCTCTGCCATCACATTGCTTTCGTGCATACTTTAGAACTTGTTACAGCGAATTGAGTTGTTTACAAAAGAAAATTTTTTTTACAGGTTAAAGTGCACTATCTGGATACAGTTCTTGTAGCAGGGAGGTTTGTGATAAATACGTAAGCTTCTTCTACTTGTCTGCGGATAGCCTCCCTATGTTTCGAACAAGTTGCAGTATTGTATCCCCTTTATTCTGTCACAGGACAATGTTGCATTTACGCATTGGTGACAATTTGTATGATGCTCACACCTGCGATCCTATTGGTGGGAAAGGGAGGCTTAATATTGTTCATTACAACCTAGATAAGAATTTCTACCTGTGTCGTGAGTGCAAGACGCACATTGCCCTAGAGACTGCCTTTATCGATAGGGTCAGTAGTCATCTGTCTCTCAAGGAACCAAAAAACTTGGTTCTAAACTGAGGGATGCATTCCCTTCCCACATAACATCACTGTTTCACTTTTTTTCCTTTCCTTTTGCAGTTTTCACACTTACCACGTTTTGCAATCTTCACTGCCGCGGTGTAAGATCATCATCTAGCTGCAATTCAACCTATTATCCAAGATGATTGATCCATCTCTCTAAACACTCATTTTTTGAATTTGCAGGGTTAACGTGCACACTGGGGCAAACTTTTTCCAAGAGAGTCACACAAGAGCATCAGTTTACTGCAGTGTCTGTTACACAAAGCTGGGGAACACAATTGTAAGCCACATTCATCATACTATTGTTAACATCAAGTACATCTCACAAGGACTATGATAAATACAATACTTTTTTTTTTTACTATTATACAATACTGAGTTTGTACTATTACAGAACTGGCATGGATCTGCACTTTCCTACTCTAACCTAACTGCACACCATTCTTCTTTCTCTAGACTATTATGGGAGAGCCAGACGCTTATCTGAGAGAAGGAAGATTCCTGTTGGACTTGTAAGCTACATGACTTTGCCTTGTATTATATTGCTGTAAACAGTTTGTAATTTTCGTTTAATTTGCAGAAATGATATTATGAGTGTTTGTTGTTTGGCAGGAAGAATATGCTGTACTGGGGTTGGGACAGACTGATAGATGCTTTTACACAGGAACCTTATGATCCATGAAATGCATGAGATGAACGTTGTTACAGCTAGTATATACAGTCGGTAAATGTTTTCTAGTCGTATGGAAGATGATCACGGAGTTGGTATTCGGAGTGAAATGTATATAGAGTCCTCTCAGTATGCTCTGCAACATCTAACTCGGGAGTTGGGATTGACCACTTGTTTAGGTTCTACGTTCACGTTTTGGTATCAAGCTTGATCTTTTCATACCTTGTGCAATGTTATATACTCATTTCTTGATTAATAGATTGATGCAAGAATTCCAGTTACTTGCTTCTATCTGCTGTACTCAGTTTATCGGCGAATTGTGAAAGAATTCTTTACTTGTATTCCCCAAATTTTGTGGTTGTGTCAATCGAAATTTTGTCATCTGTTGTGGAGTTGAAGTGAAATCATAATTTTGAATAAGCTGAATGTCAGCTATTCCAGACCTAATTAACAATGTTAGAATTCATCAACTCCAACTTGAGTTAGCTCATTGGTGCAAACTTGAGTATAAACTATAAACAACTGCCTAAAGATCTCAGCTCTTCTGCAGAAAAACCATGTTCTTAATGAGACTTAACCTGGTGTTTCACCGGGGGGGGCCAAAATCATAATGGACACCGATTTTTAGACTAACTAACTGAACTAACTGCATTCACCTTGTAATATATATAGGACTTGTTTTGCAAGACGAGGAAGAAGAATCGAAACTAAGAATCTGGAAATAAATGCATGTTATACTACAATATCTATCAGGAACATAAATACATCAGGTGAGGTAGCCAAAATAAATAAATTATACATAATCAATATTAACCCAAAAATTCTCGTAAGCCCTCGAAATCGACATCATCAGCAGTATGCGATGATGGATATGTTGGCATCTTATCATCTTCGTCAAACCAGCTGGATACGGTTGTTGCTGCTCCAATATTGTCCCAGTAATTTTCAGCAGCAGTAGAATTGTCATTAGAAGATGATGCATATGTTGGCATGATCATATCATCTTCAAACCTGTCCGTGGCGGCTGTTGCTCCATTAATGTTGTCCGAACCAGCATCATGGATGGGGAGCTCTACCATACCTTCCGCTGATATAGTACTATTTTCTCGAATCTGATCTTCTCCAGACCAGGTTGTGGTCCCCGGCCCATCATTAGCAATCATTGTTGTTGGATTGGCATCATAGATGGTGGGATGCTCTTGCATACTAGTTTCTTGAACCTGATCTTTTAGAATCCAGTTTGTGGTCTCCGAGCCATAATTAGCAACTGACATTGTCGCTCCAATGCTGTCTAAACCCGCATAATAGATAGGAAGTTGTTGCATGCCTTCTGCTGATATAGTACTATTTTCTCGAATCTGATCTTCTCCAGACCCATCACTAGCAATCATTGTTGTTGAATTGACATCATAGATTGGATGCTCTTGCATACTAGTTTCTTGAACCTGATCTTCTTGAATCCAGTTTGTGGTCTCCGAGCCATAATTAGCAACTGACGTTGTCGCTCCAATGCTGTCTAAACCCGCATAATAGATAGGAAGTTGTTGCATGCCTTCTGCTGATATAGTACTATTTTCTCGAATCTGATCTTCTCCAGACCCATCACTAGCAATCATTGTTGTTGAATTGACATCATAGATTGGATGCTCTTGCATACTAGTTTCTTGAACCTGATCTTCTTGAATCCAATTTGTGGTCTCCGGTCCATAATTAGCAACTCCAATGTTGTCCAAACCGGCATAATGGATCGGAAGTTGTTCTTGCATACCTTCTTCTGGCATACTAATTCCTGGATTCTGATCAAGTTGGGAAACACGCAACAAATATTCCCAATCGTCATCAATCATGTTCCGATAGACATTATCAAGCTGTGTCTTCTGCGCCTCTTGACAAACAATATTACTACTTTGTTGATAATCCTCAGAGGCGTTCGAGTATAGTGGCATGCAGTTGGGAACTCCTAGTTGTGGTTGGACTGTGTTTTCCTGTTCGACAAGGCAAACCTTCTTACTGGGCATATCTTTTAGATCTGAATTAGTAACCGGTTTCCGTTTTCTGGTGATGTCTTGATCAACAACAACAACGACATCATTGCGGCTGTCAAATTCGACAGTAATCTTGCATATAACCCATTCGGTTTCTTGATCATTGAGGGAAAACTCATGCAACGTCCATTTGCCCTTGCTGCCTTCAAACTTTGCTCCGCCCTTGATCTTGAATGAAAAGCTTGTTCTCGTACCAATAACTTGTCCATTAGGAAGCTTGATATGGATGTTCTTAGCTTGGCCGCTCCAGACGCCTGAACCAGCGGTTCTTTTAATATGACGACGATGATAGCCATGGTTCTTGGTAGTATTGCTGACGGGGACTAACCTCGTAAAGGCGTACATAGTCTTGGTGAACTTCTTGCTGTCTGTGCTCTGTTGATGTTGCCAGTAACCATTGTCTTCTTCGAAAACATCCCACGGGAGCTGAGAACCGCCAAAGATCTGCCTATCGTTGTCATCTATCGGAGTAGAGGGAAAGATTTGTCCATTAACCTTGTTCCGGAGAAAATAGTCTATGAGCTCTACATCAGTAGGAATGAACCGAAAACCCAATGGAAGGCTCGTAGTATTATTCAGAGGAGGATCACTCATAGCCGCCATAATCGTAGAAATTGGACTGATCTTAATTAATTAATTAGCTTTCTGATCAATATATTTATGATGATCAATCAAGAAAGTACACATTTGGATGAATGCAGCAGCTGGTATATATATATATATATAAAATATATACGAGTACTAGTCATTAATGGCTGATTATAGTAAGTCTAATAGGAAACGCTTTCCGAATTAAATAAGAACTGGGCTTGGAGTATTTGTTAGTAATTACTAATTAGTATTACCCTTTTCTTTTTTTTCATTTCATCTTTCACGGAATTTTTTATCTGTACAACGTTTTCTCATATCATTTTCTTTTTCTTTTCTTCTATACAATTTATTTGGCTAGAAACACAAAATTTGAATCATACATTTTTAACATATGACGAAGGAAATAAACAATGCTACAATTAACTTCGAATACAAATTTAGTATAAATGTTTACTTAGATATTAGATATTTTGTACTTCCTCCGGAAACTTAATAGTTTTACACTTTGTTTTTGTTGACTTTTTTATGTTCGATTTGACCTCAAATTAATTATGAAAAAATTAATTTTAAATGTTATATTATACAAATATAAGAAGTATAATTTCATAATATAATTTTTTAAACTATCTTTTCGTAACGAGTTATTATTAATTTGAGGTCAAACCGGACATCGAAAAGTCAACAAAAATAAAGTGTAAAACTATTAAGTTTCCGGAGGAAGTACATTTTATAATTTCGCACAAATTTCTAATTTGATATTAATATTTGTTCAACTATTTATTAAATTATGGTATGAAACATTTGGGGTGCCAAAAATATAGAGCCATACGCGGGTAAACACACCGCATGGGCTCAAAGCTAGAAGTACGGAGACATTTAAAAAACTTTAGCATAAAATGTTAAATATATTAAAGGGAAAATTATGTTACCCTCCTTCGTTGCTCACCAAATTTTCGTTTTTATCTCTCATAGTTCAACAATTATATCCATCCCCATTTGTGTTGACCAACTTAAATTTTTTAGAAATTTTATCTCTCCAAACAACCCTTATGGTATTTTCAGATTTTAGTTTTATTTTTTCTTTTTTTCTTTTTTCCTTTTCTTTTATTTGCTTTTTTTTTTTTTTTTTGAGCTCTCTCTCTGTCTCTCCTTTTTTTTCCTTTTTAAAAAAATATCAAAACTGGATCTAAGGAATTTTTCACAATAATATTTAAGATCATTTTGAATTTACATAAGTAATGTGGGTTAGTTTTAAATAATTTATAGTCAATTTCGCAAAATAGAAAAATTTGGAGTCAAATGTGTAATAAATGGTAATTGAAGGTGTTGGGTATTTTTTAACACTAAAACTTAAAAGAGGGCAAAATGGTACTTTCAAATTTAGTTCGCATAAAGTTAAGATCGTGGGGTTAGATGTAAATGTAATTAGATTTGTCTAACATGGGGTGTGGATGAAAAACAAAACTAAGAGGGATAAAAACGTAATAAAAAAAATTAAGAGGGGTCTGGATGCAATTTGCCCTATATTAAAAATATTTATATAAATTAAATATATCCTACATGTATCCGTATCTTAATTTTTTTAATTTTTATTTGACATTTTCACGTATCCGTATCATATACGTATTTATACACGTATCTATCTATATGGTTATTAGGCTCAAAGCATTCTAGCACCCTGGGGTTGTCATTCTTTACTTTAGGTTGTCTTCTTTTAATCGAGAAGGAGAATAGGAAAGGACAATTTCATAACAAATACCTCTGCCTATTGTATCGTTAAATAATACTCTAGTATCTAATATCATTTGTTTCAAACAAGAAAAATACATTTGTTATCAATTTATTATTTATTGTTTTCAAAATGGGTGATTAATTAATTATTGGCGCCCTAGACAGTGACGTTGGCCACAAATGATCAATTAGACTCCCAATTAATAATTAGTGGCGCCCTAAGTTGAAAGTAGAAACGGCGTCATAACGCTTCAAAGACAGAGATTTAATCTCACCCGTCAATCTATTCTATTCAAAAGGGTCCATCCAACGGTCACTCAAAGTTATTTTGAACCAGCTAGCTAGCGTTATATTTCTCCGCTTGAAACTTTGAATCAATTTAATCCGTTGCAAGTCTATCAGACTAATTTCGAATTGAAGAAGCGCTAGCTGTGTGGAGCTAGGAATTACGGGGACTTCAAAATGGATGACGTATTCACACGGATACGTATCGGAAATGTATCCTGACGGATATTCGAGGGATACGTATTCCTCTATTTTTTAATTAAATTAAATCTATAATGGTGTGTGTTTATGATAATGATGCATTTGAGATATAAGATATATGTATTTTTGAGTTTATTGGACATTTATATGATTTGTTTTCTTATTTGGTTGGTTAGTATTCACTAAATTTAAAAAACTTTAGCTTAAAATGTTAAAGATATTAAAAATATTTATATAAATTAAACGATCCTACACGTATCCGTATCCTATATTTTTTAATTTTGACGTTTCCACGTATCTGTCTCGTATTCATATCCGTCTCCATACTTCTTAGGTGTGGAGTAATAATACAAGAACTAACTTGGACAGAGCAAACATATATTGTAAGAGTGCAATGAATGGGTTAATTACAAATTAGTGCCAATCCTAATAGTTTCTAATAAATTAGTGATATATTAAAAACTTCCTACAAATTAGTGTCCATATATGTTTGGACTAATCTAACCTTATCTAATTTGAGAAAATTCAATTAATTTGTAAGATCAGATTCCAAATTTTTAGTTAATTAGTTACCTGATGATTTTTTACATGTATCTTAATATTTAAAATTTTCTATTATTAGCCTATTAATTTCCTTTCCTTTGTTCTTATTATATAGCGTATGATTTTTTTTCTAATGCCTCCCCTATATATTTAGTCGTTTCAGGAGGCCTCCTTCAAGTATCCTCAATTCTATTCAATGTCAAGCATCCGATCAAAGTTTTTGCCCTATTATAAAGCCTTTAAATACAATTAGCCCCAAAATAACTATATTTCAAGCATCTCGTTTTTGTGGAATAGTAACTTGAACAAAGAATATTTAAGTTCACCTTGTTGTAGTATGAAAGTTAGCAATATTTATGAGGTTCAAAATGACATATTGTGCAATTCATTGTCGACTAATTATTTAGTCATACATTTTGGCATGTATCTGAATAAGATTATTTTTAAATGCATATATGAATGATCAAGCAACTTTTTTTTTTTTTTCTTTTTCTGGGCAGCTATTCTAAATTTTTGTGTTCTTCATGTAACAATCAGTTGAATGTAAATTATGGTAAGATGTTTGACTTATAAAACTGGAACATGATCTATTATGAGCAAGCATCTATTTGTTACGATGCTGGATAATCTAAATCATTGACGGATGCATCATTTTCTAATGAACAAGCATGTTACCTGTAACATGACAAGCATGTTACCTGTAACATGCATCATCTCTAAGCAAGCATCTACTCAAATAAGGTTAGATAAAAGTCGATGAAAAAAAGGAGACGGTTAAAAGTGATGCTTGGCATTTTAGTCTGAGGTTAACTGATTAAGATAAACGTGGTAAGTTGAAGAAAATATAGGAAATTCAGTTAATTAAATTAACACTAAAATTAGCAGAATCACCAAATTGAAATAAAATTTTCACCAATTTGTAGGAAAGATTTTAGGTCACATCAATTTGATAGAAACTCTCAAAACTATCACTAATTTGCAATTTTTCCATATATATAAGGATATAAATTGTTAGCAAGATGAGGAAGAAAAATTGAAACTAAGAATCTGGAAAATAAATGTTATACTGCATTATTGTATCAGGAACATACATACATACATACATCGAAATATAATAGAGTCATCGACCCTTGCTTGTACAATTTTGGAGCACAGAACCTGTACCAATAACAAAACAGACCCAGACGAAACTGTCGTTGGCTTAATTATTGGATGGAATTGATGGCAATGACAAAATAGCTGCAATGATGGATATAAGAGCACGCACTCCTCTTATGTAGGCTTCTTTGGGCTTAAAAGCCCCAAAATGCCTCCATTTTATTAACCAGCTAGCATTGTTATATGAATGAATCAATCCGTTGTATGTATGAAAATTAAATTCCCCTGTTTTAGGCCTTCGATCCACATTCTTTCTATATAATCAGCTAGCTACTAGTATCTTTTAATTTCCTTTGATGCAAATGCAATAAATATCAATTTTTGATTTAAAACTGATCATCAAGATTCAGGAACACAAGTTGGACTGATTTCGATGTAATTAACTTGGACAGAGCAAACATAATTGTAAGACAAAATATAAATTGTTAGCTAGTAAGATAAGGAAAAAGAATAGAAACTAAAGAATCTGGAAATAAATGTTATAAAAATACTACATTGTATCAGGGAACATACATAACATACATCAGGTGAGGTAGCCTGCAGCCAGCATATATAAAATTAAATACATAATCAATCAATCTTATCCCAAAATTCTCGTAAGCCCTCGAAATCGACATCATCATCAGCAGCAGCAGCAGTATGCAATGATGGATATGTTGGCATCTGATCATCTTCCTCTTCAAACCATCTGGTTAAGGTCTTTGCCGCTCCAATATTATACCAGTAATTGGTATCAAAATTTTCAGCAGCAGTAGAATTGTCATTAGACGACGATGATGTATATGTTGGCATGATCAGATCATCTTCAAACCCGTCCGTGGCCTCTGTTGCTCCATTAATGTTGTCCGAACCAGTATCATGGATGGGGAGCTCTACCATACCTTCGGCTGATATAGTACTATTTTCTAGAATCTGATCTTCTCCAGACCCATCATTAGCAATCATTGTTGTTGGATTGACATCATAGATGGTGGGATGCTCTTGCATACTAGTTTCTTGAACCTGATCTTCTTGAATCCAGTTTGTGGTCTCCGAGCCATAATTAGTAACTGACGACGTTGTCGCTCCAATGCTGTCTAAACCCGCATAATAGATAGGAAGTTGTTGCATGCCTTCTGCTGATATAGTACTATTTTCTCGAATCTGATCTTCTCCAGACCCATCACTAGCAATCATTGTTGTTGAATTGACATCGTAGATTGGATGCTCTTGCATACTAGTTTCTTGAACCTGATCTTCTTGAATCCAGTTTGTGGTCTCCGGTCCATAATTAGCAACTCCAATGTTGTCCAAACCGGCATAATGGATCGGAAGTTGTTCTTGCATACCTTCTTCTGGCATACTAATTCCTGGATTCTGATCAAGTTGGGAAACACGCAACAAATATTCCCAATCGTCATCAATCATGTTCCGATAGACATTATCAAGCTGTGTCTTCTGCGCCTCTTGACAAACAATATTACTACTTTGTTGATAATCCTCAGAGGCGTTCGAGTATAGTGGCATGCAGTTGGGAACTCCTAGTTGTGGTTGGACGCCGATGTTTTCTTCTTGTTCAACAAGACAATGCTTCTTACTAGCCGAACCACCACCAACATCATCTTGTAGTAGATCTGAAGATTTCCGTTTTCTGGTGGTGATGCCATCATCAACAACAACAACGACATCATTGCGGCTGTCAAATTCGACAGTAATCTTGCATATAACCCATTCGGTTTCTTGATCATTGAGGGAAAACTCGTGCAGCATCCATTTGCCCTTGCCTTGAAAGTTTGATTCGCCCTTAATCTTGAAACAAAAACTTGTTTTCGTACCAACTTCCTGTCCATTAGGAAGGCGGATGGGGATGTTCTTAGCCTTGCCGCTCCATACGCCTGAACCAGCGGTTCTCTTAACATGAGGACGGCGATGATAACGAGGGTTCTTCTTGCTTGTATTATCGCTGACGGGGACTAACTTGGTGAAGAAGTAGATAGTCTTCTTGTTGTCTGTGCTCTGATGATCATCATGCCAGTGAACATTGTCTTCTTGAAAAACATCCCAGGGGAGCTGATCACAGCCAAAGATCTGCCTGCCGTTGTCGTCTATCGGAGTAGAAGAGGGAAAGATTTGGCCGTTAACCTTGTTCCGGAGGAAAAAATCGACGAGCTCAACGTCACTAGGAACGAACCTAAACCCTAGTGGAATATCCATGCTAGTCTCGGCGGCCATCATCCTTCGTACTTTAATTGCTTGCTTAATTGTTTTGTTTCTTTCTTTCTGTAATTAATTGATATCAAATGAAACAAGGGACCGAAACGCTCAGCTCCCCTATATATATATAGTACTTCATCATCAAATCTAATTTAACTCGGAGACCGTTTACTAGTAGTATTTAGCACGCAACCCTTAATTTCTACTACTAGTACTTAATTTTTATTGATTTATGTGTAATTTTTTTTCTTTCTAAAACTACTATTTGTATTCATGACATCATTAACGGTTGAAAATAGCAATTTCACTTTAAATTAAGTTGCACTTTAATTTTTATCTAAAAAGTTGAATTGCAAATATTATTTTACCTATTAAATAATAACAAATTCTAAAGTTTCAATCACAAGAAGAATTTCACTCTTTGAATGATTGTAAGATCCAACATTCTTATCCGAGACTAATTAACCCCCAGATGCCAGAGTATTGTTTTTGTCCACCAAGGCTGTGTCAGTTTTCAAGGTAAAAATTAATACCGGACGTAGTATGCTCCCAAAAGTTAATTGTCCTCGGTGAGGCGTTGATGAGGTTCCCGGTGAGTTTTTTTTTTTTTCTTTGAATCAGCAAAAATATATTAATCAAGAAAAGTTGAAAAATACAATACACAAGTGTATAAGGGATCCGCAACAACAAAAAACCCCAAAACCAAAACACCAAGCAAGATAACAATAGTATACATAGACAAAACTCTTTAACGTTATACCATAACGAAACTTGACCACCCCTCTAGTCTAGTATAGTATGTCAATCTTACTAGCAATAAAGCTAATATTTAGGGGTTGACTAATTGTAACGCCAACTAGCCAAGTCCAATAAAGGGGAATATATTACGTTGCAAGGTTAAGAAACTTAGCAAAACGAAAGATAATGTTTTCCATTGAGTTACGAGACAATTACGAGATGGAGAAGGAAGTGGCACATGTATAAATATCATCAAGCCCACGTGAATGGAAGGAAAAACAAATCAGAGCCAAAACAAAAGTACCCAAGTCAAACAAACACAAATGCAGCACTCCATCCAATTCAAATGGACATCATCTAAACCAAAAGCAACGCCCAGTAAGAAATTAAGAACAGAGCTGCCGACTGTTTGTGCCAAAACCACCAGTAATCCAGTACCCTGAACCTTTCCGAACCGCAGCAGCAACAATTAATCACGGAGGCTTCCAACACAGTTCCGGATGTTGCCACCAATCCGCTAACCTGTAGTGTACCCATTAAGAATAGCCCCTTTGTTACGCAACCAGCTCCATAAATTAGCTTTAATCATCTCAAAAATCCCCTGAACCTCCCCATTAAATATTTACAACTGTTTCTGCCCCTCCACAAGGTACAATGAGTTACAGCCACCAAAAGTCGGATCCTCGACTCGACTAGACCTCAGCACTTTGCCATCAATAATATCCAAAACGTAACTGACTCACACGAACTCCTACTACGACCCAACCAATCAGCCACTTTCCCCCATACCCCCACCGCAACTGCACAAGAGTTAAAAGATATGTTCAGCGCATTCGTCAACCTCATTGCATAATTTACACAACGCACTAGTCTCAACATGGATGATATTTCTTTTCTTTAAATTATCAATCGTTAATAGTCTATTCCAAGCCAATTTCCACACAAACCCGTTGACCTTCAAAGGAACCAAACTGTCCCACACTTTCCTCTTCCAATTAACAGCCCCCTGGACAGTAGAAACCGGCACCATACCCTCCCTCTCGGCCTGCTGCGCGTCGTACCCAGATTTAGCAGAATACACACCACTGCTCCCAACATTCCAGGACCACGAATCAGCAATGTTCCTGAAGCTCAGAATCTGATTTCTGCAAAGATTAGTTAGTTCCACCACGATACCCGACTCCCAACTCGACAGACTCCTATACCACTCCCATCTACACCCAATCCCCATTCTTTCTAACACGGGACAATCTTTTCTATTCTCGTAGGATAAAGATCTTTTAAAATTACACCTTTTCCTAACCAAGGTTCCAACCAGAACTTAGTACCCACACCAGACCCAATACACTAACTCAAATTGTTAAAGAACCACGGACTCGGTGCAATTTTTACAACTAGATTTTTCCACCAAAGAGACCATCCTTCACCCTCATGCCACAATCCCAAAAGTGGATCATATCTCTTCAGTATTTTTTAATTAGTTTATCCAACTCTTAATTAGCCCATAATTAATAAATAAAGTTGACAATATTAAATTGAATGTTAATCTATGCTTCTCTAGTACTGCATGTGTGGTCTGTGAGTTGGAAACACAGAAGCAGATGATGTAATACTATTGTGTATTTCCAATCCAAAAGAATGCTCAAGCAAATACGTGATAAGCCAAACTAGAGCTTGTGTTTGCCATGCATAATCATTATCAATCATTAAATGACCTCAATATTTCGTGTGTTCTCCTTGTGCATCTAATCACCTGTATAATCTATCCTTAAATTTACTTAATGACAGTGATTCAAAATTAAATTAGTGTCAAATAGATTGATTACTATATAAATAACAAAGCATCTAATCATTTATATCTACAACATAGTAACTTCAACTTGGTGTAAACAGATTAGATTCCATTTTTCTTTCCATATCAGAGTTTCTGAAATTATATATCCAGCAATGTTGGCTCTATCTCCACAATTATCCAACCTTGGATGGCTCTTGGATGATCCTCATAGACATGATCATCGGCAGTTTGATAACAGTTATTACTTGTCTGCAGGGGCAAAAACATTTACTTCAGATCACTACTCCAATATTGTTCTCATCCAGTCTCCGACATCACAGCTAAAAAGCTGCGATGTTGCCAGTTTCTGCAATGAATTGGTTAACCAAGGGGATCCTTCTGCTCCTGCTGCTACTCCTGGTGGTAACATTGTTAAGAAGCTGAATCATAATGCCAGTGAACGTGATCGTCGTAAGAAGATTAACGAACTGTATTCCACTCTCCGTTCGTTGCTTCCGCTCCAGGATCAATCTGTAAGTACCTTCCTAGCTTCTCTCTCGTTTCTCATTTGATGTGTGTTTTGCACGAGCGTATCAGATAAGTTTGTTATAAGCTCGACCGATGAAATTACATAAAAACATTCAGGGGCGAAGCTAGGATTCTTGAACACCTGGGGCTCGATCAAAATATATGCTACATTTTTTAACGTCGACAATTTTTTTTTTCCAAACAAATAAAAGTTAGCCAAATGTTTATGGAATTAGTCCATTTAACAAGATTGCACATGAACAGGGTAGGGTCATTTTTTTATTTTCTTAGAAAAACACCTACTTAAACTATTATTTGTTTCAATTATTTTTAAAATATAATTTTTTCTTTTTTTTTTTTATTTGGGTGGGGAAGGGTGGTGCTCAAACACCACCCATGCCCTTCTTCCCTTCGCCCCTGAAAACATTTGACCAGAATAAGTTTGTTACATGAGTGTCTAGTTGGTAGCTGATTTGGTAAGCTCAACCACCTGAAAAACTAACTTACCAGCTTAAGGGGCAACCTAATCACCTAACTTTTCATTTAGTTTTGCTAAACCTAGCATTTAAGCTGCTAAATCATTTAAACATGTTCTTATGCTGCTTAGCTATCTAAGTTTTTGCTAAATTTCTCTGGTAATTAATTTTTGTTGTATGTGTTAACAGAGCAAATTGAGTATACCAGAAACAATATCAAGAGTTTTAAAGTACATCCCTGATCTACAAAATGAAGTGAAGAGACTTGAAACAAAGAAAGAAAGGTCTTTGTCAAAAGTTTCTGTGCAACAAGAATCATCAAAAGCCAACCAAAAGAGAGCTAAATCTAGTCAAGATTGGGGTTTCATCAATTGCAATATCTGCAACTCAGATAACCAATAGAGAGGTCATTATTCAGATTTCAGTCCCCAAAGTTGGAAAACATGCAGTCTATGAAACAATGGCCATTTTGGAGCAAGTTGGGTTTTTGGTGCTGAATGTAACTTGTACCGATTCATCTCAAGGAAGGGTGTTCTGTAATTTGCATATTCAGGTACATGGATGAAAATCTCGCTTTCATTAACATGTTTTAGATATTTAAAGAAACAAGAAGTCTAATTTTAGTTTCCTTGTATTGAAACTCCACAGGCACTAGGAGAAGGGGCAATGGATGCTGAAATGGTGAAAGAGAAGCTTTTGGCATTTTACGAAAAAACTCAGTACTATCACTAATGATTAGTTGCAAAATTGTTAACTCATGTACATATATGATAATTCAGACTTTGAACTTCATCAAGTTTATGTTAGCAATGGGACTAAAAGTGTTAATACTAAAAGACGTATTTTTAGGCACAAGAATAGAATCATGCAGTATTGAAGTTTCTCACCACCTAAATCATGTAATTCAGAAGATCGAAGTACAAACGAGAAAGTTACAACACAAGAGAGTATACCTATCCCAAATCCAGAGCAGAGATTTCCAGCATAAAGTAACCAGGCTCCCTGCAGTGACATTGTACAAAATGATGATGTCGAAAATAGAAATTGGGCTAAAACACATGCTATATATAGAGAAACAGATTGCAAGCCATCCTATATATTGTACAGAAAACAGTTAACATTCTCATTGCATCACAACATTGATCATATATCAGTTGATCTAAATATATAGCTACAAGAATATCAGAGTAGAGTAAAGTAAAACATACCCCTTCTCCATCAATGAAATCTGCAATTTTGCCACTTGTGATTGTGCCAATCATAGCTCCAACAGTTACAAAGATATACAAGATCTATTTTGTTTTTAAATATAAAATTTAACAGAAAAATTGCAGGGGATGGGGCTTGCTGAGATTTTTCCTAGTGACAGATTCCATAATTTATAACAGTAGGCTTCAATATTTTGCTTTCACTGTGATTCGTTGGTTTTTGCCTTTTTTTCGCAATTTGATTTGCTATTCATTATTTTTCTTTTCTCAGTTTCTCCATAACCTATCAATGGATACTCTATTTGTTTCTTCACAGATATTAAAAAGAATCCATTAGACTGTAATGGAAATTTTTATATTTCATTTCATTTCAATCAATAATAATAATAATAAGAAAACATTTTACAAGTTTCGAGTCAAATGCGAGAAACTTTGAATTGAAGTATTGAAGCATGATTTTACGTGACTCCTTTTGTATGTTTGGAACCAGCTTCATAAATTATGGAAAAGAAATTAAATAAGATCCGAAAAAAACACATTCACATAACCATCCATGGACAAGACAAGAGGATCTGGTTCAGCTGAATAACCATACAAAAGAAGCAAATGAAACACAGATTGTATGCACCTTCACTTAGCCATAAAGACATCTGCAGCAAAGCGGCATAAAGGATAAACTAATTAACAACTATATGCTACAGTACCCGCACAAGGTTTCCATTTCAATCGGAATCTGACTTTTCGTCCATTTGAATCATCCAGGAGAGTCTTCCAAGTAAATGGCTGCCATACCACTTGAGTTCGTTCAAAGTGTTCCGCGTCTACTCCATCAAGTCCTTCAATGCAATGCAAGGAAAACCTTGAGCCTTTCCAGCAGTATCATGTTGAACCATCCAGCAGTATCCCATGAATCACTCAACGCCCTCAAATTGAACTCCCTGAGGTTCAGAAGTTCACTCACATTGACAACCTTGGGCACACACACACGTTTATCATACCATCTGCTAACCTGACATAATCAAATACAAGCCGTTCCAGATTAAAACACATAACTTTCCCCTCTGGATCTCCACAGACTCGCATCCATAAACCTCTCAAGGATTTCGCTTCGAAAACTTCCTTTGGAAGACAATAAGAAAAATTAATACGAACAGATTCAATATGCATATACTTAACACCCATGGCAAGAGCTTTCACAATCCATTCACTAACGAGAGCAGCCGAAGCCCTACCTAAAATTCATCCGAAGAACAAATTTCTCTAACTTTAATTTTAAATTCTCGTACCTAGAGAAACTATCCCTCACAAAAGACACAAATTCATCATCAATTTGATCCGATTCTGGCCTACAGATATATAGAGTCGTGAGTTAAACAAGAAGCATACCATGATTTAGCTTAGCTAGCTATCAAGTATCAATATCGCCGCCGCCTGTTGTTAGTATTTCGCCGCTCTTCTCCATGTGAAATGGTGCACAGGCAGTCATTGTAATTTATTCTAGTCTTCAGTCGATCAGCCTTCACTCCACTCCACTGGAGCCGATAAACAACAAATGTATATATAGTTGAGCTATGACCTCCGTTAGAGGCGCAACACTTAGCTCTCAAGGGTCAAGCTCCTTGGTTACGGAGTTAAGTAGTCTGCCTCATATATATAGTATATATGTGAAGCTGAAGCCCACTTAGCTTCGGATAAGGATCTGGTCGATAGGGTACAATTTACAAAGATACAGTTCATCTATTTTAGTTTTCGTCTAAGATTTTAATGCAGGACATATATGCATATCCAACATTCACACGTACGTATATACGTACATTGTCTTTAGTAGTAGCATACTGAATGTCATAAGTGAAATATGCAATTTTCTTATGAACATTAATTATGGGTTGCAGTATAACTTAATAACTTCACTCCTTTCGGGAGACTAGTCTCATTTACTTTGTAATGCATAATTCTTCATAGACCTCATCTTTTGTGTTTTGGCATACTACTTACTTTGTAATGCATAATTGCGCTTCTTTTCATACCTTCATATTACAGCTAGTTACGCATACAACTCAAATGCATGCCAAAGTAGTAGCTGCCTTAAGAGCAGTTCAGTACGAAAACAGCAGATCCATGGCTTTCAACTTGTGTGGACAATGTGCCTTTCACAACACCAAAATCCTTCCCACTCCATTCTTCTCTGCACTTGCATGAACCCAGCTTCCTCCTTGGAAATGCCTTTGCCAAATCCGCTGTGCTCATCGATATCAAAGCCTTCTGCGGATCCAGGTTGAAAAACGCAACATAGACTTCACCTGGAACAAGAGAAACTATGTTAGTGTGAACCCTGAAATTCTCTTTAATGTCCTAATTTAAACCCTTGACGTGCCATAGACATTTTTGGTAGCATTTACAACCACAAAGTTGATGTGTTCAAAATAATAACTAGAGTTTAGAGACAGACCTTTTCTTCCGGTAGCAATCCATGCGCGAGCTCCATCAGGACCCGATTGAGCTGCATGAAAGCTAATTTTAGTTTTCCCGGTAAAACAGTTCAACTAATAGGGTGTTTGATATACTTTAAATTCGTCGATTTTCAGGTATTGAAGAAACTTGGAGGAATCTCTGGTTCTATTCTTCTTAAACTCAGATGAATATATATATATATATAAAAATGTATAATCAAAGATTATTAGATATGTTTACTAGAAAATGAAACATCACCTTTGACCGTTCTGATAGATGCACATAAGCCAGAGTAGCTATTTCTCAGCGTGCCGTTATAGCTCAAATCCCACATCTGCCCAAAGTCAATAGCTTCTTGTTTAATTCAACCTCAAGAAAAACCATCTCACATGTCAAAGAAGTAGATTTATAACTTGCAACTACATTTATGAGGGGGAGCATGCTTCACGTTTTTATGCACACAATAACAAAAGTACAAGTGCCATGTAAGTTTAAAGAGAACATAATCAATATGTAAGCGCAGAAAAGAAAAAAAGACCAGATTGTCCCAGTACTTCATATATATTTTTTTCTCCTCTTTAGAACAGGTACTCATTCACATAATAACTCATGTGCATCACCATTTATTCGAAAACTGAGCCTTGAAAAATTTACCTGATCAGCATCCCATTTGCAAGTTGAAAATGTACCCATTTTCAGTTCTTTAGAAGTAAGCTTTTTATTTGAAGAAGCACCAAGGCAAACCGCTGCTTTCCGCGTCTTCAGTAAATGAGTACCATCATAGCTATTCCTATCCACCACATGTTCATCTCTGCTTCACAGTAACAAGGTGGTGTTCAAAGCGAGATGATAAAAGTCTTGATGTGTAAAGATGTTGAGAAGAAAGAGAATGGTTAGGTTATAGAATAATTACGAGAACAGAGGGGTGCTTCTTTTGTATAGGCAGAAAGGTTTTTCACTTGAGATGCTTGTGCTTCCACTCCAGCAGATATGTTCAAGGTCACCTGCAACAGCTTTAGCATACCAGCCTCTTGCCTTATCATCATGACAGGTACTTAAGCTAACAATACGGACCTCTGATGATCCAGCTTCCTGAAGATCCCTCACCACCCCAAGTTTCTTGCTTGAAATGTGAGGAAACTGCAAGAGATATATACTCAAATTAAACAAAGCACAAGGTATCAATAGATCTCAAAGCAATTGTCATATTGAGATATGGTAAAGGACAAAAGGACATGCCTCCTTATTGTTTGAGCTGAAGCCGTTTATCTTTAAGAGAGTGGGATTGCTGATTAGACTGAACGTCCAATCATCGAGCTTTCTCATATCTCCTCCAAACATGAGAGGAGACTTGGCAAAGGCCCATAATGCCATCTATTAAACAATGCCGTGTTATGTAGGACTTCTGAAGTTCTTAAATGAAACAACGGGCATAACTGCATAAGAGTACCTGGGATCTCTGCTCGTCAGGAGTAAGATTACACTTCCTGTGAGGACCTTCATTTGTACCTACCGATAAAAAAAATAAGTTTTAGTCAATCTATTCCTTTAGTGTCATTGAAACTGAAAAGGAAAAAAAAAAAAAAAAATCTGCTTCCACTCTTTGGGTATAGTCTAGTCTACCTGCAGTGCTAAGCCATCCCAACGGTAGCATATCTAAATCCGGCCAAGATCTTCCCCTCAACCCTTTTGCTCCAACCATTTGGGCAGCAGCAAAATCTCTGACACAGGCAAAAGGTCAAATTTAAGAGTGAAACATTTAATATAAACTTAAGAATTTTATTTTTTTAACTTACCGACTGACAGAGAAATGGGAAGCAACATCTCCCCATGTATCCCAGTCATCCCCTGTAACTCTATACATGTTTACAAAACCACTTATCTGTTTTGCCAAAGCAGGTGTAGCAGTACTTCCAGGGGACAAGGAATACATGATTGGGTGATTAGCTTCTGCCAAAACCTGCATCATATGACATAATTAGTAAAGCCAGCAATCTTGCGGCAAAAACACACTTTTCGTCTTCTGATCATCCTCATCTTCTTTTTTCTCAGTTGAGCTTTGTATTACTTGGTGTTTGGAGTCAACCAAACAAGGACATGAAGTGTGTTTACCTTTGAAACATAGCTTATCTCATCTGGATCGAAGTCCTCACCGAAAACACAATCATGTTTAACTGTCAATTTATGAACCCAGTAAGTCTTCTACGAAAAAATATTGAAGTGCAAAATCTGCAAACTTATGCATCAATCAGTATTCCGTTCTTTTTCTTCATCCTTTTCCTCTGACATTTTTTTATGAGAAAAGAAAAGGAGCATTCCAAGGAAGGAATTCCCTTTTATATTTCAATATCAGAAAATTTACCAAAATCGACACCCCATTCAGCGTATTGTTGATGGAGTGACCTCAAGAATGCCCTTCCAGCTCCCAGCTTGGTGTTAACACTCATGAACCCGTTTCGCATCCATGCACAAGTCCTCTCCTTGATTCCTATATCTTTGGCAAACCACTTCCTACCAGATTCTTCATAAGCTTTGCCCTATTATGAAATGAACATAAAAAAATAAGGCCAAGTACATAGTATTCAGAGTTTTATCCCAATACAAAGCAAGCATTTGAAAAATAACTAACGTAACTGAAGTGACAGGGAAAAATAAAAAACAAGGAGGGAATTTACAATACCGTGGCAACGTCCAGAATAGGCGTGTTTGCATTGAATGCCTGAGTACTGATACCTCTCATAACATGAATTCCAAATTTCAAACCCATTCTATGAACTTCCGCAGCCACCTCACTAAATCCTTTCCCACCTTTCGAAGAAGGCCACCTATCCGGGTCCGGAACCATCCTACCCCATTCGTCAATCACATCAAATCCAAGTGAATCGACGGATGCCCCTTCCACTTTCCTCCGATACCAAAGATAATCCACGACATCATACTTACCAAAGTACAACAAATTTAAATGTCAGGAAAAAATATCAACTCTGCAAATAACTTTCATAAACCATTGATTTTGTTCTGACTTTCATCCAAAAAAGTATGATAACATCCATGAAATTGCATTTAGTTACATATTTCATCTAGGTAAACAATCTATTATCCATATGAAATCAATTGTGAGGTACCCGGGTACCTTATATCCGTGAGGAAGGAGGCGTTGAGCAACAAGTTTGGCATTTTCCAGGAACTCGGCCTCAGAAATCGTCCAGATAAACGAATCATAAGAGTTCCATCCCTTTGGTGGTGTATGGGCTTGCTCTCTATTTCCTCGAGATTGTCCTTGCGGTATTAAACTAACAGAATTCAATGCTTAAGATCAATTTCATTAGCATGATAGAAACTTCCTCTTCCCAATAAGCAATGAAACAGACAAAATGGGCTAGTATCTAATCAAACCTGGAATATATATGAACAGTACTAACTAGTTCTTTCAACAAAAGCATCAATTCTCACAATTTCACATCATCTAACCAAACAATGAAACAGACAAAATGGGCTAGTATCTAATCAAAGCTGGAATATATATGCACAGTACTAACTACTCAATAGTTCTTGCAACAAAAGCATCAATTCTCACAATTTGACATCATCTTATACCAAACAAGAAGCAAAAAGAAACAAACTTTTTGACAGCAAAATTCATGATTTCAATTATGAGCAACTGGGTATTATCACAAACACATAATAGGCAACACAGAACCAGTACAAACTCAATAAACGTAAGGTTTTAGAAGCGAACCTTGTTGAAATTAAGAGAGTGGAGATAAAGATGAAAAGGAGCGAGCTGGATTGAAATTGTTGTGTGGTGGCCATTGTTGAAGAAAGGAGAATTGTGCAGCAGCCATAAATAAACCAGGAGGGGATTTATAGTGATGATGATACATGTTAATGTCTGTGGGAGTGAATTTAGTGTGTCCAAGAATTAGTCAGAAAGAGAGAGTAAAGATAGAGAGAGATTAACAAAACAAAACAAAACAAAACAAAGGTTCTTTGCATTTATCTCTTTTTCCCCATTACACCAACCGAGGAAATATCGCATCACTCCAGTCACACTGTTTTGTACTAGTCCTAAAATCAGCCCCCGCCTATCCATTCATCATAATCCAATTCCAAGTTTCGAATGAAAGTATTATTCTATGTTCTTGATTTGTTTTTATTATTTTTATAATACAAACAAAAAATTAAAATTACATTATAATTTCATTATGCATACGAAGATAACATAGTTTTGGTCAGTGTTCTCTTCGTCGTTGTTTAAAAACAAAAAATAATTAAAATTACACATAAATTAACAAAAATTAATTAATATATATATATAAATATTTTTGAAACTTTGTTAATTTGGTCTGGTTTTTCATAAATTTTTAAACAAAATGTTTATATAATTGTATAAAAAAGAGTATAAAGAATATTACTTAATTGTATCAAAAAGAGTATAAAGAATAAAAAATTAACAAAATTTAAAAAAGACTCATATATTACTTAACTTTTTATAAATTTATGTGTAACTTTAATATTTTTTTTCATTTTAAAAAATATTAGTTGTTTTTATCCGAGGGTCTAAAAGGTTAAATTTAAAATTTAATGGCTGGAGTCAAATAGTAAAAAACTAATGAGCACTAATTTATGCGTAATTTTTAGCTGGAGATTTGTGTATAAAAAAACCCTTTAAATTTTTGAACTGTTTGAATTTTGTTAACTGATATGAAATTATCATGAAAACATCTTATTATTGTTAAACATCTATTATTGTACTATTACAAAAGCTACTTCTTACCTCAAATCTTGACGGATTCTAGCAAAGTTTCAAATTGTATCTCGTGAATAGAAGAACTTATTATCAAAATGAGTATATATCCTCCATTTTAGTAGCTAACACTAATGTACGAAAATTTAAAATTTCGATGTTACATTTATATTTATTCGCGTTGTGTCTGGTGAATGCAATGCACTACAAAGATCTACATTATCACACAATTTGATTATACACATACATGTGCGAAAGAATTCCTCTAAAACAACACAAATCCGCTTCAATTTCCAGTTATTCAAAATGCTGCTTCGTGAATTCTATCAGTACATGTTTAAGATTCTAAGAACAGTTCACTACAAAAACAGCACATCCATGGCTTTCAACTTCTGTTGATAATGAATCTTTCACAACCCCAAAGTCCTTTCCACTCCATTCTTCCCTCCCTTTGCATGAACCGTGAATCCTACCTGGAAGTGCCCTGGCCAGGTCAGTAATCTTTATTGATACTGAAGTCTTCTCCAGATCCAAGTTGAAAACCGCGGCATAGACTTCTCCTGGAACACGAAAATCGCTTGTTAAATTGGAAAAGAATAGCAATACATCAACCCCCAAAACCTTAACAAGCCAGAGATTTGAACCCTGGCAGAAGCCAAGTATCCAACCTAACGCTTTGCTAAGAACATTATTTGTATCATAAGTAACTAAGGGCTTAGAGCCTTACAACACAGACCTTTACTGCCTGTTGCGATCCAAGCACGAACTCCACTAGAAGAATCTGATTTAGCTGTGCATGGAAGTAAACTTAGCCACTACATAAACAAATTTCACAATCTTTTTTTTTTATCTATATACGAAATATTACCTCTCACTATGGTCAGTGATGCACATAAGCGAGAGTAGCTATTTCTCAGAGTACCGTCATAGTTCAGCTCCCACATCTGTCCACGGATTCCTTTATTTAGTTCAAACACTAGAAAAAATTAACAGTACCAATAAAAGAATCAGGTATAAAGCTTGCAACTGCACACGTACGGGAGTTATAGACGCACACGCATTTGAAGTTAAAACTAATCCGTGAATTCTACCTAGCGATTAAAGAGCAGCACATAAGTTCCAGAATTGTAATTTATGCATGCATGAACCTGGTGTTTACATGTTCTTTTATAAAAACAGTCCAAGAGCTTATATGTGTTTCATCCCCATGTATGCGCTTCATAAAATGAATGTCCAAATTACCTGGGTCGCATCCCATCTACATGGTGAAAATGAGCCCTTTTTCAGTTCTTTCAATGCGAGTTTTTGGTTTGGAGATGCACCAAGGCAAACCGCTGCTTTCCTTGTCTTAAGTAAATGAGCCTTGCCATCATACCGCTGTTTATAGGCCACATCTTCATCTCTGCATCATATTTGGAGTCGATATGATATGTGAAACAGTAACTTACATTTTTTTTTCCCCCATAGAAGTCCAGAAATGGTGAAGGTATAGAATTGTTACAAGAAGAGGTTGGTGCTTCTTTTGAATAGGCAAAAGGGCCTTTCATGTGAAGTACTCGAGTTGACTCTCCAGCATACTTGTTCAAGATCACCTTCGACATGTCTAGCATACCATCTTCCTGCCTGATCATCTTCGCACCTACTTAGGCTCAGTGTTGAGCGCTCCAAGATGCTATGTTCATTCACATTTTTTACTCGGTTGTGTTTTGTGCTTGAAATGTAAGGAAACTGCACTTACAGATAAGATTTAGACTCTGCATTCTACCAAATGTCATAATGAGACTCAGTACTAAAGCAAATTAGGACATGCCTCCATGTTATTTGAGCTAAAGGTGTTTATCTCCAATAGAGTGGGATTGCTGATTAGACCGAATGTTGAATCGTCAAGATTTCTCATATCTCCTCCAAACATGAGAGGTGACTTAGCTATTGACCATAATGCCATCTGCCAGAGAACTCCAAGTTATACATATAAAACTTCCGTTCAAAGCAGCGCCAGGAGATGTTACAATTAACAAAAATGTCAAACACTTTACAACACAACAAGGGTACAATAGGTAACTATGTTCAAGTACCTGGGTTCTTTGTTCATTGAGAGTAAGATTACATTTTCTGTGAGGACCGTTGTTTGAACCTGCCAAAAGCAATGGGTATTGAATGAAGTTTAATAGGCCATTGAATGCTGATAGATTGGTGAAACTAGAATTGTCTAGACCTGTTCTGCTTAGATTTATGGAAAGAAGTGGATTCAGTCAGGTTTATATACCTTGATCGGTAAGCCATCCTAAGGGTAGCATATCTAAGTCAGGCCAGGACTTTCCGCTAAGTCCTTTGGCTCCAATCATATTAGCTGCAGAAAAATCTCTAACCGGAAAACAGAAAGAGAATTTATTAAGGTAATAGTACTCAAGACGGATCGAAGTTAGCAATGCAGATATGTCTGAAAGGAAAATTCACAAACCAGAATATAGAATCAATACTAAATAGGAAAAGAGTGTGTAAGGCATGTACTTTACCGAGTAACATCAAAATGTGCAGAAACATTTTCCCAAGAATCCCAGTCATCTCCTGTAATTCTATACATGTTTACAATACCACTTATATGCTTTGCCATAGCTGGTGAGACGCTAGTTCCAGGGGACAATGAATATAAGATTGGACGGTTCACTTCTGTCAAAACCTGCATGATTATAGGACTATTCTTTGTTAGGCTCACACAATAGCATACTGCATATGTTTGTTACTTTGCTTCTCGTCTTTTTGACATGTATATACCTTTGAAACGTAGCTTATCTCATCCAAACTTAAGTCATCACCAAACACGCAGTCATGTTTAACTGTGAAAAACGATTACAGTAAACTGGATTATGAAATGATATTCGATGAAAAGAGTTTGCTCAGTCATTCAACTTGATTATGGGTATGAACCGTTAATCTGTACTTCTCTGGTCTTCAAATATAATCACAATTGTCGTTTCAAAAAAAAAAATCATAATTATTCTCTCGGATTTAATGAAAATCTGAAAACTTACTGAAATCGACACCCCAATCAGCATACTGTTGATAGAGTGACCTCAGGAATGCTCGTCCAGCTCCTAAGTTGGTATTAACACTCATGAATCCATTATGCATCCATTTACAAGCCTTCTCCTTGATACCTATGTCTTTTGCGTGCCACTGCTTTCCTGACTCTTCATAAGCTTTCCCCTATTACTCATAAACCGGGAAGAAGACAATTATCAGACAAACATACCAGGCCTCTGATTCTATTGTGAAGACATCATCAATAAAATTTTACAACACATTTGAATAAAGTTGAGACAATAAATTCATGCACATTACAGTGGTAATGTCAAGGATAGGCGTATTTGCATTGAACGCTTGAGTACTCATGCCTCTCATCACATGAATCCCGAACTTCAAACCCATGTCATGAACTTTCTTAGCAACTTCTATGAATCCTTTCCCATCCCTAGAGGAAGGCCATCTACCGGGGTCTGGAACCATCCTTCCCCATTCATCAATGACATCAAATCCAAGAGAATCAACATAAGCACCCTCAACTTTCCTCCGGTACCAAAGATAATCTACCACCACATACTAAACGATGCAACCAAACAAAGAAACAAGAATTACTAGTGGTTTCCAGGCACAACTTACTACAGTACAATGCAGTCATTTTAAGTACCGTATAACCATGAGGGAGGAGACGTTGAGCTACAAGTTGAGCGTTTTGCAGGAACTCGTGTTCAGAAATCGTCCAACAAAACGAATCATAAGAGTTCCATCCTCTTGGTGGTGAGCTGGCCTGCTCTATCTCCCCTCCAAGACACTGACTTTGCAAAATGACACTACCAAGATTTTAACCAATTAGGTACTTAATTATATCTAGATACAGTAGCAGCTACTATTGTTAACAATATAAGCAATTCCCACTAATGATTATTCAGAGCGTAATCAAGAAATATGGAGTAGTAAAGTAAATTGTATTACCAGACTACAAGAAAGATTTCAAGAACTGGGTATCATGATCTAAACAGTAAACACAGAACTAACAATCAAGAGGCACATAATTCAAAATTCTAACTAGTTTTGCAGTGTAAGATGAGCTTAACTAGACCGAATAGGGTGAGATAAGAAAGTACCTTGAAATTACAAGAGTAGAGAGGAAGAGCGCCGAGCTTAATCGGATCACCATATTCACTGCACAATTTGCATTCATTCACTACTACTACAGTACTACTAGACTAGCTAGTGTACTTGTCAATATTAAAACAGAGAGTTGCTTTCTAAAGAGCAAGGATGGATGTGCATCACTACACTAAGATTATTATAGTATAAAGTAAGTCTGAAGATTAAATGTATGTGTAATCATTGATTAGCGTGATCATTCACCCCGTAAAGGAGGTTGTCCGTGAGTAACATTAATTCTCTTTTAGGGGCTTTTTACATCTAGCTTAGCTAGCTCCTCCGTACTGCATATTAAATGATTGATCCCCAACCTAAATACGAGTAGTTTATAAGTTTGAAAACTTTAGGCTTAGTATAATTATAAACATAAATTTTCAAACCTTTAACCTTTCTACCAATAATCTTAGTGACACCATCACATGTCATAATTTAATTAAAAGTTAATGCAGCTTACATTTTGACGGAGCTCAAAATGCTCCGGTACCAAAGATAATCTACCACCACAGTTGGACTGTTATCAGACCATTTTTTTATTATTGAGTAAATTATTATAATTGTGTATTGTGGACATTAAAGTATGGTAGTGAATTTTAAACCAAAATGATATGAAAATAAACATATATTCGGCGGCCTACTCCTATTTCCTTAATTTCCTTAATGACAAAGGTTATCAAAATAACTCCATGTGCAACTGGTGAATTCCAAGTGGTCATTGATAAATCTGTCATTAGGACAAGAATATTTGTTTAGGTACAAACTTAGAAATTTACTCTTTGAACCACTTAATAGTCGTTTTGTCACCATCTTAGAAAGAAATTCAATTAGGACCACCTTTTTAGTAAATCCATCAACTAAGCAGATAACACGTCTATTCAAAGGACTTGAAGTATGTGTATGACTCAGAAAAACGAAAACAACAACTCAACGGTTCAACCTACTATCATAGCAGGGGGGAAATCCTTTATTTACATGTATAGTAGGTGCATTCGATTTCTCCTAACATCTCATAAACTGGGAAGTGAGAATGGTGCCTAAAAGCCACATGTGAGTGAGTGATCAATCAATTTGAAGCGACACAGTAAGTACTACTAGTGTGTTCTAAACCGTCCATGAAGAAGTTCAAAGAGTAGAGTTATTTTCCATGGTGGCAATCAAATGAATAACAGGTGCAGTGCCAATGAGAATTAGTAGATCAATTAGACAGTCATTTCAGACTCCGATAATATACACACTACTATAATCTCTATAGAGAATTAATTAAAACCCTGATATGTCTCTATATATGGTGCCACCGCAGCATTAAACCGTGATTCTTGTTGATCCACACATGTCAACTTTGATCTCCCATTAAACCATACTTGCATCTCGAAAGGACTCCATCTGTATCTTCGACACACCATCTTTCAGAGACAACACACTTCAAAAATTCGGGGCTGGCTTCAGAACATTAACAAATTTCCTATTATCTTTTGCTAAACTATAACAACTATAACAATCATGTTCTACACATGCAAGGTGTCAAAGGGTTTTCCCAGATGTCATAGTTGGGAAAAGTTTCTTCTGGTAATCCAGTTCGGGTCTGGTGAGTTACCATGACATCCTCCACGAATGTAGCCCAACCCATGTAGGGGTCACCTAAAGATTTTGACATGAGACCCTTATCTGGTTTAATGGATTTTTGTCGGTGGCCCATGTAGCGCCTGTGTCCAATTATGAGCTTAGCAAAATTTCCTCCATGGGTCATGACAAAGACATCAGACTTCAAACACACTAAGAAATCTAGAGCTGCTAAGCTAGTCACATGCTTCCTGAAGCCATCCAGCTCCAACTTGGTGGCTAGTTCCTCTTTTGTGACCTGTAATGGTGTATCCCAATTAATTTCTTCACAATTTTTATCGAAGAAACTATGCTTACTTATTGCAATTTACGTTAAGGGCCAGTTCACAAAACAAAACTTAACTACAAAGTCACCAAATCACAAGTATCTTTTAAAAGTATTCAGTTTAAGACCAAGACTCCACTTATTGTGAAGTTGGAAAAATACTCTAATAGTCGAAAATAGATACAAAACAGGCAGCAGGAATGAGATAGATGAAAACAAAGTGTAGATTCTTAAATGATTCACTAAAAAATATTTTGTGACAATTATTATTCATTTAATTGGCATAAAACAAACAAAGTGAGGGCTTATGGGCATCTATGCAAAGTTTGAGGGAGGGGGTCTTATCATCAGGCCACAAAATAGAAAATACAACAGAGGTGTTGGTGTAATTTAGCAAACAGGTGATGTTTGCGTAAAAAGGCCATGCCTCAGAAAATGTGTAGGTAGCACCGTGGGGTGGGGAAGGAGGGAAGGGGGCGCTAAGCAAATAAGAATTGTGTTCTTACAAGATTGGGGAACATGTTCCTAAGTGGTGCCATGCGGTTTTGTCCACCATAAACCTGCCCAGAAGCTACATATATCTGAGTTTCTTTAGGATAGCCCATTGCACGAAGCATCACGGCTACCTCACCAGGCTCAAGGGGACAGCGACCCTCCTTCCGCTTCTGGAGAGCCAGGGCCCAAAGATGAGAACCATCCTGAAACCAATAAAACAAAAGGAGATCAAAACATAAATATATTACTCAATCTACATAGTTATGTGCACCTGCTCACTACTTGTAAGAAAGTGACAAATACAGTATACCACTTCTACCCAACAAAAAGATAGTACATGTACGCTTGTCACGTGAGGGTGTCTAATTTTTATAACATAAGTACTGTTGTTTCCCTTTTTTACTTGGACTATACTTCAAGTTCATAAAGGTACATGTAATTTTTCTAAACTTTGATGTGGCTCAATACTATAGGCTACCTTGAAGCGTCGGGGCCATTCTTTTAATCTGTACAAAGCCATTAGAGCTTTCTCCACCCTAGTTCCGACAAAATCACAGAATGAAAGGCCGACCATACCTTTTCAAACCTTAGATGAAGAGCCCTGAGACAAAGAACAGATTAAGTCTTCCGTATAAAAAAAAAAGAATTTTTTCATACATAGTTTAACTTATGAATAAAAGAGAAGGAATTATCCATATGATCCATATTACTCACATGAAAGGATTTGGACTACCCGTTCGGTTTCTCATCCTAGATAGAAGTAAATCTGCCATCTGCTCAATCTCTGGAAGAAACTTTAAGGCATGATAATTTACTCTACATCTTAGCCGGTTGATTTCTTGAGGAACATTATCATACCTGACAATTAAGGAAGTCAAAATGAGTTGCATTTTTAAAAGATGACTTATCGCACGCATCGACTATAACTGAAAGCTCACCCAAGTCGATCAACAAAAGGCTTCAATGCCATTATCTTCTTCTCCTTAATACGAGGTAGAACATTGTCAATATAGAAATCCGCAGGAGCATACTTTGGAATGTTCTTCACTGTCCGCCTGCCATGGATCATAACCAATTTGATGAGATCCACAAGCAACAAAATTCTAATTATGTCAAGTACTTGCATTTGAATATAAAACAAAAAGACCCACATAGAATGTAGCAGTCTACTAAATCACAACCACACACTTTTGTGCATCATCTTAATGAACCAAATCCAAGAACAACGTTCCAACAAGGGAGCAAGTCAAAACTTCCATATTCACAAGCTGGAGTGATGGACGGCTTCCATAGGATTATGAGCAAACATATCTTACAGGAAAATGTAAGAACATAAAGTACAGAACCAACCTTATACTACTAAACAATTCTGCTTTGTCTGTAAACCATTCTGGGATATCTCTCACAATTCTGACATCATCTTTCAAGTAGTCAATAAAATGATCTACATCAAATATATCTTCGAATTTCCTGCAGACAAATTTTCATCAACTAACAGAATATTGCCAAGTAATATATGCTTTTCATAAACAAAAATGCAAATTTATTTTGAGCCATTCAAAGCTCAGAACAAAGTAACCCTGTAGGTTCAAATTACTAATCAGGCATGAGGGGTGAATCTATTTTGACAGTACAGATTTGCAGAAGGCATCTTTTTCCATTGTGCATTTTACATGGAATTGGACGAAAATCTACAGGCAACAATTTTGGCATTTAAATAGAGTGTCTTTTGGTGGGCATAACTTATTTAAAAACAGCAATGCTCAAACATTCTTTTCAATTTTAAACTTTTCATGAAAATAGACCAAGCACTTCAGGCAAAGAGCCTTCAGATTGAGCGCCTAGTGGTGGGAATTGGGAATATGTGCAAGTGTAATATCTGCAGAAGAAAGTCTTCTACATTATAGTTCTTAAATGGATATAAACCAAAAACTCAATGCAACAGTTTTGGCTTTTAATTGTAGTGTCTTTTGGTTAGCATATCGCTGATGGTAAAAGCACATCTAGAATATACTCAGAGGTGTTGGAATCGATATGCACTTTATGTGGGATGTCGAAACCAAACATATCATTCTGTGGTTGTGTCAGACTCATGATTATCCTGACTCTTCACACTGTCTTTAGAGCAGTGTATGCAGTAGATTGTAAGGACTAAGGACATAAACAAGAGATGCAGTTTCTATAGTCAAGTTCACCCACGTTTGGTCTTTCCATATTTGATCTTGCTTCAAGACAGGCAATATTAGAGTAGCATTCAAGATCTTGGCCACACCAACGGCATTGCATATCTGCACATAAACATATGTTAAAGTCAAATACAGATCCGCAACTACAGCCAGGTATGAAACTATAAGACAGTCCCAGATCTTAAAAGTTTAAGTAATACGTAACTTTTACAGTACAGGATGAAAACTATGTGAACAAACTAAACAAGTTCATACTAAAATGCTACTGCTGAAACACAAATAAACTTCCGAATTATCAGGTATCATCTTTCCTTTAAACAAAATGAACTGAAAGTGGCAAGTTGTAATGAGTA
Source organism: Plantago ovata (assembly GCA_028274465.1). Classification (NCBI taxonomy): domain Eukaryota; kingdom Viridiplantae; phylum Streptophyta; class Magnoliopsida; order Lamiales; family Plantaginaceae; genus Plantago; species Plantago ovata. Next base: position 124,752,329 of record CM051456.1, on the reverse strand, counting down.
AACAGTAAAACCAAAAGATGTGTCTCAGATCTCAGTTATGCTTGACACCAACAAACTACGCAGAATGAAATTCAATTGAGAAATTTTGAAAGAATTACGTACAGCAATTCTTTGCTGGTTAAGACCACCCTCGGCATGTATAAATATATAGCCATTTGTTTCATTCTCAGCTGGAAGATCTGCAACACAACATAACACATTATTTCTTCTGTGTTTAAATTTAAATCTTACACGAGAGCCATGCATGATCCAAAGATATTTCATGACTATCTTTAAGACTGGACCTTGATTAATGCTGCCGATAAGTCTTATCTCATGCTAAAACAATCTAGAGAGAGAAATTATGAATGTTTACATTAGATATAATGGAGAGAGGGGGGAAACAAACAACCACAACAATTGTGTGCTAAGTGCAAACTATTCTCATCATACTACTGGTGCAGGTCTTCAAAGATAACATTCGCATATTTATTCACATGTATCTTGGTACCTGAAATTATGCCTTCACGTCTTTCAGCACACGACTTCCACGAAGTAGTGGCAGAATGAGGATTTTCCCAGAGTGATGGAGGCTCATTTACCTAGTCAAATAAATACAACTTAGACAGCATAATCAAAACAAAATAATTGGTAGCATGTGCAGATATTAGATACTCTTGGAGAACTTACAGGAGGACACTGAAGAGTTATGCCATCTTTCTTGCACAAATAAGGGGCATTCTGCAACCAAGAGAGGAACAAAAAGTGAAATTCAATAGAAAGTGGAGGTAAAATATGGAGTTGGGTTTGACATACTTTACATGTAAACTCATTTGAACTCCTCAAGTGTCCAGAATTAAAAAGAGAAACAAATGAGTTTTACAGGAAGAGTATAATGCCATGCCATGGAAAAGTCATCATGAGTATACCCAAGTTAGTAGCATCCGGCCAATGTATGTAATCATGCAACTTATGAATAACTTTAGGATCATGGATACACCTAAACTAGCATAGTATAGACTTCCCATCATTCTATTTCCACAGGATAAGTTCAAATAACTAGGATGACGTGTGATCATTAAATTATAAATACATCTTAGGCAGTAGTCACTGAATCCACCAATCGGTAAGCAATAACACTTGAGAGCTTAATAAGCCCTAATGATTGAAAACGATACGATAAAACCTAGGCCAATTTCCAATAATGCAGACAAATAAACAGGAAGGGCAAATCATCTCACCAATCGACCAACGATGAAATAAATTCCAATGACAGCGGTGACAGCAAATGCGACTAAGGCGGCAATCGAGATCCTGGAGTAGAAAGGGCCCGACCTGTACAGATCGTCTTTGGGGAGAAATGTTTGGATATATGAACGGAAAGAGCGAGCACGCTGGTACCGATCGCGTCCACCGTCGTCGTCATCGGCGGGGGCAGAAGACAGTGGGGAAGACGCGGCGGTTGGGGACTGCGTGGCGCGGCTGCCGATGGAGCTCGAGTGGCGGAGCTCCGCCATTGCTCGCTTCGGACTGAATGCCAGTTCGGGTAATCAGCTCGGCTCGGCTCAGGCGTCGGTTTTCAGTGCGTGTTTTGTGTGAGAGAGAGAGAGAGAAAGAGGGGAAATGGAGAGGAGAAATTATCTAGTGCTGCTGCTGAGACAGTCCATGTGAGTGACTGGAAGTAGAGTTCAGATCAACAATTTAATTTTGTTTTAATGGTTTTTATTTCTTTTTTTTTTTAACAAGCCAAAGGCATTCTAGTATCAAATTCATATCCCAATCCAAAATGAACCTACTCTCATGTATTTAGTGGTTAACCATTCGAATAGTGATTCGAATAAGACGATCCGAGAACATTTGATCCAAAGTTATTCGAATTAATTTTAATTCATAATTAAATTTAACATGAATTCATATGATTCGAATATGAGTCGACTCGATCTGGAATGATTTGAAATTTATAAACCGAATTACACTCGAATCTTAATAGCATATTACATCTTAGCTCACCACAAGTAAAAAATGATCCGAACAATTCGATTTGAAATTTTTATATACGAAGTTGATTCACATCTGTTTGTCACGTCTAGATAACATGGAGTACAAAATTAGGATCAAATGTACCTTGAATTTCTCATAATAAACGTTTGCACGTTTGATTATTTGGGTTGTCACCTTATTCGACAAACATTATGTATAAATGTGTATTCGAAATTGATTGATCATTTTTTTCATATCGTGTTCGGTTCCTTTCTTGCTCAATTTCACATCACATGAAATAGTACATTGATCATTGACTTACCAAAAGGTTCATGTAAAGAACAATGATAAATTACTCTAAATTATAGTTTAGGTTACTGGTAGGTTATGTGTGTTAATGTGAAAATAAATCACACACACATGTATATATTGTATATATTGTGAATGTTAGAGAATATACAGGCAAGTTTGAACATTTTTAAAATATATTCGAACATGTTCGATTTAATCAATTAGGATATGAATTGAGTGTCGAATCAACTTACTTTTCTCGTGAACATGTTGAGGGCTCTGGTTATTTCCAACACCCTTTCCATCGAAGGGGTGTGAGCCGAAAAGGAACTAAGAATTATGAATCGGGTTCTGGTTGTACAATTGGAACGGCCACAGCCCAGATAAAAAACCGCCGGTTAAACCAGGCTGATTGCCGGATTTGAAAACAGAACTCCGCAGACAAACACGCTTGTACCCATAAGTACCACATCTACTAAACCCTAGATCCTGCTAGAAATCTCTCTCAAAGATGATCCAGGCGGTGGCAAAGCGAGCTTCACCCCTCCTATCGAGCTGCGTTTCTGAATCAGTGAGTCATCAGCTCCAGCAATGGCGGGGCATCCGGGTGCAGGTGCGTAACAACAATCTGGATTTGGCGTTGCAGATAATGACGAGGAAGATGCAGTCGAGCGGAATCGAACGGATGATCAAGCGTGAGCAAGTTAAACATATCAAGAACTCCGAGAAACGTGTCTTGGCCAAGAAGAATCTCCAGCTTAGGATTCGTTCTCAGGACCTTGCTCGTAAGCTCAAATCCATTCTCATCCAAAAAGTCAGGTAATTTGCAACTATCCCACATCTTTTCAACTTACTGTGCATTAATTGGAAAAATGATTAGCCTTTTTTAGTTGGAAATGATTAGGCTTTGACAAAATAGTTTATTTTGTTGAGGAATAAACTGCTTCTCATTCTTTCATGATATTGAATTGTTGTACCGTGTACTGTTGAGCCCAGGACTTGAATTATGAATTCAAAAGTATTTATATTCATAGACCAGGAATGTTCATAGTTTTAGTACTTGCATGATTTCTAGTACACAAGGACATGAAAGAAGAACGCAAATGTTTGAGTAAATTATTTGTGATATTAAGTGTCCTACATTAAATGGATGATGAACAATCTTCTCTGTTGAGAAACAAGAGGGGGCTACAGTCATCCTCATATTCTTCACTATCTTTCATGTTAAGTAGCTGTTTTCTTTCTACTTGACAAATACAAAGACTAAATATTCGCAAGGCTCAGTTAGGTGTCCCTTTGTTTTGTGGGTATGTTACATTTGTTGATTAAAGAAAACTATTACAATTGTACAAGGCTGAGCAACAATAACCGTTTAAGTATTCATCCTAGCCTTTACCTGGCTCGTGTAATGTAGTTTACCAATAACCAAGATGGATCCTCAAGGCCTCACAACCAGTCGCCAACAGCTTCTCTTATCTTTTATCTTCTCCTTTGGTTTGACATATTCAGTAGTCAGTGGCACCAAAACTTTTTAACCCCGTACCCTGCTATGGGACAGGCCATCATGAAGTTTCATAATTAATGTATTATCTCCGTTCACCCAAGTGATAGGAGTACTGGAGTAGTAGTGCCTTTGATCTGTAGCACTGAACGCTCATGAATGTTCATTATGTTGACTAAATGATATGCCACTGAATCCTATGTCTTCATCACAGCAAATAATTGTCTCTCTGTTTTGTTTTGTTTTTTGGTGGCTCTGTGAGTGTTGCTTACTTTAAATGATCATTGGCGGGTTGAATAGAAGAGCACCTTGCTGCAAAAAAGCCCATGTCTTTTTTTATTGTCCTACTATTACCTTTCTGTTTGTCAACTCATACAACTGACACCAATCGTTTTGCATACAGGGGCGTATAGAAATGGTTATGCAGGCTGTTGAAGCTGCCAATTAATACTGATTGCTCAAGTGCTCCGACAGTTCATCTGTAATAGAATCTTGGTATAGCCAAATGCAAATAGAAAATCAGTTTCTTGAATGCCCATTTCTTTTGACTAGTCTATGAATATTCTCTTTCTTGTTCTAAATTCAGTCTTCAGGAGCCAAGTGTGATTTTAGGGCATTACTTGTTTCCCGTCGCTTCTAACTATCAAATAAGCATGATATTTAGCATTTGGCTCTTTGTTGATTTAATTTCTGCCTCGCTCTTGTGGCAGTTCTAAGTTTCGTCTCGGTGAATTTGGAGCATTTTCTTTTCAAATTGTTGTATGGACTCTTATTCCAAAGGTAAGTATTTATCGTTTTGATGTCGCTTGGCAAATCTTTGAAGTTTGAACTAATAACTGCAAAAATACCCAAAGACATGGTTCTATAGAGTTTGGATTAATGTATGCACTATGCACAGACTGCGCTATCCTTGAATCTGAACACAAGAACATGCAAATGATGCTGCTGGTATTGATTATTCCCTTTGAAGGTTTTTACTCCATATATTCAGAAAGTTATGCTAGATCTCTGATGCAGAGTTTTCAAGATAATGTCAAGTTCTGATTAATGAAAACCAATTGAAACTTGAGAAACATAAGTTCAGCTGAGGACAATAAGACACTATATTTTCGCTCATAATTATCCATCGAATAGAAGCACTGTAAACCAGTTTAAAGTATTTTTTTATGAACCAACTTCATCAACGAAATGATAGAAGTACAAACTGTACAGAAGCATACAAGCTGATATGAACTAGTCTAGCAAAAAAGGATGCTAAACCACACGTGATTGTAGCTGGTGGATTCGGGTTTCAGTGCAAAACTTTTATGGTACAGAAAACCAGTCTCACATATAATTGAAACATGAAACAAAGTCCCATCTTAGCATCAGCCAAAGGTATAAATTCCAGACCTTTGAAAAGGTGTAAACTAAAGAAACATACATCCGCACAGCTCAAACTCAAGTCATGACCATAATTATCAGACGTACTGGTGTTCCTGGAAATAAACATGGGAAATCATAGTTATTCTAAAACTATGCTTGATCACTTCTCTAAGCCTTTACATCATGATATTCCAGAGTTCAGATAGTAGCGTAGTAGCTTTTTACTTCTCAACAACCACCAGAATGGAAAATTCTATAGTAGACCTGGTCCATGACATATATAGTTTAAGTACTCCACACAACTGACAAGCACCTCATAATATATACTTCTTTAAAAGAACATAATGAAGAGAGCACATAACACGTTTAAAAAATCATACCCCCACTGAAGTAGAACATGTATGGTTCTGAAGTATCCACGATCAAATGGCTGGCAAGATCTTTTCTTTTTTCTCGTGATGCATTATCTGAGAATAACAGCATACTTATACAAGAAAGAATTATAGCACTACACTATGCATTTACAAACACTTCAAATGAGGGCAATGGACTTCACTAAGCTCTAATGTGCAGCGAATCTTGGAGATAATCTATATAAACATAACATCTATCGGCACCATAGTTGATATATTTAGCAATTGAAACTTCCCTATTCAATTTTCAGAAGATGATAAACAACAGCAATACCCAATCAATACCCAGTAATTAATCAAATTCAAAGGTTTTGTCCAGACTATATCATTTAACAACAAGCAACTCCACTTCATGAACTCATATGACCCCAGATACACAATTTGACTAATGAAATGAGCGAAAGAAAATTATGAAGGACCCAAGCCTTCCAATTAAATTTGACAGATAAAAGGAGGCTTCTAGTTCACACTTCTCTTCATAATCAATATTTCAGTTTTCTAAAGATGAACCACGATGCTCAGAATCTCAACATAACAAGCAGCATATAAGATATCACCTATTACATTCGAAGACCACCAAAAAAAAAAAAACACTAATATATTCAAAGGCAATGGTTAACATGATAGGCAGAACACGAATAGCAGGTACAAAAGGCACGACATTAATAGATCCTATCAACATCAAAGTAGTGCTTCATGTTATAATAGAGACTTCCCCATTCTTCACAAATCAATATTTCTGTACCTTTCTATGAGTCTACGGCTACCAAATCTTGGACCAAACAAACACCAATATTTGTAAATAAGCTATGGTGTATCGCTCTTGGATCAGGTAAGTTATTAACTTACTACCACGTGCCCCAGTGAAATGGATAGGAATTACTATTAGTATTATAATTAAAACATATGAACAGCAACAAATGGGCTATTAAGTTTATTAACTGCAATATTCAAAAGGAAAATATCAACCTTCATTTCACGGAAGCTTATTATTCACTGTACATGGATCTTAAATAAGAAATTTCACTTTCTCCTTACATCTCACAAGAAAAAACAGGACGTTGCCCTGTTTGGGATGCCAATGCACAAAACTAGAGTTGCTGCAACTGTTTGATCTGAACCTGTTTTTACCATCTTCTCATATAATCGATCCCACCATCTAAGTTTGTCTTGCCAAATGAGAAGCAGACCAAGATGCTCATGAAGTTCCACAGATCCCTCCATCATACCGACAGTCTGAAAACATGACAAGATAAATACTTGATATTAGCTACTGCCTACTGGCAAACCAAAACATACTGTTGTGTATACTCCCTTCAATTCAGTTATGTAAGATGTTTTTAGATTTTTGACTGTTGGGGAATGCTCCAATGTTATTCCGTGTTTTCACCATTTATTATACTTGTCTACAAAAACTATGAATGTTTCTCATCTTCTATAGGTCGGTTTATTTGTCCAAGACACAAATCTTTTTTTCTCAATCTTTCTATCAACAATACTGATGAAAAACATGTCTCAATATGTGTGATAAACCCAAAACACCATACATAAAAAATAGGCGGGAGTACATAACAACCACATTACTCTTTTAGAGAGAAATTTTTTTATACAAGTGCTTTGACATACTAGCTAGTCAAAAGTTCGCCACTGTCCCTGAGGACCGCATATCTTACAGCAACCACATTACTCTTTTAGAGAGAAATTTTTTTATACAAGTGCTTTGACATACTAGCTAGTCAAAAGTTTGCATTCAAGGCTACAGGACCCTAGGACTCATGATTGATGTTCCAGCTTCCTAAGGTGGAAAAAAGTGGAATGAATTACTAACAAATAAAGCAACTACTGAAACACCAAGGAATTATTGTGGAGAAATTCCAATAGGCAATACTCTAAATGACATATTCCATAGCATAATTCCTAGGAAAGATAGAAAAGATTTCAGTCGAAGGGGTATATACATTCGAACCACCACTACCCCACCCCCACAAACAAAAAAGAAAGGTGAATGATGAGGCCACCGTAAGGTTTTACATTTTGTGCGAACTTATAAATTTGGGTTACCATTAGACCCACTGTTACCTGCTGGTAACTGTTCGGCATACCTGAAACCAACTAACGTTTAGGATAAATTTGTTCAATAGCACCCACTTTGTCAACCAAATTAAGATAGAGTTGGCCTTGCATTTATTAAACACACTTGAAGAGAAATTTCATTCTAAGAGACTAAGAGCATCAAGTACCTTAATTCGAGCATCCTTTGGCCAAGTCCCTTCACTGAGGTCACAGATCCATATTCCTCATCCATGCAGGACTTACATTCGGTGTCACACTACGCACTACAAATGCATTTACAACAGCGTTTTTGTGCCAAAAATTACTGTTTCCAAAATTAAAATGGACCAAGAATCAAGGATGCCAAAATGCACATCCATCCTATGCATAGAATCTCTCTGGCAGAGTACTAGGTTAGTTACTTCTGCTACTTTATTAGCCATATCATTGAACACAAGATGAATTCTATACACTTTTCTCATCTTGTAATCTGCTTAAAAATGTAATCATCATCAGCTGTGTATCTACTTGCATCTAGAATTGGCTCTTTTACATCAATCTCCAATGAAAATGCAGCAAACTCTTCCAAGTAACAGTTAACTTTTAACTTGAGATGCTTCATCAAGTGTGCCCCTGTGCTCTGGCGGAGTACCTCCACAGTTCGAAGACAGGTTTTTCTCCTGTGAAGAATAATCTGCTGAAATTGCCTCTTCTGGTGCAGGTAAGGAGGCACTCCCCCTTGAACAAATGTCCTGTACAGAACCAATACTCTCCACTAGAGGATTGCTATTAACAGCGTCATGGCCCTTTAGTGCACATTCATCAGGCGATGACTGTGCAGATACAAATGATAGCTCGGACCACTTAGATGATGCAGGTGAAGCAGTATATGAGCTAGAGTTATCAGATGTTAAAGGTGAATTTGATGGTGAATCAAAAGTGGACTTCAGCTTGCTAATTCGAAGAGAAGGAAATGATTCCACCAAGCTGAATGACGCTGAACGTGAAAATTTAATATCTGATAACGGACCAACCGTGAAGCCACTTTTGTTCCAGCTGCTTGCACATGAAGAAAATGAACCTGAAGAATCTGATGGACTACTGGAAGCCGTTGAAATATTCCCTGGTTCCAAATCATTATCTATCTGTTGGGCACCATTGGAAGTCAATATAGCAGAGTGCACAAATTGTTTTGCTGTACCATTAGCAAACTTTCTCCTCAATCTGCCCCAACCATTCTCTCTGGCAGGAAGACATGTCTCAGTTTGCATTCCAGACAATGGAAGAGGTGGTACCACTCCCCCAGTAAGTGCTCTGTTAAAGATTTCAAAATCTAAATCATACTCATCAACCTTTCTTAGTTTCTCCTCTACACAAGATCCACCAGCTGTACTTTGACTACTTTCCTTAAAGCTACAAGCATACCAGAATTCAGTACTCTCTTCACCATCTTTAACTGTAGAAACAGGACATTGCACCTTTTCATAGCGAACAATTTGGGAGGCAGCTGCCTTTGCATTATCTGACATCACTTGTGAGCAATTCTTCCCGATCCAAACATACAAAGCCGAAGGAACGTGAATTATATAAGCTCCGCGAGAGTCAAGCTTGTTAGTAGCAGGCTCGCACAACATTTTTGGAACAAGATGAAGAGGATCATATGGTGAGTGCGGCGCCATACGGTACATCCTAAGCACGGAAGACGGACTTGGAGGAAGAGCATGCACACGCTTCTGGCACTGCAGAAGTTGGCAAGCAAATCCCACATTAGGGTTCGCCACTCTTCTTGCTACTTTTACACGTTCGAAGGCTTCGTCAAAGCTCCGTCCCTCCTTCCACATAAGATACGCGATTACCAAAGAAGTTGATCGAGACACACCCTTACAACAGTGAACAAGGACTCGCCCTTTTTGTTGACGAACATCTTCGAAATAATCAAACACGTCATAGAGAATACTCGTGATATCTTCAGTTGGAGAGTCCTGAAGCCAAAGTGTCTTGTACACAAGATCATCATTAAAATATTCAGGGCAAATATACCCTACACAGTTGAGCACATGCGTAATCTTATTCAGCCTGAGGACTTCTCGATTCTTGGCAATCGCTTCACTCCCCAAATATATATAATCCAAAATTCTCGAGCATTCTTTGTCAAAAAATGCAAGCTTTTCTTTCATGCACTCGAATTCTCTTGGAGGTTGATCTGATCCTGAATGTTCACGAGTCACCGATGCAGATCCACATGGTGTTGTTGGAGGGTTTGGCCATACACCAACATCATCAGACCCAGCTCTAGGCCACTCGTCCATGTTAGGTCGAGTGATCGACAGAGGCTGAAGTGGCGGCAAACAGGCCCGTGCTTTGCTGTTCCATTGAGGTTTAGCACTGGGCTTCCTTGGTGGCGGACGCTCTGTCCACGATACAGATCGTGAATAGGTCCTCCAGTTCCCACCAACAGGTGGTGGTGCCGGATTCTTATCTTCTTCCCGTAACATTATAGTAAGCTAACTCTGTAAAACCAGTAAATACTTATATCAGAATCCCACACTTAAACAAGGGCAAAACAACCTCTAATAAAATCTCCCCTAATTTTTTTTAATGTTTTTAACCAAATCAACAATTCAATAACAAAACCAGATTCATAACAGATCCAAAACGATGACCAAACATGTAACACTAAATCTCAAGTAAATCCTAATTATCAGGGTTAAAAAACCCTTGACCTAAACAACAGGAACAACAAGTTAAACCTAGTAAACACACCACCTATCAATCGAACAAATTAAACAGCATAGAATCGAGAATTAGCACAATTAACATAGCAGGAGCTGCAAACTGAATGAAATCACAATTTAAAGGGGTTCGAAAAGCCAGACACTTACATGAGTAGAAGCGTATTAGGAAAAGCTGCAGAACAGGATTGGATGATTAAAAAGTGAGGAGATAAGGAGTAATTAATGAAAAGGAGAGAAAGGGAAGGAACACGAGGGATCCGTTTTTTCAACAAAGAGTCGCAGAGAGGACTACTGTGTATCGTTTTCAGAGAGATGAGAGAGAAAGATTGGTTGATTGAATTGAATTGAATTGAATTGAAATGGGGGCTGGTTTAGTTTAGATAGAGAAAAACAGAGAGAGAAAGTGACAGAGTCGCGTTTTCATAACAGGAGAAGGGAGAAGACAGGTAGGCGATTTTGGGATGAGTCAGTCAAGTCGCATTGTCTGTATTTTGGTTTAGTCAAACTAATCATCTTACTCTTCCTTCATTCATCGAATATTAATCAAGTTTTAGTACCGACATAAAGTATGGTCTATTGGTCTTAATCTTACGTACTATTCTTTGAATTTTGATTATGTATATAGGCACTTATAGTAAGTGTGTTTTGACCGAAAGAAAAGAGGGAAAGAGGTGATTTAGTGGATTATAATATTATTACCTTTTTCATAAATTTTAAATTAATGGTTATGGTTTTGATCAATTCAAAACGTATTAAGGCAACCAATCGATCTATATTTTGGGATACTGAAACAGTTACAAATTTGATCAATCCAGGGTGTGTTAAGGCAACCAACCGATCTATATTGGTTGATCGAAACCGTTTAAATTTTGACCAATGACGTATCAAGGCAACCGATTGATCTATATTTTCGGAGAATTTGCACAATATTAATAGATTCACACTCAAAAGTGTTTCAAAATCAAATTTATTACACCAGTCCAAAATAGATAATAACGACACCAATTCGATCGTGGCAACTTTGTCCGATCTATATTTTGGAAGATCAACAACTGTTGCAATTATGACCAGTTCAAAGCATATCAAGGCAACCAATTGATAGATATTTGAGAGAATTTGCATGGTATTAATAGGTCACGCCCACTCACATGGTTTTTGAATTGAGATCGATATTATACGGGATACATTCGACCAATTCAGTTGTGAGCCGAATTAAAAGTACAGTTTAATTATCGCAATATCTTTTTACAAAATTTGAAACACAAACTGTTATTATCCGAAAACAGTTATACAACTTTGACCAATCCAATGCGCATTAAAGCAACCAATCAATCTATATTTCGAGAGATCAAAAACAGATGCAGTTTTGACCAATTCGAGGTGTATCAAGGTAGTCAAGTGAACTATATTTTGGAAGAATTTGTACTGTATTAATGGGTCACACACTTGCACGGTACAAAATGGGTCACACTTGTGGTTGTTCATACTAGTAGTATACGAGAAGTGAAACAAATAATCATCAAGCCACCTTTATAATTAATTAGTGCCGCATCCGATTTCGAAGAGGAGCAGATCGAACTAACCCATGACGTTAATAGACATCCTTGAGCGTTGGCGGAGGTACGTAGAAACAGTGAGGTAGAATTTGAGAGGGGAATCTGATGAGGTCATGTGGGAGGGAGGCGGAGGTGGTGAAGATGAGAGTGATGTACTAGTGGGCAGGTGGGGATTGGATGAGATCTCGTTTACAGTTGCTTATTTTTTTATGAGAATATGAGATCTCGTTTCTTCTTCTTGTTTGGTGATAAAAGAATAAAAGTTTATTTTTTCTTTATTATTTTCGGATTAAACGGATTAAACCGAACCCGATCCGATTTTTTTGGATCAATCCGAAACCGATCCGAAATTTCGGATCCGAAATTTCGGATCCGAAATTTGGATTGAGCAAAAATGTACTGTCCGGATCGGATCAATCCGAAATTCGAATCGAATTTGATCCGATCAGCCCCATGTCCACCCCTACTTTAAACATGTAAGCCCCAAAAAAGTCCCTTCCAAATGGAAGGCTTCAATAGTTTTGGGGCTTTAATGAGGACTTTTATGTGGGACCCATGTAACACATACTACTTATTAATCCATTTTCTAATTAAATAATGATTTTTTATAGAATTTACTATTTAGTAGCCCTTTTTCATGGGTTACTAAATAGTAGCCCCAATAAAGCCCCAAAAAAACCTCCATAAGGAGTGTTCTAATACCTATAAAACTCGCCACATCAGCATTCCATTAACATTAACACCTTACTAATTCACTTCAAACTCTTCATCTTTAAATTCACAAAACCTAAATAAGAAAGTAAATAAAAGAAACAAAGTGGAAAGAGAAAAATAATAAAAACCGCAGCAAGGGCAGAGGAAGTTCAAGATGACTGATATAATTAAGGTAATTCAGTATGCTGTGGGTAAAGTTCCTTGGTGTGAGTTTGTGGTTAATAATATAGGTACCCCTCGAGCGTAGTTTAGTATGTGGCTCTCACTGCGGGTAGATTAGCACCAAAACCAGGCTGCACCAATTAGGAATTATCAATAGGTCTGTTTGCGTTATGTGTAGTGCGGCTGAAGAGACGTAGAAGTGTAGAACACCTATTTTTTTACCGCTCTTATACAACTCAAGGTCTGAATGTCATCCTGGGGACTGCACAAATATAGTAATACCTTGCCGGATTTGGCTCAAATCATCAAAGGGCGTCGCATTAGACTCATAGACTACTATATTGAACACCTGTTTGATCAAGGAAGTGGCTTATAGACTGAACACCTGTTTGATCAAGGAAGTGGCTTATAGTGCTATTGCTCGATGTTGATTTTCTGGAGAAGATGCGTTCTTTCTGTCATAGACTCATAGCATTAGTGGTTTTCCCAAATGCTAGGTAGCATAACTGTTCGTAAATCTTGACACTTGAGTTTGTTGTTTTTGAGTTACAATTTTTTTTTTTTTTGGTTGGCTCCTACTGGTAATTGTACCAGTTCTAGTTTGTAAATATGTGGTTGATCTTCAACGATATATTGGAATAAAAACGCCTAATTTTTCCAAAAAATAAAAAATAATAATGGCATAAGATGGGTCTTCCACCATAAGACCTATCTTATGCAAGAAGACGTCTTATCAGTTATGGCATGTCCAACAATGGATCTTACCCATTGTTGGAGATGGTCTTAGGTTGGCGCGGTTACTCATGCACTAGTCCACATACGTCTAACCGGCATGATATCATTCGTTTTTGGCATAAACCCGTACATATCATGGACTAGTCCACAACATCAACTTATCTTAATTGATGTGAGATATAGCGTATTAACTCCCCTCCCCTCTAAATTAATCAACATCCTCATCGAGCCTCTGGTGGGGGTAGACTCCATCCGCACACCTTGTGGGTTTTGGAGATGGTCTCAGCTCTGATATCATCGATAATGATCCAGCCCCTTTTGAATTTAAATCTTACTCTTTACTTTTGAAATTACAAATAAAGAGTCATAGATATCATATAAGAGTGGTGATCATCTATTTATATAACTTTTACCCCACATTATATTCTCTTAACTGTTGTCGTGAGATGAGAGAGAGAATCCCAGTGCTCACAGTATCATTATCGAGTGATAAACTATTGCATTTCGAACTAAGACACTGCGAATTCACTAGAGTATCCCTTGAGGCTCCCTTGAGTAATAAATCTCAGAAAAAACCAAGCCATTCAATTAAACCAGAAACACACTTGGGATAAGCTAAGAATCACGTAATGTTCAAATCTAGTGCTTATTATAGTTTTAGGCTTAGCCTAAGTAACTAGTTAGTCGTAGTATAAAGCTCACTGGCTCAGTGATTAACACTGTTAAGGCAACAATAGAGCACTTTTTCACTTTGAATCAAGCTTTTACTTGCCTTGCCTTCCATGCATAACTAATCTCAGATTCTTTTCCCCTCCATAAGTTCGAGTTGTACTACCCCAGGTTCAACTTGAAGCCATTTCTTCCTTCTTGTCCAAAGAAGGAATGTAATACACCATCAACTCCTCCATTTTGCCAAAAATCAACCTCCCAGCCACCGTGATGTTCCGACAACGTGAAGTAAATCCTCACTTCCTTCCACGACAAAGCGATCCAGTCACTGAATTCCCTTCCGACGCGCCACCACAACAATCCAGGCCACCACGTCGAAATGATCAAGTCATCGAATACCCTTCCCAACCACCACCACAGCAGTCAAGGCGACCACGTCAAACTGATCCAGCCATGGTCTTCCCTACCCAACCACCACCAATACAAAAACAGTCAAGGCGACCACGACAAACTGGTCCAGCCATGGAATTCCCTTCCCAACAAGCAGAACAGCGGCCAGAGCCACTGCCGCCACATCATCCCACTCGCACATCAATAGAGCCACATTATGCCCCAAAACCTCAGCCCCCTATGCACCAAACCAAGCCTCAACCAGCACATCGAGTTGATTCTCCGCCTCAACATCACCAAGAGTTAGCAGCGCCTCATCCCACAACACAATCTCAATATTCACCACTCAGCCCTCATCGTTCTGGTAGAGGCCGCCACCACAATAACCATAACGAACCATCATTGCTGCGGGTCCCAACCTCCCGACGGACCAAACCCTTTGCCTGGCTAGTGGCTGCTTTCTGTGCCGTCTTCTGGATGATTGTCATTGTCGGAGGACTGATCATCCTCACTGTGTACCTCATTTTCCGGCCACGTAACCCTAGGTTTGACATAGACGGTGTCACTCTCAATGCAGCTTACCTCGACATGGGGTATCTTCTCAATGCAGATGTCGCTGTTCTTGCTAACTTCACCAATCCAAACATAAAAGTAAATGTCGATTACAGCTATGTGATCTTTGAACTTCACTATGGCAAGAACTTCATTGCAACTCGGTACATTGAACCATTTTCTGTCTTAAGGAGAGAGTCGAGGTTTATTGCTGTACACATGGTGGCGAGTCAAGTCAGGCTATCTATGGAAGATAGTTTAGAGCTTCAGAGGGAGATAGAAAGAGGGCGGGTAAATCTTGAGATCAAGGGTATGTTTAGAGCAAAGTCTAAACTGGGGGGTATTTTCCAGTACTCTTACTGGTTGAATGCTCGTTGTCAGGTTCAGGTCACGAGTCCTCCCACAGGTGTTATGATTGGGAAACGGTGCATTACAAAGTAGTTATGGAAGTAACAGAAATAGCAACAATGGTGCGTCAAATCAAGGCTGATTATCAGTTATAAGCCTTAAAATTTATTTTTCTTTTGCATTTTGATAAGATCATCATTTTCTTCCTCTGGATTTTTTAAGAATCTTCTTGGCTGCTCAAGATAGTAGTACCCTTAACAAAACGCATTTGGGTACTAAACACTAGCAGGTTGGGTAGCCAAGAAGTGTACTGGACCTGAACGTCCATTGTGTTGTTTTGTGTATTTCGGTATGAAATAG
The DNA here is from genome assembly GCA_028274465.1 of Plantago ovata. Taxonomy (NCBI): domain Eukaryota; kingdom Viridiplantae; phylum Streptophyta; class Magnoliopsida; order Lamiales; family Plantaginaceae; genus Plantago; species Plantago ovata. Next base: position 124,736,527 of record CM051456.1, on the reverse strand, counting down.
TCACTTGTGAGTATGAAAGCTTACTTATCTTCATTAGTTGTGATGCGCCCATCTTTCTGGTACTGAGAGAGATCTCGAACCTGCAAAGAGAGCATTGCCACCATCTGAAACAAAACTGACAGTCAGTCACCATAAGCAAACCATAAACATCTATGCAGAACACCACCTCTTAAGAAGATAAGCCTCTCATCGCTTGAAAATTGAATTAAGAATGATCCTCAGATTCGTGTGAACTATGTATAATGTACAATTAACTTATCGACAACTCAAGTAACATGACTGCTCCAATGTCACACAATATAAACATCCAACTAGGAAGAAAAGAAAGGCTGCCAGAAAGAATTAAAGAAGTGGTTCAGAAAGTTCCATCTCATTGGCAGTTTCTTGGGGTGCTTCAACGCGATGGGTACCCACGTAGTCCAAGCCAAGCCACTGCCATGGCCAGCATGCATATCTAGGTCTATTTAGGCCTGTTCGTGAGGTTTCCCGTGTATCCAACTCGTCAAGTTGGCGACTGAGTTCTTCCACACGCTCCCTCAGCCGAGTTGATCTCATGTCAGCCAATCTCAATGACTTTTCAGCTGCATCTCTAGCAGCCATGGCAGCGTCTGCTGTTTCTTCTTTGAACTTGAGTTTTTTCTCTGATTGACTCACAGCTTCCCTTGCCTCATCTAGCTCCTGGCGAACTGCTGCCAACTGCAGATGTGTAATTTGAATTGAATCAAAATGATAGAATGAAGTCCAGAAGTTCCTTTATCGCCACTTGAAAAATAAAGGTGCATTGCAAAATGGAAGACAAATAAAAGGACCAAACATAAACAGAATAGCCAGTCCAGTTTTCTATCAAAACTGGCTTACATAAGCAAAATTGTGTCATCAATTATTCAATTGTATGCTCTCATGTTCCAAGTGATGATAAAAATATCTATAAAACCCATAACATACTAGGGGTGTCAGACGTATATAATCTAATAATAAGCGCCTGAAACAGAATCAAACACTCATCTACCGTCAAAAGATAAGAAATAGGTTAGCAGAGGATAGCTGATTCTGTGATTACTTATAGGACAACCGTCGTTACATGAATTTACTTAATATTACATCAACTGAAAGCAGACCCACCTAATGGCATTACTCGTAAGACATAGCAAAGTGTCATATTTCAGAAAATTCAAGCAATGCAAGAAAACTTGCATACTAGTAGTAAATTAAACAACATTCTACTCCAAAGCTAACCAAGGGAAAAGCAAATGTGGTTTAACATATCCCATCATCTTCTACAGTGTTTATTTGGACAATAACTTTGTAGCATAGAAGGACCTCAGTCTGTCAATTAGAGAAGAGAAGCACACAGATAATAAATGAAAGATAGTTCGCCCCATTCTTTATCATACCTCAGCAACATACTCTTGCTCCACTGCTTTACCAGCAGCAGCTTCCTGCTGTGCAGCCACCTTCCACCGAGTAATTTCTTCTTCAGCAGCAGCAATATCCATCATAAGTCCTTCAACCTGGTTGAAATGAAAAGCAAAGTAAATATTGATAATGTTGAGTGTTCCCCTCTAAAATCACGACAACAAATTATGTGAGTGAGCTGTTTGGAATCTCACTTGAAAAGCTTAAATTCATCATGGACATTGAAATTTCACTCACATTTTCATTTGCTACTCTCTCCTTCTCTTCGAGCTCTTCCACACGTTGCTTCCATTGATGAAGTTCTATGGATTGAGCATCAACCCGCTGCTTATATAAATCTGACTCTGCCCTTGATTTAGAAAACAGTAAATGTGAGACCCAAGCAAAAGCAATAGTATCAAAGGCTCAGTGCTGCTAAATGCCAAAGCAAATTGGGATATATGACACCTGACTAGAAGTAGAGAAAAAAAATATTGTTGCATTGCTATTTTATCTGGTTATATCACAATCTCTGGCCATCTCTGGCCAGTTACACTCCTTCAGATAGATAGCTATTAGCATGCCAGAGATGTGGAGTCCACAAGATCAACCAAAAACTTTAGCCACTTATTTCTATTATTATATTGAAAGTTAGGTTCACATAAGATACAAACCCCAACTACCAAATGAAATTTAGTAGGTTACACTTTCCACCTCTATAGACCATTAGCATATGTGATTTGTGCTACTTCATTGTTTGTCATCAGTAAGCAATACGAATCATTTATTTACAAATGCGGGAATTGAGTACAGCTGGATAAAATAAGTGAACAAAGGTACCTTAGTTCATCTACTGAGTGTTTGAGCTCAATAATCTCAATTTGAGATTGCTTGATAATGTTCTCCAATGCACCCGCCTACATATAAAAAAGTAATCACTAGCTGCACAAGGAAGTGAAAATCATAGCACAAATACTGATGAAGTAAAATGCACATACCAGAGCATATACTTCACTTTCCTCTGCCTCATCAGCACCTACTTTACCTTTGGAATCCTGAATTTTGCTAAACTTGTAATCTATCCCAGCCTCTCTCAGACCATTCTCTGCAACTTTGAATAACTCATTTGTTTTAGACGACAAGTCTGTTGACATTCTTCTTGACAAAGTACTTCTTAACAAAGACCCTATCTGTTCTTTCTCCTTTACTAGCTGAGAAACAGTTTCATTCAGACTTTTCACTTCGTGATTCCTCTCTTCGATCAAGTTCCTTGTTTTCTCAACAACAATTTTGCTGAGCTCATAAACAGACTCCATCCCAGCTAGAGAAGCCCTAACATTTTCCTCCATATTTGTTTCTTGCGCAAGGAACAAAGATTCTGACAACTCCGATGATTTACTAGCATCTACAATCTCCATAACCTTACACATCTCTTCATGCACTCTAGAAACAAAACCCAACTGCTCAATCAACAAAGGCCTCTGCACCTCCATCTTCGACTCATACTCACTCACCAACACCCTCAACTTGGAAATCTCAGACTCCATCAAATCCTGCTTCTCAGAAGACTCTCTTTCCAACAAGGCAACCTTCTCACTATTCTCATCCACCAACTGCTTCAATTTCTCAACCTCCTCACCTTTGTTCACAACCTCCTCTCTCAACCCACTAATAGTCGCCTCAAGTTGCGAAACCTCAATCGCAATCTCAAAATTCCGGTGATCAACGGACTCCCTAGCCTCATTCCTCGCCTTCACGCTCGCCTCAACCTGTCTCACAAGCTCCTCCACAATATCATTAGTCCTCTTAATCACACCATAAGCCACAGCAGGGTACCCCGAATACTTATTACTCTTAGGCAACCCGTTCGATCCTCCAAAATCCTTATAACCACTCACTTTCCTCGTAATCTTCTCCATCCCACTCATCAGCATCGACGATCCAGTCTCCATCTCAATCCTAATCAACTCCTTCGACTTCCCAAGCTCCTCCAGCTGCCTCAGTACCTCATCCTTCTCCCTAATAGCCTCTTCCTTCAACTTAGTTTCCTCACCTAACTTCACCAAACACTCCTCTTTCTCCCTCACCGCCTCGTCTCTCTGACGCGATGACTCGTCTCGCTGCTTAAGCGCCCCATGGCACAACACCTTGAGTCGATTGACGGAAACTTGCAGCTGGTTCTCGGAATTCTGAGCCGCCTCGCGAGCTAGCCTCTCGCGATCGAGCTCGGCTTGAATTTCCTTGAATTTCTCGGGGGATAAGTCGTCGGGGATATTGATGTGTTGAACTGGCTCATCGTCGGCCTCGAGGTCGCTCAAAACGGCGTCGTTGTCTTCGTCTCCGGTTGCCATATCGTTCAGTGATCAATCAATTCAATCGATAGATACAATAGGGAATTCAATCAATTCAATCGCAATCAGTAGGATGAAGAAGATTCAATTGAGGTTTTTCCGAAATTAGGGGAATTAATTAATATAACAAAATACTGATAATAATTTTATAGTGTAGGATCAAGGAGATTTGTACGTACCAGAAGGAAAGAGTCCAAAGCAGGAGAGGAATGATGGAAATGCTGGAGACGAAGGTAGAAGAAGAAAACAGAACGAATTGTGCACGCTTTAGTTGGATCGGTCCAATTTGGTCCTGGATCGGTCCACAATGGATCGGATATACAGTGGGACCCGTTCATTATCAAATACAGTCTGGATTCTGATCCCAGCAAATAAGGAAGATAAAATTAATTATAACCCTCACTATGAAATTTTCTGAAAAAGGATCTCATCATTGTGTTACCAATTACATTTTAATTTAAAATGGATTTTTTTGAGTTAACCATCACTTTATTACAATTTTGCCTTTTTGCCTCTAACTTGTTGATCCAAACATGCCCTAACATTATTTCTTTTTTTCTTTTCTCTTTTCTCTTTTCCTTTTCTTCTTCTTTTTTCTTTTCTTATTTGTCTTCTCCTCTTCTTCTTCTTCAAGTCCTCACCGAAATCCGGTGACCGAACTTGAAGATCTGGGAGAACTCCCAGAAGCTCCCAGATCGGAGCTTGCCAAGCTCCGATCAGGGAGCTTGGAAGATTCCGGATACCTGTTTGGCGGCTGACAAAATGGAATACAGAAAAAAAATATAAAAAATAAAATACCGAAAAATACATAAAGGAACCACTCTAGAGCACCTAATTGCAAAAACAACCACATTATTAAACATCTTACAAAAAAGGCCATTCTATTTTTTTGTGTCCTAAAATCTAAAAACCTCTTACAAAAAAAGTCATTCTATTTTTTGGTGCCCTAAAATCTAATCAATTTGGATCTCAATTGCTTGATGGACTCCATTTTTCTTGCTAAAATGGATTCTAATGGTGTTTTTGACATCCATCAGTGTTAATTAATCACTAGCTAATTATATTTAACTATTTTTTCTAACTAATTAATCTTTATACACAGAAACTAATGAAACTAGCGTTTTTGTTGCTGAAACTAATGAAACAAGCATCTCTGTTGTTGAATCTAATGAAACTAACATTTTTTGTGTTCACTTGTGATGCTGAAGAAATGAAATTAGCATCCGTGTTGCTGAAACTAGCATTTTTGTGGCTGAAACTAGCACTTATGTTGCATTTATTTGTTGAAACTAACATTTATGTTGTTCAAAATAATGTTTATGTTGCTGAAACTAGCATTTGTGTTGCTCAAACTAGATTTTTTTTGTTGCTGAAAGTAACGAAAATACTATTTTTGTTGTTGAAACTAATGAAATTAACATTTTATGATGTTGAAACTAGCATTAATAGTTAGTTTAACTAGTTTCAGCTAGTTTATGAAACTAGCTTTTGTTTGAAACTAGTTCCTGAAACTAGCTTTTTGTCTAAAACTAACTTCTGAAACTAGCTTTTGTGTGTTGAAACTAATATGAAACTATGTTTTTTCAGTTAAAATAATTATTATATTTTTGTAATTATAGTTTTCATATTTTTTAATTTATTTAGTTTAGTATAAATAATTTTTAGAGTTAATTTAATCATTTTATAAAATTAACAACTAGTTTTAAAGGTTAATTTCAGGAAAAATATAAAATTAACAGTTAGTTTCAACTTGTTTCAATAATTTTTAGCTAGTTTCAGCTAGTTTCGTCTAGTTTCAATGGCTGAAATTAGCTTCCGGATGTCAAATTTGCTATTAAATCCAGTTGAGCGAGATTTTGAAGTCCATTTCTGTAGGTGGATTTCAAAAAATCTCATTAAATCTACTGTAGCGAGTTTTTAAAATCCGAATCTACTGTAGCAACTTACTGTAGCGAGCCTTTTGTAAATATTGTTTGAGAGTGGCTTTTTATGCAATTATTTGTTATTTTTTGTCCTTATATGTATTTAACCCAATGGAATATTGCATATTGTCTAGAGCGCCAATTCGTGTTGACCATGGACCTAAATGTAATTGATATACTAAGGTGGTGCATTTCGTTATTAGGGACACTAAGGAGGGGTAAAAGTCAATGGACCCAAATAAGGAAATTCACCACATAGCTTTGGATGTTGGATTCTATCCGAGCTTGGATCTGACCCAGTCATGTCAATTTTTATAAGATTGGACCCGATTCTGATCAAATGGTGTTAGGGCAAAGCCCATACATTAGACTTAGACTCAAATTCCAAGCTTCGTTGGGTGTGGGTGTGTGGGTCAAGGACTTGAAGGTTAACGGAAGCCTAACTGAAGCTAAAAACAGTGGTGGACCATGAAAAAACGACTTGCCAATGTTTGGTAGCTTAATGGACGAATAGTTGGCATACCTGCTTGCACATTAGTCACGTCCTACGACTACAAGTGTGCATTTTGGCTATTTCATACACGAAGTTTCATACATGGTGGTCTAACCACGAAAAAGGACCATACCGGTCGGTACCATTTTTGTCATCTCATTACGTTTAGATTCTCTCGTTGTATATCCAAAAGACTATGTAATATACATCAATTCAATTGTATATTTATGAGTACACTAGTATACGACGAGAGAATTTAACCATGGGCAAAGACTATTTCCTCTTAAAAGTTGCAGTTGGAATTTATAAATGTACCCTTCAGATTGTTTTTTTAAGCCATGGATTATATAGGTAAATTTGTAAGCTGAAAATAGTCTTTACAAACAACGGATGGGCTCTCCTATTTTAAGTGTTACACAAAATATGTGGACATGTATGTATCCAACTAAGATCCTTTAAACACATATCCTCAACCAGCAGTACATGAAACAAGTTTAGGTGGCTAGCTACCTATTCACAAATCACAACATTTCCAATCATAAGTTCATTTCAATTTTATTTTATAGACCTATCAGTTGACCAAGAAGGCCACCGTGGTACCTTGCTTTGAAGGTTACGTGCAATTTGTAAACAACTTGTCCAATTTTTTCTCCTGTAGTTTAATAGTTGAGTGTCACACCCAATTTTGCATACCAAATTACCAATACTTAATTTCTATGAAATTTCCACTAGAACAAGAACAAGCACTAAATTGCCATACATTTTGTCAATCTTTCAAGAGTTGGTTGATTTGAAGTACATTGACTTGAAGGCTTAGTCTTAGTTAATTTATTTATGGTCTTTGCTCTAGTACTATTTTAATCTTGGTTGTGTGAACATATATATATATATGAATCATCATATATATAAGTTCTGATGTTGAATTCTTCCGATAAATACAATGTGGCAACTACTTGTTTTGGTATTCTTTATAACAATTTGCTATAGAGACTTGGTTGATAAGTTCTTGAGAACTTTGTATCAGTTTGGGACTAAAGATCAGCAGAGTTCTGGTGAAGATATGGGGAACAAGAGCTCCAGTTCCAGTGCAAGAAGGTTTTCTTCATCTTATAATGATCATGGCTACCCACAGTATCCTCCTCCATACAGTACACCGCGCCACTCGTGTTGTACACCGCAGCAACAGCACCACGTTCCGGTGGCTTACGACCAGTACGTGGCGCCGTCAGCGTCAGCATCAGCCCCTCCACCCCGGCTGGATAGGAAGTTCTCAAGAATTGAGGACAATTACCAAACTTTGGATCAGGTTAGGCCATTTTGGACAAATTTGAGTTTTTCTACTCAAGTCAACTCTCTCCAGTTTATGTCTAGATTAGGTGGATAGATAAAGTTGAGTCATTCTTAGACGCTTTTAGCAAGCTAGCTATGATTCTTTGTTGATTGGTGCTTCTACGGTTCAATAATCGAATGTCTTGAATGATCGGTAGCTTTCGATTTTTCAGGTAACAGCTGCTTTATCGCGGTCTGGACTAGAATCTTCCAATCTTATAGTTGGTATTGATTTCACAAAGAGCAATGAGTGGACAGGTTAAGTTTTACTTATAAGTATCTGCATATCTTGAATGATACTATATGATTAACTTTCTCCAAATGATAGATGAGTAATGAATTGAATAATGATCCATAAAACTGACCAGGTGCCAAGTCTTATAACCGGAAAAGCTTACACAATATCGGAACTGGACAGAACCCTTACGAGCAAGCGATATCCATAGTAGGGAAGAGTTTATCAGCCTTTGATGATGATAACTTGATTCCATGTTTTGGATTTGGAGATGGTATATAAATTCATTACGTACCTCAGACGTTAAATCAGTATATATACCTGTCCTGTATTTTGCTATATGGTTTGCATTTCGTCTGCAGCTTCAACACATGATCAGGATGTCTTTAGCTTTTATCAAGACGGAAGGCCTTGTGATGGCTTTGAAGAGGTTCTAGCAAGATACAGGGAGTTAGTTCCCCAGCTTCGACTTTCAGGTACTATAACGTAGTTAAGCTTTGAAGAAATTGCAAAGAATCTGTGAGATGATGCGTTCGTTTTAGGTCCAACTTCATTTGCACCTGTTATTGAAATGGCCATGGACATTGTGGAGGAAAGTGGTGGCCAGTACCATGTTCTACTCATAATTGCAGATGGACAGGTAAGCAAGTTTAAACCGCGATGAGTCATGTTCGTGAAACCTATCTGCGTTTGTTTTAGCGATATCATTGAATAAGTTGTTTCCGTCAGGTGACAAGAAGCATTGATACTCCATTAAACCAACTGAGTCCACAGGAGAAGAAGACAGTTGATGCTATTGTAAAAGCAAGGTGAAGTGAAGTAACTTTCTGTTTTTCTGTTTTTTCATTTTTGACATACTTAAGCAGTCTTTCATGAAGATGTTCTTACATTAAGTCAATAATACAGTGAGTACCCCTTATCAATCGTCCTCGTTGGGGTTGGAGATGGTCCGTGGGATATGATGAGGGAGTTTGATGACAACATACCTGCACGAGCCTTCGACAATTTCCAGGTAACTGCTAAAACATACTTAGTTTTATAAGTTCTAACTGGTTGATAGTTGAACAATGCTAACATTTTTTACCATCTATTTGGCTAGTTCGTCAATTTCACGGAGATTATGTCAAGGAATATAGATGCTTCAAGAAGAGAAGCAGAGTTTGCGCTTTCAGCTTTGATGGAAATCCCTTCTCAGTATCAAGCTACAATTGAACACAGCATACTGGGGTAAATATCTGAAACCTTTAATTTGTTTCATGAAGACCATTTGATTCAAATACTCTAGCATATTCAAGCTGCACAGTCAAAAGAGATCCACTATTATTCGCGGGCATCATGTCTGATTCTCTGCTATGTTGTTGTGAATACTGAACAGTCATCAGACTGGACGTGCTCCAGGAAGAACTTCACTTCCACCACCTATATACGGAAGGCCTAATTCAGGCAGATACAGTACGTCAAACAGTTTCAGGAGGAATGCTTCCGTTTATCCTCCCTACGAACCACCACCCTCCCGCACAGCTTCCTCTAGCTCTATTTACGACAACAAGGTAAAATTCTGCATAGAATTCTACTCAAACCTGGTCTATTAGACTTCATGTTGGTTACTATTCTGCCATGCATTAACAGTTAACACTACAGTTAGTTTTAAATGCATTTCCATGATTCTGCAAGACTGCAACCATGCACAAGTTCTGATTTAAGTCCTTGTTTTGTGACATGGTATGAACAGCTTTGCCCTATATGTCTCAGTAACGCAAAAGACATGGCTTTTGGCTGTGGACACCAGGTAAAAAAAGGCCCAGTATGTGAAATCATGATGTGTACAGTACAGTTATTATTGAACACTTGTGTTTAACTCCTGCTTGTGTTATCTTGACAGACCTGTTGTGACTGTGGAGCAGACCTAGAGTATTGCCCGATATGCCGGAGCACGATCACAACCAAAATAAAGCTCTATTAACAGCCAAAGACTGTGCATTCAGAAAAAACTTCTGAGTTTTTTTTTTCTTCTGCCAAATGGATTCATTCAACTGAAGCTGTGTTTCTTGCCTTGCGCTTCACTTGGATTTACTCATTTGATCTTCAGGTTTTGTGTGTGACAAGATTACTCTGTAGTCTGTAAATATGTTAGATGAACAGGCCGGGTATGTGTGCATTTTGTATAAATAAGGCACAGGGGTCAGAGAAGATCAGTAGATATATATAACTGCACTTTTTTACACCCCATCGTTTATTTACATTTGCTTTTGGAACTATTTTTTAGAAGTTTGTATGGTGTTTGGTTTAGTGGTAGAGTCCACAATAAATTGTGAGATAAATAAAGAAAACGTAAAATTTAAAAAATGAAAAAAAAAAACATAAATAATATAAACAAAACAGATAATATGCATGTATGCATTACTCATGCATAAAATTACAATGTATACTTTTAGACATAATCTCTTCATTCATAAGATGAATAATATGGACCAATGAAAACGTGCCATTTAAAAGATTAACCTCCACATGATCTCCCACTAAATTCCACTTTTTATAGGTATTCCACTTTTAAAAGAATATATAAGATATTAAGATAAAGTTTAAAAGAGAAAAACCAATATAAATACGCCAATATAGAAGTCTATCATACTCATATGATATGATATGATAAGAGCTGCGTATAAACTACTCCGAACCTAATGATGACTCTTAAAATGAATATTTTCTGATAGCTATATTATATGGAAAGTGACATGCTCAAATAGTTATATTACTTGTAAGCTTTTCATTATCTAATCTTAGAGGGCTTGACTTTAGAAGCCAACACATAAATACCAGAATACCACCCCATGTCTTTTCTTAGACTCCATTCCTGTCCTTAGTACAAGTATAAAAACTTGATCACTCAAGAAAATCTTAAAGCATAACCAAAGAAACCATGAGAGAACAGTTCTGCTTCCTATCCATTCTGTTGTTCTTATTTACCAGAATCATAGCATTAGAACCGCCACTCTCCACCAACTCGCGGTGGGTTGTGGATCAAAAGGGGCAGAGAGTGAAGCTGGCATGTGTAAACTGGCCAACACACCTTCAAACAGCCGTGGCAGAAGGGCTGAGCAAGCGACCGGTGGATGAAATCTCTGCAGAAATAGGTGACATGGGGTTTAACTGTGTTAGGCTAACATGGCCACTGTTTTTGTTCACTGATGATGCATTAGCAGCAGTTAGTGTCAGACAGTCTTTCTTGAACCTAGGTTTGGACGGAACGGTAGCCGGTCTTCAAGCAAACAATCCATCCATCGTGGATCTTCCTCTCATTGATGCTTACCAGGTAAGAGGATAATCAACTTGTCTTTTTGGTTATGTTAAATCGGCTATGATAGCTAACTCTTGACAGAAACATAGTATAGCACGTCAACATAATTCATTCATTCTAATTTATTCGCCCACGTAGCGGACCAATTCAACATGAAATGTAAGCCATTTAAGTGCCATATGTACATAGATGTTGACACATGACACATTAACAGAGACAACTAAACATATTTCCATCACCTGTAGTCTTAATCAACAAAGAGACTCTTCTGGTTTCACACAATAGTTTGCAACAACTACACATTTAAAATATTAAGCAGACAAAAGCAGATGCATCTTTGGGGGAACTTTGAAGCAACATTTTTATTGTCGCACGCAATAGTTTGCATCAACTACAAAGTAAAAACATTAAAACAGACAAAACCAAGCCCATCTCCGCGTAACTTGCAAGTAACACTTAGTTAGCTAGTAAAATGGAGTACGGTCATTTTTTTTCAGGCAGTGGTGGATAGTCTTGCAAAGAACAATGTGATGATAATATTAGACAATCATGTAAGCAGACCAAGTTGGTGTTGTAGTGATAACGATGATAATGGCTTCTTCGGAGATAAGGATCTCAATCCCAACCTCTGGATCAAAGGCCTAACCAAGGTTGCCACAACTTTCAACAACACCAAAATTGTCGTTGCAATGAGCTTGAGGAACGAACTCCGAGGCCCTAAACAGAATGTCAAAGATTGGTACAGGTACTCCCTCCGACAATGATAATATACTGTGCAATTCTGTACGCATGCATACATAAGAATCTAATAATTTGAAAATACATACGGACCAAATTTTACACTGGCAAAGAGTAGAATCAGAACCCGACTCATGCTTAATGCCAAAACCAACTCTAGGTCACTCCGAGCAAAGCAAAATAAAAACGGATATAAGCCCCTCCAAACACCCCTCCACAAGTGATAGGCTCATAATAGCAGTAAAATCGATGTCTCAGCGTTTTCAGAGAGAACCAATGCTTTAGTTGTTTTACTCCTACTGGATTACAAACATCCAGTGGAGACTGGCGTTCACAGCATACTTATTTTATATTTTGGCCATAATAATTCACAAAATCCAGTGTTGCTAAACATAAAGAAACAGAAAAAGAAAACTCATATCATGTAGTAGTGTTTGATTCAATGATGTACGATTAAACTGATCTTTTGGATTAGGTACATGCAACAGGGAGCTGAAGCAGTGCATGCCGCAAATCCTAATCTTCTCGTCATTCTGTCAGGGCTAAATTACGACAGAGATCTTTCATTTCTTCATCATAATCCAGTTCAGTTGAGCTTTTCTGATAAGCTCATGTTTGAGCTACACTGGTATGGTTTCTCGGATGGGACTGCATGGGAGACTGGCAATCCCAACCAAGTATGCGGGAAGATAGTTAAAGAGAATATGAATAGAGCTGGTTTTTTGTTGGATAAAGGCTATCCCTTGTTTGTGAGTGAGTTTGGAGTGGAAATGAAGGGTAGTGATGTCAATGACAACAGATTCTTGGATTGTTTTATGGGATGGGCAGCTGAATATGATGTTGATTGGGCATATTGGGCAGTGGCTGGAAGTTACTACCTCAGGGAAGGGGTAATTGGATATGATGAATCTTATGGCATTTACAACTGGGATTGGTCTGAAATCAGAAATAAAAGCATGCTCCAGAGAATATCTGCTCTCCAATACCCTTTCAAAGGTACTGCTAACATAATCAAATTCCTGTCATTCCATTATCTTTTGTTGATATCAAAGATATAAACACCCTGGTGTAAACTATGCAATGTGTTAGTGTACTAAAAGTCTAAAACTATGGATAATATTTCCCCCCTGAACAGCAGGACCAGAAAAATTGGAAGCAGCTCGGCATAAAATACTTTTTCACCCAAAGACAGGCCTCTGCGTCAAGCGAATGTCATTGCAAGAACCCTTAGTTTTGGGTCCATGCTCAGAAGCTGAAGAATGGGATTACACTAAACAGAGAACATTGACATTAAAGGGCACAAATTTATGTGTACGAGCACAGGGATTGTTTCAACAGGCAAACCTCAGTGAGATTTGCAGCACAACTACTTCTAAATGGGAAGCTATTTCAGATTCAAAGATGCATCTAGCTTCAAAACTTGAAAATGGAAGAAAAATCTGCTTGGACATAGACTCAAACAACATTGTGACAAATGATTGCAAATGCTTGAGCAGAGACAAGACGTGTGATCCAGTAAGCCAGTGGTTCAAAATTATTGACAGCACAAGATCTAAAACTGATAAGAGCTTTTTTGTGTATTTCTACTCTATCATGAAAAAGATTGTAATATATTTGCTAGGTAGCTTCTTTATATAGAAGCAGCAGCACAATATATGGTGTAAATAGCAATATATCTTTTGGGAAGTGACGCCAATATTTAACTCCCTCTGTTTCTTTCTTTCCTATACATTTGCTTTTTAATGGTTCTTTGGGGAGGTTGTAGAATGTGTGTTGTTGAGCAGTTTAGTGGCAGGAATTACCAATAAGGTGAGGGATAAAATTTGCCAAATTAAAAAATGTATGGAACTAATTGACACAGACAAAAATGGAGTATATATAGAATTGATTGAAACGGGAGGGAGTAGTAAAATAGCAATTTACATCGTGTTCCAGCTAAATACCAATCGAACTCCAACAGTTTGGCAAACATCGGAACACATGGCCCGAGCATTATTTTGGGCTGCATTTCATGGTTAACTATTCATAACTAATAACAGTGATAAGTATTCTAGAAAACTATCCTGCAGCATATTGAGAAGGGGCTGGGTGAAAAAGTAGTGCATCTTAAGTCTTAACTCTATTTATGTATACAGTTTCGTCTCTCAACCTATTAAAGCCATGACCACATATAATAAAAGAACCATTCTTAATGGAAGAATGTAAGACAATAGTTTTGCATAATCTAAAATCATAAATTAGAATTGTCACCATGTTCAGGTAGAGAACTGAAATAAAATTCTTTATGATATAATCTGTAACGTGAATACAAACTCTACTCGAGATAAATCTTCAAGCAATGAAGCACAGGGGCAACTCAGACAAACCAGCACATTGATGGAGACAATGAGGATTAAAACAGTTCATGTGATGATGTGACAGAATGACTTTCAATTGCTTAACCTCATTCCTCCATGGCATCTCCGGCTTCAATCACCTCGACCAAGTCTCTCAAGGGTGTAATCTTTGTAAGCAATACCTCTGCAGTCAAACAAGCAAGTTATTACAAATATGAACCTCAACAAGTATCCTGCAAGGTTTTATGCTACCCCCAAGAATAGACAACGAAGATGAATATACTAACCAGTCTTCTTGGAAAATGTGTAACCCTTTTCACTAACATAAGTTCGTGGATTTGGCTCAAGATAATTTCTCAAGTACTCTTGCTTGCCCTGGAAAACAGCATACATGGTTGAGAAATTGACAAAGCAGAACTAAATCTATACATACAAGACACAAAAAATGACAAGAATCACAAAGTCGGACCTTAGTGATCACACATATATCGACATTACTTCCACTTCCCAAGTCATTAAAGATACCAGCGCATATAGCTTCAGCTACTAATTTGACTCCTTCATCCCTCTGCAAAATAAAATTCATTCAATTATTTCAGTTCACACAAATTGCATCCATTAAGATCTCTAATGCTATACACAGACATGATGAACTTACAGTCAGCCCTTCACGGTATTTGGATTCAAAGACTGACATTGCAGCAAGGGAACCCGATCCCATCGTTGCAAACGGTAAAGTATCGGTCGAACCATGTGGATATATCTGCAGGAAAGTCATCCAAAAATAACTTATAAACCCGATAAAACTTAAAACACCAAGACTGAAACACATCCGCAGTTCTACGAACAAATATAACTCACCGTATGCAGGTGAGGCCCTGTAACATCAACTCCACCAAGCACTAGGGCAGCAGACACATGCCCTTGATAGCTAATTCAAACAAAAATAACAACATATTAACAGTTTTCTCACAACTGAAATACCAAATTGCACGAAGGCCGAAACATCAATAAGAAACAAAAGGCTACCTGAAAAGATGAGATTTCAGAAGTGTAAGCGCTGTCACAACCCTGGACTCGCGACCAGTGTGAAAGCGATGCAACTTCAGCTGAGAGCTAACATTGTCTAGTGAAAGCATTACAACATCCAGTTATATATAACTTATAAGCAAGAAGCACAATAGCAAGCTAAATTAAGCTAAATTAAGATGGTTATAATATTATACCAGTAACGGCCTCGGTATCGGCGGCAGTCCCAGCTCCACAGCAGTAAATATTAGGAGCCATATAATGAATCTTCTCACAGTTCTTATCAGCAACAATTGGGCCTTCCGTGGCTCTTGTATCTGCTCCAAGAATCACACCATCCTGAACCAAGTACATATTTTTCCATAAGCACATTCTCAAGGAAGTATATCTTGTGTTAATTTAATCCAATTTTTTCTTCTCAAACAGAAAATAAATTAAAAAAACAAAAATAAAATCTGTATAGTAGTGTCTACACGAGTTATCGACGAAATCAATTACGAGAAAGGTAAATAAATTATAGAATATACCTGATAGATCAAGCCGACAATGGTGGTTCCGGTTTTGAGGAAAGAGGAGGGTTTCAAACCCTTGTTGACGAGCATATCATTCCTCTTGCAGAGATCGAAGGAGAATCCTCCCTTTGGCGGCATCGTATCAGCTGTAGGAGACATGTTTGATTGAATGAAAGCTCGATTTGAGGAGAATGGTACAAATTTGGGAATTTGAAGTTGATATCAGTGAGCAGCTTAATTGGGGAAGAAGAAAGGTAAAGAAGATCAAATAAGACAGACACACCCGGATTTATCCTATGTGGATTTTGATTTGACCCGGATTCAAGCCCACTTGTACACTTTTGGACTTCGGAGCCAATTTGGCGAACCGGACTCGGAGGCTGAACCAGACATTACTACGAAGTTCTAGTAGTATTTTTTAAATTTTTTTTTTTTTTTATGATTTTTATTTATTTTTTTTAAATAATTTTGAGTTCATTTTGCAATATAGAGTTAGAGTTTACCTTGCAATAAAATTTGGCCAAAGTTGTGAGAAATGGTTGATTTTCCTAGACCAATGAAAAAATTAGTTTTCCTCGTGGCTCAGCTAATATTCGGTTTATTCAGCCGAGCAGATCACTTTCGTTATGGTTTTAAGCTATGTTTTAAAAACAAATCCGACCGGCCAGAGAAATCGGTGGCGAGCGGCCTAAAGGTGGTCCAAGAAACGCCCGAAAGCCGGACCTCCAGAACCGGAAAAGATGGGCAAAAACCCAAAAACCCACGCACCACAATAACTATTATACTCATGTCCTTCAAATTTGTGAAAAAAACAAATATATCAAAAGATAGTATACTAGTAGAGAGAGAAAGCTCGATCAATCGATGGAGAACCTTTTCTAAATTGATTTTTTTAAATATATATAGAATAATCAATTGTCCGGATATTTTATTGGTCTAACCGTGAATTTTGATTTTTTAGATGAAAACCAACATTTCCTAATCTATAGAAAAAAGTTATGTGTTATATTGAATTATTAAGTGTAAAATTAAAAATATTTGAGGTAAATGTGTAATTAATGAAAACGGAATTTGTTCCGCCCTTAAACAAAATTCAATATTTGATCATGAGTAAAATGTATTTTGAATGTTTTAATTGCCAAAATTCAAATTCATGAGTTTGTATGTAATGAATCTTGTACTATCATGCAAGGGGATGTTACCTTTGAACTAATGAGTCCGGATGTAATTAAAATATCTAGAAAGTTCCATATGAAATTCGACCTTAAATCAAGTATTATGCTAGGCTATAAGTTGTATATGTAGTTTGATGATCACCAACAATAGCAATAGCATGTTTGATGTCCTCAACTATTACTGTGCATGTTCTTTTTTTCCCCAAGAATCTTGAATTTCTTGTGAAGTCAGCAAATAATCACGAGCCCCTGCACATCAATTAGCTAGGTAAAGGAATCACTTTACCAAATGTTCTATCTTCTTTATTGATCTCAGATATAGCATTTGCTTTCCTCCACAAGTAACAGTTTCACAGTAAAAAACTAAAAATCTCTCCTCATTCAGATTTTGCTTTCATTAGAAGTTTCCAAGCTTCATAAACAGAGTGACGAGTCATGCACCTAGCTAACTGGTGAAAAAGAGCTAACTGGTGAAAAAGAGTGACTATTGATGCAGTCAAGTCCTTCCAAATCATTAGCATCTTCTTCTGGTATTGCTTGTGAAGTTGAAGCCATAGTATATGGGTATTATGCATATATTTTGTGAGCCATGTTGTGAATTTATCCACACATCAGTTGGAAAGTCTCAGTTGATAGATCCCTTTGCAGTTCATGAGCATACCTGAAGATGGAGGACATATCAATGCGATCCTCAGAAGATGCTTACCTGATAAGGGAAATTGAACTCACGCACGATCCTGATGGCAGTAAGATCGACTCTGCCACGTTGCTTCAGCTAGCAGAGAATACTTTCTCTTGTGCTGCTGGTCCTGCAGAAAATCAAGTATGATGCTTTACATTTATCGAAATCACAATACATATTCTGTTCCTGTCCTGTATTAAACTTTGCACTACGAGTTACTTGTGGTTTATATACACTGTCTTTAATCGTAACTTGTATCTTCACTACACTTTTTGCTGCAGTTATAGATAACTTGGTGTCCTATTGTGTGTTTCACCTTCTGTTCAACATAAATTGTTGGATGAACAAATTGCACCGACATGTCTGTAGCTTAAACTTACTAGTTAGTACTTACATGAGGCATGATTAGACTGTCATTTGCATAATATGTGTTCTTTCCGCAAGATACATGGAAATATGGAATTCTATGCTGTGCAGATGTACACGTATGGCTCGTGTCAAATTA
Organism: Plantago ovata; assembly: GCA_028274465.1. NCBI lineage: Eukaryota > Viridiplantae > Streptophyta > Magnoliopsida > Lamiales > Plantaginaceae > Plantago > Plantago ovata. The sequence goes on along the minus strand of CM051456.1, from coordinate 124,718,527 downwards.
TCCTGAATTATATTCATTGCATGAAACAACTCAAGTTTCCAGAAATGTTGCACTAAAACCCCTTTCTTCAAGATTGGGAAGACTGTTCTTGTTTTTTCTACCCTCAAAGTCCTGAGAGAAAGAGGTTTTGTTTAGACTTTTGAGCAGAACTATCTGTTCCATGCAATAGCCATCAAGTTTTACACATGCCACTCAGATTTATCTAGCACTGATCTGGAATCTAATTTTAAATATTTGCTCAAGTTACGCTTGCCTGTTAAGGTTGATGCACATATTGCTCCCATTGATACCGAGGTTGATGAGTTGGAAGAAGCGCTCTCACTTATCATCAACAGGATCTCTAATGAGGTCATTTTTCTGCTCAATAACCTTACCTCTATACATTGCCACATAATGATATGCTGTTTCATTTTCCTAATGTGAAGTCTGTCCTTGCACCAAACAGATGCTAAGCCTATGCTTTGAGGACAATTGCTTGCACTCAAAAGCATTGACGTTGCTGGAAATGCTTTGTCGCTATAGTTGGGATGCCAAAGTGGTTCTAGCTCTAGCAGCTTTGGCACAAAGCTTTGGTTTATTTCAGCTCATAGGGCAGCTGCAATCTGAAAATGCTTTGGCCGCTTCATTAGCAACAGTTAAACAACTTCCGGGAGCCATCAATGTGTTAAAGCCACAATTTAAGGCCTTAACTTTGTTAGTTAACTCTATGATAAAGGTCACAAAACTTATTGTCAGTTTCGAGAGCTGGCATCTGCAACATGAATTTCTGGATAATAAATCCATAGATTATGTGAAGTCCAAGATCTACATGGCTACATACTGGATTCTCAGAAGTGTACTAGAATGCTCTTCACAGATATCAGATTTGAGAGCTTCAAGATTTGAGCAAGTGCATGTTTCTTTCCCTTGTTAGCTACTTTTCCTAAATTCTGTGAACTGATTTTCCTAATAAATGTGGAAAATATTTTTTCAGGTGTCCAAATGAGACTGTAACAGCAGCTTGTGCGCTCCACAGTTTAGGAATAAAGTTGAGCAGTTTATACCATGATCTTAAAGATCATGTGGATATCTGTCATCAGCAGATAGGTGATCTCTATAGTCTAGATGCAAATTAGCTAGCTATATCCAACTCCACTTCTACAAAATATGGTTCTCATGAGAAATCTATATTGCATAGCAGATAAAAGGTTGAATCAGAAGCTGCAGGATATGTTTAAGGAGAACCATGTCGACAACCAGGAGGTTCTAAGTACTTTATTTGCGTTACAGCATGAATGCCCATTGAAGATGTCTTCTTCACAAGAGAAAGTAAGTTTTAGTGAAGATGAGGCTTCAAAATTAGTATTTACCTGAAGTTCTGCATTGAACACTGTCTTACTCGGTACAAATGATCTCGCTCAGCGATTTCCTGATCATAGGAAGAAAAATTGTGAATTAGATATACATGCATAAAATATGTCATAGTCCTAACTCCTAATCAATAATTCAACCATCAAATCTATAACAAATTTGCTGGAAGCTTGGAACTAAACTTAGGTTTACAAAACCAATGCATGCGAATTAAAGTGTTTTCTTAAGTTGTTGACCTAATGTTTCAACAGTGCTTCAGTGTCGCGGAGCTGAGAGGCAAGATAGTCATACTCTTGATTTCGAAACCAGAGCTCCTTCCCATTGAAAATATATTTTGGCTGGTCCAGTGGACTCACGATCATCCACAACACAAGAAATTTGAGGAAAGCTATGCCATAATATGGGTTCCAGTTTCCTTGTCAAATACATGGAGCCTAGCTGACAAAACAAATCACCAGTACTTATCAAATAGCTTGCCCTGGTTCTCAATTCGAAAGCCATGGTCACTAAGTCCGCTGATAGTAAACTATATCAAAAGAGAGTGGAACTTCAGGGAAGGTCCAAGAATGGTTGTTTTGAACGAAAATGGTTTGGTTTCTAACACAAATGCAATAGACATGGTGTGGGTTTGGGGACCGCAGGCGTTTCCCTTTTCAGCTTCTAAAGAAAAAGAGCTCTGGGAACAGCAAACATGGAACCTGGACCACTTGATCAGTGGAATCAGCCCTTTATTGACAGAATGGGTAAGATTTAAGAATCAGTATATATGTTACTTGTTTTCTACTTCAAGAAATAGGGTATATTGCAGTCATTATCCTAACTATGACCTTTTTGTATGTCGCTACCTATAGTCTGAAAGTTAATCAAAACCACAGTAGAGTCTTAGAGGAGCATCACTAGGTATAAAAAATTTAGCCAGTATAGTAAGTGTGCATCTGGTCACCTCAATACTATCTCTTCTATTCCTTCTATTTTGGGCCCCTTTACACCAGTATGCAAATTATAAAATATAAAAGGCAAGAGAACAAGCTGTGGAACTTACTTATTTGCTAGGAACTTTAAAATTAATAAAAGGAACCTGAAAATGGAAAAAAACAACTGTTTTGCACCCCATAAAACACGTTGCAAGTACCTCCAGCTAGGATTCTGTGATGTTTGAATACTTGGGATACCTGATTGTACTTTCCAAAGGATTACTAATCTGTAAAGAAGCCTATGATTAAGACTTATACAAAGAGTAATAAGGTACACTTTGTAGACCAACTCATAACTTCTTGACTACTTTCAGGTGGAGGTGGGCAAAAACCTCTGTATCTATGGAAGTGAGGACTTGGATTGGATTAGGTCGTTTACTGCCACAATGGGAAAAACTACAAGTGCAGGTATCCAACTTGAAGTAATCTATGTTGGCTGCAGGTATCCTGGTGAAAATGTGAAAAGCATTATTGACACCATTGATCAAGAAAATCTACGCACTTCCTTGATTTTAACCAAGGTGAAATTGTTTTGGTTTCGGTTGGAGTGCATAAAAAGATCCCTAAGAGTGGCTGGTTCTGATAAGATCAGGAAAGAGGCTGCAGAGTTACTGGATTTCAGCGATAACAAAACGAGTTGGGTGTTGATTGGTAAAGGATCAACAAGTGATGTGATACAACTTGAAGCAGCAAAGCTTGAACCATGCCTCAATCATTTCCCTATATGGTGTAAAAATGTGGAAGCCTATGGTTTAGTTGGTGCAATCCGAAGTGCTCTAGAATTTTCGTTCGCGACTGGACAGTGTGATCACACAGAACTGGTACCGTATGAGGAAGAATCGGTTGACACAGCGATTATGTGTTCTCTGTGTAAACGGCCCATGCAGAAGTTAGTTCTGTTTAGATGTGATTTAAACACAGAAAAACTTGATGAATCTGTTACAACTTGAACAGAGCTGCAAATCAGTTTTCTCTTGTGATGATGGATATCATTGTAAAAGCCTCTTGTTTTTCACTCATATATTCCTAGGCATTGCTATTATAAGATGGAATAAACAAGTATTCATAATTCATATCAGAACATATCATACTATAAACAAGAGAAAGTAGTGTTACATACTTACATTTACACAAGTACCCTATGAAGTACTGTACTATGAGTTGAGTTGGATTCCGTCCGGGCCATATACCCCGGTCAGCAGTTTTCCAGATTTCCTGGTCCGGTCCAAACCTGGAAAGTTCGGGGTCTGGAAAGTTTTATTAATTTATTAAATTTTATACCTTTACCCCCTGTAAACTAAACAAACCTTACTTCTAAGCACATTACTCAAGTCCTTGCTACTTTCTAGTGCTGCTATGATATGCTTCACAACTTTGAACAACTATTTTTACAAGCAGAATACTTTAATGGTTTTGGTTATGGTTTGCTGGAGGTGCATGCATTTGCTTCTTTTTCAATTTAGTTACTTTTACTTCTTTCCCCCAGACCGGTGTAAATCCGGGCCGGACCGGGCTGGACCCGTACCAAAATGGCCCGTCTCCAGGTTTATGAAAGCATATACCCATGTCAATCCCGTCCAGTTTTGGACCGGTGCTATACTAGAACGTTTTAATCATTTTGACACCTAGTGCATACGTCGAATGGAGTAAAAAACAAAATCATTATTAAACTCCATAGCAAATATCAATTTGCCAGCTTTGACACCGAATTTTTGTACCAAAACCAAATACTATCTAAAAGCACCGACACGGATACCGACGCAGACACGATACGGATACGCTGATACGTCAAAATCCAAAAAAGTAGAATACGGATCCGTTTAATTATTTAATATTATTTAATATTTAGTATGTCAATTATTTAAAATTTTAAATTTCCAACTAGTTATTCTAATGAATACTAAAAAATTAAATAACTAACTATTATTTTTAGTTATTCATAAAAAAACCATGCCAAATGCTAAACAACATGGCTAAAGGGGAGGGATACGTATTGGATAACAGATACATATCGGAATGGATACTTGGTCATTTTGGAGTATCGGTGTTTCCTAGAATACTATACATTACTACACGAAAATCACATTTTTCATACATTATCCCTACTCTTCCATGTCTCACATCCTTAGATCATCCATATATTTAAATCCATTAAAATAAAAACCAAATGCCAAATACAATTTTCAAAAATCAACCAAAGCCATTTTTTTAAATAAAATAAAATAAAAACTCAATTTTCACAAAATGCAAAATTCACTCCCAAACTTAATTATCCAAATCTTGATTGTGCAATAAGATGGGTGACTTCGAGAATTGAGATGACATTACCGTACAATACAAAAGCTTTTACTATAGAGAGCTTAAACTATATTTTTCAGAAACCTTATACTTATAATACTGTAATCTTTTCCATGATCTAATATAATATCAGAGTTGCAAAGTGAATAGCCTTTGAAGTGTTACAGAACTGAATTAAAAACCATTTCTGCTTAATCACAGAATGTGCTTTTCCTTCTATCACTTTACTCTTTGGAACTATTAAAAAAACCCAACTGTCAAGTTAAGAAGCATGTACAGAAAGATCCCAAAATTCAGCATCTTAAAAGCTACAAATGTCACCATCCAAATCTTGAGTATGCAACAATGTTGAGGTATTGTAACAAGTATTTTCCATTAATAGACTTCTGAAACTAAACTATCTTACAGTAATATTACACTCCTATCCTACACGTTAGAGCATTACCATATATATAAGACATTAATTGCTAGTTGCTACTGACTGACGAGGACCTAAGCTGCTAACTGTATTCACAGTTGTTTGCCTATTTGATTAAGTTGTGCCAGGTTATTAGAAGTAAAGAACATAAATTTAGCTGTGCAAACAGTTTCTGAATACTTAAACAAACATACATATAATGTTTAATGAAAAGGTACCAAACCATTCTTTGAGCCAAGAACAAGATTTTCTTCAGAATAGTCTATGAAGAAGCAACGACATGCATCACGTTGGATAAGCAAAACTGTAACACATACAGCAATATCCACAATCCTTTCGCATAGCTGGCAGAAATTTAAACAACTAGCAGAATTCCTAACTTATTCTAGACATTAGACCACAACAGAAGCAACAACTTTATTCCATGCTAAGATTGTTTCTTTCTTCTTTTCTGTTTCCTTTTCCTTGAAATAATAACATAATGCTTACTATATAAAGCCTGCAGAAGCACATCAAATCCACACCAAAAAAAAAAAAAGAAGTGCTCTTTCAGAACTTACCTCATTGAAGAAAGCACTTCCCACGTCTAGCAATGACGAGCCGTGATATGGGGCCTGCATCTAGGGGTGTTTCATCCACTGCTCGGGTACAATACCCTACTGCTCCAAATCACACAGGAGCACAGAATTTGGTACCTGATCATAGTCTAAGGCCATATGAACAGGATTATAGCAACATCCAGCCAGCCTCACTGACGTATGGAGCTGTCCAGCCCACACAGTTGACACATGGAGCTGTTCAACCTGCCCCATTGACGCATGGAGCTATTCAACCTGTCCCACTGACGCATGGAGCTGTTCAACCTGTCCCACTGACACATGGAGCTGCTCAACCTGTCCCAATGACACATGGAGCTGTTCAACCTGTATCACTGACACATGGAGCTGTCCATTCCGCCCCCCTGACGCATGGGGCTGGTAGGCCCCACATGCAGAGGAGCGACCGCCTGGGTCGATCTTTTTCAACAGATGAAACTGCACTCAACAAGCAAATACTGGCGACTCATGCTGCTGACAATGAGAACCTTAACGTCAGACCGGTTCTTGCAGTCGTTGAGGACATCCTGCGACTTGGAAAGCCTTTGGCCATTGACAGCACTACGGTAATGTCACAGGATTCCAGACATCATTTGCTTGCTAGACCACGCAAGTTGAGTATTGTTTTTTAAACATGTTGAGCAATGAGTTTGTATAATTAAGGATAGTTTGTGTCTTCTGATCATAATGCAGGGAGCTCCAGTTCAAGCACTTATTGACACATTGGATCACAAGACTGCGCATGGAGCTCATCCAGGCGACAAGCTCTCACATGGTTCTCATCCAGGCGACAAGCTCTTACATGGCTCACACCAAGACGATAGGTTTTTCCACAATTCTCATCATGATGGACAGTTCCATCATGGTTCTGAGCATGATGGAGAGATAATTAAACTCCTGGCTTTTCCCATCAACAAGATAACCTGCGAGGTATACCTACAGTCAAGTCTTTTCATGTTTCATCGTGATAAAATAAAATCAAATTTAAAAATAAATAAATTAAATTAGCATCTTCTCCATCATTCCAACCATAATATCAGATATTAACTTTATATCTTGAGATCCTTGGATTCCATATGCACTGGTGTTAACAGTAACACCTCCGACATACCAAAATTTCTGTTGTTGTTTTTTCTACTAAATAACATGAGCTTCCAATGAACAGATAATATGCAAATGTTCTGCTGGATCAGAAGCTCATTCAGTAACCATGGACCTCCTTAGATCACTGTCAAACTACTCGTGGGATGCCAAAGCAGTCATCACCCTTGCTGCATTTGCAATCAACTATGGCGAGTTTTGGCTAGTTGAGCAACTTCACCCCACAAATTCACTGGCAAAGAACATAGCTATTCTCAAAGATCTGCCTGACATAATGTTGCATGCCGGAGAAAAGAAGTTCACTTCAGTTCTTGACCTCTTAACTGCAGTACTCAAGGTAACTCACCGCATTATTGCATTCAAGGAGCTCCCGACAGCGTACATTAGCAACCAATCACCCGAATGGGCAGCTGCCACTGCTTATATTCCAATAGCTGTTTATTGGATCATTAAGAGTCTTCTTGCCTGTTCATCAATACTCCTGAATCTCATTGGTAGCGGCCATGAGTAAGTATTCTGATATTCCTTCTACCAGCAAAATCAAATTGATAAACTGAATAGTGAAATAACATTGAAGGACCCTCAGTAGGCACAATACTTTTTCCAGAAATCCACGGCATTTTTTCCAACGGTGAATTTCACCATAAACCCCTATGGTTTGACTAAATATACACTTTGTTGTTCATTAGGTACATGACATCAACGGCTGAGTCCTGGGAGATACTAAGTCTAACTCATAAGCTCACTGTCATACTGGAACACCTGCAGAAGCACTTGACGGACTGTTCGGACTACATCAGTAAGTAATCAAGCTAATGGTTACAATTTACTCAAAAAAAGAAAAAAAAAAAAAAAAAGAAGATGAAGATTATGATGAGTCATCCACTCTGTAGGTCTCATAAGTTTGAGCAGTGCATATAACTAATGGTATCTTCACTTCTTTGTTTGCAGGACGGCAGCAAGAAGAAGATGGCTATGCTGCATTCAAGAGGCTTATGGCACAATCACACATTGACAACATGAAGGTACTCAGGGCTATGATTCGTAGCAGAGAAGACCAAAGGCCACTGTATGACGGTACGAAGAGGACAAATGTAAGCTCCCTTTGCCCCCATAATACATTTTACTGAACACTTTCAAGCTCCCTTTGAATTTCATGATTTTTTGCTTAATGACAGGAACGCCTTGAGGTGCTGAGGCTGAAATACGTACTGTTGATGATTTCAGATCTTGATGTTCCTCATGAAGAGCTAAATGTTCTTCATTTGATTTACAACCAACAAACAATGAGGCATGAGTACGAGGTTCTTTGGCTCCCCATGGTTCGCTCGACATCATCAACAAGCTTACCATCCTCAGCACAGGACAATATATTCTATGACCTCAGAAACAACAGCATGCCATGGTACTCTGTGGATCACCCTTCCCTGATTGAACCAGTAGCGGAGAGGTATATCCGTGAAGTCTGGAGATTTGAACACATGCCGATGGTCGTCGTCTTGGATCCTCAAGGAAGAGCATCGAATCTCGATGCCCTGCCTATGATGTGGATTTGGGGTAGCAATGCTTTTCCCTTCACTAAAATCAGAGAAAAGGCTCTCTGGGCTGATGAGAGATGGACTATTGAACTACTAGCAGATTCAATCGACCTACGTATTCCAGAATGGGTACATGTTCCTTATCCTTCGATAATTCCAGCTTTTTTTTAATAACCTGTATACATATTCACTATATATCTCAAAATTGAACAACTACCAGTTTTCCGCACAGCTTAAACATTCTACTTTGTTTACAACTAATTCTTGCATTGGCCAATGTTCTCATGAGAAAAGCCAGGGAAAAGTGGGTCAGAAAGCTAAAACTAAATTTTGCTTCACAAAGACAAAAACTCATGTTAGACAAACCATAAATATTAAGAATAACTGCACCCCACCTACCCAAAGTATTAGGTGTACTCCCCTAATTTGCACATAAACTTTGAACTTCAGAAATAATGGCACCAACCCCACCAAAGTGTTAAGATGCATTCCACTATTAGCACACGTCTAACCATTAGACCCTCTAACACAAATTCTTCTCTTCTTAAAAATAGCATATAGAAGCTGACTATGACATTATGGGTATATACTAACTAGTTATTAGAAGCCAAGTATTGCTATTTGTGCTAACTACCTCTACATATACACCTTTTCTACTTTCAACAAAAATCGCAAAAACACCAAGTTCACCGTTATGTCTAATTCTACTAACTTTAGCACATCACTCACTTGAATTGTTTTGAATTTTCACAGACCAGCGAGAACAGGATAATATGTCTGTACGGAGGGGAGGACATAGAATGGATCCGTAGGTTCACCATTGCAGCAAGAAAAGTGGCCACCGCACTACAGGTCCCTCTTGAAATGCTCTATGTTGGCAAACGAAACCCAAGAGCCAAAGTGCAGCACTGCCACGAAGTCATCGACAGGGAGAAGCTGAGCCACGTCTTCTCTGTCAAGGAGTACTATGACTACGTCTGGTATTTCTGGATCCGTCTCTGGAGCATGTGGAACTCCAAGAAGCAGCTTGGCATGACAGTGGAGAACGACCACATAATGCAGGAGATCATGGACATTCTCACTTTCGACAGCAGCGAGCAAGGTTGGGCGGTTTTCAGCCGAGGCAACCACGAGATGACTAAAGGAATGGGAGACACAGTGGTGTCTGTTCTAGACAACTACCAGCACTGGGGCAACAAAGTGGATCACCCAGACAAATTTATTCCGGTGCTGGACGAGGCTATACGTGGGACACACCCGGAGTACCATTGCAACAAACTCATCCTGCCAAGCTACACTGGGTACATTCCCGAGAGGGTGGTTTGCTCCGAGTGTGGGAAGATCATGGACAAGTATGTTATGTACCGGTGCTGCAACGACTAATCAGACAGTCCTACCTCTACTACAGATGCCTAAATATACTATATATATTCATATAAAACCGACCGATCATCATTTCTTCTCCAAGGCCATCATCAGTGTTTGAAGTACTTGCTACATAACAATAAACTATTGCTGTAATAAGTACTAGTAATAAGTTTCTATACATTCTGTCCTGTTGTTTTGTGGTAAGCTATTCTCCAGATGAAGGGGAATACTATATATTAAGAGTGTTTGTATGATGCAGTAATTATTACTGATAAATAAAATTGTCTTGCTATTCAATTGTTAGTACCTTTTTGTTTTCCCCTTTTCATAATAAACTTTGTGCTTTTCCAGATATTCATGAACATAATTAGCTTTTGACAAATCAGGGACAGTATAAGAGTATCTATGTGAGATAACCAAAGTTGCAGCAGTAATTGAGACCAGAAAAAGGGCAATACCTGAAACAGACGTCAGAGCGCCATCTTTGTCTTGTCCAGCTTATGACTGAAGCTCTCTCCAATGGCTTCTATTCTTCAAGTGAGGCGCCACGGGAAAATTAGCTTCATGCTTAAGATTGGAATTCAAGAATTGCATGTTCTTGCAGCACCCTGTCATTTGTAACCCATTCAGTGCAAAATATAAAAAGGCAAGAGAAGAGAACAAGCTGTGAAACTTACTTATTTGCTAGGAACTTTTAAAATTAAGAAAATGAACCTGCAAATGGACAAAACAACTGTTTTACACCTCACAGAACATGTTGCAAGTACCTCCGTGTAGGATTATGTGATGTTTGAATACTTGGGATACCTGATTGTACTTTTCAAAGGATTACTAATAAACTGTAAAGAAGTCTATGATTAAGACAGATAAATGGGATTTACACCAAGATTAATAAGGTACAGTTTATACCCCAACTCATAATTTCTTGACTTCTTTCAGGTGGAGGTGGGCAAAAACCTCTGTATCTATGGAAGTGAGGACTTGGCTTGGATTAGGTTATTTACTGCCATGATGGGAAAAATTATAAGCACCGGTATCCAACTTGAAGTCATCCATGTTGGCTGCAGATATCCTGGTGAAAATGTGAAAAGCATTATTGACACCATTGATCAAGAAAATCTATGCACTTCCGTGATTTTCTCCATGGTGATATTGTTTTGGTTTCGGTTGGAGTGCATAAAAAGATCCCTAGGAGTGGCTCGTTTTGATTAGATCAGGAAAGAGGTTGCAGAATTACTGGAGTTCAGCAATGACAGAAAGAGTTGGGTGTTGATTGGTAAAGGATCAACAACTGATGTGATAAAACTTGAAGCAGCAAAACTTGAACAATGTCTTGATTATTTCCCTATATGGTTTAAAATTTGGAAGCCTATGGTTTAGTTGGTGCAATTCGAAGTGCTCTAAATTCATTCGCTGGTGGACCGTGTGATCACACAGAACTGGAACCATATGAGGAAGAATCGGTTGGCACAACGGTTATGTGTTCTTTGTGTAAATGGCCCACGCAGAAGTTAGTTATGTTTAGATGTGATGTAAACACAGAAAAACTTGATGACTCTGTTAGAACTTGAAGAGCTACCAATCTGTTTTCTCTTGTGATGAGGGAATCATTGTTAAAGACACTTGTTTTTCACTCATATTTTCCAAGGGGTTGCTATAATAAGATGGAAAATTAAACAAGTGATCATAATTCATGTCAGAACATATCATACTATGAACAAGAGAAAAGTAGTGATACATTACACAAGTACACTGTGAAGTAAGTACTGTACTATGAGTTAAGTTGGATTCCGTCCGAGCCATATACGGCCTGGTCTCCGGTCTTGGGATTTACAGATTTCCTGGTCCGCTCCAAACCCGGGTTTGAACAAGACTGGACCGAGAGTTTTAGTTTGTTTATTTTTTTTATACCCTTACCCTTCTAAACCTAAACAGCAACCCTTCATAATTCTTCTTCACTTATACACAACTAAACCTCACCATCCCCTTTCTTCTTCATCACCTCGACACCTCTCCATCAATCAGCACCACCGACCACTACCATCGGTCATCAACTCCGATCTGCTTGTCTTTCCCCCCAAGATCTATACTGTTGTGCCTCCTCCCACTCATTGCACCTCACAATCAACCCCCAATTGCTATTTTCTAGTGCTGCTATGATATGCTTCACCACTTTTTCAATCTAGTTACTTTTATTTTTTCCTGACCTGTCTAAACACGAACCAGACCGTAAGTTTCCGGCCCAGGCTGGACATGTACTGAAACGGTCCGGTCTCTAGGTTGATGAAAGCATACCCATGTCAATCCAGTCGGGTTTTGGACCAGTGTTATGCTAGGCCATTGTAATCATTTTGAAGTCTAGTGCATACGTTGAATGGAGTATCAAAAAATAATAAGATTCATAGCAAATATCAACCACATGATCCCTGAATGAGAGTTGAGAGATGTTTGCCGGTGTTTAAGAGTGAACTCCCATCAATGATCTTCGATTTTCATCGCCCAAAATCAACATGCCAACTTTGACATCGAACTTTTGTACCAAAATCAAAAATACATTACTATTCAAAAATCATATATTTCATACTATTCTTTTCTGACCTACTTAGTCCTTACATCATCAATGTATTTAATAAACCTATTGAAATAAAAACCAAATACCATATACAATTTTCAAAAATCAACCAAAGACCTTAAATTTCAACAAAATCAAATATCAAATATCAAAATCCACTCCCAGACGATCCGTTAATTACTGAGATCTTGCTTGTGCAATAAGATTGATGACTTTGAGAATTGAGATGACATTTACTGTACAAAAACTTTTACTATAGAGCTTAAAACCTAAGTAGTATATATTTTTCCGAAATCTTGCACTTACAATACTGTAATCTTTCCATGATCTAATATAATATTAGAGTTGCAAAGTGAATAGCCTTTAAAGTGTTAACCAACAGAATAAAAAAACCATTTGCGCTTAACCACAGAATATGCTTTTTCTTGGGCATCACTTTACTCTTTGGAACAATTAAAAAAACCCAACTATCAAGTTAAGAAGCATGGACAGCAAGATCCAAAAATCAGTTATTCCTATCCAAATCTTGTGTATGCAACAATATTGATGTATTTTAACGAGTATTTTCCGTTAATTGACTTCTAAAACTAAACTATCTTACAGTAATATTACACTTCTATCCAACACGTTAGAGCATTACCATATACTCCCTCCGTCCCAGAGCAGTTGCACAATTTGCTTTTGGGCACAAAAAATAAGAATGAGAGTTAAATATTGAATTATATTGATAGTGGAGGTTACTTTTACTTTATTGGTGATTTATGGCCACTCAAATGTATTGGTGGAATATAAAATTATTATATACATGTCCCAAAATGGCAAAGAAATGAAATGGTGCAACTCTAACGGAACGTCCAAAATGGCAAAATGGTGCAACTGTTCTGGGACGGAGGGAGTATACATTACATTAATTGCTAGTTGTTACAGCCTGATGAGGACCTAAGCTGCTAACTGTATTCACAGTTCTTTGCATATTGAATTAAATTGTGCCAGGTTATTAGAAGAAAAGAAGATAAATTTAGCTGTGCAAACAGTTTTCTGAATTTTTAAACAAGCACAGACATATAATGTTTCAATGTAAAGGTACCAAAGCATTCTTTGAGCCAAGAACAAGATTTTCTTCAGAATAATAGTCTATGATGAAGCAACAATGTGCATCACATTGCATGCACAAAACTGTAACACGTATAGCAATATCCACAATCCTTTCGCATAGCAGGCAGAATTCCTAACTTATTCTAGACATTAGACCACAACGAAAGCAACAACTTTATTCCATGCTAAGATTGTTTATGTCATCTTTTCTGTTTCCTTTTCCTTGAAATAATAACATAATGCTTACTGTATAAAGCCTGCAGAAGCACATCAAATCCACACAAAAAAACAAAAAATACTCTTTCAGAACTTACCTCATTGAAGAAAGCTCGCCCCACGTTTAGCAATGACAAGCCGTGATATGGGGCCTGCAACTAGAGGCGTTTCATCCACTGCTCGGGCACAATACCCTACTGCTCCAACTCACACGGGAGCGCAGAATTTGGTACCTGATCATAGTCTAAGGCCATATGAACAGGATTATAGCAACATCCAGCCAGCCTCACTGACGTATGGAGCTGTCCAGCCCACACAGTTGACACATGGAGCTGTTCAACAAGTCCCATTGACGCATGGAGCTGTTCAACCTGTCCCACTGACACATGGAGCTGCTCAACCTCTCCCACTGACACATGGAGCTGCTCAATCTGTACCACTGACACATGGGGCTGTCCATTCCGCCCACCTGACGCATGGGGCCGGTAGGCCCCACATGCAGAGGAGCGACCACCTGGGTCGCTCTTTTTCAACAGATGAATATGCACTCAACAAGCAAATATTGGCGACTCATGCTGCTGACTTTGAGGACCTCAACGTCAGACCGGTTCTTGCAATCGTTGAGGACATTCTGCGACTTGGAAAGCCTTTGGCCATTGACACTACTATGGTAATATCACAGAATTCCAGATATCATATGCTTGCTAGACCACGCAAGTTGAGTATTGTTTTTTAAGCATGTTGAGCAAGAGTCTGTATTTAAGGATAGTTTCTGTCTTCGGATCATAATTCAGGGAGCTCCAGTTCAAGCACATGGTGACGCATTGGATCACAAGACTGCGCATGGAGCTCATCCAGGCAACAAGCTCTTACATGGCGCACACCAAGAGGATAGGATCTTCCATAATTCTAATCATGATGGACAGTTTCGTCATGGTTCTGAGCATGATGTAGAGATAATTAAACTCCTGGCTTTTCCCATCAACAAGATAACCTGCGAGGTATGCACTAGCATTAACAGTAACACCTTTGACACACCAAAAGATGAGGAATTAACTTTATGTTGTTTGTACTACTAAATAACATGAGGTTCGAATGAACAGATAATATCCAAATGTTCTGCTGGATCAGAAGCTCACTCAGTAACCATGGACATCCTTAGATCACTGTCAAACTACTCGTGGGATGCCAAAGCAGTAATCGCCCTTGCTGCATTCGCTATCAACTATGGCGAGTTTTGGGTAGTTGAGCAACTTCACCGCACAAACCCACTGGTAAAGAACATAACGATTCTCAAAGATCTGCCTGACACAATCTTGCATGCCGGAGAAAAGAAGTTCACTTCGGTTCTTGACCTCTTAACTGCAGTACTGAACGTAACTCACCGCATTATTGCATTCAAGGAGCTCCCGGCAGCGTACATTGGCAACCAATCCCCGGAATTGGCAGCTGCCACTTCTTACATTCCAATAGCTGTTTATTGGATCATTAAGAGTCTTCTTGCCCGTTCATCAATACTCCTGAATCTCATTGGTAGCGGCCATGAGTAAGTATTCTGATATTCCTTTCACCAGTAAAATCAAATTGATAAGCTGAATAGAAAAATAACATTGAAGGACCCTCAGTAGGCACAATATTCCAGAAATCCATCGAGTTTTTCCAAGGATGAATTTCCATAAACCCCTACAGTTTGACTAAATATCGCTTTGCCGTTCACTAGGTATATGACTTCAACGGCCGAGTCCTGGGAGATACTAAGTCTAACTCATAAGCTCTCGATCATACTGGAACACCTGCAGAAGCACTTGACGACCTGTTTGGAATCAATCGGTAAGTAATCAAGCTGACGGTCACAAATTACTCCCAAAAAAAAAAAAAGAATAGTATCATGAGTGATCAACTATATCGCTCTGATAAATTTGAGCAGTGTATATAATTAATGGTATCTTCACTTTTTTATTTGCGGAGATACAAAAAGGAGAAGCTGCATATGCTGCATTCAAGAGGCTTATGGAGCAATCACACATTGACAACATGAAGGTAATCAGGGCTATGATCCGTAGCATAGAAGACCAAAGGCCACTATATGACGGTACTAAGAGGACAAATGTAAGCTCTCTTGCCCCCACAATACAATTTTCTAAACTCTTTCAAGCTCCAGTAGATATTATTGGCATCGAATTTCATGATTATTGCTTAATATCAGGAACGCCTTGAGGTGCTGAGGCTGAAATACGTACTGCTGATGATGTCAGATCATGACGTTCCTCATGAAGAGCTAAATGTTCTTCATTTGATTTACAACCAACAATCAATGAGGCATGAATACGAGGTTCTTTGGCTCCCCATGGTTCGCTCGACATCATCAATGAGCTTACCACCCTCAACAGCACAAGACAATATATTCTATAACCTCAGAAACAGCAGCATGCCATGGTACTCAGTGGATCACCCTTCCCTGATTGAGCCGGTAGCGGAAAGGTACATCCGTGAAGTCTGGAAATTTGAACACATGCCGATGGTCGTTGTCTTGGATCCCCAAGGAAGAGCATCGAATCTTGATGCCTTGCCCATGATGTGGATTTGGGGTAGCAATGCTTTTCCCTTCACTAAAATCAGGGAAAAGTCTCTCTGGGCTGATGTTAACTGGAATATTGAACTACTAGCAGATGCAATCGACCCACTATATAGGATGGGTACATGATCCTTCTCCTTCAATGGGTACATGATCCTTCTCCTTCAATTAGTCCAGTTTTTTTTATAGGATGTACAAGTAATTCACTATATATCTCCAAATTGAACAATTACCAGTTTACCACACAGCTTAAACATTCTACTTTGTATGCTACTAATTCTTGCATTGGCCATTGCTCTCTTGAGAAAAGTCAGGGAAAAGTGGATCAGAAAGCTAAATATATATTTTGCTTTCCCAAAGACAAAAACTCATGTTAGGCAAACCATAAATATTAAGAATAACCGCACCCCACCTACCCAAGTGTTAGGTGTACTCCTCTAATTTGCACGTAAACTTTGAACTTTAGAAATAATGACGCCAACCCCACCAAAGTGTTAAGGTGCATTCCACTATTAGCACACATCTAACCATTAGACCCTCTAACACAAGTTCTTCTCTTCTTCAAATACTCATCCGTTTTTTTAGATTGTTTAAGTTTGCCTTTGGAACGGTTTTTTAGGAGGTTGGTATGATGTGTGTGGTGTTTGGTTTAGTGGCAGGACCCACATTAAATGTGTGGATAAAAGTTCGCCAAAAAAAGGAAACGTAAACAATCTAAAAAAACGGATGAATAGCATATAGAAGCTGACTTTGACATTTTCGGTATATACTAAGTAGTTATTAGAAGCCAAGTATTGCTATTTGTGCTAGCTACCTCTACATTTACGCCTTTTCTAATTTCAAAACAAATCGCAAAAACACCAAGTTCACCGTCATGTCTAATTCTACTAACTTTGGCACCTCACTCACTTGAAGTTGTTTTGAATTTTGACAGACCAGGGAGAACAGGATAATATGTTTGTACGGAGGGGAGGACATAAAATGGATACGTAGGTTCACCATTTCAGCGCGAAAAGTGGCCACCGCACTACAGGTCCCTCTTGAAATGCTCTATGTTGGCAAACGCAACCCAGGAACCAAAGTGCAGCACTGCCACGAAGTCATCGATAGGGAGAAGCTGAGCCACGCCTTCTCTGTCAAGGAGTACTACACTACGTCTGGTACTTCTGGAGCATGTTCAACTCCAAGAAGCAGCTTGGCATGACAGTAGAGAATGACCACATAATGCACGAGATCATGGACATTCTCACTTTCGAAAGCAGCAAGCCAGGGTGGGCGGTTTTCAGCCGAGGCAACCACAATATGACTAAAGGAATGGGAGAGATAGTAGTGTCTGTTCTAGACAACTACCAGCACTGGGGCCACAAAGTGGATCACCCAGACAAGTTTATTCCGGTGCTGGACGTGGGACAAACCCGGAGAACCATTGCTTCAGCCTCATGCTTCAGAGCAACCTTGACATTCCTGGGAGGGTGTGTTGCCCCGGGTGTATGAAGATCATGCACAAGTATATTGTGTACCAATGCTGCAACGAATAATCAGACAGTCCTACTCCTACTACGGATGCCTAATATACTTACCTTACCTATGGCTATATACAATAATTTATTTTATTGCTGTAAATAAGTTTCTAAACATTCTGTACGTTAAGAGTGTTTGAATGATGGTGTAATAATAATTACTGATAAATAATAAAAGTGTCTTGTTATTCAATTGTTAGTACCTTTTTGTTTTCCCCTTTTCTTAATAAACTTTGTGCCTTTGAAGAAGATATTCATGAACCTAATTAGCAGCATTTGACAAATCATGGACAACAATACATAAATATAAAAGTATCTATGTGAGATAACAACCAAAATTGCAAGAGTAATTGAGACCAGAAAAAGGGCAATACCTGAAACAGACGTGAGTGCGCCATCTTCGTCTTGTCAAGCTTAGACTCAAGCTCTCTCCAATGGCTTCCATTATGTCAGAACCAGAAAGACCAAGCCAAGGTACTCAAAATCAGACTGAACTGAAGAAACCATGAAAAAGACGGTGATGTTTGCTTAATTGAGGGACGAATTAATCCAGGAAGATTACGTCCCAGACAGAGAAGAGTCCAGTCAATAGCTCAACACAATTCAGACGTCTTTGTTTACAATGAAATCATCAGACCGACACAAGTGGTCGTGTAGTTGGTTGCTGAAGACTCTCTGAATTTAGCCACGCAATCACTTCTATCTATACGTAAATTTGTGTATTTACACCATTATTATTTCGCCATAGTCTTTCGAAAGAGTTTATTTGGTAGTGTTTGTAAGTGATTAATTAACAAAATTAATTTCAGAGTTTATTTGCTTAAACTTTAAAAAATTTAATTTTAAGTAAACGTATGTGATTTTTTGGTATAACTGTAAAAACCAAAGTATAAAACACTTAATTTTAGGGAAAAATACATATATAAACCAATATACAACATTAATTGCAAAAACAGTCACCTTCAGAAAACTAAAAGTTCGCTACAGTGATTCGCTACAGTAGATCCGGATTTCAAAAACTCGCTACAGTAGATTTAATAAATATTTTGAAATCCGGAAGCTAGTTTCAGCCACCGAAACTAGCTGAAACTAACAAAAAATGACCGAAACTAGCTAAAAATGAATGAAAAAAGTTGAAACTAACGGTTAATTTTATATTTTTCCTAAAATTAACCTTTAAAATTAGTTTTTAATTTTATAAAATGATTAAATTATCTCTAAGACTTATTTATGCTAAACTAAAAATATTAAAAAATATGAAAACTATAATTATAAAAATATAAATCATTATTTTAAATGAAAAAAATAGTTTCATATTTGTTTCAACACATAAAAATTAGTTTTAGAAGCTAGTATTAGACAAAAAGTTAGTTTCAGAAGCTAGTTTCAAACAAAAGCTAATTTTATAAACTGGTTGAAACTAACTATTAATGGTAGTATCAACATCATAAAATGTTATTTTCATTAGTTTCAACAACAAAAATACTATTTTCATTAGTTTCAGTATCATAAGTGCTAGTTTCAGCAACAAAAATGCTAGTTTCAGCAACACAAATGGTAGTTTCATCAGTTTCAACAACATAAATCTTAGTCTCAAACAACTAAATGCTAGTTTCAACGACTAACTGTTGTTTTAATTAGTTTAAGCATCATGAGTGTTAGTTTCAACCACAAAAATGCTAGTTTCATTAGTTTCGGCAAACACGAATGCTAATTTCATTTGTTTCGGCATCACAAGTGAAAAAAAAATGCTATTTTCATTAGATTCAACAACACATGTGCTAGTCTCATTAGTTTTCAGCAACACAAATGCTAATTTCATTAGTTTCTGTATATAAATATTAATTTGTTAGAAAAAAATAGTTAAATATAATTAGTTAGTAATTAATTAACACCAATGGATGTCAAAAACACTTTCAAAATCCATTTTGGCAAGAAAAATGGAGTCCATATCCAATTTAGAGAGATTTTGGAGAGTACTTGATTAGATTTTATGGCACTAAAAAATAGAATGACCTTTTTTGTAAGAGGTTTTTTAAAGTGGTTGTATTAGCAATAAGGTTGTTTTATGTAATTTTATGTTATTCTAATTTCATTTGACTAGATTGTTGTTTTTCCATTGATTATTGATGTACTAGATGATGTTGTTGTAATTTGTACATTAGTCGCATAAGAATCAGGGGCGGAAGTGTGTATGTACAAGGTAGTGCCTTCAAATTTTTTCTAGTATACTATTATAAATTTATTTTCATTATGCCCTACCTATTTTTACTTGACATGTTATTTTTATTTCTCAAATTGTACATATATGGTGTATTGTCATTAAACTTAAGTCCTTAAACTTATAATTATTATGCATAATTTTCATAATTATGATTAGTATATTTTTATCCCAACCAATAAAAAAAGTTTCTCTGTTTCGATGTAATAATTTTCGATTCTATATGCACTAGACAAGTTCTAATCCTAGCTCCGCCCCTGATAAGAATTGATTTATGTTTTCATTCATTGTGTGAGCTCAATTATCAACTCGATCAGATCAATGGAAAAATGTACAAATGTTTTTATTCTTCCGAATATGTATTCTTTTCCTACAAATATTCATGTGTTCTTTCACGTATGTACCATTTCTTGCCAATATATCATATGTTTTGACAATAATCCATTTTTTTGCAATGTCTTATATATTTATATATATATATATATGAAGATATTATATATGTTAGGTAGGTGTAATATTCTTTACAACAGGCTCTATGTTGTCACATAAATGATCTATGTTGGGCTACGATATTGGATTTCTAAGTACTTTATGCTCTTATATGTTCGTGTGTGCCTTTTAGCTTGAGTTCTTGTGCAGCTTGTGATTTTCCGTATTTTTACATGCATTTCATCCTTAGTTAGTTGTTGCAGTACTTTGTTTGTGTGGAGTTTATTGTCAATCATTTTGAAATTTTTTTTTATTGTATTTATCAACCTTCTCTTACAAAGCAAACAGCTCCTTAGGATGTTGGAAATGTTAACTTATGCATTATCTTCTTTTTTTACCCATGTCCTTATTGAAAGGACTTTCCAGCGTGTATTATGTTATTTACATTATGCTCTACTAAATTGTTTGGAACATCAGTTCGTGTTCTTGCCAATATCACTATGTTCTTAACAATGTAACTAAATACATAAAAAATGTCTAACCTCATTATTATTGTTGTTGTCTTCCAAGTCGAGAAAAATTCTATGCAATTATGGTGCTTCCATGAACGATTCTAGCTAAAAACTCAAGAATCATGTTGCAAACCATTCAAATCTACCTTGAAAACTTGTTATATCGCATCCACATCCTTCACAAGAGGTACTAAGTTCTTCTTTTTTCTTTTTTTAAAGAAAGATATATCATAATAAATAGTTAAAAAGGTCTTAAATTACAATGCGCGGAATAGGAAATAAGTTTGAATTTAAAAGTAAAATCATCCAATTGGGTATAGTATCCCAAACAAAATGAAGAGGGTCTAAAGTTTGGTGAATTCTTCCAAAAGTTCTCTTACGGTGATGTGATCAGTTGTTCGGTTCATTTCTCTATACACAAACATTACTTGCACTTGTTCCATGTCTTCAAGCATCCTAAATGCATCTTCCAAAAGGACTTGGTGCCTTGTATGCGCTGCTTCCTTCCTGGACAGATATTGAGAGTCCATTTGAATGACAATCTTTTTAGTTTCTATTTGATAACAAAGATGTGCCTAATTTGAAAGCATTTCTGCCTATGCATGATACCAACATTTGCTCCTGATTAAATATTTAGATTGATTTCAAATCACACAATTGACGGATATGAAAGCCCCTATAGCTCAGTGGTAGAGCGCCAGTCTTGTAAACTGGAGGTCTGTAGTTCGATCCTGCATGGGGGCAGCATTCTCGTATATTTTCATTTTCACCGTAATAAGTTTGAGAAGCCTTACCTTGATTTTTCTACTACAACCTCGCTAAGATTTTCAACAGGATTTGTTTAATGGGCCTTGTTTAATAAGATTAACCGTGAGACTTTTTTTCCTTTATTAAGGATTAATGTGGGCCTATGATATATATAACCCAAGCCCAAGAATAGTTTTCACGGTAAGCTTCATAATTTGGGCCTTATCCAGATAGGACTGATCCCCGGCCCTCAGAACCTTTCGGGTCACACTCACACACATGACGTCATGCAATTGGGACAATTACGGGTTCTATGTTTTTGTTTTTTTTTGAACTAATTCTATGTTCACCCTAGTGGAAAAAAATTTATGCAGAGAGTGGGAGTGTGCTTTTAGGCTAAAAAACACACACAGGTCGCTCTTAGAATAATTTGGGCTAAATGGATGTTTTCGGTAGAAAACCCATGATTTTCTCTAACCAAGGCCCATAGTTCGGGTTGAACTTACCGTTTATTTAGTAATGTTTCAAAATAGTCCGGGTAGAAAAAAAATTCACAATCTGCTCAAATAATCTCTACTAATGCAATTTTGTCAGAGACGTTTATAAATGAATTTATTTATGTATTTTACAATATTTATAAATAGTCCGGGTTAAAGAAAAAAAGAAGATATCGACCAAGTAGTCTCTGCTGGTGTGATCTTGTCATCCGGTAAACGGTAAACAGTTAGTATAATTTGATTATGCAAAGGGATATTTCCATGCACGTAGAATCACCTATAGCACTTTAACATTCAACGCTTGTCAGCATCACAATATTAGCTAGCTAGCTATAGCTCATATATAATGGCGATCGATGATTGAATCATAAATTTAATTTGAGACTTGGTAACAATTAATTAATAATTATTTGTTACTAGTATATATACTAATTAATATAATTGACATAAGTATATGTTAGGTGATATGTTACCTCACCATCTTCGACCTGTCCTTATTAATTTCTGAGGCACTCGATATATCTATATCAAAACCAGAATTTCAAACTCCATTCATTGTTTATGTTGCTAGCTAGCTAGCTACATCGTTCTTAATTAGCAATGTCACTCTCTCAATTCACTTAAAAAATTAGACATTAACTTCCTATATAATATGCTTGCATAATCAAATAGTAATACTACTTACGTTCAGATATTTTACCTTAATTCATGTCCAAATTCTATTGATGTTATAAGAAAAACATATACTATAGCATAAGCTACGTACGATATATTTACACTATTTTCATTTATTTTTCAAATAATTAATCCACTGATCAATTTAATTTCACTTTGTTATTTTTTTCGGACCACTCCTCCACCGTACCTAATTAACGCTACAACTTATAGTACTGAGGTAGAAAATTTAGTAACTTTTATTAATTTAGCACAATGACACAATTAATATAACAAATACATTGCTTTGGTGGTGCATCATGCATGGGCAACTTGGCAGGCTTACGGGCCTTTTATATATATATATATATATATATATATATATATATATATATATATATATATATATATATATATATATATATATATATATATATATATAAAAACATTTATTATATAGCACGTATACTATAATGCTAGTATGTCTTTAGTTGTAGTTTATTTATTTAGTAAAAATCAGTTAATTAATTAATGAAGTGACCAAATTAGTGATATTGATTGGTGTGAAATTAGTAGTATTGTTTTGCAATTGGTTGTATTTATTGGACTTATATATTACTATACTAGTACTGTAGTAGTACAAAAAATGTCATGATAATTAGGTGGAACGCCTTTAATTTGAGGTATTTAGATCATAAAATCCTTACAAGATCTGGATGGATTGAGTTGACATTAACGTTAATTAATGAAGAGTCTAACTAGCTTTTTTTAGAAACAACAAAAAACTTCTATTAACACCATAGTAATGTACAAGAGTAAGAGTAAGAGGAGTATACACCAATCACGATACAAGATGTATCACTAAATCTCAAGTAAATTAACAAGAGGGTCCAGATAGCCAACGAGACTATTGGAGAAACCAAATCGCAACGAAACCCGCAGACTCAAGCTAAGCTATGATCCTTGAAGAATCTAAAATTGAAATCAAATCTAAAACTGAAATTCCAACTAACGAATGGCTCTTCGAACTTCAGACGACGTCTGTGATTCGAAAAAAGACTCGAGCCCACATCCCACAGCTCCCAAGGCGATAGTGCAACACCACAACAACACTTCCATCTCGTAGAGACAAAAGTTGAAGATACCCAGTTCCCGCCGTTTGACTTCAACCTCAGTATTAATGAAAACGAGACACCCAAAGGAAATCGCCAACCGAACCTCCAAGTTTAGTGGACTTGTCCCCCCCCCCCCCCCGTTCCAACAAATAATACCCAAGTGATACGTACTGCTCAACCATGAAAACGAAGAAAGAACAGAAAAATAAAGCAAAAACAAAGTAAAAAAAATACTCCCTTCTTGCATTTCACCGCACAACCTGTAACCATGGTCTGGCCTCACTTTCGCGCACAACTGCTGGAACACGAAACCACCTCCAACTTGCGACATGACACAAAAACACGAAAGCGGAACCTGAACCGAATAAAAGCAAAAAATGCAGCAATACCTGACTGGCAGAAACAGAAACCGTGCCTTCCCCCGCTAAATGACCTCTCCGCTACCGCAACCACACAAGTTCCTTGCTGCTACAACCACACTCGACACGTCCTCAACCCTCAACCACAACACGTTCCTGCATTACCACCAACACAAACGTGGATCCACTAACCAAGAGGTAAAGGAATAGTGCGCACCCAAACGACCCTTGCTACTCGCCCAAAACCAGACCATATACTTTAGGGGCTATTACTTTTGATACCCCTGCTATTGTTGAGTATTACAAATTAGTCCAGCTATATTTTTTATTACACGAGACTCCCTTACTAAACCAATGTAATTACATTTTAACCCACGGATTTGACTTTCTGCGCTCTAAGCCCTGGAAATGACATTTATGCCCCGCCGGAATTTCAAATTCTGAATTACGCCAAACAACATGAAGTTTAGTTTATTACAAATTCACCCCAAATGTTTTGACTTTTACAATATTAACACAAACAATTTATAAATTAACCCACATAATTTAGCTTTATTTCAAAATAGTTTACAAAATTATTTTAAAACAAACCCCTACAAAATATTGAATTTCAAAATGAGTCCCAAATTTTATTTTTTACCTTTTCTTTTTTTCTTTATTAAATAAAAATAAATAATACTAAATAAAAATAAGTAAAAAAAAAAAAAAGAGGAAGAAGATGAACAGTAACTCCGATCGTAGCTTTCTGATCGGAGCTGTGTTATACAGCTCCGAAAGGAGCTCTGTTAAGCTCCAATCGGAGCTTAACAAAGCTCCGATTGGAGCTTTGCTCCGACTGGAGCTTTGCACAGCTCCAATTGGAGCTGTGTAACACAGCAGCTCCGATCGGAGCTTTCTGATCGGAGTACAAAGCTCTGATTGGGGCTTTGCAAAGCCCCAATCGGAGCTTGGCACAGCTCCAATCGGAGCTGTGTAACACAGCTCCGATTGGAGCTGTGCCAAGCTCCGATTGGAGCTTAACACAGCTCCAATCGGAGCTTAACACACCTACCAATCAATTTTAATCCGTTGATCTTACTTATCCAATTTCAATTTGGTGCGTACATGTGCCATTATTTAATTATAAGGTGTAGGGTTCGAATCCTGTTGGCGTGATTTTTCTCTATTATTTGTATCATTATTTTAGTTGAAGGTGTTGAGTTTGAATCTTATTGACGTAATTTTTTTCTGTTTTATTTATTTTTTTCTTAATTTTTTTTTTTTGACATAAAGTTGTATGGTCGTATTATACTTAATTTAAAATAACCATGATATGTTCTTATAAAAAAATAGTTCAATTCAAAACTATTAATTGCATAACTACAAAAACTATACATTTATAGGACACCATTTATGTTAAGTTTGAAGTCATTATATGAAGATTATATATTTACACCGTTCATTTCAATACATTATTTAGTGAAACAATAATAATGTTGTACAAAATTACGCTCCACACGAATAGCATAGCGTGTGACGCGGTTCCTAGTATATATTTATCATAACAAAATTGATAATGATATTTCTACGTAACTGATCATTAGTGAAGTATTATTTTAATAATTGAAGTAATTGAGAGGTGATAAATTACTAGTTGCATTACTTAAATAATTGTCGGGTTAACGGAATATAAAAACTTATCTGTAACATACCCTACCCCTCTTATTAGTAGTGTTAGGAAAAATCATGTGTTTTGTACGATGCCAAATAATAGTGAATTTGTGATATTCACACTCTTTATATTTAGTGGCGCTTATATTTGGTCTTGTCCAATTAATTGACGCATCGGAGTAGTGGATATACACATACTTTCGTTAGTGTCGCATATCATCATGATTTAATTTCAATTGTCGGTCGTATTTATGGTAACAGATAAAGCTTTAGTGTGATAAAGATCAGATCAGGACAAGACGTGCTTATAAATGCACACTTAACCTGGAAACAACAAAGGTGGCCATAAACCATGGTTCACCAATAATCTTTCATTTTCACTCCGTTGAAGTAGTAGAGTATTATGATCCACTTTCAATAATATATTTAACAAAATTGAAGAAGAATTTGTGACTTTGTGACTTGGAGTCCGAAAATTAATATAAATGATTAGATTTTACATTTTATTATAGCTCGAATTTTTAGGAGAGTTAAAAAATTTGTATCAGACCCATATGGCTCATCCATCTAAGTTCAAATCTACTTGGATGCAAATTCCACCCCATATTAAAAGAGGTTGAAAACGGCCACTAGTGCTTCCACTTAAATAAACTCCCAATAAGGTTGAAAACAATCACGAATGCGGGGAGAATTAATATAAATGATTAAATTCTACACTGCCTATCAACTTGAAATTTTAATAGAGTTGGATTTCTATATATGTGAGTGAACACGCCATTAACACTAAAAAATGAAAAAACCTAGCTCATTAAACTATATAAAATTTATTTTATTTTCATTTGCATTGTATTTATGAAATGAAGAGGATCGATCATGTGGGGTTGGAATGGAGAAATTAAGAAGGGACAAAGATACAAAAATATAGCTAGATCACCCTAACACATACGAGTATATAGTACATGATAGTGTGATACATGACAAAAACTTTTGAAAGATCATCATCTCATCTAAACTTCAACTGCATTCAACTTCAACTTGTCAAGTTGCCAAAACAAGATAACAAAAACAAAAAGAGTTTCAAACTCATTCCTTTGGCATGTTTCTTTTCATAGGCAACTTGGGGAAAATGTGCCTTTTTTTTACCTTATCCACCAGCTTTTTTCTTCTTTTAGCATTACCATTGGTGGCTTGATGCCATGCACCAACAAACTAGGAGCCAGTGCTCATGTCCTCAGTACATATGTCATCACATTATTCCCTTCCATTTACAATGATTTTCTTCTTTTACTGTTCCATTGAGAAGATGCATTGCGTTTTCATGCATTTGTTCGAACAAGAGTGAGTCCGTTCTAGTTGAATTTGTTGATAATAAATATAAAAAATGTGAGTTTATGGGCAACAGCCGTGAGCAACACATGCTACTTGCATTATGTGACATGCATGCCAAACATAACATTCATTGATGGAGTAGCTAGGTTCTAGAAGCTGGGTGCTGGTACTCTTTTATTATCGATTAAATTAATGTCACATATAATTTTGAAGATGATATAAATTATATGAAAAAAATAGAAATAGTACATCTGCGTTGGGACATATTGATTGTTTGGATTTCAATTAAAGAGGCCTCTGGACCTGTTGAGAGGTCTGTTTACGTTTGGATTTCAATTAGAGAGGGCCATGTCACTATTCATACTATTGTTACTATTGTTAGTAGCTAGGAGATCGCTAGTTCTACTATTGTTAACACATCATTACAAAGATGTAACTCTAATTTTAAATCAAACAGTCATGAGCAAATCAACACAAACTGAACACAGGTTCTAACTTGGATTGAACATTGGAATGTTCTACATCCATCGGAAATATAAATCTCATATCAAACCACGCATGATGCATAAAAGCCAAAATTGATGATGATGATAATTCATACATACTATTAACACGAATAGCTAAATCTAGCTTTTGACTACGATAGAATTTGGACAAGTTTTTACTAGACTTACTATGTTGGACTTGAATTTATCAACTATATATCTCACAAGTTTAATTAAGTCTATATAATTTGACCATTTTTTACAAAAACACATAATTAGTAACTGATAAACTATTTAAATCGGGATTTCCTTCATATCTAGTTGGCTCTGTTCTCTTCGTCTGAAAATTAATTATTTTAAGTTCAGATCAGTTCAGATGCATTATATTCAATTCAGATAAATTCAAATACATTAATTTCATTCCAGTCCAGTTCAATGCAGATTTGCCTATTGTGTACAGTATTAGAAATAAGTTCAGTTCAATTCAACTCCATTCAGTTCAGTTCAGTTCTGTTCAGACGAAGAAGAGAAGAGATAGTTACACTATGACTCAGGACTCATATTTTTGTACCAATAAATCATCTTGAGATACCATTCATTCATTGGTCGTCTGCTTAAAGTGAAGCCGCGCGTTGGTTTCCACCAATTAGCCAACTCATTTGATTTAAGCTAAAATGTTTAGATCTCAAAATATGTGTACGTTTGTAATAATACTATTTAGACCAAGAACGAACATGAGTATCTTGCAATTTTGTCGTATATTAATTAATTAACGAATGGACATACTTAATTAGAGCGCGCGAGAAGAAAATTAATCTAGCACACTGTATAGTTTAGCACACTGTATATATATAGTGTATACCTAACTTGATCGTTGGTTTTCATATAACAAATTAATTAATGTAAATATGCCAAACAAATGTATCAGTTCTACCAACTAGTTTTCGTGGAAATTGTGTGATTTGTGTCCCTCCAAAATGTTTGCTAAACAAATACGTAAACAATTTTAATAAAAATAGTTGAGTTAACTGCGTA
This sequence comes from Plantago ovata, assembly GCA_028274465.1. Classification (NCBI taxonomy): domain Eukaryota; kingdom Viridiplantae; phylum Streptophyta; class Magnoliopsida; order Lamiales; family Plantaginaceae; genus Plantago; species Plantago ovata. Next base: position 124,689,873 of record CM051456.1, on the reverse strand, counting down.
GGTACCCGGCCACAAATTAAATTAGGATTCAATATTACGTATACTGGTGATTGGCAAGTCCGGGTCACATTTTAGGTTTTACGTATTCGATATTCCTTCAGTTTTTCAAAGCGTTTACGTTTGATTTAGGATTATTGTTTAGAAGATTTGTGTGTGATGTTTAGTTAGTTGCAAAATCTTCAGTAAAGATGTATATTACATAGTTTTGTTTTTGTCATATAAAGAAAGCCTAAAGCCAAAAAATAGGTAACGAATGTAAAAAATAATATGCTTATATTGTTGGGTATTTGGCCTTGCAAATACGCTCCCCATAATCTACCCATTTGTGGAAACCGAAAGCAAATACGAGAAATAATAATGACACAAGGAAAACGTGGAAACTCCAAAATTAGGAGAAAAACCACGGGGGACCAAACAAGAAAATACACTATGTAGAAAATTGTTACAACTACACAATTTTTCTTCTCACCCCAAACCGACCTCGACAGAGCTTACCACTAGCAATACTCTATAGCTTACACCTCAACACAGTATATCACATACACATGAGGAACTATAGAATACTCTCAGCTAACTCACTCTTGTTGGTGTCATTTGGAAGACTGAAGGAGAAGCTCTTTATATAGGCACTACAAGAGCTCCCAAACTGCCTCCATTTAATTCCACCGCACAACATTATTGTGCCAACAACTTTCACCTAATGCCAACAACCTGTGTCTTCAATGCAGTGCCACCAACTTTCACTTAATGCCAACAACCCGTGTCTTCAATGCAGTGCCAGTAACTTTCACCTAATGCCAACAACCTGTGTCTTCAATGCAGTGCCAACAACTTTCACCTAATGCCAACAACCTGTGTCTTCAATGCAGTGCCAACAACTTTCACCTTATGCCAATAACCTGTGTCTTCAATGCAGTGCCAGCAACTTTCACCTTATGCCAACAACAATTGACCATATCAAAGACCAATTATTTCAACATATATTACATAGTTTTTTTTTTTTTTTTTTTTTTTTTTTTTTTTTTTTGTCATATAAAAAAAGCCTAAAAAATAGGCAAAGAATGTAGTACAAAATAACATGCTCCAAGTTGTTTATCGTGTTAATTAACTTGACTACAAGAATGAAGAATGAAATCTGAACTCTTAAGGGTAAGGGTGCTGTAAAACTCTTGTTGTAATCCTCCATTTGAAGTAATATATATATATTTTCAAAAAAGAGAAATCTGAACTCTTATATTTTACAAAATAAAAGCATATTTGTGCTCGAGCGAGTCAAAGTCGAATAGTTGATTTATATGTGAAAACAAACTAGCTAGCTAAGCCTAGGTTAATTAATAGCTAAATTACGGGATTTAAACAAAGTTTATGTTTGTCTTTTTGGCTTCACAGATTTTTCTTGGTTTTAGATTGTCAAACAAACTGCAATATAATCTAAGTCTAGTGGAGTAGTACTAATATTAATATAGTACTACTAATAATGCACTAATCACTCGTTAACACGTGATGCTCCTTGTTGGTAATGGTGTTGACCGGCCTTAATCAAGATTTGATTCGTTGTTTTGGAAATTTTTTATAGCATATTACCATCATACCACTTTGTGATTTCTAGTGGCCGATTAATTACCGAATTTAACGCTAATTACCTTGTCTTATTATTGACAGTTATGATCGATCATGTGATCTCGTATATTCTATAGAGTTCGACCGTCTTTGATCTCTCAATCTGTTAATTTGCGGCTTAGTTTCTTTTTTTTTTTTTCCTTTTTTTTCCCTTCCTTTTTATAGTGATGATGATGTGAACTATGTTTCGGATAAGATTAACTTTTATAGGTTGCATAATATAAGTTGAAAGTAAACAACAGGAATGTCACTCTGATTCCGGCCCTGGTAGTAGTACAATTTATATTTTTGTTATTACAACCAAATAGAGTAGTTTTGTTGAAACAATGGATATTCGGTAAACATTTATCACACGGTCAGTAATTACTCTAGTACTTTTAAAGTACGGAAAACTATTGATCGAAGATCACCCGTTATGGAAAATTGAACCGTGAACTATTTATTCCACTGGTCAAACTTTTTAGTGCAGTCGCTGAAATTCCCAACTCCACTACTAGTGTGAAAATTATACAGCAAGTCAAGAAGTTGAGCACAAGAGACATGCAGCAGCAGCACGACAAAGAGTCAAAGACTAGAGAATGATGTACTATAACCCAGTTTTTCTTTTTCTTTTTCTTTTTCAAATGTAGAAAAAAATTCTTATTGTAACGCGTATATCCAAGTACTACAACCAGTTTTTTTCTGACTGAAGGGATAAGCCAGATAAATATAGGTCATAAGTCATATATTGTCATGATGTGGATGGCCAAAAAGCATGAACAAGTTGGTCGTACGTATTGTTGTTTAAACAAGTCAAGCAAGTTTTGCCAGTTAGATTGTGATAAATGTTATCATTGGAATCAAATGCACCTTTTCAATATAAGGGAAGAGACACAGGACATGATATGAAAACAAGGCAATGTTGACTTGTTGTACTCTAATTTCTGCCCCAAGTCCATGCTGGTTCGTGCTCTCTCACTAGTCTCACTTTTACGTTACAAATGAAGAGAAATTCGGCAAAACAACTAGACAAGCCCAAGGATCATCTAGTCACGGCCGGATACAGGGCGGTTGTCCCACCCAACTTCGACCAACACTAGGGAATACAGTATGTACTATGTAGTATAAAAAAATATTTTCTTTTAATAGCTGGTTTATTTTTATTTACGTAAAATAGAGGGATCAGAGAGTGTCTAATTATAATAATATGGATTCCTTTTGCAATAAAATTTCACCGTCTAAAAATAATGGGTTAAATAAAGAACGTGATGGAACATCATTACACATTTTGTTTAGTTATCTAAACTAGCAACGTGTGATATTCTACCATACCGGTCTTGGTTAGAGTTCTTTTTGCCGAACTCTTGACTCCTTGCTCGTAGGGAGTTATACTAGACGCTAAAGGTGGACAAGATTCGCTCCGCCCATAATTTTCATTATGTTGAGTTTATTCGTTTGTTTTGCGGACATTTTGTGTTTTTGGTTGTATTTTGGTGGTGCAAGTCCTGTGCACTTTGTTCCCTTTGTAAAACGTTGTTATTGGCATGCAATTTTATGGTGTTCAACCTCATTGATTCGACTCGAATCAATTTGATTGCCCACCCGTCTAGCATTACATTGATGAATCTCGATCTCTTCCCTTCAAAGATAAATTAGTACATTAATTACCATAGATTGCTCTCCCTACAATATGATTATCCCAACATTTGATCTTTGTTCCGTGTACAACCCAAAAGAAAATTTCCTTTGGATGAAAGAACCGTCCCTTAAAAAAGGTATTATCGAATACCGGAAAAAAAATAAAAATCCACTGGGTTCCTTCATATCAAAACTTGTTAGATAGCAACTCAATTCAATGTTACAAGCCCTAATAGATTGATTACACACATGCATTGAAAAACAATTCAATCAACCCAAAAAAATCTAATTTAGCTATGAATTTAATTGTTGATCTATCTACAGACTACACCATTAACATAACAACACCATGCAATAATAATAAACATCATCATATTTCGCTCCAACAAAAATCTTCAAACATTTAAATTATCAATCACACAATTTATTTTCTCATGAATAATTACACCTCCCACTTGAAACTTCTACTTGCCAAATCCTAATCTCCCCATCAAAACTCCCACTAAACACCTTCACACTACCACCATCCTCCGCCTCGACCGCCGCCAGCGACCTCACCGGAGCTTGATGGCCGTCCAAAACCGACAAGCAACTAAACGCCCCGTCCACCCTCCTCCTCCAAATCCTAACCGTCCGATCCGCGGATCCACTCAACAACAAATCCTTCACGCTGATCAAACAAAGTATCGCTTTGGCATGGCCCCTCAAGGCTCCAGTAACCACCATATGGTTCGCACTGTCCTCTCTTTCCCAAACCAGTATGGACCGGTCACACGAACCGGAAAATAAAACCGACCCTTCCGAACTCAAAGCGAGTGCGTTCACAGCCGACTTATGCTTCTCCAAACTCGCGACGAGTTCGTACTTCTTGTCTTCCTTTCTCCACACCCGGACCCGCTTATCAGCCGACCCAGAATAAATTAACCCGTCTTTGGACAAAACGACAGCGTTTATTGCGTCATCATGAGCTTTGTTAATTGACTCTGAGCATTTCAAACTCTCAGATTCCCAGATTTTCACACTCCTATCCCATGACACGGAGTAGACGAGGTTCTCGTTGATAGATAGTCCTGAAACGGCGTCGTGGTGCTCGATCCAGAGCTTTTTCCGGTGGCGCCTCACGGCGACGTAGTTTTTGGGGAGGATGAACCGGCGCAATCGGTCCTCGAGCGTCGGTAGGGTGGCGATTAGCTTGTGTTGCTTCTCGATGTTCAGTTTCCAAACCCTAATTTTGCAATCCTGGTGAGCGGTGAAGATTTTGCCGTCGGAGAAGCCGATCGATTTGACGGAACCGGTGGAGAATGTTTCGATTGTGGAGAAGAGCGTGTTGGTTATGGTCTCATAGATGTTGATTTCGTTGCCGGAGGCGGCGTAGAGGAGGTTGTTGTGGACGGCGAGGGAGTGGATGTGGCCGGGGCGGTGAGGCTTGAGGGCGGCGAGGAGCGTGGCGGTGGCGGGAGGGGTTGAGTTTTCAGGTGAGAGAGTGAGTTTTTGGAGGGAAGGGACGGAGGGGAGTGTTATGAGAGAGTGGTTGCTTTGGAGGGTTGAGGAGGTGGAGGTGGAGGAAGTGGTGCTGGTACTGATGTCGGAGGAGGAGGAGTACTTGGGGAGTGAATTGGAGGTGGTAGTGTTGGTGGTGGTGCAGCTTGGCAGCCATGAACGGAGCTTCATATTTGCAGGCCGGCTAGACAGTAGAGATAGAGAGAGAGAGGTGAATGGGGACTATGGAAGAAAGAAGTATACCTCTAAAATGTGAGTTTTTATATAGAACCCATCATCCCCATGAAATGTCACATTTACCCATTTGCTTGGACACTGAAATTTATTACTGCCTGACTGTTATTTTAAATTGGTTACATTTAATTTTAACACACAATAAATGTATTTCCAAAAATTGCAATTATATACTAGTTTTGAAAATTTTGGGGTGTATATAATAAGTAGTATTTAGTTCCCTAAACTTGTTCTGACTTCTGAATATTATTCTATACATGTTTTGCAACTTGTCAATTTCAAAATCTTGAATTCTCACTAGTAAGGAGATATACTAGTAAATGAGGGTGGCCAACTTTTATTGCGTTACGTACGATCGATCGTAGTGGTTATTGGGTGTTATATCCATGTAAACTTGGGTTTGGTTGTAGGTTGGTGGTGTGCAAGGCTTATGCAAGATTTCACTTGTAACTTTGCTCTTAATTAATAAAGTTATAAATAAAGTGTAAAGAAGTTATGATAAGAACCGCACTGGTGGTAAATTTTGTAAGAAAATAAAATGTGGCATCTAAATGTTGCATATCGTATGTGACGTTCAATAATATGGGACGGAAGTTGGAACCATCATTTATTTTCTAGTTTGTCGATTTTTCTTTTCAGATTATCAGTTTCTCTGAATCCGAGGTAGTGAACTGATAGATGGCCTGATGGAAGGGTATAGAAGAATAGTAGTGCTACTAGGGGGCCGTACTACTAGTACATTTCTGATTCTTGTATAAGAATATACTGTAATCATTTATGGAAAGAGGGAAGCAACGATGATTTTTCCTTCATTCATTTTCATAAGCCGTCTGAGGGCAATATAGGACGAATATCGGAATATGAATGACAATTAAGCTACTTGTTTGTTAAGATATTTGGATTTCACACACATAACAGCAGGCATTGCCAGTGTCTTCTCTTCCCTAACATGATGCTATTTATTGTTCAAGGCACTTAGTTTTGGTACTATTAGATTAGCTAGGCAGATAATTATGATAAACAAAATACAGTCGCATTTGAATATTTTGTGATACATGAGATCAGATGTCATGTGCCCAACCAATTATGTATATATAGTGAAGGAGTATTTTTTATTCATAGTGGTAATTAGTTCAAACTTGAAAGATCAAATGTAAACTTTGACATGATCTCTTTCATAATCTTTTTATGCGTGGTGCAAATATTTCTAAGATCATGTAAAATTTGACATGATTTCTCCTAATAAATCACATTATTTAAAAAAAACAAAAACTGCTGGTTACATTTTCAAATTAGTAACCTGATTAATCACCTTGCTGAGTTCTAAATATGTAATAGTCGAGATAGGGAGATAGGGGTCAACATTTAAAACAAACAATTTGTCCAACCAAAAATATCTCAGATATAAAGCTTTGAACTTTGGTAATTAAAATCAATAGCAAAAACACCTTTGATGACTTGATGAGTGAGAGTGGGTAAAACACAAAAGAAAAAGAAAAACATGGGGCGTACAATAATAGTTGGTGGCTGAGCTACAAGCCCACAAACACTACAGGATAGGCCCCCTGTCGAGTACATTCCCGATTTGTCCTGTGCGTTAAGTGTGAAAATAAAGAAAGCTAAGCACCTGTGTAGAACTAACTAACTAATCACCTTTTTATCATTACTACCCAGTTAAGTGGAATATTAAATCATTACATTATACAGTTACCATTTACGTACCGACGGTCTGTATGAGGGTTTTGAACGCAGTTTTAAATTTTTGCAAGTGATTATGAGCTTAGGTTCAAAATCAATTTAAGAACACAACTTTAATCCAAAATTCTACTCCTCCCATACTATCGTAATTCATCAAATTCACTTTCAAAATTATATACAGACGAGGGGCTATTAACCCTGGAATGTAGTAGTGTACTACTACAAGCCAAAAATATGTTATCCTGATCATGATAAACTAATTAAATACATGGACTATTGCTTAATGCACTTTTACTTGGTGTTGAAAATGGAGGACATGACAAAAATTCTTTGCGGTCACAATTAGATGAGATACATGATGATGCAAATTCAGTTTCACTTACTTGTAAGAGCTAGTATAATGTGATGGATGGTAAGTGAAGAAAGCTACTGCTAATTATATGTTACTTTCCAGTTGGAAAATATATACTAGTATATGACTATTCTGCAAAGGTGATTGGCCATGTTTTATCTTTTAAGCTTAACTTCCTAATCTTATCCTCAACTACATAGTACTGCATTGCTTGGTTAAATTCTCACAACATTTATTAGTTCACAAGACTCATGACCAATTTAAATACTATAATTATAAAGTATATGTTCAATCTTTGAGTATAAGCTAGTTCAAATGTTCTGGGATTGTCTCCAGGACTACAGTTCTCCAAGTAACGGATCTTTAAACATTTTTAATTATCTGTATGTACTTTCTATATATCTTCTGGTCATGGTAAGAATAAGATGCTTGTTCAGTTCAATTTTGTATTCTCCACTTTTTTATGTTTGTCAAAACTATGATTTCATGCGGTGACGACTGAGGTATGATATCGGATCGATTACCTTAGAAATCTAGCTATCTGAGTCGTAGATTTTCAACCCCAAATTAGCACTGACTAGTCATATTATTGATAATGTATTTTCGATTTATAAGTTGAAATCTTTTGAAAATGTAATTGATAAGGTGACGTAAAACGCATATTTAGAAACATTTAAAGTAGAAGTTCCTCATCTGATATGATAAGGTGACTGATTTGATTTGCCCAAAGCAAACATGAAACTTTTAGAAATGAACAAACTTGTACAATAATACTTTTAGATGACAAGATTTAATTTGTTAGCGGACACAATTTAGAATGAGAAGAAGCATGTCAATTTCACTTAATTCTAAGAAAGCTACTACTATGTTATTTTCCGGTTGGAAAATATGACTTGTGATTGCCATGTTTTAGCACATCTTTTGTCCTCTTTTTTAAACTTCCTGATCATGTTATCTTCAACTATTTGGTTAAATTGTCCCAACATAAATTGTTCATACTATAGTTTCTAATCAATCTCGTACTTATTATTATTGTTTTTCGAAATAATCTCATACTTGTTGATCAATAAACTTATAGTCAAATCATATTATATAGTATTTAATTGGTTAAATATATAAGGTGAAATAAGTTGATAAGGTGACTCGTCAGCGAGACCAAGCACACACTTCCAGAAACAGCTTGCTAGTAATCTGCCAATCAAGATCATAGTTGTCGAGATAACGTAGAAGGGACTGATCATGATAAGATGACTGACACTGCAGATTTGCAGAGAAGCAGGAACTTAGAAGTGAACAAATTTAATTGTAGCATAAGAGTAATACCATTCAAAATGCTCAAGTATTTCTATATTACAAGTAGTAATTCAAGCTGAGCTAATTCAGCTTTCTCTTTAATAAGCTAACTAACCCACGTATATATATGTTACCAAACACAAGCACTGAACCTAGTTTTCAGGCCTGGACACAGATCTTGGTGTAGTTACAAGCCCATCGGTTGAGCTAAGAAGAACGCCCATGTTGCGACTTGATCAGGTTATAGTAGGAACCGCGACTTCCATAACCAAGAAGTTCTGAATGAGACCCTTTCTCTACGACCTTCCCGTTCTTAATCACAGCGATGCAATCCGCTTTTTGTATAGTCGATAAGCGATGAGCTACTATTACACAAGTCCTGCCAACCATCATTTTCTCCAGTGCTTCCTGTACCAAATTTTCAGATATGCTGTCTAATGCACTTGTCGCCTCGTCTAAAAGAAGGATTGATGGATTCTTTAGAATTGCACGAGCAAGCGCGATTCTTTGCTTCTGTCCTCCTGAAAGTTGGACTCCTCGCTCCCCACAGAAAGTTTCGTATCCGTCCTTCAGTGAACTACATCACATTATACAGAATCAGGTGGTGTAAAACTGTAAAATCTGTAAATGTACTATAGGTAGAATTTGAGAGAGAAAGATACCATATGAATTCATGTGCATTTGCAAGAACTGCTGCTTTCCTGACGTCAGATTCGGAAAAACTCTTCTTTCCGTAGACAATGTTTTCATAAACTGTTCCTGCGAAAAGCGTTGGTTCTTGACTAACAAGAGCAATCTGTGATCTCAACTCCCTCAGGTTGTAACTCTTAACATCCTGATCATCTACGAGAACTGTCCCTCTCAGCGGATCGTAGAATCTTTCAATCAGTCCAATGACGGTTGATTTCCCAGAACCACTCTGTCCCACAAGCGCAATAGTTTTCCCAGCTTCGATGCTAAGACTAAGGCCTTGGAAGATCATCTGATCTGGCCTTGAAGGATAAGAAAAGAAAACACCCTTAAGCTCAATTCTACCTTTCAGCCCTTTCTTGATCTTTAAGCCTGTAGGATCGTTTGGATCAATCGCAGTCACTCTATCCATAATTGCAAAAACAGATTTAACCGCATTGCTACCTCTTCCCAAATCTGATGACATGCTTCCTGCCTCTGCAATGTTCTTTCCGCTGCTCATCAGTATGAAGAAAACTTCAAATAAATGCTTCGCTTCAATTTTACCCGTGTTCATTAACCTTCCCCCATACCAATATGTTAAAGCTATGGCTGCAGTGGTTAGAAACTGAGAACAGAATAAGCCGAAACCAGAAAACCATGATTGCTTCACGCTCTCTTTTCGCGGTTTCTTCAAAGTTTCTCCGAACAGGCCTACAATCTTTTGTTGAGAAGAGAATGCAGTTATCGTCCTGTGATTGACAACCGCTTCGCTGGCCAACTGGCTTCCCTCGTTTTGCTCCTTTCGAGCCTTAGATGACATTCGTTTCATCATAACACTCTTTGAGTAAAAACTCACGATAATCAGTGGTTGTATGGCAATTATCACAATAGCAAGTGGCCAGGCAAGGTACAATGCAAGTACAAACGCTACGCAAGCACTTGCAAACACCTGAACCAATAACGCCATGCGATCACCTACTAGACACCGAACCACATTAGCCTCCGATGCCACCCTGGAACAGACCGAAGCACTCGTGTTCTCGTCCAAGTCAAACCAACCAATCTCGAAAGTTAGAATATTCTGTAGAACCTTCTCGCGAATTCTCTTTGTCAGTCTCTCCCCCATTATTGCGAAATTGTAATGCTGCAATACATTCGCAAAAAAGCTAACAACTGCTATACTTATGAAAATCGTGCAGTAAACTGAAACTTTTGATTTTATATCCTCTTTTGCACCAAAGAACACAGAAACAACCGACCCTAAGCAATATGCATTCAGGGGCTGTATCGCACCAAAACTTGCAGCTCCTAAACACCCCAGTAAGGCGCTTTTCCATTCGGGTGCATTCATCCGAACTAATCTCCAGTTCGAAAGCTTGGGGAGAGGTTCATGATCTGATACTTCATCATCGTCACTTCCATAATACGAAATCATTTGGACTGAAGGAGCCACTGGGCTAAAAGGCAAAACAGGACTATTTTGCCAGCTCGATTTCACGCTATATGGAGATCGTGGAGTCCTTGGGGATATCGGTGTTGTCCCTTTTCTCCGACCTACAGACTGATAGAGTACAGGAGCTGATTCCTTTTCTGTAGCTGATCGTTGCATGTTCACCATTTTGAAGTAAGCTCCACCTTCTCCATTATTCATTTGCATCAGTTTATCATGAGAACCTAACTCTACCACTCTGCCAGATTCCATAACCACAATGGTGTCAGCGTTACGGATTGTTGAAAGACGATGAGCGATGACGATTGTTGTTCTTCCCTGTGAAGCTTGATCAATTGCATCCTGGACTATTCGTTCGGATTGTGTATCTAAAGCACTGGTAGCTTCGTCGAGTAACAGGATTTTCGGATCTTTGATCAGTGCTCTTGCTATTGCAACCCTTTGCTTCTGTCCTCCTGATAACTGGAAACCAAACTGTCCCACCTGATATTGACAATGAAAAACGCGAACTAAAAACAAAAAGAAGCATAGACTAAAACTTCAAGAAACTACTGGAACGGAAAGGAAATATCATTACCAACCTGAGTTTCATAGCCTAATGGTAGTTTGACAATGAAGTCATGTGCATTTGCAGCCTTGGCAGCATCGATGACCATCTCCATGGAACCATCCTCTTTCCCGAACAGAATGTTCTCCTTAATCGACGTTGCAAATAAAATTGGCTCCTGATTCACCAGCCCCATCTGTGATCTAAACCATTTAAGCTTCAGTTTCGTGATTCTAACCCCATCAAGTAGTATCTCGCCTTTTGCAGGGTCGTAAAATCTCTCTAGCAATGATATAACTGTCGATTTTCCAGAACCACTTCCTCCTACAAGGCCAACAGTTCTACCAGCTTTTACTCTAAGATTAAATCCTTGTAGAATCGGCGTATCAGGTCTTGATGGATAACTGAAATGTACTTCCTTGAACTCTATATTTCCTCGAACGTCTAACAGAACTTTGCCTTTTCCATTTTCCGAGTCTATTTCAGGAACACGGTCGATCATCTCAAACATTCGTGTAGCAGTAGTAAGTGCTTCTGCTATGAATGAGAGGTTCGGTAGTGCACCCATAAAGGATCTGTCAATTCAAGAACACATGAAGGTGAATGAATAGTAAGATTTCAGGTCTAGTTTTCTCACATCATAACAATTAAGTTCAAGAAAAATACATATCACAAGGGACTTACAATCCTCCAAGGACGACACTAACAGCCGCTATGAAAACAGTACCACCTTTTTCTCCTCGTTCAACCACAAGAATGCCTCCTGCCCAAGATTCAAACGCCCATGCTACGAAAACCATCCCCATGCTTCCTATCATCAGACCCTTTGCAATACCTTGTCTGATACCCAACTTCAAGCTTTCTTGAAGTGCTTTGCTAAATCGATCAAGAGTTTGACACTCTCCCACATAGGAATAGACTGTTCGTATCGATGATATGGATTGTTCTACTATCCCCCCAGCAACCTCATAGGCATCTTTGCTCTTGGCTCCCAGGTTCATCATTTTCTTTCCGAATCCTAACCCTGGCACAATAAAACATATTGCACAAGGAATCGAAGCCAAAGCTAGCCGCCATGAGAGTAAAAAGGCAACCAATAGTCCAAATACGAAAGCGGACACTTCAGCCAAGCAGTTAGGTATCTGAAATATAGAAAAGAAAAACTAAACATTGCGCAATCTATTTAAATATATTGCGGCAGGCTGCAAGAATTGAGAGAATAACTGAAACCTTTTCGGCTATAACATCCTGGATCAGATGTGCATCTGAAGAGATACTCGAAACAACTTTGAAAGTGGTGGATTGAGCACCTTGGTTGTCAAAGAACCCAACTTCTTGCCTTAGTACCGATTTCAGGTACTCCATTCGGATCTGAGATGTTTGCCTCTCGGCTGTCCTTGTCCAACACAGTCCCTCTGCAGTATTACATTTTTATATGAAGATGCACTAAATAATTCTATGAAGTTACTATATTTTTGCTTGTGATGCGAACTTGGCATCAACAACCGACTACTTTAAATAATACTTTAAGTTACTGAACTGAGCAACTAAGTATTTCATGTTAATCTGAAGATAAGAGTTGTATCAGAGAGTCAAACAGAGCCAGAACAGAGTTAATTATGTTCAAGAAATTATTGATCTGCATGCAATTTCGACTGGTAACATTCCTCTTTAATTTTGTAATCACATTACCATACTACAACTCAATATATACACAGATTTCTATGAAGTAAACTCTGCACAGTAAACAAACAAAGTAAAGATTCACATACCTAGAAATGAAGAGATTCCGACTCCAAGAGCAACAAAGAGAAGCCTCAGAGCATACTGTAAAAACAGTAATAAAAAGTATGCCTTAGCAAATAGCAATCAGGAAGCATGCTTCATGACAGAAACATGGCATGATGAACTATTTTTGTTTCTCTTTCAGATTTCACCGGTTAATTTCTGGATCAAAAGCCGGTTGAACTTCAACCAAAACATTGGCTTTTACTCATGATAATTGACACGTAAAATTTGCATTACAGGTAAATCTGTACCTTATCAATAACGTCGTTGGTGATAGATCCATTAGCAGTTGCATAGTCATTGATAACACCACTCAAAACAAACATGTTCATCGGAGACATTAGGCCATCTCCAATGCTACCCAAAGTGCCAACAACCATCAACAATTTGTCTACGCCATCAGCATATCTGAACAACCCTCCTTTGCTTCCTCCCATTTTTAGTGATATACACAGAAAACATTAACCAAATATGAGTTTTCTTTCTTTACATGAATTCCATATGTGGTAAAGATTCATATATAATCAGCTTAAAAAACCACTGAAAGCTACTGCAGATGTATTATTGAACATTAAAGATGCTTTCTGTAGTATTGTCAGTCTTATGTGTAGCATTGATACTTTATTACTTGTTTGAGTAATTCAAAGAGAATGTTGAGATTCAGCCGGCACCTCAGTTTGTTGGCACATTTGTTGAACTCAAGTTAGTTTTTTTTGTGTCTCAGGTCTTTGTCCTTTGTGAAAGACAAACAGATAACATCATCATCATTCTTTGAACCAATGAAACAAAGGATCAAATGATTCAAATCTGAAGCAACCTATAATATATATCTCCTAAGATATTTTCCCCTGAGCCAAAAGCAGATTATATTTTTCAAAAATGTGTTACGACCTCGAATTTCAGGGAAGTAAAGAGACTTCAGAGTTAAGTATGCTTGCTCTATACCTCAGTCAGCTTATTAATTCAGCTAGCTCACCAGCTCTGAGTATGTCATGTTTCTCCAGGATTATGTGATTTGGATGATTGCATGTTATAAATGAGAAGATACAAAAGTAAACATAGTAAAGTTTCTTTTACAACCTACATTGGCCTGTAGGCTGTAACATTTAGTGGTATCTCAGACGGTTGATCTTGGATTCCGACCAAAAACTATATACTACTACTAGGCTAACTACTACAATGTAGTGGATTTTCAGTTATCCAAATAGACAAAACAATGAGGTTAAGTTAGTAGTGACACAGATAGTGTATAAAATGAGTAGCCTGGCCAGTCCTGGACAGAGAATGACATTGTTGGACTTGTTCTATTGTTGGACTTGTTCTATGATTCCTTTTCATCTGACTAGATAATTGCCAGGTCATAACATAAGTAGAAGTATCATCATATTACTTTAAGCAAGTAAAATTCAAATATGTCTAATCATTTTTTGTTACATTATCAAATCCAAGAACTTGGATAAGTGTGAGCAAATTAGAACATTTCGCTGGGTGAAGACGGACACTAGACCTGGAAAAATCGATCCTAACTCAACCAAGCCTCACTCTCAACCGAAACATTATGATCATCATCCGAACTTTGATTCGAAATCAGCCGACGTGAAATCACCTTAAAATTTTGATCCGAAAGTATCTAATTCAAAATTATGTGAGTTAAATTTGATCAGATCTTATTCGGTCCAAATTAAATTTGACCGAACTCATCCAATTCAAATTTATCCGGATTAAGTTTTGTAGAGAATACATAACTAATTTCTTTTATTGCTAACTTATAATAAAGATTTTGGAGTTGTAATAATTTATAAGTTTTCATTATAACAATAATTTTGCATTCTATTTGTTCAAAACACTGAGTTCTAAATGGACATAAATCAAAATTCATTATCCAACAACACTCAAATTCGATCAATTAACACTGAATATTGAATTCAATCCGATCTGAACTCGTTCAAAATGAAATAACGGACGCGAACAACCCGAATTCAAAATAAGATCACGGACCGAACAGTCCTATCCAAATGGCCTGTTTGCCACTGCACTTCAATGATATATAAACCCAAAAGAGAATGAAACATTTCAAAATTGAACAGTAGGGTTTGCGATGGAGATAAGCCTCTCAATGGGTAGGGTCACTCATACCTTTTAAAAACCCTATATTTTAGATCCGAATCCTGACTCTACCCTATATGAGAAAAGACTCATTTGGATCCTAAACTTTAGACGTGATGGGTCCGGGTAGGGTCTAGACCCTAGGACCCTAGACCCGCAAACATTTTTTTAAAAATTTTTTTTGTTCGAAAAATATTTTTTTAAGAAAAAAGAAAAAAAAGTTCGCAGGTTTAGGGTCTGGACCCGGACCTAGACCCTACACGGACCCTTTTAAACTTTTAAAAGGGTCCGGATCCGAGTAGAGTATTTTTTTTTATGATAGAGTCCGAGTCTGGGTATTTTAGATATGGGTAAGATATGGGTAAGGATAGGGTCATTGATAGGACTAAATGGAGAAGAGCCCCAAAATGGAAACAACTAGGCGGCGGCGATGTTGATTTGCAGCTGCCCGAAGGTATAATTCACCATATACAATCCTTCCTCACCGCCAAAGAATCTGAGCTGTACTCTCTAAATCCTGGTATGGTTCTTGGTTAACTCGCTCGACTCTAGAATTCGATGAACGTCATTTCAATAATCCAGAGTCTGATCAAATTGATGATCGATTCGTGTGTTTTGTGAGGGATACTATTTCTAGGTACGAGAATTCAAAATTGAAGATTGAGAAATTTGTTCTTCGGATGAATTTTATGGATCATGATTTGGCTGCTCTAGCTAGTCATTGGATTATCAAAGCTCTTAACATGGGTGTTAACTATATGTCTATGTTTAATGAATCTATAGGTGATTATTCATTGTTTCTTCTTCCTAAGGAAGTTTTCCAAGCGAAATCTTGATTGGTTTAGATGTTCATGGATGCCGAATGTTATGTGTTTTAATCTGGAATAAATCAGATGGTTGATTTCCGTAATAAAACTCTTGGGCCTGTTATATTCAAGACACTCACTGATTTGGTGCTGGATAATATTTTCTTATATCATGACATGACACATTAATTGGATTTTCTGATATGTTTCCTTGTATTAATAGTCTCACAATGCTTCATTGTGATATTCGCGAAGGAGTACTTGATATTTCAAGCAACTCTCTTGAATTTGTGGCATTGTGGAGACATGTTTGGTGTGGTAAACTTAGACGTACCTTCAATCAGAACGTTTAGATTTAGCGGAGACATTGAAATCACGTCTTTCAATTTCACTCAATGTTCAAAAGAAATGGAATCTCTTATTTCTTTCAGCAAATGTTTTGCTAGTTCTGAACAGATCCTTGAGCTGAAGAGAATGTTCTTAAGTTTGAGGGAGTCAAAAATATTATCTTTGGGTCTTTATATAAGACACAATGATTTGGTGGCTGAACTTCAAGGCTCCCCTATATGTGCGGTGGAGAATCTGTCGTTATTGTACCTTGGCGATGATTATTCAACACAAGTGTGTTCTGTGATTTGGTATAATTTACTTCGGAGTTTCCGTCCTAAGTTTGTCGATCATGTACAGCTTCCCTGGTTACATATTAGTACTATTCCCAAGCAAGATGAAGAGTCTCGGGAGAGGTTTGCCCGTAGCATGATGGTTCATGATGATTTTTGGGAGGATTTCACCCGTAGGATGGTTCAACATGATACTGGAATTGCTCAAGGTTTTCCTTGCATTGAAGGACTTGATGGAGTAGATGTGGAACACTTTGAAGAGACTCTAGCAGTATGGCAGCCATTTTCTTGGAAGACTCTCCTGGATGATTCAACAATCCCAACATTTGGACGAAAAATTAGATTCCGGTTGAAATGGAAACCTTGTGCGGATACTGGAGCACAGAGTCGTTAATTAGGTTATCCTTTATGCTGCTTTGCTGCAAATGTCTTTATACCTAAACGAAGGTGCATACCATCTGTGTTTCATTTGTTCCTTTGTATGGTTCTTTACATTGAATTCAGCTGAACTAGTTCCTCTTGTCCATGGATGGTTATGTGGATGTGTTTTATGCAAATCCATAATTTGAATTTCTGTTAGGTGTTTAACTTAGATACATGGTGTTACATGTTCCAACATCTAACAGGTTCCGGTCTTTATAGCTGAAATCGCACCTAAAAACCCGCGGGGTGGACTTGCAACACTTACTCAGGTAAGAAATTATAACCCCAAGACTGTGTATGATTCTTTTCTTGTGCCTAAAAATTATACTAGATCTTTTGGTAACACTTTTAGTCCCATTCTCTGATGTACTACTAACATAAACTCGATGAAGTTTCAAAAGTCTAAATTATCATATATGTACATGAGTGTTAATAATTTTACAACTAATCATAATTGGTGATAGTACTGAGATTTTTCGTAAAATGCCAAAAGCTTCTCTTTCACCATTTCAGCATCCATTGCCCCTTCTCCTAGTGCCTGTGGAGTTTCAACACAAGGAAATTAAAATTAGACAAAAGTAATGAACACTTCTTGTTTCTTAAAAAATCTAAAACATGTTAAGGAACGCAAGATTTTAATCCATATACCTGAATATGCAAATTACAGAACACCCTTCCTTGAGATGAATCAGTACAAGTTACATTCAGCACCAAAAACCCATCTTGCTCCAAAATGGCCATTGTTTCATAGACTGCATGTTTTCCAACTTTGGGGACTGAAATCTGGATAATGACCTCTCTATTGGTTATCTGAGTTGCTGATATTGCAGTTGATGAAACCCCATCATGACTAGATTTGGCTCTCTTTTGGTTAGCTTTTGATGATTTTTGTTGCACAGAAACTTTTGACAAAAACCTTTCTTTCTTTGTTTCAAGTCTCTCCACTTCATTTTGTAGATCAGGGATGTACTTTAAAACTCTTGATATTGTTGCTGGTATACTCAATTTGCTCTGTTAACACATACAAAAAAATTAATTACCAGAGAAATTTAGCAAAAACTTAGATAGCTAAGCAGCATAAGAACATGTTTAAATGATTTAGCAGCTTAAATGCTAGGTTTAGCAAAACTAAATGAAAAGTTAGGTGATTAGGTTGCCCCTTAAGCTGGTAAGTTAGTTTTCCAGGTGGTTGAGCTTACCAAATCAGCTACCAACTAGGCACTCACGTAACAAACTTATTCTGGTCAAATATTTTTATGTAATTTCATCGGTCGAGCTTATAACAAACTTATCTGATAAGCTCGTGCTAAACATACATCAAATGAGAAACGAGGGAGAAGCTATGAAGGTACTTAGTACTTACAGATTGATCCTGGGGCGGAAGCAACGAACGAAGAGTGGAATATAGTTCGTTAATCTTCTTACGACGATCGCGTTCACTGGCATTATGATTCAGCTTCTTACCAATGTTCCCACCAGGAGTAGTAGCAGGAGCAGAAGCATCCCCTTGGTTAACGAATTCGTAGCAGAAACTGGCAAAATCGCAACTTTTTGCCTGTGATGTAGGAGACTGGATGAGATCAATATTGGAGTGATCTGAAGTAAATGTTTTTGCCCCTGCAGACAAGTAGTAACTGTTATCAAACTGCTGATGATCATGTCTAAGAGGATCATCCAAGAGCCACCCAAGGTTGGATAATTGTGGAGATAGAGCTAACATTGTTGGATGTTTTCACAAACTCAGTGAAATGAAAATGGAATCTTTATGTGTTCACACCAAGTTGAAGTTACTATGTTGTAGATATAAATGATTAGATGCTTTGTTATTTATAGTAATCAATCTAGTTGACACTAATTTAATTGTATATCACTGTCATTAAGTCATTTAAGGATAGATTATAGAGGTGATTAGATGCACAAGGAGACCACACGAAATCTTGAGGTCATTTAATGATTGATAATGATTGTGCATGGCAAACACAAGCTCTATTTTGGCTTGTCACTTATTTGCTTGAGCATTCCTGTGGATTGGAAATGCACAATAGTATTATAGAAGTAGTATCATATTATCATCTGCTTGTGTGTTTCCAACTCACAAACCATACATGCAGTAGAGAAGTATAGATTAACATTCAATTTAATATCAAGTTGATGTATTAATTATGGGCTAATTAAGAGTGATAAACTAATTAAAAGATAATGAAGAGAGTTGATCCACTCACCGGGAACCTCATCAACGCCTTACAATTGGTTTTTTTTTCCAGCAAACTTATATAAATTCACAGAGAGCTCAAGTGCAAAGATATGCACGTACAGCAAAATACAACCAAATCCATCGAGTGCTTCATACTAATAAGCCACCCCATTAACTTTTTAATTTTCTTTAAACAATGTGCTTATAAATCCTTCTGAAGGAATAGATAGAGTGAAAGATTATTGTGTAATCCTTCATTATCAGTCTCACAAATCATCACTAAGGGTGCCTGGGATTTTAGTAAACTTCCCCACCAACTTTCCTAAAGAGCTAGTTTATGAGATTCAAGGAGGATCCATGTCCTACAAGGGTCTGAGCAAGAACAATTCACTTTGGGAGCATATTAATATTTACCTTGGAAACCCAATACTCTGGCCTCTGGGGGCTAATTAGCCTCAGAGAAGAATGTGGGATCTTAAAACCATTCCACAAGTGAAATTCTTCTTGTGGTTGACGCTTTAGAATTTGTTACTATATTATGCAACTCAATTTGTTATTAGTATGAAGCAGTCTATGGTTTGCGCCTGAAATTCTTCGTGGTTTGACGCTTCAGAATTTGTTACTTTAGTGTTCAAGTAGTATTTGCAAACTCAATTTATTAGACAAAAATTAAAATGCAACTTAATTAATGAAAAAAATTGATCAAACCCCAAACTATTACTCATTTGAGACTTTGCCCCCCAAACTAATAAGTTTGCTGATTAACCCCCTCAAATATTATACTTATAGATAAATAATATTTGTAGGTGTTTAAATTTATATATTCAACAAAGAAAAATATTTATTCATATTTCATGGTTACAAAGTTATATTTCACGTGACATAAAAAATTACAAAATATACTTCCTCCGTAATTACTTTATATTGACATTTTCAAGTTATTTTGCCACAAATTACTTTAAATTACATTGAAAAAATATAAATGATATTATATTTATCATCAAAGTAATTTAAGTATAGTTTCACAACATTTTTATATAATTGTTTACATTATAAATTAAAAGTAATTCCTTGTCAAAATGTTTTCAAAACATTTAATAAAAACAATAATAAAAGTAATGAAGAATGAACTAATTATAAATTACTTCAAAACTATAAAATAAAGTTTGAACGACACTTAGACATCACGATACTCGACAAAAATGAATTTTGTATCACAACATCTAAAATGAAAATTAAAGTGCAACTTAATTTAAAGTGAAATTGCCATTTTCAACCGTTAATGATGTCATGAATACAAATAGTAGTTTTAGAAAGAAAAAAAATTACACATAATCAATAAAAATTAAGTACTAGTAGTAGAAATTAGGGGTTGCGTGCTAAATACTACCAGTAAACGGTCTCCGAGTTAAATTAGATTTGATGATGAAGTACTATATATAGGGGAGCTGAGCGTTTCGGTCCCTTGTTTCACTTGATATCAATTAATTACAGAAAGAAAGAAAGAAACAAAACAATTAAGCAAGCAATTAAAGTACAAAGGATGATGGCCGCCGAGACTAGCATGGATATTCCACTAGGGTTTAGGTTCGTTCCTAGTGACGTTGAGCTCGTCGATTTTTTCCTCCGGAACAAGGTTAACGGCCAAATCTTTCCCTCTTCTTTGGACCAAAGCCCTGTGTTGCCATGCTACTTGATTCTCCCTGTTTAGACAATTTATAGCATACAATGAGTCAGATTGAAGTATAATATTTTGTAAATTCAGTTGCTCGCATATGCTAAGTCCTAATTTAATAGCAGTAAGTTCAGCCAAATTGTTAGTAGCTCTTTCCACAGACGTTGATAATGCCATAATCAGGCTACCATGTTCATCTCTAATAATGCAACCAATACCTGCATTGCCCGAATCATTAATTAAAGAGCCATCTGTATTTAGAGCAACAAAACCCTGGGGAGGAAGGTTCCATCTAACAGGAATCTGGATTCTGACATCCTGATGTGCTTTCCTTTGGAGTACAGAAAAGGTATTATAGTGAATAAGATGAGAAAAACTTGTTTAAGAGTTAAGAATAAGATGAGAATAGAAGGTTCTTAATTCTTAAAAGCCAAATATTAGAACCACGTGATCACATATATTTAATATGAGACTGGAAAATAATTTAAATCTCATACGATTAAACTACTTATATATTGAAACAAACGACATTTCATGGGAAAACGGCAAATATAGTCCTTTATGTTTGCCTCGTGGCACATACGGTCCAAGGTTTATTTTCCATGGCAAATTTAGTCCAAAGTTTTACATTTGTGGCAAATTTAGTCCAAAGTTTCATATATCCGGAAATGACATATCATGCATGTATTTATGTCTTAACATCATTTTCTATAAGACATAATTACGTTTGGTACCCCCATTAAACACGAACTTTGCATCTAGACCCAACTATCACAAACAATTACAAATAAACCCAGGTGACCGGACGGCATTGACTCCGGCGTACTCTCTCACCTCATTTCTTCACATCCAAACAGCCCTTAACTATTTTCCTTTTTTCATTTTTCTTTTCTTTTCTATTCTTTTTTCCTTTTTTTCCGTTTCTCTTCTCTTTCTTTCTTTTCTCTTTTTTCTTTTTACTTTTTTTTAAAACCGAACTCCGGTACCGGAGTTATAACTCCGGTAAGGGAGTTGACACCTTCGGTTGGAGCTTTGCACAGCTCCAATCGGAGTTACTGTTCATCTTCTTCCCCTTTTTTTTTTAAAAAAAAGAATTATTTAGTATTATTATATTTCTTTAATAAAGAAAAAAAGAAAAGTAAAAAAATAATATTTAGGACTCATTTTGAAATTCAAATTTTATAGGGGTTTGTTTAAAATAATTTTGTAGACTATTTTGAAGTATAACTAAATTATGTGGGTTAATTTCTAAATTGTTTGTGTTAATATTGTAAAAATTAAAACATTTGGGGTGAATTTGTAATAAACGAAACTTCATGTTGTTTGGACTTTTTCAGAATCATAAATTCCGACAGGGGCGAAATTGTCATTTTCAGGCCTAAGAGCGCAGAAAGTCAAATTCGTGGGTTCATCTGTAATTAGGTTTATTTAGTAAGGGTGGTTTTATGTAATTAATAGTATAAGTGGAATAATTTGTAATAGATGAAAATAGTAGGAGTACGAGATATAATAGCCCATTTTCTATGTGTCTGGACTTAAAAAAATGTCTCAGATCAATTTACTAAAAATCTTTAAATCTGTGTGAGATCAAAGTTATCATTTTTTAGATATTGAGAAGACTAAATAGTCCTTAGGCTTCAAATTAAGCTTTTCAATGAGGTGTGTTTGATCTATAATTGTTTTCGAACTCTAAAAACAATACAAATAAATAACATTACAAAAGTCCATTAAAAAATCAACACAATATAGAGAAAACAATGCAATGTATTGCAAGAAAACACAATATAGGGAAACAACCGCAAGAAAACGATTTATAACATGTGACACAGTTTCTAGTAATTAATTAATCAATTGGGAGTCTAATTAGTTTGGGGTAAACTGCACTGTCTTGGGGTGTCAATATGAGCTTATAGTTGGGGTATGAATTTGATGCGGTAGGATAGGATCCATCAAGCTTCCCACCAACTTTCCTAAAGGGCTAGCTTATGAGATTCAAGGAGGATCCATGCGTGTCCCACAAAGTTCTGAGGACAATCCACTTTGGGAGCATATTAAATCCGCTATTAATTTTTACCTTGAAAACTGATTGCACAGATTTGGCGGACAAGAACAATACTCTGGCCTCAGGGGGCAAATTAGCCTCGGAATAAAATGTGGGATCTTAAAACCATTCTAAGAGTGAAATTCTTCTTGTGGTTGACGGTTTAGAATTTGTTACGAAGTACTATTTAATAGGTAAAATACTGTTATTCTGTTAAATTACCGCTTGCAAACTCAACTTTTTAGTCAAAAATTAAAAATGCAACTTAATTTAAAGAGATAAAAAAAAGTTTTAGAAAAGAACAAAATAATAAAATTACACATAATAAATCAATAAAGAAATTAGGGGTTGCGTACTAATACTAATACTACTAGTAAACGGTCAAATGACTTATATCCTAGTTAAATTAGATTTGAAGATTAGAGAATCCTAATCAAGTGCTATATTTACCATATTAAGGTTATGAAGTATAGTATATATAGGGAGGGGAGGGTGCCGTTCCCTTGTTTTTGTTGTTGTGCATCCCTTATACACTTGCGTATTCTATTTTGTAAATTTTTTTTATTGATATATTTTTGCTGATTTAAAAAGAAAAAAAAAAAAACTCACCGGGAACCTCATCAACGCCTCACCGAGGACAATTAACTTTTGGGAGCATACTACGTCCGGTATTAATTTTTACCTTGAAAACTGATGACACAGCCTTGGTGGACAAAAACAATACTCTGGCCTCTGGGGGCTAATTAGTCTCGGAGAAGAATGTTGGATCTTACAATCATTCAAAGAGTGAAATTCTTCTTGTGATTGACACTTTAGAATTTGTTATTATTTAATAGGTAAAATAATATTTGCAAATTCAACTTTTAAATAAAAATTAAAGTGCAACTTAGTTTAAAGTGAAATTGCTATTTTCAACCGTTAATGATGTCATGAATACAAATACTAGTTTTAGAAAGAAAAAAAATTACACATAAATCAATAAAAATTAAGTACTAGTAGTAGAAATTAAGGGTTGCGTGCTAAATACTACTAGTAAACGGTCTCCGAGTTAAATTAGATTTGATGATGAAGTACTATATATATATAGGGGAGCTGAGCGTTTCGGTCCCTTGTTTCATTTGATATCAATTAATTACAGAAAGAAAGAAACAAAACAATTAAGCAAGCAATTAAAGTACGAAGGATGATGGCCGCCGAGACTAGCATGGATATTCCACTAGGGTTTAGGTTCGTTCCTAGTGACGTTGAGCTCGTCGATTTTTTCCTCCGGAACAAGGTTAACGGCCAAATCTTTCCCTCTTCTACTCCGATAGACGACAACGGCAGGCAGATCTTTGGCTGTGATCAGCTCCCCTGGGATGTTTTTCAAGAAGACAATGTTCACTGGCATGATGATCATCAGAGCACAGACAACAAGAAGACTATCTACTTCTTCACCAAGTTAGTCCCCGTCAGCGATAATACAAGCAAGAAGAACCCTCGTTATCATCGCCGTCCTCATGTTAAGAGAACCGCTGGTTCAGGCGTATGGAGCGGCAAGGCTAAGAACATCCCCATCCGCCTTCCTAATGGACAGGAAGTTGGTACGAAAACAAGTTTTTGTTTCAAGATTAAGGGCGAATCAAACTTTCAAGGCAAGGGCAAATGGATGCTGCACGAGTTTTCCCTCAATGATCAAGAAACCGAATGGGTTATATGCAAGATTACTGTCGAATTTGACAGCCGCAATGATGTCGTTGTTGTTGTTGATGATGGCATCACCACCAGAAAACGGAAATCTTCAGATCTACTACAAGATGATGTTGGTGGTGGTTCGGCTAGTAAGAAGCATTGTCTTGTTGAACAAGAAGAAAACATCGGTGTCCAACCAGAACCACAACTAGGATCAGTACCCTGCAGCATCATGCCTCCAATACTATACTCAAACTCTGCTTGTCTTGAGGATCATCAACAAACTAATATTGTTTGCCAAGAGGCACAACAGACACAGACTAATTATGACAATCGGAACGTGATTGGTGATGACGGTTGGGATTCGTTGGCTCTTTCCCAACTTGATCAGATTCTAGGAAGTATGCCAGAAGAAGGTATGCAAGAACAACTTCCGATCCATGATGCAGGCGGTTTGGAGACAACCACAACCTGGGTTCAAGATGAGATTCAAGAAAGTAGTATGCCAGAAGAAGGTATGCAAGAACAACTTCCGATCCATGATGCAGGCGGTTTGGCGACAACCACAACCTGGGTTCAAGATGAGATTCAAGAAAGTAGTATGCCAGAAGAAGGTATGCAAGAACAACTTCACAGCCAGGAGGATGCCGGTTTGGAGACAACCACAACTAGGGTTCAAGATGATATTCGAGAAAGTAGTAGTATTATGTCGACGTCGTCTTCAGATATGCAGGAGCTTCCTCCTATCAATCATGATACCAACCGGGATAATATTGGAGCGGCCTTGGCCAGATGGTTTGAAGAGGAAGATGATCAGATGCCAACATATCCATCATTGCATAATGCTTCTGCTGATGATGATGTCGATTTCGAGGGCTTACAAGAATTTTTTGGATAAGATTGATTGATTATGTATTTTATTTATGTTTGGCTGGCTACCTGATCGATCACCTGATGTATGTCTGTTTGTTCCTGATACAATTAAATGTAATATTATAACATTTATTTCCAGATTCTTCTTAGTTTCGATTATTCTTCCTCATCTTACTAACAATTTATATTTTCTCTTACAATTAATGTTTGCTCTGTCCAAGTTAATTACATTGAAATTAGTCCGACTTGTGTTCCTGAATCTTGATGATCAGTTTTAAATCGAAAATTGATATTTATCGAATCAAAGGAAATTAAAAGATACTAGTAGCTGAGTATATCGAATGTGGATCGAAGGGGGGAATTTAATTTTCATACTTACAACGGATTGATTCAAAGTTTCAAACGGAGAATAGATTGACGGGTGAGATTAAATCTTTGCCTTAGAAGCGAAGCGTTACGATTCTACTTTTACTTTGGAGTCTTCTTATTGATTTGGGGCCAGCCGCACTGTTTGAATTCGCGCCTTTCTTGTTGTCATTCTTAGTTGGTTTTGTTTGAAACTGCAAATATATGTTACAAATTTAAGATCTCAACGATTTCGAGGCTAAAACACTCTACGTTTATGCAGGTGTAAGAAAACTAATAAATGTTGAACAAGTGAAGAAGAGATGGAATAAACACTAAAAATCTATTACAGGTGTAATATATCATTGTGAAATCGATTACATATGATCAAACTATACTGACCCGAATGGGTCCAGCGCTGGAATTGTAGTCAGGAATCATCAAGGGCAGATCATAGCATGGAAAAGGCAGTTTTTCAAGCACATTAATAAAAATGCGGAAGTAGCAGAATCTTTGGCGGCTCGTGCTGCAGTACAGTTTGCACATACCTTGCAGCTGGATGGAATCGACTCTGATATGCTCCTCAGCTTAAGTGGTAATGTTGTGTTAGAAACCAGATTGCTTGCTACCTCTGTTTCCTTTATGTACGCTAGGAGAACTTGTTAGCACAAAATGCAAGTGAGGATAGCGTTGGTTTTTCGAATTTACCATTTGAGACCCAGGATGTATCTTCGTGATTATTATCAATATATATGATTCTTCTTTCTCAAAAAATAAAAAATAAAAATAAAAAAATCACCAAGTTAAAATAATCAGGATCAGAATAGTAACAAATTAACCTCCGTTATCAATCAAATGTCACTCTTAGTAGAAAGATCAGTTTTCTTCCCTTCTCTGTTACACAATTAATCCAATCCAATGCAAGAACTAGTGTAAGACAATCCATGCTTTCGCTTTGCTTGTAATTATAAGCTTTTCACTCATGGCCTCTAGGATATTAATTAGCTAGCTAGTGTGCTGTAACTTGATCAGTGAGTAATACGAACCGCCATATCCAAGCTCAAGTAGCTCTGAATGTGATCCTTCCTCTACAACCTTCCCGTTCTTGATAACCGCAATGCAGTCTGCCATCTTGATTGTAGATAACCTATGGGCGATGATCACGCAACTTCTGCCAACCATCATTTTTTCAATTGCTTCTTGGACTAATTTCTCAGACTTGCTGTCCAGTGCACTAGTTGCTTCGTCCAAAAGAAGGATAGACGGATTCTTCAATATAGCTCTTGCAAGTACTATTCTCTGCTTTTGTCCACCGGAAAGCTGTACCCCTCGTTCACCACAGTAAGTTTTGTATCCTTCCTTCATCGAACTACATATCAGAGAGACATTTATGTTTAAAGTAGGGTCTCAAAAGGGTAGCATGTTTGGGAAAACAAAAAATTGTGCCTTCAAGTGTCAATAAAGAAACAATTACCTTATAAACTCATGAGCATTGGCTAGTCTTGCTGCTTCCAAGACTTCAGATTCGGAGGCGTCACCCCTGCCATATACTATGTTCTCATATATGGTTCCAGAAAAAAGAGCTGGTTCTTGGCTAACTAGAGCTATTTGAGATCTCAAGTTTCTCAAATTATAGCTTTTGATATCATAATCATCCATAAGGACGGACCCTTTTATTGGATCATAGAATCTTTCAATTAGCCCGATGACAGTGGATTTCCCCGAACCACTTTCTCCAACGAGTGCTACTGTTCTTCCAGCTTCAATCTTGAGACTGAGACCACAGAAGATCATTTGCTCAGGCCTTGATGGATAGGCAAAGAAGACCTTGTCCAGCTCAATCTTTCCATTCAGAGTTCCTGTTGACAATTAACCACCAATTGTGAATCAAAAGAAGATATATATTTACGATAACTTAGTAAAATTAAGCCACCGGTTTCAGTAGTTACTTACTTTTATGTCCTTGGGGATTTTCTGAATCAATCTTGCTTTTCCTGTCTAGAGTTGCAAAGACAGATCCAACAGCACTGCTACCTTTTGATAAATCATTCGACATAGCTCCTGCATCCGCAATGGTCTTACCTGTACTCATCAAAATGAAGAAAGCTAAAAACAGCTGCTTTGGGGTGAGTTCTCCTTTAGCCATCAGCATCCCACCATACCAAAACGTCAATGCAACGGTGGCTACAGTGAGGAACTGAGAAATAGATAATCCTATTCCAGATATCCATGATTGTATTACACTCTCCTGACGAGGGCCTTCTAATGTCGCTTGGAAAAATTCGAGAATTCTAGATTGAGATGAAAAAGCAGTAATAGTTCTGTGGTTCACCACTGCTTCAGTAGCCAATTGGCTTCCTTCGTTTTGTGCTTGTTTGGCATTGTCAGACATTTTTTTCATCAGAACAGTTTTATAGTAATGGCTAAAGATAATTAAAGGCTGCAATGCAATCACCACTGCCGAAACCTTCCATGTGACGAAAAATGCAATGACGAAAGACAGAAAAGCATTAGCAAAGACCTGAAGCACCAATGACATGCGATCTCCAACGAAAGAACGAACCATATTGGCTTCAGAAGCAAGGCGGGTACAAACTGCAGAACTGTTGTTCACGTCTTGGTCAAACCACCCAACCTCAAAAGTAAGCACATTCTGAAGAACTTTTTCACGAATTCTCTTGGTCAACCGCTCTCCCATGATCCCAAAACTGTAATGCTGGATTAGATTAGAAATGAAGGTGATAGCACCAACTCCTAAGAACAAGAAGCTGTAAAATCTAGCCTCTGATTTTATTTTTGAGCTGTCATTTAGAAAGTAAACCGAGACAAGCGATCCCATGCAATACGCATTCACAGGAAGAATTGCACCGAATGCTACAGCTCCTGCAGAGCCAAACAAGGCACTCTTCCATTCTGGTGCATTCATTTTGAGTAAACGCAACTGTGAAGGACTTGTTTTTGGGGAATAATCAATCTTTTCATCAGTTTCGTAATGAGCACTGAAAGAAGAAGCAGGACTGTTTTGAATCGACGAAAAGGAACTCCTCCTAGATGGTATAAAAGGAGAACCTGCAGGCAATATCGATCTTTCGTAGATTGTTAAATTTTGTGGGGTGACCACCCCATGTGGCAATGCTGAATCCTGCAATTTCACCATTTGACTGTAGATTCCACCTTCCCTATCATTCAGTTCATCATGGGAACCTGATTCAACTACTCTTCCAGATTCAAGTACCATAATCTTATCAACATTGCGAATTGAAGTGAGACGATGAGCAATGATAATCGTTGTCCTTCCAACTGAAGCATGATCGATGGCCTCCTGAAGTATGCTCTCAGATTGTGCATCCAAAGCACTTGTGGCTTCATCAAGCAAAAGAATTCTTGGGTCTCTAAGTAGTGCTCTCGCTACAGCAATCCTTTGTTTTTGGCCTCCTGATAATTGAACCCCAAGCTGCCCTACCTGACATTTTACAGTATTACCATCAAGCACTGCCACAAGGAGAAAACTACAGGCGAATTGCAGAAAACACCACCCTCGAGTATGACGTGTTTAACAAATGCTCATAAAACACCACCCTCGAGTATGACGTGTTTAACAAATGCTCGCTCACACACACACACACACACACACAAAAAAAAAAAAAAAAGGAAGAATACAAAGAAGCGTACGTATTCAAACTTACTTGAGTATCATAACCTTCTGGAAACTTGATAATAAAATCATGTGCATTTGCAGCCATTGCAGCATTTATAACAAAATCCATCGAGGCATCTTCCTTTCCAAAAAGTATATTTTGCTTTATGGACATTGCAAATAGAATAGGCTCTTGGCTGACCAACCCAATCTGAGATCTCAACCATTTGAGCTGAAGACGCTTAATTCTATGGCCATCAAGAAGTATATCTCCTTTGGTAGGGTCATAAAACCGTTCCAGCAATGAGATAATTGTGGATTTACCCGAACCACTTCCTCCCACTATGCCAGCCTTCTGCCCAGGCTTTATTTTCATATTAAGTCCCTGAAGAACAAGGTCATCCTGTCTTGACGGATAACTAAAAAAAACTTCCCTGAACTCAATTTGACCCTTCACACACTCTAGAACTTTGCCATCATCATCTTCAGGGTTAATCTCAGGAATACGATCAACCATCTCAAAAATTCTTGTTGCAGCCCCTAGTGCCTCTATGATGAATGGAACATTTGGAAGAGCAGTCATACAGGATCTGAAAGTACAAGAAGTGAAACGTTATTTGTATGAGTCAAAATAACTAGCTGCATGAAATGTAATTATCTACAGCGAGCTGCTTTTCTCAGATCAAAGACCAAAGTACTTTCTCCACATTGTTAATGAATTTCAAGAAATATTTATATAACATCATAAATTTTATCTCGCATGCTTTAACAGACTTTATAATGTTGGATTATGTAGATTAAAATTTAAAAAAAAGTTATGAATAGGGGCTCACATTCCTCCGAGGATGATGCAGACACCTGATATGAAAACATGGCCACCACTTTCTCCTTTATCAGTGACAAGATGGCTTCCATACCAAGCTTGAAATGCCCAAGTCACAAAAACCATTCCCATGCTTCCAATCATCAGCCCCTTCATCAAACCTTGCTTTATGCCCAGGTTCGTACTTTCTCCAAGTGCATGGCTGAATGTTTCAACTGTTTTCCTTTCTCCCGCATAGGAGTAGACAGTTCTTATATTTGAGATTGCCTGTTCTACAATACCTCCTGCAATCCCATAAGCATCCTTACTCTTCACTTCAGTGCCTGTCATTAGATAACCAAAACCCACAGCTGGGACTATAAATCCTATAGCAAATGGAAGAGAGACCAATGCCATCCGCCATGATAGTACGAAAGAGATTAAGAGACCGAAGATGAATCCACAAAACTGAGCCAAGGCATTGGGTATCTGCAGCAAGTGTAACAACACTCATTAATTAAGCAAAGTAAATAGAGATAGATATTCAGGGATAAACTAACATATGAAAATTTTCATAACAATTTTCACCTTGTCAGCTATAACATCTTGAATGGAATGTGCATCATTGGAAATATTTGATACAACTTGGAAGGTGGTAGATGAAGCATCTTTTTTGTCAAAGAAGGCAACTTCTTGTCCAAGGACTGATTTTAAATATTCCATTCGCATTCGAGATGTTTGTCTCTCAGCAGTTCTCGTCCAACAAAGTCCTTCTGTGCAGATACATGCCGATTTATTTCCACAATCATAAGCTAAGTGTCCATGTTTTGCTTAAACTATATTGAACAACTTACTGGTTGTTTCTGATTATAGTACTTATGGGTATAGCTTCATAATAGAGTTTCTATAACTAGTTGATGCACATATTTAAGTTATGCAATAAAGTAAAAACCGGGCAGGATAGTAAAGAAAGAAAGCGGAAAAGAAAACAACGTACCAAAGAAACTAGCAAATCCAACTCCAATGGCAACATAGAGTAGCCTAAGTACATACTGCGCGCATTAAAACATGAAGAAATAAATAATATCATAGTTGGAACTGAAAATTGAAGTTGCATACTTGCATTGCTACCTGATGAATGCAGTATACCATAGTATTATCTAAAAACCAGGAGGTAGAATATTTATACCGTATTGACCAGATCCTGGTCAATTGACTGACCAGAGGACCCAAATGCATCTATTGCTCCACTTAAGACGAGCATGGACAGGGGAGCTGTCAAACCGTCTCCAATGCTGGAGAGTATACCAAAGAAAATCAACAACTTGTCAGTAGTATCAGCAAACCTAAAAAGTCCCATGTCTATATCCCAGACAACTTCCAAGCACCAAACACTGTTTGTTGTGACCCAGACGAGCTTAAACCCAGAAGCTCAAACAAATAGATGGCACAGAAAGAAAATATGATTGTAAATAAATAAGAGACTGATCAGAATATGATATATAAGGTGATCGAACTGATGATTAGACGCCGGCTGGGAGATTGCCTGAGATCACCTGCCAACCGGAGAAAATATTGATCAGAATATGAAACGTGATTTAGGTGAGATGAGAAAATTAAGAAAAAAAAGATTTGTGAGGCTTACCTCAACGAATCTCACATATATGATTTCAGCCAGCAGCCTCATACGTATAGCGTGAGTTGCAACAGAGAAGGAAGGTGACCTGTTGTTGTAGGTTTGGCAACCTGCCCAGCCAGTCCAATTCAACTAAGAGTCTAACACTATATACATCTCCGACCATCAAAACTCTATTTTAGTCACGTAACCATTTGACTCACCATCAAACTCTGTTATACCCTTTCGCTCTCTCTAACCCTCATGTTAATTTCCACTCAAACCAATTTTTCACACAAGGAAAACAATAAATTTATTTATCCATATATAATTCAAATTGAAAGTAAAAGAGTTACAGTATTACTTGAGTTATTGAATCAAGTTTTGACCACAAATTACTCAAAATTACAACATAAAATAATTTAATAAAATTATATTATGAAATAAAATCAAGTATATGTTTCTAGCATAACTTTATTATATACCAATCGTGTGTAATTTAGAAATAATTTGTGGTCAAAATAAAAAAAAAAGTCAACTTCATGTTATAAATGTTGATAATAATAACCATCATGTTATTATTGTTGTTGTTGTTACTACTTACTACTACTACAAAATAATATTTTAAGTAGAGATTTACATTCGTTCACTTCAGATTCGTTTACTTCAGCTCAACTTTATTTACTTCAATTTAATTTAGTTATATTCAGTTCAGTTTAGACGTGAAGAAGCAGAGCCTGCCTATAACTTATAATAATAAGCTTGCAAAATTCTAGTGGTGTAAATTAGTCATAAGGATATACTTGTTCGATATTTGAGCGACTTTTTCGATTACTACTACATTCAGGAGACATAGACCAATCCTCAGAATCTGGTTAGAAAGAAAGATACAAGCTTATACCATACAAAAACTTAAGCAGATAGAGAAATATAAACCTTGTTTCACATCTCAAAACAATGCAATGAATCCAGCTAGAAGGGAATATACATAAGAACAAGGAGATTTTCTTGAAGTTTAATTAATTAATAAGAAAAGACAAACATGGATGTAGTGTATAGTAATGAAGTTATGAACCAAGATGAATGAGTTGTCGCCTTTCGGGAACCGTAAGGTTCTCCTTTAAAACGTGTGGAGTAGAGTAACTACATTTCAGCAAACAGGCCACAAAACAACAGCCACTTGGAGCTGAATAATATCAAATCCAACACAAGAACACAGTGTCTGTCACATACAATTAATGCCTATCTACATTGTACAGCAGAAAGGGAAAATCAACGACATAATAATAGTAATAAAAACTTACAAGTAGTATCACTTTAAACGCCATCATTAAAATAAATCCCGGGAAGTGGAATTTCATGTAGAGTGAACTTAGAAAGGATCAACCAACTGCAAACTGAAAAGATCCAACCGAAATTGGACCAGGCAAAGCAGTATTTTTTACTTTAATTGTTGCTCGAGTTGACTAACGAGTTTCAGTATGGACTGTATGGTGAATCTGTGATTAAGTCCGGTGAAGAAATTTTCCGGCGAGTTGCCGGAGGGTGAAAGAGTCACCGGAATTTTATGAGGAGGTGATGTTTGTAAAATCATTGGTGAGGGGCAAAGTGTGTATAGTTTAGTTTTAGGAAATTTTATCTTTGGTCCCATGTTTGACTGTAATTACGCTTTAGTACACCGTTTTTGCTTGTTTATTTTTCCGTAACTTACTTTTCGTTTGTGTTTCTTTTTGCCGTTTAAATGAAAAAATATAAAAGAACTGGGCTGACAAAACTATACAGTAGTATCTAAGAAAGTGAAGAGCTTCTCTGTGAAATATCTCACGAAAACAAGGGATGAGGATTTGTGTATGAGGTGCTTCTTCTATTAAAATTAAAAAGCACTATAAAAATTGTTGTAGGTCAATGACATAATTGTAATCCCTAATGTAATTGCGTCTATTTGTGTTGTAGTATCCCCCCTACCTACACAGTGCACGTAGTTCACATGTCCCCTGAAAATTTTATACAGTAGCTTTAATAAATTGTTCCCCTATGGGCTATGGGTTGAGTCTCGATCCTCAGAGCCGACACAACTAGTTATGGGCGACTATTTAAGTGATTTTTTTTTCCTTTTTTGAAATGGCAAATTTTTAATTAATATACAAAGAAAATTATAAGGATCATAAGAAATGCTTACAAGAATACATCAACACGTTACAATAACAAGCATGCATGAACATGAGAATGGTGAACGTTGTTCTTATTGGTGCATTCATCATCAGAATATTTTTCATTTGGTCACATATTCTAACTTTATCCCACAATAAGCACGTTTAACTTTAAAAATTTGAATTTGTCAAAAGAAATGTGTTCTCATTATGAATTATGATGATAATCGTCAATCCCTGCCAGGCATAATTTATTTATTTTGTACTCGTATACTTTATTTTTCGGATAAATTTACTACATACACATGGTCCCTAACCTCAAAACGGCGTCGTCGCTAGGAGAAATAATAAGTCATCAACAAAATTTAGTTACAGAGTCATCGTTCCCAATTCCCAATTCGTAGGTCGAGCTTAGCTTTGATATCGAAGATGGTGAAAGTTGCTACATTTTTCGGCATGACCTTTGGCGCATTCCTCTTCTGGCAAACCATGGATAAAGTCCACGTTTGGATCGCTCTTCATCAGGACGAAAAGGTTCGTAAATCCACTCAACCTTTTTTCACCCCAATTTGCCTGATTTAGATCTGAATCCTAATTAGGGTTTCCCATACCTAGGATTTCAGATTTTCGTACATTTACAGGCCTGGTGTTTAATTGGATCCATATATGTACCTTTCCAATCGAAATTAATTGTTGTTACAGTGTCTAGGGTTATGTTGGTATATTTTGTTAAGGCATTCTTGTACAATGCTACAATAGCTATTATTCATGAGTAAGGTATGTGGATTGAAGGATGGAGGTTAAGCTTTGCAGTTGAATCGAAATAGCTCTGCCCCGAATAGGGTATTGACCAGAACTTAATTGGTTTACTTCATATGGTTCAGTTGCTTTTGTATCCGTTTTCTGCATTAGATTCGACTTGCTAGCGATGAGCGAACTGATTGTTATGTTTTGTTTTTGATTGCAGGTGGAGAAAATGGAGAAAGAAGCTCAGATCAGGAGAATGAAGGAGGAACTATACAAAGAACTAAAAGAGAAGGATTCTCTTGCCTGAGCTCTGAGTTGCGAATGCAGCCATGATCTGATTGTCTTGTTTGTCTTTTGAATTGTACCCACCATACTCGGTTTAATTTGCATAAAGTATGAGTACATTGCCAGTTTGGTTCCAACTGATGATTTTTATAGATGGACCCTGTTTGCATCT
Source organism: Plantago ovata (assembly GCA_028274465.1). Taxonomy (NCBI): domain Eukaryota; kingdom Viridiplantae; phylum Streptophyta; class Magnoliopsida; order Lamiales; family Plantaginaceae; genus Plantago; species Plantago ovata. The sequence continues at coordinate 124,654,940 of CM051456.1, read as the reverse complement.
TTAGTAATTGTGAAGTTATGTAGTTGAGCTTTACGGTTCTGTCGTCACTTGCTATGCTCACCAGTTGATAATAACATCATTGTTTGTGTTAGTTTGTTGATCTGTTTCCGTATGCAAATTGTCCTTCTTCACTTGATAAATAAACTTTGACGCTTCTGGTTTATGAATTTTACTCGTTATTTTGACGTAGAAGTTACTAATAGTATCCACGAAGCTTTGTCTTTTAGGTGCCCCCCCCCCCCCCAAGACTAAGAAGTTACTTTATACTTAGTAACTTCTTGCATGTAGGTTAGCTGTACTTAATTTCACAAACTACGTGCTTGTATCACCTTGAGAACTATTGTGAATGCCCAGAGGGCAGAGGTAGAACTAAATTTTCAATAATTCGTGTAGTTTAGGCATGGCCACACAGGCATCATGTATGTATCCGTGCCATATTAGTTTCTGCTCTTGTGTACTTGGTTATCGGACTCTCATTTCCACATATGCAAGTGTGAATTGATGTCAAGAGAATTTGTAAATTGTGAGCTCATTGGACTCTGAATTAGAATTTTCAACCTGTGACCATTGATCTTAGGATTTTAGATTGCATCAACACTCAGTGATGGTGACTTGATAATTTTGTTCTTGATAGGAAGTATCTACTTACGAATTTAATGGAATGCTGAATTCTGCTCTATTATGCTTGTCCTATGAGGTTATGATCAATCCTGTTTGATTTTAAACAATATGTGGACAAATGAGTCAGATAACCAAGTACTAGAACATTGCCTTCACTAGAATGGAAGGAGTTACTGATCATTTACCTTTGCTTTGAGCTTTTGTTTCTTCCTTTCTCTAACACTCAAAGTAACTCATGGTGTGGTGGTGATTATGAGGGTCCAGCTTTCTACGAATTTCCGCTAAGGCAAAAATATTGTCTTTGTAAATTATTCTCTCTTGGTTTAGACTATCTCCACCATCAAGGAGCTTGAGGAGGGTTTCAGACCCACCTGCTCAAGCTCCTTGATGGAGGCCGCTCAAGCATTATTATTATTTTATTTTTTTATTTTGCTTTTTCAGTTTTTTTTTTTTTTTCTCTTTTCAGTTTTCTTTGTTTCTTTTTCAGCTGAAGCATTATTTAATTGTTTTCATTGCGTTTGAAGAGTTTAATTGTTGAAGGTGAAGAGTTTAAAGTGAGGGGTTTGACCGTGGTGGAGTGAAGGGTTTCAGAGGGTTTTATTGATGGTGATAGTCTAATATGATTTGGTTGCATGACCTTTAGTTTGCCGTAGCACTCTGCGGTTACCCTACATATCGGAACCATATTGAAGCATGCCAGTGAGCTTCTATTGCAAGATTTTTCCCACGGGAGCAAAATCATAACTTGTTATGGTACTACTACTATCTTGACTGTTGAAACTTGAAATTAGAAAACATTCCACAATTTACAATAACTGCCCTTTTCATTTCCTTTTTCAAAATTTAACTTTACTGAAGCCCATCTGCAGGATCTGTTAGGACCTTTTTTTTTCTTATATGGAACAAAGAATAAGAATATGAATTAATATGTACTAATTTACTAATATGAGAACTTAGGCTCTGTTTAATTCAAAACAAAAAACTATGAACTGAATTGAACTAAATTTATTTGAAAAAACTGAACTGAATGGAACTTAGCCTTGACTACAGGATCAATATGGTGTGGTCAAAATTTTCTCAAGGTAAAAGTACACTAAAATGCTTTGAACTGAATTTAAGGTAAAAATACACCGCTTTTAATTGAAAAGGAAGACAACACTAGATAGATTGCTGGGAGACATCTCTCCTAGGGTTTGGCTAGGAAACTGAAAAAGGAAAAGGAAAAAAGAATATGGCTAGCTCAGACTCAGGGCACTTATTATGAAAGAAACCATGTTATGAAGGTTTGTCATTTACAAAATGGATGGATAAGTCACCTTCTGTTGAGCAATCTTAACAAACACAGCATGAAGAGCATGTTGGGCATGCATATCATCTAGCCATTGGACAAATGTACAAAACTCAACTCTAAATTTAGCAGCCTAATCCCCTCTGCAGCAGCTTTTTTCCCTAAATTTAGCAAATAAGTTCATTCTATGAAATCATATTGCTGCTCTTAGTTTCTCTCAGGCCTAACTCATATCCCCTCTCTCTCTATATATACCCTAACCTAACAACATTCTATGCAACAAACACTTCTTGACACATTTTGATCGTCATGGGACAGGGAAGGGTATATTTGATTTTTCTTTTCTTTGCCATGGTTTTTTGCCTTGCAAAAGGCATGGAGTTCACAGAAAGAGACTTGACTTCTGATGAGAGCATGTGGAACTTGTATGAGAGGTGGAGAAGTCATCACACAGTTTCCCGAGATCTCACCGAGAAACAGAAACGCTTCAATGTGTTCAAAGCAAATGTTCACCATATTCACACCGAGAACCAGATGGATAAGCCTTACAAGCTGAAACTCAACAGGTTTGCTGATATGACCAACCACGAGTTCCGAGAGTATTATAGTTCAAAGATCAAGCATCACCGCATGCTCCATGGTGAACGAGCTAGCACTGAGTTCATGCATATGAAGGCAGAAAATTTGCCAGATTCGGTTGATTGGCGAAAGGAAGGTGCCGTCACTCCTATCAAGAATCAAGGCAGATGCGGTATGTTTCTCTACTTTATCAGTTTACTAATTAATGCCCATGGTTGGAGTACCTTTCTATGTCTTAAATTTTGGTTTGTTTCAATACCACAGGTAGTTGTTGGGCTTTTTCGACTGTAGTGGGAGTTGAGGGGATCAACAAGATCAAAACAGGCAAGTTGGTATCTTTGTCTGAGCAAGAATTGGTTGATTGTGAGAAAGATAACGAAGGATGCAATGGAGGACTTATGGAGAATGCATATGAGTTCATCAAGAAACATGGTGGCATAACTACGGAAGCCTTATATCCTTACAGAGCTAGAGATCAATTCTGTGATGCAGGAAAGGTACCGTACTTTGTCAATTTAGTAGACTTATATAGCATGTATATGTGTAAATGAAGACTTATGTGCGACATCTTGAATACGTAGATGAATGCGCCAGTTGTGATGATCGATGCACATGAGAATGTACCCGCAAATGATGAGGATGCTTTGATGAAAGCTGTTGCTCACCAGCCTGTCTCAGTTGCCATTGATGCCGGAGGCTCAAGTATGCAGTTTTACTCGGAGGTAATTAGTTCCGTCCATATTTGACATTCCATTAAGAGGAAAAGGAGATTGAACCCCATGTCTCTTGGACTGAGAGTCTGGGGGGCCATGCATTCGATTGAACTTGTATATATAGTGCTTTTAATTCTGAAAACTCGGTTTCTATGTACGCAGGGAGTGTACACAGGACCATGTGGCACAGAGCTAGATCATGGTGTTGCTGTAGTTGGGTATGGAACGGCTTCAGATGGGACTAAGTACTGGACAGTGAAGAATTCGTGGGGAACCGACTGGGGCGAACAGGGCTACATCAGATTCGAACGCGGTGTTAACGCACAGGAAGGGTTGTGTGGCATAGCTATGGAGGCTTCATATCCCATCAAACTGAGTTCAAACAATCCTGCAAGCCCATCGAAGGATGAACTCTAGATTAGTGAAGATATATAGAATACAATTAAATATGCTTAATCTAGGCGTGTCTATTATACAACCAAGCTTATTTACATAAATTTGGTTTGTAATGTTCATGACATAAAGTGTTGAAGGAATAAAACTTTCATTTTGTCTTCATATTTGCCCAACAAAGGTTAGGTTATTTCCGTTTGAAAAAATTGAACTGCCTGAATGGATTTAACCCGAACTCATTGATTTTTCAGATGAAAATAGTACAGCCGAAAAGATCATAGGAAATTTTAAACTATTATATGAGAAATGGGCTTCTTGTATCTTTACATAAAGCCCGGTATGTAAGTGGATCAGCAATTAAATGGACCCAGAATCATTGAACGCAATAATGTAATGTATAGACAGCTTTCTTTTTTTAATTTATTGTGTATCTAAACTAAACATACTGGTACTCCTCCGTCGCACTGTAATTTACTCATTTTGAATTTTTTCGGTCAACAGTTTTTAACTTTGAATTCCGATTAATCTTAAACTGAAATGATAAAGTTTTAGACGAAATCATATTATGAATATAAAACCGGTTTTTGATTTTTAAGGTGAGCTTCGGTCTTTTTCGTCGATCAAATCAAATATGAGTTCTAAATTTTCATAATACTGTATAATTTTATTCAATATTTTATCATTATAGTTTAACAGTGATCGATGATCAAAGTTGTAAACTGTTGACTGAAAAATGTCAAACTGGTTAAATTCTCCCGGAATAGAGGGAGTACATAGTACTAGAAGTTGTACAAACAGGGGCGGAACCAGGGGGCCGGCGCCCCCCCCCCCCCAAAAAAAAAATTTTAGAAGGTATATACGATTTTTCAAAAATTTTAAAGGGATTTTTTACGATTTTTCAACTTTTCGCCCTCCCAAACTTTCAAAAAATGATGTTCGCCCCCCCTAACAATAATTCATGGTTCTGCTCCCGTGTACAAACGATAATCGCCTCGAATAGTCGAGTGAAATGCATCACTAGTTCAAAGTTTCTTAATTAATATATCTCCGAAAACAAATTAAAATGCATCTTGTTAATATATGAGGTTAATTAATATCAAAATATCTCATTAATTGATCCGTACGTATGTATATCAACAACGACTGCGAAAGTGAAGGCAAGCTTCCGTCTTTTATCTTACAAATATTTTAATTCGAAGTATCAAATTACATTTTTATTAAAAATAATCAGAAGGAGTTACTACAATTATTTACTCCATAACATATGTAGATGTAAATGAATACCTGAGTAAATCAACTGTGAATTGATTACTCGACGTACCCATCAAATTGATGCATGATGATGATACAGATATGATATGCCCATGAAGTCCTTGCAGGCTTGCAGCAGCAGCAACTGAAACCAAGCCTATATAACATGGTACTCTAATTGTAACAATAATTAATTACTCCTACTATAGTTGGTTTTCGTTCTCTTGGAAAAGAAATCAAAATTAAATGTGATCGACCAAGATATGCACATTGCATGCAAAAAGCTGACTTCAATTTGGGTTCCCACTTCCCATCATCACCTGTTCTGTCGTTATTTTATTTATTTATTTATTAAACATTTTATCATGACTTTCATAAAATATTACTCCCTCCTATTTATTATAATTGTCGTTTTAAATTTTAGCTATTTTAAAAATAGTTGTCGTTTTAGAATATTTCTCATGATTGCCTATACTGTTAATAGGTATTTTACTATTATTAGTTGAGATACTGTGAGTGATTTTTAGATTACTTTAATATTCTTAGACTTTTTAGTTGCCTATAAATAAGGTGTAATCATTGTTTCTTAATATTGATGAGATAGCTAAAACGACATGTATTTAAAATGGGAGGGAGTACTTTTACTTTTAAACTACTCATGATTAGGGATGGCAATTTGGGTTGGGCAGAGCCCGCCCAGGCCCGGCCTGTATTTGTCGGGCCAGGCCCGCTCGGTCATCATATTGGGCTGGGCTTGGGCCTGTTATATAGGCCCATGTGTCGGGCCTGAGCCAAAAATTCTAGCCCGCTGGCCCGGCCCAAGTATATATATGTTTATTTATATATTATATATAATATATGCAAATATGCCTATTTAATTTGTTATATATATACTAGTAGTGTTAAATTAAGTTGTAATTTATACATTTTTCATACTTTTTAATGTGTTTATAAAAAATTTCTATTGAATTATATATTTTAATATACACTACAACCAATAATTTATAAATTTTTGAAACAATTTTTGTTTCTAATTTCTTAAATCTTTTAATTTCTATTAGTTTTTAAAAAAATTAATTCCTAAAACGTGTGGATTTTGATTTCTTTTTGAAAAAAAAAATAATTGGGCCCGGCCCGGCTCATGACGGGCTGGGCCACTTTAGTCCCGTTCTCATGCTGGGCCTGGGCCAAGACCAGGCCTCTGGCGGCCTGGTCCATTGCCATCCCTACTCATGATCGCCTATATACTCTCAGTCTCTAGTGGACAATTACTATATTTCGGAATGTGGGTGAGATTTTGAAATGAGTAATGCGTAAGGTTACAATATACGCCTGTATCCTTCTCTCCGCTCGCCGTTTCTCTTAGTCAAGCTTCGACCAATGCGGCTGGGATGCCTTCCTCCCAGCGATCCCCATTTCTCTTTGGGTGGATTCGGTGCACAGTCCCACCACAAAAGAAAGGTGGAATGTCGTGAACTATAAAGTTATATTGATAAATATAATATAAATAAGGGTTATTTGTTAGAATTATATGATATTTAATTATTTAAAAAAATTATAATTAAAAAATATATTTTATTAATATCATAGACATTTTTTATTTAATGATATAACAGTGTTACCTATAAGACTTTCTGATCCAACATATAATTTTTTATATTTTAAAATTAACACGGTCGCTCAAACTACGTAATATCATGTTTCAAGACTCAATGTAACTTACATGGACCATGTTACGTTCAACTCAAGTACATAAAACTCTGATATAATATAGTTAAGGCACGAAAATCGTTATTAATTGAATTATTTAAGTTAACTAGCTTTATTGAATTTTACTGTGAGGCAATAATTTTGTTTATCCATTGTTACATTTTTTCAAAAACGTCAAGTGGACACTCGTCAATCTTTGGTTTTACCTGAAAATAAGATATGAGATTTTGCTATATTCAAATGCGAATACATCCCGGAGTTATAAGGTTAAAAAAAATGCGAATACATCCCATAAGTAGCTCGTGCATACAAAGGGTTTGTTTGCGAAATTTCCTTTTTTTTTTAAATATATATACACCTTAAATTTATATATTTTGTATATTTAGCACGGTGTGACATTATATTTAATTGTATTATCTCTTGTAAAATCACAGTTCTAACTTCTAAGCTAGCCATTGAACATTTGAACTAATAAAGTACGCTTATCTACTTGTTGGGGTGTGTCCGAGTGTGAAAAAAGATGCAAAAATAATTAGTTACCTAGAAGTATAATGTTATCCATTATTATTTATACTCTTATCGTCGGATGAAATATTTTTATGACTTCGTCGCCCCTGTCAAGTTGACCCATATGGCCCTTCGATGCCAATTTAGCACAATCAACCTGGGACTCCGGATTGACCGAAGGTACATATAAAATTAAATAATAAAGTAGTAAGGAATATATATTGGGTGCTATAGGCTGCAGGTATAAAAACCACAGGGCCCTCCCTCTCCCTGGATATATAGGCCTGTGGAGGCGAGTACTGATAAAGTAGTCCCTCCAAGGCTGCAGCCTGCAGGCAGGTTATCAACAGTTGACTATGTGGGTCGGGTTGAGCTTGAGTCGAGCATGGATTTGATTCGAATTCGATCACTAGTTAAATTATCCCTGGCCCCCCATATATTTCGTTTTGTTTTGATGATCTCCTCCTCCATGTTCAATTGATCTGTGCCTCATGTTCTCTATTGTTCTATCGTCTGAATATCTCTGATATGCACTAGTATTTGGTTATACTTGATATCCCAAAAAAAAAACAACAATGTAGCACTACAACACTAACATTCTGTACGAAGGAATAATGTTCGTAAAGTTTAAGTAATTTTATTTATGAACCAGTTTGATTTCAAGAAAAAAACACTAACCTTCTTTGTTTTGCACTGCGCTTCTTCTTTTTGCAGTCCCCCCACTTAATTTGCATATATTCTAATATTTGATGCTACTCTACACCTCCCACATATTATTTACGTTTTTTTTCTAACTGTTTCATTTTTTTTCTTTACGTTTTACTTTTGTCCACTTTTCATTGACAATACAACGCAATTATTAAAAATTTGCAAACATTGAACGTAATTATCAATTTATTGGTACGAATTAAGTATATTTTGACTCACTTTGACCAACCCACACATGCAAACAAAAATTACTATCTCCCTTTTCAGAAAAACTACAAACAGATGAATGTACAGTATTCTTTACACTGGCTGGCTAGCCCAGTCACTTTCTTGCACATTTATGGACCTTCAATCCATCCGTGGTCAAATTAGATCTGCCTCCATTGGTACACTACTACATTTTATCACATGGTCTCTTTTGTACTCAAATAAATACTACTATGACAATGTTTTCATATCCGACCAATAGATCATGTTTAATTCGGAATCGGAGGGACTTACAGGAAACAAATGTCGGAATATTAATAAAAAGAATAAAAATAAATCAAAAGCCGGGTTAACCAGTGAAAAATCACAAACGCTCGTTCCGATCGAATCTAACTTATTGATCAATTAGTAAATGGTTACTGAAATTAGCAATATAAAAGTATGCAGAGTGTTTGGCACTCAATTTAATCATGTCAATTTAGAATGGGGTGAGAGGTGAATAGTAGTAACGGATTTAGAGTGTGTAGATTCAAGTATTATTATACCAAAGAGGGGAGCGGTCTCTCTAAATTGAGTACCAAACATACTCATGGTGTTCCATTCCAATCTAAATTATTGACCGGAATGAATAAGGAGTATAAAAGTATAAGGAGTTATTATAAGGTGTGTAGCTGGGACGGAAAATGAGAGGTGCATGTTTCGATGTAAAGTGGTGTTACTTGTTACAGTATATAGAGTATAGATGTGGTTGGAGAAGTATCGATCCACACATCTCCTTCCTCGTTCTAACTTCTTTCCATTGTACCACCTTTTAACTCCCATCAGTAGAGTGGGGTTTTATGAGATGTTAGACGTAGCCCAGTGCACCAACAATACACATGTGAATCTCAATCTCAGATGATATTTGATATTGGTGTGGAATACTAGTACTACTCCCTTTCTTTTTTTTATTGTGGTTTTAGGAATCATAGGGTTTCACCTATTAACCTATTAATAGTAGGTTTTTAGTAGAAATATAGTCTCAAAATTATAAAATTTGTTTTGATTTTGGTAAATCTAGGGACAAAAAAGAGACTATTAATAGTACCTATTACATAACTAAAACTACATGAATTAGTAATAGATTAAAAAATTTAAATGACAATCAGAAAAAATGATAGGGAGTACATTATATCGTATGACGTATAGAAGTAGCAAATGAATAAATTATAAAAGACAATTTGTAGTTTATGTACAATATATATTTTGAAATTTGACAAACATAAATTCGAAACGAGGGAGTACTATTGTCATTCTACTTGTGTATTTTGTAGTACTAGGTCTAGCAGGTAGCAAGTCATACATTGACTCATGCCATTAATGGCATCAAAGATCTCATGTTCATCACCTTAATGATACTCACCGTGAACAGATGACATCAATAGATACCATACCTGCATACCAGAGCCACAATTTAAGTATATAGTACTATGTACACATTTCATACAATTTCCTTGTGCTAGACATTTGAAATGGAACCCTAGAAATAGCATATGCATTTGCCCTGCCCGTTGAACACCTACCAATCACCTCATTAGAATGCGATTACGTATTACCACCATGCTAGAGCTTAAAGCATCCAAGGTGGAACACAAATGGCAGCTAGTGAGGTTGTGCATGTAGAGACAGACAGGCATATATTCAACGGGACATCCCTTAACTGGTTTCTAAAACTTTTTATTTATTAATGACGACGTTCATCAAGAAATGTTTTCAATGTTTCCAACGCAGTAAATTAACCCACATTGTTAATTCCAAAATCTCATTTCCAAATTTAACCTTGTTATTAAACAAGGGGAACCCCAACAAAAAACATCACTCACCCTCTCGAAAACATAAAACAAATTACCGTAGTACAACAGCAAGACCATAAGTACTGTAATTAAGTTCCAACAACTAACCAATTTCACTGTAATTAATTAAGAACATAAATAAATTACCACCAGAAATTACATAGCATTAACTTTTTTACCATGACAACATAAATCCTCATATGCTAAATGTAGTAGTAGTAACATTATAATAACAGTACTTCTAGCTAGTCAAAAACAAAATAAGTAAAAGGAAATAAACATGCCTTAGGCTGATCATGCTGTTACAGAGAGATTAGATGGGGTTTGGTTCTTGGTGCTGTTTATGTATCATGTCATTGGGCCGGGTGGCAGCAGGAGGGCACGAAGCCCGAAGACAAAAGCCCATTGGTCATTGTTGCAGTGAGTAGGCCCAGTGATAGACTACTAGTACTGCCCAGTAGCTGCTACTTGTAGTAGTACTAATCCAGTAATTCTTGCTTTCTTTTTCTTTTCACTTTCTTTTTTCTTACTTTTTTTTTGTTTTAACATTATAACCAATTCTTTCTATGCATTCACAGGTTCTCTTTCATGATAACCACCATATCCACTTACACATCCCTCCTCCTGGGACCCGAACTCGGTGACACCGTAGATTCGATCATTTGGCGAGTCAGCTTGGTTCTCCTTTGAACTGGTAGCAGAAGATTGTGGAGATAGTGAGACGGATGTCACCGAGGAGGGGTGATTGACAAGAGGACTAGGGTCGGTGAGGGTTTGCCCGTCCCGAGGTGGAGAAAACACCACCGGCATGTACTCCTCCGCATTGTTCGGAAACTTGGAGTTCTTGAAGTGTTCCCTTAATGCATCCAAACCCTAAAACATTTTATTCACATTGATTTAATGTTCATAGTTGGTAAATAAATTAGCCAAAATACTAGTATTAGAATGTGTAGAGGTGCAAGATATTAAATTCGTGGTGGTACTTAAATAACAAACTCGATTTAGTGTAGATGTGTAGGGTTTGTTGCACCCTAGACAGCCTCATGGAATACGGAATACCCACCCACGATAGAAATGAACCCGCAATAATGTTTAATTTTCAGAGGCGTGGCATATAAAATTGGTGTACCACATATGCAACTATAAGAAAGCTAAACCGAACAGCATGTACCTGAAGTCTGGCATAGGTGACTTCACATATTTTCCTGGAGTTGAAAACTTCCCAACTTTGATGGTGGAATGCTTTGTGGAGCCTCAATGTAGCCTCAGGTGAAGTCATGTTCACGAACCCATATCCAACATTGCATTTGTTGCTGATTATGTGCATAAAAGAGAGGGTCAATCCGGAGCAAGTTTTTGTCTAGGAGAACATAAAAAACATTACGTGCTAGATTCTCAAATTTTGAATCTGACTCGACTTGAATCCAAATCTTATGCAGCATATGTGAATTAATTGTACAATTTTCTAGTTGTATCATTTTGTGTGCCACCAAGTTC